>OX439035.1:78103458-79303458 GCA_949317995.1 Acholoe squamosa | reverse complement strand
ATATACACACACACACACACACACACACACACACACACACACACACACACACACACTCACACTCACACTCACTGAATATATCATTATGGCTTTAGGAGTGCTGAACAAGATGGATATCAAGTGACCAATTCTGGGTTTGATGTAATGACAAATGGACTGAAATGTCACACGATTCATATTCAAACAAGGTCCAAAGTGATAGCACAATGTTAATGTTAAACAATATGGGTCTAAGAGTCTGGTCTGTAGTCCTCGTGGGGCTTGTATCTAGATGCCACAAGATGAATGGGGTGACCCAGGGCCCCCCAGGACCCCACAGTTGTCACTTCTGTGTTCAGTTATTTATCCGTCCTCCACAGTAGGCGACGCTTGGCCTCTCCCTTTAGCATGGAACCATAACAAATTCACAAAGAGATTGAGAAAATAAGGTTCACATTTGTCAGTAAAAGATAGTACCAGGCTGCTATCACGTCACATATTCATAATTCCCAGAGGCAATGAACTACCCGCACATGGCCCCCTATGAAGTCCACGATAAATATAGTGATAGGCACGTATGTTGCAAAGTGTACAGGGTTTTGAATGATAACCTTGTGTTCGTAAACTGCCAGCTTCTTGGAAATTAGATTACATTGTTGGAGGTATACAATACTTGCGATATTCCTTCCTTTTTTATGGTCTGAAGCAACAAGTGATGGAACGTACAAACTTAAAGTAATTTGAACATAATGTAATTCCAAGTTCAAACAGATAAGTGATGTAAGAGTTCGAGTGCTAACAAACAAAAGAAGCTGGATATTTTCAAGATGATACTTCAGAGAATGAAATGATATATTTGTTGCTGATACTGTCCCAGGCGTGTAATGAGCTTCTCATTATGGGTGTCACGATGCAGCCACGTCTTCATTAAATTAGAACTGTGTGAATGACAATTCCTCACCTCTCTTTTATATCTGTGGGTGTAGATTAGACATAAAGGCTCTGCTGACTAAGGGAACCATGCAGTGAAACGGATAGAAAATAGTGTGGCGGTCTGCTCACATGAAGAGCGTATAACGAGGCATTTTCTAACAGAACTGTTTAAATTGGAGCCTACTTACAAGGGGGGGGGGTGTATAACTGGTTTGTGAGGGGTGCAGATGATGCTACAATAGGAGGATATGATAGTTCCGGGAGAGGGTGTATGCAGGTAATGCTGCTGTCGAAGTGGCAATTTAGTGAGCGTTAGGAGTGCAGAGAATGCTGCTGTTGGTGTGACAATTTAGGGAGAGATAGGAATACACAGAGAATGCTGGTGATGAGGGAAATGACACTTGAGGGAGGGGTGGATACAAAAAAAAACAGTGTTACGTGTGGTCAGAAGTCACAATATATAATAGGAGTCATATAGGGGTATTGAGCAATTTGTATGCTTGGGGTGATAACTGTTCACGCCGATGGTACATGAGGCACTGCTATTTAATTTGTCATTTTACTGTTAGAAATGAGGTATCGTATGAGTTGTCTCTGGTTATACAGTACCTGATCTATTGATGGTGAGAAATAGTGACATGGGAGATCAATCACTTTAATCATACCGGTGTGTATCATATATGTGATATATGTATCGTTGTTCATATGAGGCTGACGGGCTTCCCTAGCCCACTTAAAAGGGTCTATATCTCCTCTTTCCTATCCCCTCAGGATGTGTGTGGTGCACATATGCGCGGGCACTGACACATTCCTCTGTGAAATTGTGTAATGGCGTTCTCGCCATGAATATGACCTTAGCTGTCGAAATGGCGTTAAACATATATTACTCACTCACTCACTCATATGAGGCTGATGAATTGTACTCTACCTGAACCATATCAGGCTTCAAATGCAGTGGACAACCATTCTACGTTTCTCTGTTATACATCACCAAATAACAACGGAGGAAGATATCTTATATGAAATTGTTTTCTTCTAATGAAGTTGATACATGGAACTGTGTATAATTGCTCCATAACTAGTCCACGTATGGACAAGTTATTGTGCTTTCTTACTTCTGGTATGTTTCCTTCAGTACCATCGATTGACACCAGGTGTATCTGGAACCTCTCTATAACTTATCCAGGGGGCACTCGGTTCAATATTAACATGGCCAGTGTTCCCAGCTCTGACACATCCAATAGGGCTGTCCCGCAGTTACTATACATAGTAAATTGCCTGAGCCAAGGGGGAGCACTTTTATGTGTGAACAACAATCCAGCTAGTCAGAACCCTTCCCCCTCTCACGCACATGATCCCTAGTATAGTGGGGGAGCATTTGAGAACTGCGGGACAGCCCTATTTGTCTCAGCTCTCCCTCCCCATTTTCTGTGATTGTAAACTCGCATGTCTGAATAATATACAGAAGGGGACCATAACATCGCTCCTACCAAGGTACCCTTGAATTATTAAGTGAGATGTGGGATTTAGCAGGCATACCTGCCTTCCTTTTATCAACTTATACATCCACCATTCAGCTTTACATCAAAACAGAAACAATACATGTATAATCATGGACCCTAGATTGAGCTTTATAATGCTAGGGATCTTGGTGTTGGACAATAAACATTTTATCTAAGGACACACGCTATGAAGTAACAAATTTCGTAATACCCAAATGGCAACAGTGACGTGTTCTGCCTATCTCTTTTTTTTCACTCTACAAAGAGATAACTGACAGTGACTGTTTTAAATCTGTTTTACAGTAAATTTCGAAGTATATGCACAGGAATCTTTTTATGATAAAAATGCAAAGCAACGAGCTCTATATATCGACCATTAAAATCACTAGAGGTAAACCTCTAAGAATCTAGTCATACACAGTCTATTCCAAAGCTTTTGACTGTGTCCACCACCCTACACTGATTAGGAAAGTAGACGCCCTAACTATCCATCTGACCATCAAAAAATGGATTAGAGGTTACCTGGGTAATAGGTCCCATTCTACGTTCGCTAATGGTGTAAAATCAACTCAACGAACTGTAAAATTCGGGGTCCCTCAGGGGTCCATCCTGGGCCCCCTTCTGTTTGTAATTTATGTAAACGACCTCCCCGATGTTGTTCGAAACTCAAAATGTGTGATGTATGCCGACGATCTTGTTGTATACACGTCACACCCAGATCCTGTGACTGCTGTAAGACTCTTACAGGAGGATGTAGACAGAATACACCAATGGTGCATGAATAACTATATGACTATTAATGCAAGTAAGAGTACTGGCATGTTTTTTGGATCCAAAAATAAGTTGGCCCCTCTCATGGGCCCATCATTGCAGCTGGGCAACATAGAGCTCCCTCATTGTGACAGCTATACTTACCTTGGTGTAGAACTGGATAGATGCCTCACTGTAAACGGTCATATTACCAAAGTAAAAAAGAACCTTGGCAACAAGTTATATAAGTTAAATAAACTGCGTAAATTTCTAAACGCGGAGCACTGTATTACTGTATATAGAACCATGATTACTCCTACTTTGGAATATTGTTCATTTTATACAGGTGGGGGTTTGATTTCTGAACTAACTAAATTACAGAGAATGCAGAACCAAGGCTTAAGAATATGCCTGCGTCAGGGAATAAGAGATATGAGTATTGATGTGCTACATAAAACCTGCAAAGTGCGCCCTCTACTAGAGAAAAGAAACACTCAATTGGTAACCCTAATGTGGAAGAAATACATCCAAGGAGAAGGAATAGAGCAAATTAATGTTAGGACCCGTGGTGATCGTAAGATCAAATTTGCGCGTAGAAGGGCCAGGAGGTGTCATTACGAAAAAAGTCCCTATCTGCACGGTATAATGCTATGGGATCAATTGAGTCCAGAGCAGCAAAGAACCCGATCAAAATCATCATTTAAAGGCATCATTGATAAGTTCATTTTTCATTAATGTGCATTTCTTATGTAATATGATCATCTAATTATCAGCACCTGGACATTTAAAGTGCACTCCCATGTACAGCAAGTTTTTCATATGTCCCTGCAGTATCACGAGGCCTGTAAGATGCTGTAGGGCGTGGAAAAAAAACGACTCCTTTTATGGGGACGAAAACGCCAATAAATTACAATTACAATTACACAGTAGGTTTTCGTCTTTTCTAACCGCTACTCATTCTGTCATTGCAGAACCCCAAGAACTGCAACACGGCCAAGAAGTTGGTGTGTAACTTGAACAAGGGTTGTGGCTACGGCTGTCAGATGCACCACCTCAGTTACTGCTTCATCATCGCCTACGGCACGCAGCGGACCCTGGTCCTTGACTCTCGCGGCTGGCGCTACTCCACGGCCGGCTGGGAGAAGGTGTTCAAGCCCCTCAGTGACACCTGTACAGACAAGGGTGGATCCAGCGCCCGCCAGTGGGGACGTGAGTATTTAGTTATTAACCATTTGGTGGCCCCCAGATGGGGGGGAATTCTATAGAGGTATTGAGAAGATTCAATTACATGCACACGTCCATGATTTAGCCTTTCAGGGATTCAAAGATGAAAGTGTTTCCTTTAGCTACCAAATACAAATGAAGTTTTTTTTTCTATTTGAGATACTGGTACGTGAAGCTAAATTAGATATACCTGGGGTACCATGGGTAAAAAAAAAAAGAGATAGACATGTGAGTGCTAATACTAGTACATCAGAAAGAGCAGATTGATAAACTTATATCACCTTCAGATAATTATGCGCTATATGTTTTGCATTTTGGTATATGTTACTCTCCTCCACCTGTTGCAGCCGAACATGTCATTAATGACGTCCAGGTGGTAGACTTGCCCATAGTAGACTCACTCCACCCCAGACCACCCTACATGCCGCTCGCCATACCACAGGATATCTCAGAGCGCCTCATGCGGCTACACAACGCGCCCATCGTCTGGTGGGTGGGACAGTTCCTCAAGTACACCCTTCGACCTCAAGACGACCTGGCCAAGGATATGGAGGAAGCCAAGCGCCGCTTGGGCTTCAAGAGCCCCATTGTCGGGTGGGTTCTAAATGTTCATGGAATGGAAGGCTGATGAAAGAAGAAATACTATAGAGAATGTGGGATGATACCCGAAGCCAGAGTTAATGAGGTCCCAGAATAGGTTTCTGACGTCAGAGCACGTTCTTAATTTGTATAACATGAGGTTTGGATATTACATTTGTGGATATAACTTTTTCAATATACCGTACACGTAGTACATTTTGTGTACAACTGACTACAGTTCGTGGCCTTTCGTCTCTAGAAATGCTATGTATTGTAATTGTATAGTGGATGGGAATCGATCTTAACATTCAAAATTGATATAACATACTGTCTCATATACCTTATCTAAACATATCATTTGCAGTGTGCACGTGCGGCGCACAGATAAGGTGGGCACGGAGGCCTCTTTCCATGGAATAGAGGAATACATGGTTTACGTCAAGAACTACTTTGACTTTATGGAACATCGTAAACGTATAGACACACGTCGGGTATACCTCGCTACTGACGACCCCGGCCTCCTATCAGAAGCCAGGCAAAAGTAAGACATTGACGTGTTATATATTTGGTGATTGAACGAAAGGGAAAGCCATATTGTAGTTTTATTTATGTTGGAAGATAGCAGGATGTATATTGTACATACTTTCCATGGAAGAATCTGATACGCCGTGGCAGTATGAAGGATCCTTGACTCATTGTTCTGAAAATTCAGCGATATGATTTATGTTATGAATACACATTATTGAGGTGTTATAGAGCAAAATATGATAAGGCCAAAAAAAAAAAATATTGTGTGCTTCCAGTTACATGGCTAAAAACATAGGGTCGGTAGGTCGGATTTTTTTTTTTTTTTTTTTTTAATTCTGTATAGAAAAATATGGGCAGACCTGTTGGATTCTATGATTTTACAGTAGAAGTACGAAAAACATGAGAAATGTGAAGCATTTGCAAAGGATATGAATGAAGGTTATGAACTGTATACCAATAGATGAGGGCCTAGATGAGCTCCACGAAAAGGTGATGAAAAATTTTGAAAATCACTGGAAAAATGCTTAAAAATTGCCCAAAAATGTAAAAAAAAAAATCCCTTTTTTTTTTAGGCCTAAATGAAAAAAAAAATAAACTGTAATCGTACAGATGGAAATGAATACATGTTATAAAGTCGTTTAACTTACTTATTTTGGTTGCTGTTGCCCCTACAGGTACCCAGAGTACGTGTTTATCAGTGATAACGAGTTCTCCAAGTCTGCAGGGCTTGGTACCAGGTACTCGGACGCCTCCCTCAGGGGTATCATCCTGGACGTTCACTTCTTATCATTAACAGACTACCTGGTCTGCACATTCTCCTCACAGGTAAGTTATAGTGAACAAGTAATCAATGCCTAACATGTGACCAGTCACATGTATCAGCCAATAACGCATGAGACATGAATGGTGGAAATAAAGTATTGAGTAAATGCATATATTGCAACGTGCAACAGTTTGTGATACTTCGGCAATGCGATGTGATGATGTTCTCCTGAATCTAACCAATCATTAGGCCTCTATCTAACATGCTTTTGTCATAACTTTTGATAATGCATCATAACTATCCTGCTCCCCTATCTGTCCACAGGTGTGTCGTTTAGCTTATGAGATCATGCAGAGTTTCCACCCAGATGCCTCCCGCTTCTACCACTCCCTGGACGATATCTATTACTATGGCGGCCAGAACGCACATAACCAGAAAGTCCTTTACTCCCACCAACCCCTGGACCCCCGGGAACTAGAACTGCAGCCGGGAGACCTCATAGGCATCGCTGGTAACCATTGGGACGGCTACTCTAAGGGCCGAAACAAGCGGACGGGCAAGACTGGGCTCTACCCGTCCTATAAAGTAGAGGAGAATATAGACATTGTCCAGTTCCCAACCTACCCAGAGGCCAAGCCTGAAAGATGACGACAGCAAGCACGATAGGTGCTACCTTCTTCAGCACAGCACTATTTTTAATCAGAAAGCAGAGCTATCTTTGGACACTGGATTTATGAGAGTGGGAGTTGTTTTACATTACCACATGGGTTTTATAAGTACTGTTAGTTACATAATGATTCACGTGCAGTGAGCTTTGTTTATGGGTTAGCATTGTATATGGACACTGATATAGGTAGGAGTGTGTGCTCTTGTCTGGTTTTGGTTTATAAAACCATGGGGGACCTGATGATATATTTTCTGTGGGCTTCCACCTGTGTCTAATAATATCTGTATAAATGATTATCAAATAAGAAAATACATACACATGATACACGAGCGTTCCTCGTGTATGGCATGGGCTATTCAGATATTCTTGGATTCTCATATGTGTAATGATAAATGATTTGTACCGTAATATTATTCATTTATATACATTCAGTTATAGTGATCTTTTTGAAAATGAAGTAACCATGGGGATATGTTTTAGTTTTCCCACAGCCAAACTATTGTAATATATCTGATAATCATATCATGGTAAAGCTCCAAGTCAAAGTGTGCACTCATAAATGAATTTGTAGTACATGCTTTAGCCATGTGGAATGTATACAATGTGTATGATGAACCGCCAACAAGTGTATCTGTATACAGTGTGCATATGTATATACAGTGAACTAGAGTATAGAATATACCAAATAATTGATAGGTGACTGACAACTATGTAAATGAATAGTAATGGTGTGACATTTTAAACCATGCTACATGAAACCACGCTTTTATATATATATATATATATATATATATATATATATATATATATATATATATATATATATATATATATATATATATATACATATACATACACTATAGGCTCATGTGCCATTTATGGATGTACTGATATGGCTTGTTATATATGATTTCCTATTTGATTATTGATATGGCTTTTATTCTGTTTTCATATTTGTGTTTCCACATCTTCAATGTTGTAAAATCAATTTGAGCACCACAAGAAAAATCAAAATATTGGAAAATGGTTTTATATTAAGATGATGTGATTGGTAGATGGATTTATTATCTAACTGAAGAGGCATTGAAAATGGTATGATAGTGGGCGATTTCTGTACTGTGTGAGTAAAATTGTGAGAAAAAAAAACAGAATCTCTCACATCTGGTCCAAAAAGTCATTCCAGTATACATTTGACAGTTTCCGTGAATATCATGTAGTATCGTTTACTATGGTTGAAGGTATACAATGATGAACAGAAGTAGATCTGAATAATACATACAATGGAAATCATTATCACGATTAAAAAAAACATATATAAGGCCACAAAAAAAAAAGTTGGTCTACAGATTTCCCTCTCCATATTTTTGAAAATACTTTTTTTTTTTATTGAAAAAAAATCTCGTCTACGGATTGCGCTCGCTTCACTTTCTACAAGTTTTCTCTTTGTGATGTTTGGGCAAATTTTTTTTTTTAAATAAAATTTTCCATTGGACGCCAAAAAAATTCTTAAAAAAAAAAAAACGCACCATTTTTTCAAAACCAAAATCCATAGACTAACTTAATTTTTTGGTGTGGCCTAAGGATTGGGATAAAGCACCAGGAATGGAAAATAGTAACATCTTAAACTAGTCAAAGTATTTTTCATACCTAGTATTTGAAATGAAACTAATTAACTAACTTCAATTGAATTTAATTGTTTGTCTACACGCTTGGCTGGGCCAAGGTGACTTTGAATTATGAGTAATTAGACCTAATATTGAAATCCCTTATCTACAAAAGAATAATTGAAAATAGTAGCAGTGGTAAATAATAATTCAATATGATCATTATTTGAGTTTAGAAGGAAAAAAGAAACAACTAGAAAATCCAATACCGCTCTACGTTGCAATTTTGGCATAGGGTTTGATCACATTTGGTAGAGGGATGGTCATGATTTCAACGAAAAAAAGATCAGGCATACACTTCAGCATTTCTAGAGTTAAGGACACTACTTACAAAGACAGTCAAATAAAAGCGCAATATTCGCACTGTATATATATGATAATATTTCGTTCTGTAAGCATATGAGTTGATGCATGTGTGGGTTGGATTGCTTTGTATGGTTCATTAAGTTAAGCCACACGGTGTCTGGTTTATAATTATATAGTCAGTTTGTCAACAGAGATGTACATATTTATGAAACACACCAACCGAAGTTTCCATAGTCGCCTCTCCCTGTTTCTATCGAGAGGCCCCAATCAAAAGACGTCGTTTTGTTATGCTGAAATACTCTAACTAGCAGAATAGTTTACTAATTTAAACCAGAGTCACAGTTTATTGAACAGCTCCCTGCAGGTAAAGATTCCGGAACACAAGTGCCAGAGTTCCTTTCAATGTGGTATGATTTGGCGACTATATAGAACATAGTACAAATTCTGAAATGGTTACGTTATCGTACCACCCATGCCAGGTCGAGAGGAAATTTGGTGTATGATAATATCATATACATTTTGTGTGCACATAAGGAATTTAAGAATTATTCTTGCAATAGGAGAGATTGTATGATAACAATCCTGATTCAGAAATCGTCGTCCTGAAACAAACCCGTTACCTTATGACTCAAAATCCGATTTCATATCTAATTGTCTGAATTTAGACCCACAAAAAAGAACGAGGGCGAAGATCATTAAGAACAACATATCGAAATAACTCAAAATTATCTTTGTAGACCTCTGAGCTTTCAACTATGCAGTGCGCACATACTTTCCAATAGTAGGGCTATATCCAGTTCCCACTTTGCTCACAGCCTACAGAGAGTACATCCAGGGTTTGAGTGACAGTGTCTGTATGAGGTTATTTGTGTTATTCAGGCTCTAGTCAGTGGGTGATGTCAGTAACAGTAGATGTCCATGCTGTAGGGTAAGCTGTACCCCCCACCCCCCACTGTACATTGGCAACACGTAGTGATCCATGCTCAATTCATGTTCATTCTCCGTCAGACTTTTTTGTGTGATGTAGATAGAAAGACATGATTTGCCATATGAATGTGCAAAGGTCAATGACTGTTTTTTTTCCTCAATGAAATGATACTTTTATATACACAGATAAATGTTTAAGTATTATGTATAAAACTTCTGACTGTTATCTTTGGAAACCCATCCCACATTGACATTGGTTTGCGACCAAGAACACATGATAACGTGCGATGGATAATTCAAGGTAAAATCTAACCCACTATGCGATTGTGATACTAGACAGTCGCATAGTGGATTATAGTACGTACAAAAACACATCCTGGTAATTATTCACTGAAACCAGAGTAATGATGGAAGAATTGCATAGGATTGAGCTGATTGTAATATGTTTGCGAGAGTTGCTCGTTCATGTCCTCTCCCGGAATATGGGTAATAAGGACAGAAATAGAAATACATTGATTTGTTTAAAATTCTCACCTCCATTATGAAAGTATTCACCTTCTGAAGGTGGCCAACCACCCATCAATGATGGAAAGGATCCCCTCAATGATCCCATGTAGGAAGGTCCCCTATTATAGGCTTATTACCCCCTCCCACCCACCCCAGCAGAGAAACATTTGCTCCCTACTTCTCTGCAACATGAGTATTTAGACATGACAAATTTAATGATAGCTAATTTACCTGAGGTGGGTAACCATACACTGGGGAAAACGGGTCACGATGCACTACAGTACTACAATATACTTTTGCAGATCTATTCACAATAGTCACTTATACCTCGGGCTTGGGATATAGCATTCACAATAGGTCCGCAACTTGCAATTAGAAATTTTGTGTCACATGATTTAATACTTGACAATATCTGGCCTCACAGAGTGATACTCTTCATGGGAATATTTGCACGTTTTCACCTATTTTTCAATCTTTTGTCACCTCACCTCTCTACCATTACACAACCTGCTAAGCCTCTCTGGTATTTATCAACTACAAGTATTACGGTATTTTACATCTATTTTTATTGAAAAACAAAAGGAAAACTCACAGAAGTATGTCCTCTTTTTTATGCTGATTGTAAAACTAAGATGAAGTATGCTGTCTAGTTTTAAATGAAGATTAAGGTAAATAGGAAAATGTTTTGTTAATACGTTTCTTTAATTGAAATGATATATACAGTTTTGATGTAGGCTATTTATTGCAGTAGGATATGGCCCTCATTTCTTATTTGTAATAAAAATGTGAGATGATTTAGTTAGGTCAACATGCCAAGCCAGGTCATACGAATACCCAGTTGCCAAGGGAAACTTTACTAGGAAGTGAATACAGGCACCCATAATAATTGACACAAATTTTGAGAAGCGGTCAAAGTAAATGCCAATCCATGCTCACGAAGTGTCAAACATAAAAGTATCTCATCTGATGATCTGCTATGTATTACCGATTGATCTTACCTTAGATTGGTTTAAGAGAGGATGAGTATGTTATCTTGTGTTTAAAAAAGATATACCGAGGGTAAATATACATTATGAATGGAGTACCAGTTATCGGCAGGATCTAAAATCAGGTAAGAACGCATGCTGAACAGGGTTTATCAATTTTACATATTAACCCATACAGGATATCAACACTACTATAATTTACCATAACATCTCTTTCTTGTGTCATAGTTTCTTATAAATGAAAAATTGTGTAAGATCAATATCAAATATGGGGAGAACAATACCTAGCTCTAACACCACCCGCACCTCAGTGTGCAAAATATTGCCTTACCTAAGTGGTTTATATAATAGAATAAAAAAAAAAGGGGAAGTAGAAATCTAAAAGCTTCTGATCTCTGTTAATGTATATATACATTATATGTATGGAGAGTGATGGTGTAATATTGAGGTGTCTGCCAAAGAGGCAGGCTTTGAGAAGATAGCTTGTATCAGCAGCATTAAGACGTGATCTTCTGCAGAGGTTGGTGTGGTTGTCAATGTAGTACACTTCGTAATGAAATGTCGTATCATGAAATCAAATAAAGACAGAAGACAACGATTTTATACCAATACCGTGGTTTTTTATATTCTTTATTATCTCTAATCTTTATGTTGATGTCTCTTGGCATATATGTATGCACACGACTGTGGTACCCCGTGTGTAAGGCACGAGGCAGGACGAGTAGCATTTGAGAGAAAGCACTTTAGTACTGTTCTATAGTACAGTATCTTCGCCTCGAGGGCGCAACCGCCAACAATAACATTATATCACTTGTTTGAATTACTTAATGTAGTTTTCCCGCCATAGATATGACATTTTAGCTATCGAAATGGCGTTAAATATCTACTACACACTCG
The DNA here is from genome assembly GCA_949317995.1 of Acholoe squamosa. NCBI lineage: Eukaryota > Metazoa > Annelida > Polychaeta > Phyllodocida > Polynoidae > Acholoe > Acholoe squamosa. The sequence goes on along the minus strand of OX439035.1, from coordinate 79,291,246 downwards.
CTCGTAAAACCCATTACTGATTAAAAAAAGAAGCTATTTGCAAGGGGAAAGAGACCAGGATCAATTAGAAATGCACAAAAAAGCTGATTGAAAAAAAAACACAAGGCATGCCCGCGTCGCATTACAACTGTGCTGTATCTAACTTAGAAATCATGAATAAGAAGTAACCGGCATGAAAGAAATTGGACGAGATATGCTTTACAAACATCTTCTGGGAACATTATTACATGGCAATTTTCAGATTCTTGCATTCTTTATGCGCCCTATCATTTTTGACAGAAGGAGTCCCACAAATTGACCCTTTAAACCTGCAAGTCACCCATTGACGTATGCAGTACATATTGTTGTCCTAAGTTTGGCCCTGTATTATTGTATCACACTTCAGTACCAGGGTTTGTGTATACATGGTTATATTGAACAAATACCCTTTGCGTGACAAACTGTTCGATCGAATGGGGGTGCACAGCCTAATATTGCCGATATGAAATGTTTTGGACAGACTTTTTATCTTTAAGGGGAAACGATTTTAACATGTCTACTTATCTTCTGATATATCATCTGATGAAATCATTTCTTGACCAAAGAGAAAAAGAAACATTCACAGTTGATGTGCTGTGGTCATAGTAATAATGTAATATCATCATTGCAAAAGAGCTGATAAGGAATATACAACAATTATTTTCTTAATTGTAGGACTGCAGGTTGTAACACCAGTTTCATCAACCATGATACAGTAGGTGGCACTAGTGTTGACCTGACCAGTTTGGTCCTGCTACAGGGGCACAACTGGAGGGGTGATTCTCAAGGGAAAAGGGGTGGTGGCAGAAGGGTTGCCACCTGTCATTACAGTGGCGGACACTGGAGGAGAGATAATAAACATCAGAGACAGCACCCCCTACTCATGGGGGGAGATAAACTTTACAGGCCTGTAATAACAATTAACACACTCCTCCATGGTGAGATAATGGTTATTTAATTGGCTTAATGGCCCCAAGGGACCTGTCTTGTGGTCTGTTATGACCACCAACACCACCCCCATGCACCCCCTCCTGCCCACTTTACTCAGCTCTAGAAATTATTAAGTCACTCATATTTATCTAAGTCTAAATACATTTTGACTGAAGATATTGCCATAATATCACAGGAATAGATAGATAAACCATTTCTCCCTATGTAGCTATAAGTTCTAAGGTGAGGGAATATTCCTTCCACCAAATTAACACTCATCTCTGAGAGGTGTCTCTTTCTCCATAGGTATGGCATAGGTTTCAGGGGTTGGGTGAGTGCCATGCCCCTGTAGCTGGCTATCCTACAAGGGCGCCCCCTTGTGATTGTGACTAGCGATATACTAAGTGTGCAGGTTAGTCTATGTACCGTGGCCAAAGAAAGTAAAGCTAAGGCTGATTTGCTATGTTCAATGCACACTGAATGTGATGTTTGTATAAAAACCCAGGAGGCAATTTAAGTACTCCGATAGCCGACAGCCCTACGACCACAAATGACAGTGCTGGTATTGTGAGGATTTTGGTACGACTTGAAGGGGCCAGTCGTTGTATGTTAAGAAATGGCCTTCAGATCAAACAAAACCAGGATGATGTAAGTAGTAAACGTACACGAATCTTAAACTAATAGATACACTTGACCCATGGTCCTATTTGGTTCAACATTACAGTATGGCGATTATATAAGGACTCTATAAAACTAGTATATATACGTGTCTAAATTGGCAATGTTCCGTGGTTAGTCAGACCATAGAGATCATCTCCGATGGACAGGCAACGTTCTACTGTAGTAATTGCCCTTTTATCAATTGCAGTTTGTCTGGACGGTAAGTACTGTTGTTTTGGATCCATTTAAAGAATTTTGTGGTGAACAAAATGGAAACGAATATTGAGCATGTAATTTCTTCCATAAAAAAAATCAAAACTCGTGAATACTTCGAGGATCTATCAAATATGTTCAAATGGCATAATATCCTGGGAAGAAATAATCATTCACTACTTTTATTTCATGATTGAACATGGCATGGTTACATAAAATAATAGAATCATGTGTGATGAGAAAAAAACACTTTTGATTTTAAACACAAGGGAACATTAAAAATTGAACAACAAATGTATATACTTTATCTATTTATAAAGAAAGCGCATCAATATCTCAAGTATATTTTACAAAAGAGTTTATTGTATTTTACCTATGACCATGCTTTTCACATCCTCTAGGAGCTCTTGGTCAAAATGGTGCATGCAGCGAGGCAAACCGCGCCAGTAACCTAAATGGTTGTCTGGCTGAGATCCGCAGTATTGGCCAAAACTCATCCTACTTCTGGTTCGGCAGTATCTACATGGCCACGTGCACCGACTTAACCACTATTAACTGCGCCAATCCCAACGCGGCCTCGGGGCCACAATCACTATTTCAGTTATCTTTTGGACTGGATAGCGTTGATGGCTCAACGATAGACCGTTTCGTTGAGGTGAATTATACTTCTGCACCAGGTAGGTAGGGTCTCGAGCTTGCTTCCAAACATCACTCGTTTAATGATACATGTACATGTGTGTAAGTAAACATGCAGTCTTTTAAACCTGTCCTTTCACCAGGTAATGAGAGCATTTGTTGGTGATAGATTTAGACTTTGAACAATTAGCTCCAGTTGTGGTGATGTGCATGGTCTGGATACATTTTCCATGTAGGCTAAGGACAGATAATGCAACATGGCAAGGGAAATCTAGTTTGACTCTCCCAATTACCCTTTTTGTGCTTTTTCCTAATCGGGTAGAAAGAAAATCAGCGTTCTTTTGGGTTTCAGAAACCGTAATTCTTCTTTGACAATGAAATAATACAAAAAAAAAATAGATTGGTAATTACTATGCCCCAATGGTCACATTTACTCTCAAGTAAGGACACTACATAACCATTGCAACATAGAGCTATTTCAAGACCTAATATTATCTCCATGCAGGGTCCTACACTGGATGCGATTCGACTTTCACTCAGAACGACACCACACAGTTCTCTGTAGACCCCACCTCCAGTATTGCCTATACACCATGGCAGCTAAGGACTCTACCTGACATCTCCTACACGGCATCTAGTAATGAGCTGTACACCCTCATTGTCATGGACCCGGGTTTTGGAAGATTGCATGCATTCTACACCAATATCCCTGGCACCAGCGTCGACCAAGGAACTGTAAGATGGCTTCTTTTTAGAACGGAACAGATCTTTATTTATTTCGAGATTTTCACAAATCATTTGTCATGTCATCCAGGTTGTTGTTATTCAAGATATTATATGTCCCTGTACATGATAGAAACTTATGAAGTCATGCAAGCGGATTTACGATGTTAGATATTGACCGACCTGTACTGGGAATAGGGATCTTAATGCACCCTACACTAAGGGTCCTTTTCGCAGATCCTATCACTTATCAAGACCGATATGTCATTAAATAAGTTTCTGGAATTTTGCATTGGGCTCAGGCCAGTACGTTATTATATCAAACAAAATAGGCCTATGTATGCTCCCTTATATTTATTCCTATCTTTCTATTTTATCTGAAGGTCGAATCCCATATGGCGAAAAATGGATCAAATATCTCTGCAATTTTGAATCTGTTGCGATTTTGAGACCTACCCCCAATTTGCAAAAGATATAACTAGAGTAGGCTGTATAAAACACATGCTTCCTATTGCATTTATTCATGTACCCTTTGCAATATTCTGCCTTTGTTGATGTTTATACCTCTGTGAATTATACATTCTCTGGTCTAAAAATGCAAAAGAGTGCTTGTGTTCTAATCTCCCTGCTGGATTTACATTCCTTGCAAATTTGGGATAGATCCCAAAATCGCAACAGATTCAAAATCGCAGAGATATTTAAGCCATTTTTCGCCATGTGGGATTCAACCTGTGTGTATGCCAAATCTAATGTTCTTGCTCCATCCGAAACAGGTGATTAGTGCTTACTTTGGTCCTTCGAACTTCAGAGATGTGAACAACGTGTATGCATTCCTTGTTTACAAGCAGCAAGCTGTCGTTAATATGACCAGTAGTGACCTCGGAGATTCTAATATTAGGTTCAATGCCTCCCAGTACGCTGAAAGCTACCAACTTGGAGGTAAGCTGATAATTGTGTACTCTGTCGCCTCTGGTAAACAATGAATTTTAACAGTAGGAGCGTTCACTGTTAAAGCACATACCCCTCTAGGGTGGGAGAGTTTGCACCCTTTAGGTCGAATCCCATTTGGCGAAAAAGGGCTCAAATATCTCTGCGATTTTGAATCTGTTGCGATTTAGGGACCTACCCCAAATTCCCAAGGGGTATAAGTACATTAGGGTGTATAGAACTCAAGCAATACTTTGCGATTTTAGACCATAGGATATATGATATACAAAGGCAAATATCCCTGAAGGTCGAATCCCACATGGCGAAAAATGCCTCAAGTATCTCTGTGATTTTGTCAGTTGTGTTTTATCACCTTCCTGGTGCCCCAAATTGCAAGGACATCATATAATATCAAAGTCCCACTGCAGGCTGTGCTTAGCTTTTATATCCTTGCGAATTTGGGATATTAAACATGTCAGACACAGATATACCCATTAACCAGGACAATGTATTTGAAATGCCTTACAATAAAGCACAACAGTATCCTTGTGTTCTATGTTCCCTACTGTAGTTATATCTCTTGCGAATTTGGGGTAGGCCCTGAAATCGCAACAGATTCAAAATCACAGAGATATTTGAGGCATTTTTCGCCATGTGGGATTCGACCTAAAGGGTACATGGGAAAACGTAATAGTGTCCTTGTGTTCTATACACCCTACTCTAGTTATACCCCTTGCGAATTTGGGGTAGGTCCCAAAATCACAACAGATTCAAAATCGCAGAGATGTTTGAGGCATTTTTCGCCATGTGGGATTCGACCTTTTGTTTTTATACCAAATGGGGTATGATACCTGGAGGAGATAAAGCATATGTTTTGCTACACGACGGTGTGGAAATATGCCAACGCTGTCCCAGCCCAGGTAGCAAGGATACATTGGGCCAATGTCGGCTTATATTGGGCCAATGTCAGCTTATATTGAGCCAAGCATGGACAAGCATGGTCCAATGCTCCATTGCTGATTGGGAGTATACCGCCACTTCTTAGGCCAACTTTTAGTGATATCATTTGGTTTCTTAAGTTGTCCCTCTTGAATATTGTGGTAATCTTTTAGGTTCTCTACAGGTCGAATCCCACATGGCGAAAAATGGCTGAAATATCTCTGCAATTTTGACTTTATAATATTATCTAGTTGAATTGGGCGTTGTATTGTAAGTATATCCAAAATAAAAGATATCTCTTACACATTACCATATATCGAGAAAGTTTAACCTTGTCGTAGAGCAGTAATCCATAATAGGCTATTGATGTAACAATGAAGACAAGTATAAATAACCTTTATGATGAGACTATTCCTAATACATTTTTTGCAGCATATGCCAACCACACCGCACGATCATTCCTACCTAGCACACTGAGTCTCAGTGTGTACCTACGTTTGAGATACACCCATGATGCTTTCAGCTATCCCTGTGGATATGATACCCGCTCTCAAGCGTAAGCACACGCATGAATATCTTTATTTATACATTTCAATGTTGATACTGTGGCAGAATTAGAGGACTTAGATCCTATGTCTAAGCTCAAAAAGATGTCTGTACACTAGGCTACTAGATTAATATTTGATATGATTAGGTGCTGTAGGGAGGGGCATGGATATTAGCGGATCTTTCCTTCTTTTCTTTTGAGCAGGAAAACTACTTCATGCAGGTCTTAAACGACTAAATCATGCCCACTTAATCAGGAGAAATCTGGATAGTCACCCTCTGGGGTTGAAGCTGAGAAATAACATACAATATGATGATGACATTGTTTGTTTAGGGCTGCTGATTTTTATGTGAACCCTATCGACCGTCCTATCCTCAACACTGCTGACACCAGACCTGAGTCTAACAAGACATACTCAGTGCAGATGAACAAGTTGAGACCTAACAACACAGCAGACTTCATCGGTAAGTAGGGGAGACAATCTGCATATGAACACATCACTTCTGTATGGCGCTGCAGGGCTACCTGTACAAGGGGACATTGAAGGGTGCGACCTAGACAAGGGAGTTTTCTGTAAAGGTTTATAGTGGAATCTCAGGAGATGATTGTTGGAACTCAAAATTGTAGGTGTTGCAATTAATAGAAGCAGTTTAATCGAAAATTAAGAGGCAGATCATATAAGGTTTATTCAAATTCCAATCACCTGCAGGCTTGACTTTATTTCCATTATACAGAGGCGTAGGAAGCATATCTTCATTGGGGGGGGGGCCCAGCGAGGGCCCCATTGTGACTACCTTGAATTGTTGGCTGAAGCGCAATGACATCTATACATACGTATACAAATTTGTTTAGAAAAGTAATTTTTGGTGAATTTGGATCTGACTTTAGGCTCAGACCCCCCACTTTCCCTATCCCATCACCATATAAATCTAATTTGAGATGCAATGTTTTAGTTTCTTTTGCATTTTGTGTATGAAATTTGGGGGGGGGGGCAGACATATTTAGGCCCCACCTCCTTCATGATTGAGGGAGGGGGGGGGGTCCAGGCCCCCCTGCCCCCTCCCTTTTCCTATGCCCCTGATTATAAGTAACTGCACTCTGTTAAAATACAAACTGTAACATCAAAACACTGAATACTCGATTACCCGGTACTTTTCAGGAAAGATGTACAGCTTAGTTATAGTAGACTCTGACATCCCCGCAAGTTACGCCATCCTTGGTACAGCTGACTTGCCCTACCTGCATGGTCTCACCACCAATATCCAGGGGAATGACTTCACAACAGGCACAGAGGTAAAAACCTACATAGGCCCCGCCCCACCAGACAGCCAGACCCATGTGTACTACTTCCTATTATATGAACAGCAGACCAGTCTACAGCTGACCAACACATCCGACTACACATCTAGCCTGGGCATGTGTGGCACGATGGACACAATTGCTGGCAGGTGAGCTGCACGTGGGGCTACTTCTTCACATTTGTAAACTTAGTATTGAACTTTTGAACTGAATAAGGTATTGAAATGAATTCACATCAATTGATATAACATATTCGGGTCGCACTTTAGGCTACGATACTGTTCCTCATACAATTACTTTTTCAACTGTATACTTCATATTTTATGCAGTTAGTTATAGTTTAAGTTGGTCATCTTATATTCTATACTTCGGCATACCCACAGCCATTTTTATTTATCTATTGCAATGTCTTCCCACACAGGTGTTTATTCAACGTAACATCCTTTGTGGCAAACAACAACCTGACACTAGTCGGTGCCACCTGGCTGACTGCTACAGTGGACGACTATGTCACCTGTGCTAGTACCATCACGACCACACCAGGGAGCGGCAGTGCAGCTCCTTCTGTCTCGGTGCTTGCTCTGCTGATGTTCTTCCTGAATGTCCTTCTCTCGTTGAACGGGATGGCCCAGCCTTAACTCTTTTGTATACGTGGCGGCACGCCGTGGCATATAAGCATTTTGAGGTATAGAATGTTCAGTTAAGGGGCACAGTGTATAATTGTGATACAGGGAAGGTGTGGTTGAATAAAGCGAAATACCCCTTCTTGTGCATTAGAGAGAGAAATCACGTGTAGCTCTGCCTCGCATTCAAAGCGCCTTACCAGTGGGCATAGAATGTTGAATCAACGTTGAAATAGCGTTGATCACTGTTTATCAACGTGCATTATTTCAACGTTGATTCAACGTTCTCTGCCAGCTGGGTTACTGTAGCTTATGTTGGATTAAGCTGTCTGTTCACCTGATTAAAGTGAAACGTGAGAAGGGAGTCATACAGTGAGATGGGTTAAAAAATGTGGCTGCCTTCTGTTTACAGATATGATGTGTGAGTAAGGGAAGCATTGTAACCACCAGGCACCATGTAGGATAAATGGGCCAGGATTCCACCAAATAAACAACTGTAACCTGAGCATCTCTTAGATTTCTATAATGTATTGGGGCATTTAGTAGAATAACGTTGGGAACCTTTGGAAAAGGTTTTAGTAACAGAAAACAACATTTCAACGTTCAGAAAGGAAAGAAAACGTTTCAATCATGTTAACTTTGATTATAATCCTTCATCGTTTGAAGATGTCCACGATGATCATTGTATTTCAAAAGGAGAAGAAAAGCGCATCTGAGAGATTATGTTAAAACATGACATTTCGTGAAATCAAATTTTCAATAGGATAACTTGAATTAAAAGTATCATACATAATAGCGTAAAAAGGGGAGGTAGACCCCTTGCCCCCCTCCATTGGCTTCCCAAGTCATACACACTCCTATTTTATTGTACCTCGCGTGCACGGCTCGCCTTATACGTGAGGATGACACTGCAGTGGCGGATCCAGGATCTGGAAAAGGAGGGGGCGCGGCCCAAAAAGAGGGGGCGCACCCCCTATTTTTAATATAATATAATTAAACTCTTAAGTACTGGGGAAAAGGGGGGTGTTTGCGCCTCCGTGTCCCCCCCCTCTAAATCCGCCACTGCACTGCGACGAATATATAGAACTGTCTAATGCCCTAGCTGCTACTTATAGATTTCATTGGACTTAGGGTGCGCTTCTAGAAAGTCGAAGATATATCAGACTTCGGACACTGCAACGCCACATAGCCTGCACGACCTTTTGTTCGCCCAGTAAGGGGGGGCTGTATTTTGAATGATGGTACCCTTCTATGTTCATATCTGTGCGCTCTTCACCCTGCATCTTCATGTCAGTCCGTGTGATGCTTGGCATACATCCCTCTACATTCTACCAGATATACCCCCAAGTTTGGCCCTGCGTCATAATCAATCATTGTCCAGTCATGTTTTGTTTGAAGTCCTTGATGTAATATACCCTCTATGTCCAATATTACACGAACATCTTCTAGTCAAGCCGTCACTCAAAGGTTCCGCCATCGCACTGTCAAATCCATGTTGAACATAGGGCCCACATGCCCATTGAGCGCCATACAATAGACAAGACAAAATATGTCAAGTCTAGGTTTTTTAATCCTCGTACAGCTCAGAGCCGGTAAATCGAGGGTTGTAAAGTAGAAGTGCAATCACTGTCATCATGTCAAAATAGGGACCCTGCGCCAGGGTTGACAAAGTAAATTTGGCAGGTCTTAACTTTGTATTCAATACTTTTCTGTGCAATCCTATCCTTTCATCTACAGCAATATTGTATTCTAGCGTTACATAAGTACGTCATCATGATTGATTGCAGGGATACCGTAGTACTTAAGTTTCAAATGGATGGTTTCTAGATAACAATGCTTTAAATGGTACCTGGGATATATGGGTACATGGTCATGATTCAATGTTGCAAAGTAAAAGACGTCAATACTGCATTGGTGAAATGAGTTTTATTTAAACAAAGAAAACGTCGAAATGTGCACGTGTGACCTTATCTGTACCACAAATCGATGATGCCTCAATAATTGAATATCTAGAAACAAATGAACATAGGTGATCCCCAGACCTCTGGGTTTATAAGGGTTCAGTGATTAACTACAGGGCTATACATAAATAGGCCTATACACTGTGTAGGAATATGTCTTATAGGCTTGTATATGCAATGACATTCCTGTGAACTGAAAATGATAAAGATAAACATCAAGTGAAGAATACATTATGGCAATGGATAAACTGAGACCCGGAAACTGCGATAACATGAGCCAATATGGTTTTCATGCTTAAACAGAGCTTACGCTATGCTGCAGTGAGAAACAAAATGCAGATGCATGCTGATTATTTGCAACTCAATATGGAATAAAGAATGCACAATACTGTGTTGCACAACAATTGCATCAAAGGCTGATTCATAAAAGATCACTCCAGGGAATTATGTCACGTCCCACTTTTATAGTCAAACACCACATTGCACGGTTTCTGTCTCTTTAGAAAAACTCGTTTTCCATGTATGCCATGCTGTCGTAGCAGTGGAACTTGGCGTCAAATTCAGCTTTGTGCCCTGCCTTGCTCTGTAGGCACTTTGACACGCAGTAGTGGGGATCGTACTCTCGCCACATGTCGCACTCCACGTGACACTGTACAGCACAGTCCGACCGGTAGGAGGCGACATTGCCCCTTAGCTGATGGCGCTGCATGAGAACACCTGCGTCTGCTCCTGAACTCGTGACAAGCAGGATACCAAATATGGGAAGGAGTGCATGGATGGGTGTCATCTGGAAAAATAAAAAACATCTCTGACCTTTAAGGGGTCCATCATTTTGTTGGCAAAGGCGAAGGATACTATATGATTTACCTCATAACAAAAGTGAATGCACCTGCTGAGAGTTGTTGGGGGCTGTTGAGGCTACTCATGAGTTAAGTGCACTTGAATGCATTTTCTCAGAGTCCTTTAGGGCTCTTGAGTCTACTCATGTGTTAAGGGCATAGTAATGTCATGCTTCCCTTCTTTCTCTTAGTTGGTGCGGGGGGGGGGGCACTGTACTTCTAAAATACAAGCTATAATTTGATGGTAACTCCTGGTAGGTTTATTTTTCTCCTGTACATATAGGTGGGAATATACTTAAAACATTACATGCACATTAACATATTAACCCTTCTAAATATATACATGGGTGACAAACTTGAAGACATTTCAGGGTCAAGTGCACCTGACAGGTTATATTTGATTAGCAGAACCCAAGTGTAGCCACTCTTGAGAGAACGAGTTAGCTGCTTGGAATAGTGAAAGCAGGGCTGAGGCTAACAGCACTCACTTAAAAGTAGCTGGCTATCAAAAAGGAAGGCAGGCCTACCTTACCATAGCAGTAAAGAATAAGGGGGGGATCACTAACATCTCATAGGTAGCGATGGTAGAGCCTTTTGAATTAACCTCCAGGTGAGGGAATCTATGAAGAAGGGGCAACAAATCTCTACATGTTATAGCGCACGATTATGAATCTATTTTTATTGTCAAACATACTCAAACCCAATGGTATTCTGTGTTCAGCTAATAATGAAACCATAAAAGCACATACATCAGTATTTGCCATGATGAAAAGGGTGACATCGTGTATACTAGTGATTTGTGAATTGGGATTAATCTATGGACAATATTAATGCTGCTTTACAATATGGTTTTAGATGATACAAGATGGAAATTTTCTATTGATTCAGTTTATATGTGTTGATTTCATATGTGCCAGAATATAATTATACTTATGGCACTTATGGGAGTCAGTTAAAGTCAGATCAGGCAGTGGCGGATTCAGGATGTCTCAAAGGAGGGGGCGCGCCCGTCATGAATACCTTATTTCTGGCTAAATCTAGGGGTAAAAACAGGTAATTAAACTCTTAACTACAGCCAAAAAGGAGGGGGCGCGCGCCCCCGCACCCCCCATAGAAATCCGCCACTGATCAGTGTTTAAGTGAGGCAGGTCGACACTTTATTTAATTCATTGCATCACCAGAAAGATATAAGTTCAACTAGCTTTCTGGCATTACTACTCCCAGAGCGTTTGCTCCAATTTCCGCCAATATCACCATGGCGTTTGCTATATGGAAACACATATATAAACTATTACCTACCTAATAACATCAACATTTCATGGTCTCCATGGAAAAAGATTTATATGAGGTGATATAGTCCAGATATCTAAATCAATGAGACACAGACAATCCAAACGTCCCCTTTCATTAAGTATGCGTTACCAAACTAACACGCTTAAAATGAAGATCCAGCCAGGTCATAATACATGTGACCCCCCATTGACCGGTTAGTACACAATGGAATTGTTGTTTGTTCCCATATTTTTTTTTTGCAATATGTGGGGCTCTCGAAATGGTGAGATATGCCCACTTTGGCACTATACACTGTACTATAGTATAAAGAGAAACTTGAGGCATCCAACAACCAATTTGTCTCAGCTTAAGCTCGTTAAGTGTCGGATATAGTTTTAAGGCCTCACACCTATGTGTCGATTTGTTGTTACGATGAAAGAACAGAGAACCTTCAATAAAAGTTAGAAGTCTTTCATCCCTGTGTAAAATACTTGTTACCGGTAAAGCACTAACCCTGCCAATCAATGAAACACCCAACAGCAATGGTGCTGGCATTAAAGGAAAAAAACAGTATAATGTGTGTTTAATGGATCCTTCTACTTCACGCCCCTCCATTCTAAATGTGCCATAGATTGCCACGTGAACAATAGATTTTCTAGAATACACTGACGTCCGCCTGAAAGCACACTGTCCCATGAGATCCTTAACATTTGAAGCCTTCATTTCGTTCACTCCTAATGGCTACCAAGGGAATTCTTGTCTTCACATAAGCCCCTCTGGCAAACACCTCGCCCTTAAGCTGACATTTATGAAGACCCAACAGACTGCCCTCAGTACATGTACCTAGTATAATAGCCTGCAATACCCACTGGGTACTATGTTGTGGGTATAGCCTTTAAGTGTCTAAAACCCTTTGGAAAATGCGACGCTGGTTTGCTTCTACCTCCCCTCAGGTTAATATAGGCCTACTGTTATGGAAAGTCACAGTGGTCATCATACAACTCTCCCCTACCTTTGTGACTTTTGTATGCTGTCATAATTTGCAAATCATGTCCCAGTTGTACACAATGGCTGACTTTGATAAGGGCAGTATATATGAGTATATATTCATATTCTTCAAGCCAGAGACAAAGAGCCTGTTTTAATTAGTCAGTACTGAACTGGTTAAAATCAAGTGCGTACAGTCTGTGAGTAGCGTAAGTGGGAGAGGGAGCAAATTGCACAAACTGGGTGAGTAGTAGGGTATGTGGCCCCTGACTCGACCACGAGACCTTCCGGTACTTTATGACGACCACCTATAGATCCCTAAAACATCCCTTAATAGTAATACATATCCCATACACATATTTCTTGATATAGGTAATTATGCATACAACTCACAGTCCAATTTATGATTGATTTATCATAAGTGTCTTCTTTCAAATATGATATAAGCCTAGTGATACGAGTTATTCATCTATTTTCGTGAATTTATTGTCACTGTTTAGGAACCCTATGTCAACCGCCTGCTGGAACCTGAACCAACCACAGAAAGCATATCAGACAGAGCTGCACTATAGTCACAAACCCACTTAGCCAGAAATGTCTCTAATGCCCAGCTGACCTACCCTACAATGCACAGTCCCACTCTGTTATGTATCTCCAATACTGCATATGATATTACGAAACATTGTTGAGGTGATGAGTAATTTACTTCTATTGGAAATGTCTCATCAAAGTTAATGCTGCAGGATTGGTGAACATGAAGTGGTTGAGTCAGGGGCGACTTACCTTTTATATAGGGAGTGTGAGAAGTACGTGTAGCAGGGTGTGTGTAAAAATTGTGAGTAGTATATGACGACAGGAAGATGTAGCAGAGAGAGGTACAAAGACCATAAGTACTGGCAGAGATATAATATATGTACAGTATGTGTAGTATATGTCATGGGACCGTAATAGCTCGCATGTAAGGTGCAACTTATATATAATACTAACCATATATGTGTATATTGGACCCTCCCAAAGTCAGGGTATGCCTTCCAGGTAGGGTAGAATTACGTTGGATTTGACAGAAAGGGGCCAGCCGAAAACAGCTCCTAGGTGTGCCTAAAGCTCTGCCTTGAACTCAGGGGGCGTCTTATAACCAGGGTCGCCCTTTCTGCAAGGTACAACGGTAGTATACAATAAGTGGGAGAGGTAGCAGGGTGTGTGTAATACTGTGAGTAGTGTATGATGAGTGGAAGATGTAGCAGGGCGCGGTACAAAGACCGTGAGTAGTATACAAGAAGTGGGACAGGTAGCAGGGTGTGTGTAATACTGTGAGTAGTATATGACAAGTGAAAGATGTAGCTGTGCGTGGTACAAAGACCGTGAGTAGTATACAAGAAGTGGAATAGGTAGCAGGGTGTGTGTAATACTGTGAGTAGTATATGACGAGTGAAAGATGTAGCAGGGCGCGGTACAAAGACCGTGGGTAGTATACAAGAAGTGGAATAGGTAGCAGGGTGTGTGTAATACTGTGAGTAGTATATGACGAGTGAAAGATGTAGCAGGGCGCGGTACAAAGACCGTGGGTAGTATACAAGAAGTGGAATAGGTAGCAGGGTGTGTGTAATACTGTGAGTAGTATATGATGAGTGAAAGATGTAGCAGGGTGTGGTACAAAGACCGTGAGTAGTATACAAGAAGTGGGAGAGGTTGCAAGGTGTGTGTAATACTGTGAGTAGTATATTACGAGTTAAAGATGTAGCAGGGCACGGTATAAAGACCAAGACTAGTAGAGTATGAGAGGTAACTTGGTGGGTGTACAATCTCTGATTAGCATATGGGAAGTGGAAGATTTAGGAATATACAACTACATACTGTGAATCGTATATGAGAAGTGGAAGAAGTAGAAGGGTGTGGTTCAAAGACCATGCGTAGTATATAAGAAGTGGGGTGGAGGTAGCAGGGTACAAGTGTAATGTACAGTGCAAACTGATCTATGGGAAGTAGAAAAGAATGGGTTTCAGTGAGATAAGGTGAGAGTAGAGCCTGAAAACAGGTGAAAGACTGGTGACTTGCTATCCTGTATGAGGGTATTGTCACTACCCCGTTGGAGTGCCCCTTACAGCAAGGTAATTAATAGACCAGCTTATATGATAACCTAACTTTAGTGGCATAGGAAAAGGACGGGGCCAAGCTAGGCCCCCTCCCTAATGATTGGAAGGTGCCCTACATAAACCTCTGTAAAGGTTTAGCGCGCCCCCAACCAGCTCCTTGAGCCTCCTTCTTTGTTCAGGGAGCACTGAATATACTCTTTCATTAAACGAAAGATTTGTGGTGATACAATGTTATACAGTTATCAAATACCAAATATATTTTAAAGCGCATATAACTAGGTACTATATATACTCAATCAAACTACATCGAACTCCTTGCAGGGTTTCTTACAGTTTTTTATGTTTTAGGTGGGAATAAACCCCAAGATTATCATAAATGTCAATTCTAAATACTGAAGTCTGAGACGCATCGGTCAAGCAGTATAAACATAATTTAATTTCTGTTGAATACCTTAAACCTCTGTGCCCTAGATAGCTGTTTGGATGTGATTGTTCAAATAAATCTCCCAAATCTCAGCACAGGTAGATGGCGTTGGATTCCCATATGATCAGTTCTTTCGAATCGTCTTCACTGTTTTATAATGTATGGAAGGTGATGTCCATTTAACTACAATCTTAAAAAACAGAAAAAGAAGGTTGTTGAAATGGTAACAGGTACCTTAGGGTGCGAGGACACTTAGGGTGCGGACATGTAGGGTGCGAGGACACTTAGGTAGCAGACACTTAGGGTGCATAAAAAGGGCATGTAGGGTGCAGGGTGAAAAACGCAAGACACTTAGGGTGCAGTCAGTCTATATATATATATGCTCCATATACCTACAAATTATCTTACATGTCATAGATGGGGGGGCACTCATATAATTATGTTTTCTTTTCTTAAGGGTAGGGGGGAGGAAACCACATTTGTGAAGATGAAATAATGTCATAGATGTGGCGGGGACAATCATAGAATTGTGTTCTTTTAACTTCTTAAGGGATGGGGGGTAAAAACACATTTGTGTAGATATAATAATATCATCCACATAGACTCAAGAAATTTCTGTTCTGAAAAGGCCTGACATTGGAGTTCTTTAGAAAAGATACAGTTAGGTCGCCATGTGAATAAAGCTGTGCTTGCAAACTTTGGTGGGATAAAACATGGATTTCCGGGGAGGGGGAGAAATATATATATAAAATGGGGCATGGCATATTTTGGGGGTGTTCAAGGTTTGCCATTTTAAATTACCTTTGGACAACAAAAGAAATCCAATCAAAGTTGTTTTCATCTCAAATTACCAAAGCTACTTTTCTAAATGATAGACGGTACATACACACTGTACACCTGAGCAAAGGCAATGGGTGAGGCCCAGGGTGAGGCTGAGATTTTAGCTATAAACAGTCTGCATTCACTTATACATATACATTTATATGTAGTTGTATGTGCAGACTGAGGTGTAAGAAGCCACTCTATCACATTGATGATAACTAGGGCATGGGTGTGTTTGTGTAAGGGGGGGGCAGGGTCCCACCGCACAATAGGTGCGATGGCTGTCATGCAGGTGTCAGACCCATAAACTCACACTATGACTATTATTTGCAGTGTTCCATGAATGAATGGATGTGGTTTCTTCTGTATCCAAAATAAAGGATTATACTTTTTTGGTAATGTTTTTCATCATATACCTTATCCATCATCAAGGGATAAAGGAAATAACATTCCCTCTAAACTTATAAATATTATAAAGTGACAAGTAGCCTACACAGTTTTTCTACAGCTACAGAAATTTAAGCCTTATCACATACCGTAATCTCCCGCGTATAAGGCGTGTCTTATACGAGGGGTTTTAGTTCTTCCTGGATCCACAAGGGGGACACCAAGAGCTTTATTTTGATATGTTACACTCCATCTAACTCAAAAAATAACATAGGGGGATTCAAGGGGGTGTGGGGGGCCCTAGCTACACATAGCTTTTTGAATTTTGAAAATCCATTCAGTAGAACCAAAGTTATGATTTTTTATTTTTTTTTGACAATATTCTCCAACTCTGGGTGCGCCTTATACGCGAGGTGCGCCTTATACGCGAGAGATTACGGTAGTGCTTATAGAGTAAAATTCCAAACAAACTACTTATTATAAGCAAAGAATTCGTTACAACGAATTTCGTTGTATCCAAACAGCATCTTAGACAGCCCTTATCCGCATCCCCCCTTTTTATGGATTTTTATGTATCCCGCATCAAATATGAGAAAATGAGGTCTTCATTATTGCCTACATTATTGTCAAGATAAACTCCCCCAGTGCTAAAAATGATGTTGTGGGGTGTACAATGGGTGCAGCCATTTCTGGAGCTGGTTTCTAGCAAGTTATCACTGATAATATCTATCAGATGGGTACCATTTGGCCCCTAATAATTCTGGAGTTTGACTCCATGTTTACCTTCCATAAATTCATGCATATAAACTGGGGATTTCAGGCAAATCAGAATCTTCTTGTAGCTTAGGCTAATCTTACTCCTAAATTCCAGGTGTGGTTAATATAAAGATATTTGGCAGTTTAGACAATTAAGAGTCTGTGTCACTGATTACATGAATAATTTGTATTTTTGTGCTTATATAGATGGTTATGTGTTGCTACATCCCATGTAGCAAGCCCACTCGGGGCCAAATTGGTTTTACCAGGGATAAGGTGGTTCAAAGGGGGCAGCATTCAGTACATGGGTTTTAGGTTCGGCAGATGCTGGGTTTCCAGTCAGGGCCACACAGGGCCGCCCAAATCTGGCAAACCGACTTGAGCCCGTTGGGCTCCTAACCGGTTATGTCCTCAGCATACGGTCTGGGCCACATTGGGCTGCCCAATTTAGGCATTGGTCAGCTTTAAAATGGGCAACGACATTTGGCCCAGGATGGTTTCAAAATGGGCATCCCAAGATGGGTGCTTAGCTGAATAAAGTGTTCTCAGTCTGGGGTGAGATTGGGTTTGGACAGGGCAGCCTCATATTCTGGACTGTTCTGAACTCTGTGGTGAGTGTTCCCCTTCCCTCTCCCTTTTTTGTTCGTCCCTCCCCTATCCATTCCCTACCCCTTCCATCTCCTCCTCAATCCGCTCAACCTGCCCTACCCTTCCCCCCTCACCTTCTCTCGCCCTGCCCTCCCCTGCCCTGTCCTCTCCTCCCCTGCCCTCCCCCATCCTGCCCTGCCCTCCCCTACCCTCCTCTCACCCTGTCCTGCCCTCCCTTGCCCTCCTCTCATCCTGCCCTGCCCTGCCCTGCCATCCCCTGCCCTCCTCTCACCCTGCCCTGCCCTCCCTTGCCCTCCTCTCACACTGCCCTGCCATCCCTGCCATCTCCTGCCCTCACCTGCCCTGTCCTGCTCTCACCCCACCCTGCCCTGCCCTGCCCTGCTCTCACCCTGCCCTGTCCTGCCCTGCCCTCACCCTACCCTGCCCTGGCCTCCTCTCACCCTATCCTGCCCTGCCCTGCCCTCCCCCCTCCCCTCCCTCCACCACTGCTGTAGGAGATAGGTAGTCCCACTTTCCCAACACTGACTAGTCCTGGAAATAACAGCTTCATGTCTTTCTTTATATTAGTAGGCTTGCAAGGTGTATTTGTGGTGTGGGGGCAAACAGGTCCCACACCTGGCCGGGTATAAGGGGACTATATATATAGAGGCAATTGAGAAACCAAAAATATCCCCTGCCCCTGTAGGCCAGTCCATGGCAGACTCACTACAAAGTGGTTTCACAGCACCCCAGGCAGAATTCTACTACCCATACAAAACTTATTACTTTTAGACATAGGACAACTGGAATAGACTACTAAATCAGATATGAAGTAATAATGTGCAAACTTTCTCATAGTCTCAAAAGTGCAAATCAAAATCATCTGAGTAGAAGTGGAAAGGCAACACCATTTCTATTGCACTGAACTTGATACAAGAGCAGATATGTAGAGGTACAGTCATTATGAACTTAAAGGCTCTCTTCTCTACTCCTACATAGGGAATTAGTGGGGGAAGATTGAGGCCAGAATGTCACTTTAATGAATTAAAGTGCCTTGTGTTGGCTGAATGAGTTTGATTCAAATGGATGGTTCTGCTCTGCCTTTCCACTCAGGTAGATATTGCATTTACTGCTTTGGTGAGAGGGGGTGAGATAAGCTCAAGGATTTGTTGTTCATTGACTTTTGGAAAAAAAAATAAATATTGGATAAATTTCTCAAAAAGAATTTTCAACATGTCACCACTAATTTTTCATCAAATCGGGCAGCCCACTTTGGGCCACACCAAAAACCCATGTTAAACTCACTTTGAGCCCAAATCAGTGAGCCCACTTTCAAACAGATCTGTGCCCGAATCGGTTAGCCCAGTGTGGCCCAGACCCTTTGCTGAGGACAAAACCCATTGGGCGCCCACTGTGTTAACCCAGTGTGGCCCACATCAGGAGCCCGCTATGGCCCAGACTTGGGCCACACCATGTTTGCTACCTGGGATGGCCTTTAAAGTGGCAAACCATAGTGCTGCCATATGGGCACAGAAATATGGATAGATATTTATAAGTTTATAACTCTAAACCAGTTTTATTTTACACCCTACATGTCCTGCTGTTGCACCCTATATGTCCTTGCACCCTGAATATCCTGTGGTTTGTACCCTACATGTCCTAGCACCCTGTGTGTCTGCCTGCATGCACCCTAACTGTCTGCACCCTAAGTGTCTCTGCTAACTAAGGTACCAGTATTTGTTGAAATTGAACAACTAAGCATTCAGAATTTATGATTATGGTCATGAGTGGCATTAAAATTGGCTCTTTAACTGGGATTTACTACTTTTTTTCTGAAAACGCCAAAATGTTTTAGGCTTAAATCATACTTATCTCTCAGTGCCACAAACTTCTTTTATCTACCCTGCACCTTCGTTTCTAAAAGGGCCTACGTGACTGCTCTTATTTGACCAGTAGGAACATTATTCCTTCACTCCTGCGAGTCCTATGCGCAACTTAAGTTATACCTAATTGTAGTAAAGGTTGCATTACAGATAGACTCATATTTCTAGCATATTATCATCAGCTAAGGTATATATATATATCAAAATGGATGGATATAAGCTTTAAGTATAGTGTATACCCCCACTAGAAAGCGCACTCAAATTATCAGAAACAGTACAAGATGCTTTTCATTCCGTGCACATGATAAGTAAGCATAACGAAAAGAAAACGAAAAAGGAACAAAAAGCAAAACGAGCAATGACTCAAAGATAAAACATAACAAATCCGAAAAACAGAGCTACAGGAGCACAGCATTGGCTGTCCATCCTGTGGAATTGGACTGCCCTGACTCACCTTACTTAATCCCTCTGACTCCTCCTGTAGCTAGGCGCCTTATGCTAACCGAACGCTCCATGGCCCATCGCTGATTCCCACCGATATGTACCCATACTGCACCGCTCTCCCACCCACACACCCAACCCACCTGCCTCCAACGGCTCAGCTATAATTGTGTTCCTATGGTTGGCCTGTCTAGAAAATATAGCTTGGTGGGCCCCATATCAATATCTAACAACTGGAATACATAGGACGATTACCTTGTCAATGGTGCCAAAGGTTCTAATTAAAACCACGGGTTTTGAGTGCCATTTCGGGTTTCTCATAAACCATCCAGTTGTTAGAAACTAGTAGCGTGTCTCGCTCAGTTTCTGAAGGCCTACCTACTTCAATAAAGCACAGCAAATATATAAGTGTGAGAATCGTATGCGAACACCAAGACGGCCTATCATCGCATGAACTACTGGTTTCTTAACGTACGTTGATTCCCACGACCATTTTATTAGAAAAGCTGCCCACACGCTGGGTGCTGGATAATTAAGAAGTAGCTTATGTGATCCCAGGGTCTTAAGACTAATGAGGTTCTCCAGAGCAGGCAGCTTTATTGTTGTGCAATAATATGTTTTTTACATTTATACGAGCAAGTCCCGCGTTGATAAATTGTAATAATTTGTAGGAATAATGATAATCGCTTTAGCTCAAATGTAAGATAATGACCACGCAAAGACAATACAAGACTAAACAATGGTCTATAAATAACTCATCGAAAGTAGCTCAAAAATAATCAAGAATATCAAATAATTCACATTTCACCCAAAAGTGACTGCACCCTTATCAATTTTCAAATACACGGCTAATGCAATTCAGTAGAGGAGAAAAGGAGCCGATGATGATGATGATGATGATGATGATGATGATGATGATTTCCCGGATTTTAACAATAGTCTAAGCCAATTTAAACAGTAGGTTGCAACATCTACATACATAGAAAAGTAGTGAATGTGGTCCAGACGTTACATTTCATATAATGCTACACGTCCATTACGATAACTTCCGTTCTTGGATTTATTCAATTGGCTGACTTTGATCTTTGTATAGACTTGTCTCCTGTAATGGAAAATCGTTGTCTCGCGTCATTGCAAACTTTGGTGCACTCCGCTGCAGGTGCTAGAAATGATGCTGAGAAGAAAGTTGCAGACCAGTACGAATTTACATTGATCTGAGCAAATATGAGGAGATGGTGTAGAAAGGCTGCCTGTGCTGTATGCATATTGCCGCTTATAGTGCCACCAAACACAGAAGCCCGACAAGGGTATGCAGGGAAAGGGCAATAGTTATGAATAAGCATAAGAATAAAATATGGGAACAAGTACTTGGATGTCACTAGCTCTGCGATGGAACATGGGAGGAACACATGGAATAAATACAATGCATGTCATACACATCACTGAGGGGCTGACAGCAATCCTCTTCTTACTGGCCAATGCAATAGCCATGGGACTTCCATTTATGTGATATAGAGAATTAGAACAAGACAATCCACATCACAGGGGGTATCTTTCCTTTTGGTGCTACTAGAAATTCTTCCAAGTGATTGTGTGAATGTCTGTTTGGGTAGCTGTCATATGGCATTTTATATGGCTACAAAACACAAGAGTAATCTGCTTTGTCAAACAGCCGTCATGTGCTATTAAATTTACCTCTCCGAAACAGACAAATCAAAATGGCACTCATTGTTTCCACGCCCATCGTTCATCAATAATTATTGTCAATGTTCTAATGAAGTCCAAGGGAATATAGCTTTTCCCATGCGAAGGTTCCATCGGGATAATTGGTGCATAGTTTCCCGATGAGCCATTGTACAATGTATGTATGCAGGGCTCTCATAATAAATAAAATTGCCTTATCCCATAGGGTAAAAGACCAAATAGGCGGACAGTCAATAGTTATCTTTCAATAGCTCTATAAATTGTAGCATGATTGAATTTGCACTATAATATGAAATGCCCATAATACTTATGTACCAGAGAGGGGAGGCAGTTTTTACATTTTTATTATGTGTAATGTAAGCTTATAAATGTGTTGATTTTGGCACCTAATAGCCGATCCTATTGACTTGCCTGGATAGAGTGTAAGAAATACAATATCATGCATTAATCATTTCGCGTATAACATGATTACACATGGACGTTACCATAGGCACGCCGTTAGCAGTGATACCTTCAATATGCATCAGTTTTTAGGATAGGAAAACAAATGATCTCCTGGATGAGGATTACAAATTTCATGCAGTTTCCTTCAATTATCATGACGTTATATATTATTCGTGCACAAATGCATTCATATGATACACAAACAAACTATGAGCATAATTGAAGGACCATAGCTAAAATCAATGCATGAGAATTGGGATTAGAATTGGTTTAGACAGGGAAGCCGGAGCTTGGGGTTTTGAATTTTGGTACTAGATGGGCCAATACATGAACAAAAATGACTTCCTTTATTACAAGAAAACGCAAATGGTCTGAAAAGTTGGACAAGTAGCGATCTTTCTCACACATTGGTAAAACCTGAAGGTTTCTTGCAATGTGTAAAATAAGAAATATTCAAGTGAGAACACCATCCATCTATTATATAAAAGGATAACCTATGATCTTGAAGTCTAGTATTTCAATATCCCAAACCAAGCTGAATAATCTTGGCTCGAGTTAAACTTTTGCCCTGCTATAGTTGAGGGAGGAGGGGAATATCATCGGAAATTTATAAGTGTTGGGGAACCGGTTTTCATATTTAGCAATTGCATGTGAAAGGTGAACAATTAGATTCCTCTGAGATGAATTGTCAAGTAATTTACCATAACGGGTTGGTTGACCCTAACTACCAATGAGGACCACATCGGGGTCGTTTTCTATCTTGAAATAATTCAAACTAGAATGATATGACTGCGTTTGGGTTATGGCGAAGTCCTTTACCGGTTTGGGAACATTTGCACTGAGTAGTACACCTTTTATACATTACACTTCTGTTTCTTGCCCCTCTTCCAGATCGCGACTCTAAATGTTTGTGGCGAGCACCTCAATAAAATAGATTATATTCTTGAGTAAGCTATGACACCATTCCCATTCTAAGGAAGTGGCCATCAGCCCCATGGGAAATGAAACTCTGAGCAGCTGTATGCCATTGCTCAGGTGCATAGGTCTATTGCCTCTTTCCAGGTAACTATATTGGAGTGAAACCCCCACCTGCCTTTCGTTTTGTAGGTGTGGCACAGCTGCAGGCAATGTGGTGTGTTATGTACTATTGTATTGAGAATATCCACCCCTTTCCCACAGTTGAGTCACAATAATAGACAAAATACAATGTGCTGAAGGGTCTCCCAATCTAGCCTTGTTTGCAGCCAGCCAAAGTGAATTAATCCCACCTCTTCTATCAGTGCAGCCAAGATAATATTAACTCGTGTTATGCCAAACAGTTTATGTATGAATAAATGGTGCTTGTGTACAAATTACTCCAATCTGAATGTTTCTTCACCTATACCCTCAAATCACCACATTTAAAATTATGGCAAAATCAGGTAGCCCAGTTTGGGCCACATCAGAAACCCAATGGATGCCAGTTGGCCAGCTCTGTTTGGCCCACATTGGTCACCCGCTGCAAGCCACAATGGGGCCACACATGTTTTTCTACCTGGGTATGTACCAGCCGTCTGTTTGTTTGCTTATTTGTGTAATCACTTGGTTTGATGACATGTAATGGTCATCTCGAAAAAAGTATATCTGGTCAATAAAAACAACACCAACGACAGGGGACTAGCGTATTCGATCATCATTTCTATACTACGACATTTCTTAATCCAGGCACAGCTATTGTGGCAATTCCCGGTATAAATACAGATAGAATGCTGGACACTGAAAGTCAGGCCAACCTACTGGTATGACCGGCCATGCCCTGTAATGAATATCGGAGATTATCTATTGTGGATGCAGAGATAAGGGGGTGCGGTTTCTGTCCTACATATAGGACATTGGGACTTAGCCTTACTGACCTTTTTGCAATTCCCGTTGTAGCAACTATAAAATGCCTAAAAGGAGAGAAACTGGCCATAATAATCATGATGTGAAAGGAATGTTGAGCTTTATCTACAGTAGCTCCATGTATGTGTAGGTGTTTAGTCCTACAATATGACAGTTGTCATCCTCCAAGTAGTAGGAGTCATTGAACATTATGTGCATGAAATGTCAGATACATGGCCCACTGGTAGGTATGAGCGTGCAAAAAAAGTGTCGACATGCTCGCCCTGAATTCAACCGCTACCATCTCCGTTGACAACAATCCTTATTATAATGGTAAAGGTTTCTGACCACACAAAAAGGATGTGATAAGATATCTTACATGACGATGTTATACCTTGAGAAATGACAGGTGGTGTGACACAGCGCCCATTGGATGTGCACGGTACGCCTATCTGGATGATACAGATATCATTATAGAATAGGTCAAGTTATTATATCCAACACTGCATGGATACACTTCACACCAAAAGGAGTGAAGCCTTCTTTCCTCGAAGAACAAAATAACCATTGGGCATGATACTGATTGCCTTCCTAACGGTAACTACATTTAGTCTCTCTTACCACCAAAAATTCTCTAGGCGTTTTCACTTCTTTTTATCTAGGCCTATATCAGAAAAGGTTTGGGTTTCAATCAGTGATATTTCCGGACTTTTCAATTATTGGCCATGGGTCGATGACCTAACTCCGCCGAATTTTGAACACAGACAACGTCATCGATTCCGAGCTTCTTTTATTAAGGAATTACTGGTGCTTAGTAGAGACCTATATATATTGGGTCCAAGCGGGACTGGAGCTGGTTCCTTGCGACATGCACTGATAAGAGTTGATAGGATGGAACCAGCATGTCCCTGGAAGTGGGTGTTATGCAGGGACAAGGTAACCATAATGATATGTCTTATCAGTGGACATTACCTCAACCAGGGAAATTCAAAATGGTGGGCACACAGGACGTCTATACTAAGCCCTATATGACACCAATCATTTAGAAAAAAGCAACGGTTTAGCAGTATTACAATGTACCAAATGACTCTAAAAGATTTGACAAGTAGTATTATACAGCGTGTAAAATTACTTGCACTATTATCATGTCATAGTTCGTGTATCCCACGTCGCACCATGAATACAAAAACACTCTATTATGAGCATTCTGAGTCATATTTTGGCCACTTTTGCACTGTTTTACAGTAATAAATTGGCGCGTATAAGGTCGAATCCCACTTGGCGAAAAATGACTCAAATATCTCTGCGATTTTGGATCTCTTGCGAATTTGGGACATTCCCCAAATTCGCAAGGATATAACTACAGTAGGGTGAATAGAACACAAGCACTTTTTTGCGATTTTAGGCCAGGAAATACATAATCCACAGAGATATAAACATCAACAAAGGCAAAATAACCCAAGGAGTCCATGAATAAATGCAACAGTGTCCTTGTGTTCTATACACCCTATTGTAGTTATATCCTTGCGAATTTGGGGAATGTCCCAAATTCGCAAGAGATCCAAAATCGCAGAGATATTTGAGTCATTTTTCGCCAAGTGGGATTCGACCTAAAAGGCGCAGAAGGTTTCCTTGTTCGAGTGTAAGCCGTACCTTACTCGGAGGATATTACAGTAGGAAAAAAACCGTTGTCATTTTTGGACATTTCTAGTTTGTTTTTTTCACTATAGTTGATACTTTAGACCACAGTAGCTCATATATATTAGGCTTGGATTTTAACTCGCATGCAAATGCCATTTGTTCTGCAGGTCGTGGCTCTGAGCCACGCCCGCACTCTCCCCGCACCTATAGATGAGCTAATTTCAGCTGCAGCAGAAGGGACTGAGAGTGAGTACATTGATATTCATGTAGGCTATTTTACATAATAAAGTCTTATTTAGTGTGTTTTAAAAGAAATACATCAAATTGTACATCAATGGCAGAAATCGCATTACGGTACTTCAAGTACACTAACCTATTGCTATAAGATATTTATCATTTCTAACTTATATTTTGTGATGATGTTTGGTATATGTACAATGTCATCTTCTTTTCAGAGCCTCAAGTGAAGGATGGTTTGATTCACACCGAGTTAGATGTCATCTATACAAAGGAACAGTGGGAAGCTCTCAAAACGGGGTAAGTGGGCATTTAAAAGTATTCTATGCACAAAACTGATAGGAAAATTGAAATTGCTGCATTGACTTAGTCCAATAGAATTGAATGAACAATTTCTCATGTAGGACCGATGCTTTTTCTGGTCTTCTTGAGGAGCGATACCGATGGCCAAATAACGTGGTACCATATGAAGCGGACAACGTATTCTGTGAGTAGATTTGGCCAAAAACATCGCTGAAATATAGTTATAGAATACCTTTTCGGGCGTGTATTCCTCTTCCAGGCTATTACGTGAATTCTATTCTCTCAATCTTGAATTTGATATACCGGCTCATGTGACGTGCAGCGTATCAATCTTGTAATTGATATACCGACATCCAGACTACATCCACTATTGACATGCCTGTGTTACTAAATACACGTGTATGTTTGTCTAGTTGTTGGTACTTTGTACTCCAGCTGCTGCTGAGTGGCAAGTCATAGAGAAGGCTATGCAGGAATGGGAGAAATACACATGTTTGAGGTTCAAGCCAAGGACAAATGAGGCCGATTACATCAAGTATGTCACAGGATCTGGGTAAGTGATATTAAAGGCCACACTTGTTTATGTAACCATGCCTGTAGCAGAGTACATGCATCCAGCTGAGTCAAGTGTAACCCTGCAATTATCGAGAAACATGTAGTCAATCATTTCAATTCTAATTCCATGCACTAATGCGTACACATGCCTTAACTAATGTTCCAAAACTATAACACTTAGTCTAGGTGTTTCATCAAGATTTATGAAATCAATATATGTAGTATTATGTGGAGGAATCATTCTAATATTGTAGCAAAGCATGTACCTAAGATATTTTCACATTCATGGAGATATCGAGGAACCTATTAACAGTAATAGATATTTTTCAACATTTACTTTTACGATAGAATGCACAAGGTGGTGTTGTATCATAATTTTTTTTCAATCTAGCTGTTCATCACATGTGGGACGACTTGGAGGTCGACAGTCGGTGACACTAGCACGTGGTTGTAGAATAGTACGTAAATTGAAAGGTTGAAATTTGATTTATGTAGAACTTAACTAAGTTTTCCCGATTCGGATTACTTGCTACAAATGTATATAGCCATGCGGGAGTACTGTCAATCACTATTGTGATTGCTATACATTTTCCTTCATTGCTTTCGGAGAGGATTGGCATATTTAGACAAAATGTGAGAGAATACCGGATTATGCATCATACATAGTCAAAATTCGTCATGAGTTCTTGTTTTAAAAGGAAATGTTGACAGTATCTGCTTTCCCTTCAGCATCGTATTGTGGTTCATGAATTGGGACACGCTATAGGCTTCCACCATGAGCAAACTCGCCCTGACCGTGACGAGTATGTGACTATTCAATCTGAAAATGTCCAATTTGGGAAGCTCCACAACTTTAGAAAACAACCAGCTTCACGAATCAACTCACATGGCGTTCCCTATGACTACCGCAGCATCATGCATTATTCGGGGCATGTATGTACACTGAGAATTAGGCTTCTATTAAGGTGATCACTATTGATGAGTTAAGGTCCCTTTTCCCTATTGATGACTTAAGGCAATTATGATAATCACCCAAGGTCATCAATTTTGATGATACTTTTCTACCACCAGGGGGCCCTAGTATACAACGATAGGATATGCAATGTTCACTATGTGAGCCACTGATTTTGTATCTACAAGTCTCTTGATCATCAGTGTCTATGAGATGAATGATGTGAAAAATGTCATCACAAGGGAATGTGAATTGATCAAAAAAGTCATTTGGTCAAAATGATCAAAGAAAAAAACATGTTTAATAATTGACACATCTTTTGTCACTCATAAGTATGACCATGGGGACTAGCTAATATTCCTTATACAACTACATGTATGCCTAACCAAGTCATCATAAGTCAGCTGTACTTGCCCTCAATGGATGCTTGGTTGTGGGGAGGGAAGGTGATAACTATGCAAATTTATGCAAAAATCTTAGTTAATGACAATGTAATCATTCGCAAACTCCTTTCTGATCAGTTAAGACAGGTACTCTGTAGTGATCACCCAGGGTGATCACATGTGATCACCTAAAAGATAGTCCCCCCAGGGATCATCACTAAGGTGACAAAAAGTGATCACTACAGAGAACCTTTTTAAGCCTTATCTTTTCAGTGTAGACCTAGACCTAATTTTCTTTTACATAGTAATACACAGAAATACAAATTTAGGCCTAATGCACTAACATTCGTGCTAGCATGTTGCCACTGACGTAAGTGAACATCAATCAACTAATTGACACAAGTGAAAATGAACTTTTCGAAAGATCTTAGTAGAGATATCTCAGTAGTAATTTTATTTTTAATATTTTCACACATCAATACTTACCAGGCCTTCTCCAGGAACGGAAAGCCCACCATCCTGGCCAAGTACACCATCATGCAGGATGTGATGGGGCGGGCTCCCACCCTGAGTGGAAGGGACATTCAGCAGGCACTCAAGATGTACAAATGTGCTGGTAAAGAGCTTCAACCAGTCTTTGTCCCAATAAGAGCCATTCTATAGATAATTCTCAACAATAGCATAACACAGTCTGGATGCAGTCCATATTCTTGACTACTCACTACTCATCCCCTACCCCTCTAGTGGAGGCTGACTGAGCACTGGAGGCCCTATACTTAATAGGCTTTTACATTTCCATTTTGTTTCCCTGGAATTAAAATCAATATATTTGCGCAAGTCTAACCATGATAGTGTGATAGGCCTACTAATCATGATATGATTCATTCCAGAAAGGTAATTTGCATGCCACATGATCACCAAAAGACTAACTAATGATATTTTTTAGCGCCTCCCACGCCGCGTAGCGTCGGTACCGCGAAGCGGTACGGGAGTGCGCTATGATGATTGCATTTGCCCCATGTGATGAGGTCTCACAATACAAAATTACTGAATAGAGAAATTGATAATTGTGAAATCTTCTTTATGTCTGCTTTTATGAGTCATGTCATCAAACACTGGTATACCGACATTAACGGCGGGAGGCATTTTTTTACGCGGTCACAACCGCATTTCTTGTTGCAGATTGGTGTGGACCAAGGAGCTGTCCCCCAAGAGGGTTTGTAAACCAGTATTGCAAGTGCTACTGCAGCTACACCACACGCTCTGATATGACCCCTGTCTATGAATGTGGACTTGGAGGTAAGGAGTGGGTGTTATGTTAAGATCATACATTTATGAGCCAGATTGTTTATATTTGCTTAAGCTTTCACAATCCGGATTAACTTAATGGGAGAAAGTTGGGTATAAAAGAATCAACAGGTTTCACATAAGTGTTCAATAGTTACAGATGTACATCATGAGCAGTACTATACAGAAAATCTATAGTTAAAAAATATGATCAGTAGCGATCACTTTAGGTTGATCAAACTGATGAGGACGAGGGGGAGCACCCTGGTGATCTTTGGGTGATCACATGTGATCACTTTAGGTGATCATATTGATTAGTTTTTTCTCACATATTTGAGCAAAATACAGAGTCGTCAAAATGATGACATGGGTGATCACTTTGATTACTTTTTTGTTAGTTGTAGTTTTAGATTTAGTTTTGACCCTCCGGCCTGAATGGCCAGCGATATTCGGACGAGATCCTCGTCCAAATAAGCCCCCTTATGGGCACGAGATTTTGTAAGATGCATGACACATCTTTGTAAGATACAGGCCAATTTTAATCAGATACGGGACATTTTGGTAAGATACAGGACACATTTCGTAAGATACGGGACAATATGAGTACATATATATGACTGCACAACACTTATAGGCCTCCCTCACTTCATATATCCAACCAACCTTCGTGGCATAAAGTGATAAGTTTAGGTCATCACTGACGACCTAAAGTCGTCCCCTATGACGACCCCATGAGGACCTAAGGTTGTAAATTTAGGTATTGTCAACCTGAGCACCTAAAGCCGTCACTGCTGATGAGTTTCTGACCCTCAAAGGTTTTGAGTGTGCGAATAGGTCGTCTTAATAGCACAGGGGGGTAAGGTGATGGGCCTGTATCTTACACGTCCTCTATCTTACGACAACTTTGGATGTCATGTATGTTACATGTTCTGTATCTTACATGTCCTGTATATCATGAAATCTCGTGCGAATAGCAGGTCTTATTTGCACGAGGATCTCGTACGAATCACATCGGCCCCTCTGAACCCCCACCCCCATCCATATTCTAGAGAACACCCTTTTGGAATTGACCCCTTATGGTTCATATGGCATAAGTTTGTATTTTACTAATGGGTGCTTATCCTCATATTTCTGAATGAAACTTTCGAAACAGAAAAGGTGTCCAAGCTCTTAATATATCTATTTGACATTTATTCTCTCTTAAGAAAATACATCTTTGTAAAAGGAATTCTACATGTTCACATTTTGAATGTTGTTAGTTTATTCAATTATCCAATACTCTCAGTGTAGCTTTAAATCAATGCATGTCCTTGAGTATGAATCATATAATCATAACAAATTGTATAGTAGGGGCCCTGGTGGCAAAAATGAGGTAATCAAAATGATCACCTTTGCTCATATATTAGGAAAGATCACCTAAACTCATCTACGCTGATCACTTTCCTACTAGTCTAGGTTTTCAGTGTAGTGATATGAGTATGGACCACTAAATTCGATATGGTGACATGTCCATATCTTAAAATCAACATGTGACATGAGCTTCAGTGATATGTTATTAGTGACATGACATAGGTCCTTTCGTAAATTCATCATGGGATACGAACGTTTCGTAGAGGTGACAGGGGACATGGGGATTCTTAGAGGCGACATGTGGCATAAGCATTTCTTAAATTTGAAATAACACAGGGCACCCACCATCCAGATCCAGACTCCCAGTAATCAATTTGCAGTCATGTCTATATAGAATTATGTGGCCGTCAACAATGTCACTCTTGTTGCTCTATATAGGTCCCACCGTGCCAACAACTGCCATGCCAACTCGTCCAACCATCACTCCTCATCCACCAACCACACCTCGTCCAGCAAGCACACCTGCTTCTACAGGAAGTCCATCATGTGTTTCAGACTGTAAGAGTCTCCCTAATGGAGACTACCAGTCATGTACCAGCTGCAACGTCTATGTAACCTGTGTGTCTGGCAGAATCATCACTGATAGGCCTTGTGCCGCTAACTTGGTGTGGGATGATATTGCCAAGGAATGTCGTTACTCTAGCAGGACATGTAAATAGGGATCTCCTAGAAATAAAGCTCCTATTGAAATAATTATCAGGTGGATGGCTTTGTACTATAGTGACCAAATGAGAACCGATTAATAAGTTTTCTATTATACCATCATGGTGGCATGATTGATAGAAGCAGATCCGATCAATTAACCAATACCAATTACCATGAATTAGCAGCTTTTATTGCAAATAGGACTCACGTATATACTTCAAAATGATATCCCTGTAATAACCCAGTTTCCACAATCACCATTCGAATAATATGGGCCTAGCTCGCTATCTTTATCTATTTGTCCCTTTCTTTCTGTCTGTCTGTCTGTCTGCTCTGTCTTTCTGTCTTTCTCTCTCGCTCTCTCTCTCTCTTTGTCTCTCACTCCCTCTAGTCTGTCTGACTGAAGCAGCCTCATGTCTCAGCAAATGATGATTGCTATTGAGATGGTATCTTATCTAAACAGGAATATAAATGATTTTAGTGCAGAATTCATTGCAATTACTAATAAGTGGCTGTTGCGTTTTCTTGAATATAAATGAAAGCGATTCCGTGTATGTATGCTTCAGCAAAGTATGCACCTTTAGGTGAGGCTCCACTACGTGATTTTTGCCGAAAATCGGAGCTATTCTCAAAAAGCAGACACAAACACAGATTATAGAGTGGTATTTGTTATTATTTCAAGGTGTAAATAGAAGGTTGAGAGAGCTTTTTGTTTATGTGGGGAAGACTTTGTGTACAACCTCAGGCACATGTTTGTTGCCAAAAGATGTTTTTGTTTACTAAATCAAGTTGACCTAATGTAAATATTGCAGACTTTCACACTGATGACTCTCTGCAACTCAATATCAGACAGGTTTGATTTTTACAGTACAAGACCCTGTGGTCTGTGTGACTGCTGTGTTATTATTCATATTTTGCTGTGTTGATGTTTATATATTGAACTCCCACCCAATTACAGAGTCTATGCAGGTGCAGGTTAGTTGGTAAATATGGCACACAAGGAGAGAGATCACCCATAAAATAACCCCTGAAATCTCATGTTTACAATTTTGAATCTCATGTTTACACTATAGGAATGTCAACACCCTATACCTTAGGCACTATAGATAGGGGTAAAATTAGGTGAGAATGTACCAAAAAATTGTGTAGTGGAGCCTCACCTTTTGACTTGCAATCGTCTATACTCAAATGTCCAAGCTGAAAAACATAATAAGCTGCAATGGGAGCATACGGTCCCTGACTGCAATAGGGGCAGATCTATGCTCTCAGAATTGGGTTGGTGACTGATAAATTGTTTTTGTTGTACAACACATACTTTTTTATGGACCTGTGCAACATCAAGCAATTATGCACTATGTATGGACATTTATCGGTTGAAAAAAGGATGGGTGCACTGGGATAATTGTTAAATTTAAACAGATAGCTACTCAGAATGTGTCTAGGAATATATGGGGGCATATACCACCGAGCCGATGGCCGTTTGGGCATGAACGGATTTTGTTTGATTGTCCACCCTTCTGGTCGATTTTCACATATCAAGCTTGTTAGATATTTTAGGTAGATCTATGAACCCAAATCTGTCGTAATATGAGTCACTTTAGTAAATAGCATGAATGACTACCTGACCAATGCGTTTTCCCTTAAAAGTTCATTCTGTATAGCCAATTCTGCAGCCAATTTCTACAAAAGCTGTCCCCAATTTATGTAATCGGTCAGTTTTACATTCTTGTAATAGGCTTTTGGCCCTAAGTCATCTTTTGTGAATTACCAGTGGAGACGCGTGTGGCAGATGCAGGGTTTGGAAAAGGAGGGGGCGCGGCCCAATCCTTTTGAGCAAATTTTCCCAACCCCCTCCCCGTCTAAATCTGCCACTGCCGGCGTGTGCGTGTATAAACAAGTTATTTGTAGGTATATATCTGTAGCGGTCATGTCAAGATAGAGAAGAATTTTATTATATAGAAAATTCCCTCATCCGTTCGTTTGGGTAGCATTTCCAGGTGGCACAAATTGCAAGTGACAAATTTGCATAATTATATTTGTTAAAAACGTAAAAACACAAGTTTTTGGCGTAATTAAAACACCTTTTTCAAACTTATTTCTACCCAAGCCCTACCCACCAAACGACATTATTGCCACGTAAGTAATTTGCTGAACTACACACTCACACAGAACACAATTCATTTCCTGCGCAGCTGTATAGTACAGTTGTTTTCTTATCGGAGTTATATAGACTAAACCGTGGGGAGACCTGTCACAAGGCACACTATATAGGTACCTGTAAGAGGATTAATGCATGTGGCCCAAATTGAACCGAGGGGAATGAATATCACAGGTACCACAAATTGAACCACTGGGAGAGGATACCGCTCCCCGAAAATGGGACCCTGCTGGGAGTCATTTGCTATAAATGGCATAATCCATCTTCGCATTATGAATGGATCATTGAATGGTACAATATTTCTGGCACATATACATGGATCGTTTCCTTCTCTGCGCTTCTACTAATTGGAATATCGAGGCCTCGTCTACGCAGTTATCATCATATGAATGACATGGCGATTGTGTCATTTCCTGTTGTATGATACTTCTTATTATACATATATATGCCCATCAGAGATAATGCTAGGGTCTTCTTGCAGCATGATATTATTGCCAAAAAGTTCCCCATTATATCACATAGGACGGCTAAAGTATATATGTAATACAAACTTCTACAACATACGATGAAGCAACCACCATCAAGCACTAGCTTTATCCCATCTGCAAAAATGGTTAGTAGGCCTAAATCAGGTTTACAAAGTATACATGATATTTCCTTTTGAAAGTTCATGATCCATGATCCACCAACCTACAAAATACTTTTTAAGGATTTTGCTAAGTAGGTGATCAATTTTAGACAAATTTCTGTGTCGACTCTTTTGTAAAGTTAAATGATATTTCCTTTACCAAAGGATTTCATCTATCTACCAAGACAATTATTTCGAATTTGATTTGAAAAAAACAAAGAAGGCTGACTTGACAGTAGTAGCATTGGATCTGTACAGTTGTTGGTATTACCGTCACTCAATCATTCTGACCTGTGGAGAATGATGTTTCAGGACAAATTGTGCATATTTTCCCTCACAAATCATGCATAATAGATTAACAAGGTTGTCATATTATGCTTTAGATGTAGAGAAGACGTCAGCAGATTGGTGTGCTATTTTGAATGTGAACCTGAATGCCTCTCATGATTAAGACTACGTGCATCGCGTGTCTTAACTCTAATTGGTCCATATCTTCTGAGAGTGTCCTGTACCAGGCTAAATAAAAATAATTTTAAGGACCATTGGTAGAAACTCGTGGTGGGACCCTGTGGGCATTTTGAGAACTTTACATGCTCATGAACTCCACTTGGTATGTAGTTCCTTGCACACTATCTCCACCTGGTGTGTGGCACCTTTAAGAAAAGTTTTTCATTAGAAAATATTAGAAAATGTCTTATCCTTTGATACAACATGTTAATTCCTACATAACGATCCCGATCATTTGGACAGCTGTAATTTCAGTATCACATGGTCAATCATCTCCATTTTTGATTTGGGTACTGGGCATGGACTGTAGATAACCTGTGATACGTCTAATGAGGTTTCTATGTAGTTTTTAGATAGTATAAATGATCCTCAACAAAATGAGAAAGAACTAAATTCTTTATCACCTGTTTACAAGCCAATAGTGAATACATAC
Organism: Acholoe squamosa; assembly: GCA_949317995.1. Lineage (NCBI taxonomy): Eukaryota > Metazoa > Annelida > Polychaeta > Phyllodocida > Polynoidae > Acholoe > Acholoe squamosa. Next base: position 79,256,131 of record OX439035.1, on the reverse strand, counting down.
ATCATGCCTATTTGTTTTTTTGTTATGGTTGTCATCAAGAGATGAAATAATTTCTAGGATATTCAGCTCAAAAAGCATATCATGAAGAAATTCTAGTGCAAAAGTAGGCATTTCACTGCAAAGACCCACAGACTATATCAGAACAGGAACTATCTACATATGAATTTACAAGAGGAAGGAAGATGAAAGTCCCAGCGCAATCCACCCAGATCATATTCTAATCATTCAAGTTCATACCAAAATATATAACAGCTCACTCCTAGTTGCGAGGGGAGGGGGGTTACAAAGAAGATGCAAATTTTCCATAGACTCCTCAAGTATTCCTAGACGGAGACAGATTCTGAGGAGCCTGTTTTGTAGGATTTGTAATTTGCATTGTGAGCTTTGAGTGCAGCTGTCAATCAAGAAGGAATAATAATCACTTTTGGCAAGCCTGCTTAAAAATACATATAGTGATAGCAACCTATGTAATAATAATACCCGTACTTCCTTATTTTTCCTAATTCAAAGGCCATTAGATTGACTGCCCATCCTAGAAAGACTTCATGACCTTGCATAGTGAGGTGACGGTCTAACTTAGCATCTAAGTAAGTGAATCTTTCTATCTCCCTAAACTCTTCCCCATTGAGGTGAAATGAGTGTAGGACATGTAGCTACCTTTTGCCTTGAGCCATTCCCGGAAGACTACACTTCACAGTAAGCCTTACTTTTTTACAGTAAGATTGTGCTCTATTTAAGTCTTCCTGCAAGTTAAATAGCGCTTAAATTTGATAAACAACATGAATAGAGGTAGCTAGCCGGCCGGGCCGGTGGCTGGCCCAGTAGGGCCCAGTACTGAGCCTTGAGGCACTCCAAAGGAAACCTTTTTTAACGGAGAAAGGCTCTCCAACCAGACTACATTGGGAGCGAGCCTCTAATAAGGATTTAAACCAGTGATAGACATACAAGGGTAGACCAGCTCAAGTCACATACTTAGCAGGAGGGTCTGGAGACAAAGTTTAATCTTTTTTTTACATCTATGTAGCAAGCAGCACTCACTTACCTTTTATCTCTAGCTAAGAAAATATCCTCCACATAATCTAGCACTGCTTCACCCGTGCTAGGGTTGCTCTGATGCATGACTGCATTTATGTATCATACTGACCCTGTGGAATTAATATAGGTACTCCCCAAGGGTTGGCATGATGCACCAATGTAGTGCTAGCTAGTAGACCTGTCAGGGCTGCATTCATGCATCATAAAGACCAATGTCTCATTAATAGCAGCTCTTAAAGGGTCAACTGGTATAAAGTTAGTCTTCTTGTCTATACTGATTATAGTTTTAGACCAGGAATTAATATATAAGGTTGTTTTTTTAACTGGAGGTTAAACATCATGCTCACAGCCTGTGACCCTTTTGCACATAGTTCAATAATTTTGATATTGCTAGATCAGACTAGTAATTAGTTTTGAATAACAGGATGCAACTTGATGTCAAATAAAACAGCAAAGTGTATTGACAGGTCCTCTTACAGATACAAATGACATTTGTTCATTAGAAAATGGCTTTATAGCAGGTAAAATGTGGATGCCAGTACTATGTTCACACATGCCAGCAATACCCCCACCCATGCCACCATATCCACAATCTCATGATCATGAATAAATGATAGACCATTTCTTTGCATCTTCATCAACAACCTGTTGATAATGTGTAAAAGACCTTCCTTTATCCATGTGTAAAGAAAAGTTCGCAAATAAGTTCATAGGCAAGCCACCAGGGAGAAAGACCCATAAGGTGCCAGTAATACCCACAGCTACTCTAGTGTACAGACTAATAGCACCCACCACAAATTCAACCACTGCAGTAAAAAAAGTCTTCCTGACAAAATGACATGTATACCCATGTCAACTTGATTTGACACAGACAGCACACGCCACTGGGACATGTGCACATATGTCTCCATGACAACTGTAGCACACAGTAATCCTTATATGATTTGACATGCCTTAAAATGCCATGTCATCTGTGAGTTGACTAGGGTCATGGCCATGTCAAAGGCGCTTGACATGTGATGGTTTGACATACATAATTGTTCTAGGATATTCCACTAGATGGGGCAAACAACCATTTTGGTACCAGGATTAATTACTACTAAGACATACTACCAACACTTGAGACATTTGATGTACCTGTGTCATTTTGTTTTCATGAAGAATATATCACTAAGGTCTGTAAATACTATCAACGAATGGTAGTGAATTCTATTTCATTGTTAAATTTGCATTTGTTATTGAATATCAAAATAGACACAATCCTGAATTCTTCAACTGGAGAGGTTAGACACCTTGTGTGTGGGCCAGTGAAAATACCAAAAGATTGTATGCTAACCCACATGCTATAATCTCAGTATCTTTATTGCATGGAGACAGATGGCATTACCATGCACCTCCATGCCCTTGTCTTATGGACTGCATAGAGGTCCTCAGTCAAGTAGAACTTCTGTAGAAGTGCCTTAGTGTTGCAGGCCTCTGGGACTATGATATGCCCTGTCTTCTATTATAGGCCTGCCTTGATTGAACCATTGGTACATAGCTATTGACTGCTCTTGACCCTTACATAACTGTCTCACAGTATTACCTAGTACTCAGGTGAATAGATCAGAAATATGTAACGTGTCTTCATTATGCATGTCAAGTGGACTTGACGAACCAAATATGAGAGCGTCAACCTCATTCGACATGCCTTCATACATGTCATGTGGGAGACAAATTGTGACCTGTGCAGTATGCGTCAAAGCGATCAGTGTTCTTCTCTCTGTGTGGGACTCAATCTAAAGCCACATTTCTGGAAACTTTCAAAACACTTTAATTAAACCGGAAAATCCCGCGTACAAGCCATGGCTTTGAGACCATTTTAGACCATTGATGAGGCTTACTTTTTAAGGTTTGAAATGGTTTTATTGACAAATCACAGGTGCAATACATGTGGTGTGGTTATGCCAATAAATTGGTGTTACCTTACTTTTCCACTTGTTTCTTTTCATTTCTGATACACAAAATTATTACAATGAAGATGAATGTACATGAAGAGGATGAGTAACAGTTATAGGATGTTCCGTCACTCAAGTTGTGGCTTACTTACATGAAGGGTTTTGTAGTGCATGATGAGAAATGACAACATTTCAAAGCCTACCAAAGTCAGCGTGTGGCACTTCATGGACTGATTTATTTTTAGTTTTAACGATTGAAACCATTTCTATGTGTGTATTAGCTATCATTCAGGAGACAGTTGAAACAATCAACATGCATGTTCCATTCAATACACTATAAGGGAAGTTTATGCGTGGGTGAGAGGCTCATCTGGTACATCAGTCCATAACACCTGTAGGTTCCAGAGGGACCCCGTTATCATACCACAGAATAAGATTAATGTTATATTTGGGTAGGCACGTGCATGAGTGAGTGCTGCTCTCTCGCATAGGTCCTGTTTCTGTTATGCTCTTTCTCAGAGCCCCCAGGGACCTTTTCTCACTCTTGGGCCCTTCCTGTCCTTAATATTTGGGTTAGAGGGGTGGTTGGGGTCCTGTTTTAACCAGATATTGGTGATCAATCTGATTATAGTAATATTTGAAGAGAGATAGGAACTATAACTTTGTGATGATATCACCACACATGTTGCAGGACATGTAACCCACTAAGAAAAACACGTTATTTAACGTCAAAAAACGTTTTAAACGTTTTAAAACGTTTTGCCATCATAAGGAGCCATAAGGAAACAATAAGGAGCCATAAGGAAACGTTCTGAAACGTTTTGCAACGTTTTTTGTTGACTGGGAATGAAATAATAGAAGTTGTACAAAGTTGGACCCCTCTGGGTACTGGATATTATGTTGCACGGTAACCCTGCAAAGGATAAAGTGTAGACCGAGGAAGAATTTTCCCGTACAGACCTGAAATACCCATGTATTCTGCTGCTGAATGCACATGAGTGGGCCACTGGGAAGGTAAACAATAACTGCACTGCCTGCCTCTGCAGTGGGCTGTAATAACAATATCTGATCCAGCTCAACTTTTGATTTCTCTGGATACATGTAAGATAGGAAGATGATTCAAACAGATGTAGAAAAATTAATCAAATAAATCTATATGGCCAAAAGTATCCTATAAATTTTATCCTTTAAATTTTAAGCCTTTACTTGCTGGCCTATATCCCATCAGTGTTTAGTGAGGGAGTAATGCCCAAAACGTTCTCTTCAGCTAGAAAAAAAACAACCCAAAAACAATGATCACATTAAGCTGTTAGCCCCAAAGGTCGGCTGAAATAGCTGACATCGTAATACCTAGGAATAATGCATATGCAAAGTAGCCATGTGGACCGGGTAGATTGTGTCACATCCTGTCTAAGCTATTAGAGTGAACAACACTTAAAATGTGTTTGAGTACAGTTTCTGGCCGATGATTTTAGGTGTGCTGTTGAGAAAAGCATGAAAGGGCTAAATGAACAAAAAACTACTTTGCTTTCAAACATCGATATGTTTTCAGAATACATATTCTTTCTGGACCCCTCTGAGTTAAAAAAAAGAAAGAAAAAAATCAATATGCTAGTACATATGCTGTAATTTTGGATTCAAATTACAGATAAGTTTAAATTGGACCCAGCTCTTTCCACCCTACACATACTAATAAAGGGGCATCTGTACCAAAATTAAAGCAACATAGTCCTTTTTCATTTTTCAAACACTACCTATTCACATGTGTTCCATACAATGTAATAATATCATACTTAGGTGGTATCTCTAGATCATATAAGCTTAGAAAGGGGATCCCATGGACCTATCAATAGTCATTTTACAGGTTATTTCCAATTGATAGATTTTTAACATGCACTCCAAAAGTAGGAAATTGGATATAAATCTGACAAGTCCCTCAAATATGAGCTTGATTTTGGGTAAGGAGAGCAATTAAAGTAGGTACCATAGGAAATACGACCTATGTGAACATCCTGGTTCATTTTTGAGATTGACTTTTGAGCCCCAAATCATCGGACCATGCCACTTTAAAGCCAATTCACATGGGTTATTACATGCTTAACTCTCAAGTGTCACAGAGCACCTTATGCTGGTGCATGCACTTTGTATTTTGGTCACAACATACATACAATTATGAATGCAGCCCCTGGGAGCAACTCGATAATATAGTATGCTGACCCTATGGGATTGATATACATGTACTCCCAAAGGGTTGACATGACGCACCAACTCTTTGCTGGCAAATATATTCTCATCAGCTCTGCGTTGGGTCATCATCGTGACTAATGGCCATCAATCGAAGGACATTAGGTAGTCTTTAAAGGGTTAATTGGCATTTGTGTGGAAAGTGAAGCTGGTGTCTGGGCCGGCCTCTAACCAACCACAAGAGGTGGCATTGAAGCCTTGTTTGTGCAATGGATGCTTTCTACTTCTACCAAAGGTTGGTCACGTTAGCTTAATGTCTATAGATGTCCATTGAAGCAGCTAGTGGGAATCGAATGTCTTAATTTATATGTTTAGTGCCTGTTTGCTTGGACTACCCTCTTCTCCCCGTTTTTTTCCTTGCAGTGTTGTCTGTACAAAAGTGATTCCAGTACCATGATCGACACCCGTATACCGGGGGGTTGCAATTAAATTATGTTATTCATGACACTTGACTTACAGAGAGAGAAAGGGAGGGAGGGAGGGAGAGACAGACAGACAGACAGACAGACAGACAGAGGCAGACAATAAAAAAGGAAGAGGAGTACGCATATCTCTTTTTCATTGAGCCACTGAAGCTCTAATAAACACTCTATTTTTGTGGATAGAAACGTCGCAGCGTATCTCATTCCACTTTGCAAAAAGGGTATTTTTAAGGTTTGAAAAGTTTTTAATAGGTTAGGATAAAAAAAAACGTTTTGTGAAAACGTCTTTATTATGTTAAAAACGTTTGCTTTTCCAAATATTTTTATTTCCAACATTTTTTTAAACTTTGTAAAAACGTTTTCAAGTTACATTATTTTTATGTTAGAATTGCAGTTTTAACCTAAAACAAAAATGTTTTTTATAGAATGCTAAAAAAACGTTTTTTTTGTACATGTTTTGACGTTTTCTTTTGTTTAAAATGAACGTTTGGCAAACTTGGGAACGTAATAAAACGGTTTTTATGCCAAGTGGGATGATTGAAACTTTGATGCTTGTCTACTTTCGTACGAATTTGTGGCCCAACGGGGAAGAACGTGCCTCCGGGGGGGGGGGGGGATTTTTAGTACTGGTTTTGGCCACCAGGGGGCAGAATATGGGTAAAACACTGACAAATATGCTAAAAAATGCTTTGGATCAATTTTGTATAAGGAATCCAGTGGTATGCTTAAAATCGTTCCATCTCCACTGAAAATGTTCCATTTTTGGAATGTTGGTTGCTATGGAAACATAGAAAATTGGTATATAAGGCAATTTCTGGTTGCCATGGAAACCACTCCCCTATTCCAATTGGGAATTTTTGCCACAAACTCATTTTGAAATTCCTTAAGGAACCCAGAACCGAAAACATAACTCAAAAATTCCCTCTAAAACCAATTTTATGACAAAAACATCACATTGCTTTGGTTATTTTTCCACAAAACTGTATTTCTTTGCATTTTTAGTGTTTCTGATAGGATATAATGCATTTAGAGCTTATTTCCTATTTTCATTTGTACACACAAACCTATGTTTGACAAGCAATTACAGCAAAACTACTGGGTATATTTTATCTCAAGATATCTCATTTTAAAGCCCATATCTTAAACCTTAAAAAGCCATTTCCTCCCAGGAGGCATGTTTTCCCTCACCTGGTCACATTTCTGAAAGGTCCCCAATAACTTCACGAACGATAGCCCTGTTCAGATCATATAATCTTGAACCCCGCCCCATCTTAAAATCTGTCCATAGAGAGGCAAGGGGAATGTGATGCATGAAATGAGCAGGCGGAGAGATGGACCAGGGGATGAAAGATGTTGGGATTTGAAGAGACTTTGGCAGTGAAAGAGCCATGAAAACCGCTGCCTTTGAGAGATAAGAAAAAAAGAGGAATAAACGTTGTGAAATAAATGCAGACGAAGGTGCAGGAATATCTAGAAAAAAAGGCTGAAGTAAATAACAGGGTACAGAGGTGTGAGTTGGGTGTTGGTCCAAACTCCTGAAGATTTAGGGCCCTTTAATACTTCACAACTGTATGAAACAGCATTAAAGTCTAAATTTGAGGGGCCTATGGACCTCTGAAAATAGATGAACCTCGGAGGGTCTGGCATCTCTGCAATGGATAGAGAGGAAGGGATATGGATATAGTCAAAGTAATAGAAGATGCTGCGGCAGGTGAATAAATACAAAAATGAATAGGGGCCTAATGTAGGGTAGAATATAAGGGAAGGGAAAAAGCACTAGTACGAGAAGGTGTAAACATAATTGTTAGTGATAATACACCATAGAGAGTAGAGGGGTAAGATACATGCCCATCTGTAGCTTGAGGGGGGTCATGATGCATTGCCACACATATAAAACATCATTTTTTTTGTGTCGCCAAAAAGTTGCGTTTAATAAAAGGCAATTCTATTACTGACTGTTAGTATCAACGACTGACAAATGTCAAGAGATATCCCTTGGTATTGGTAGGGAATAATTGTGGTAGAATAAAAGCCCCTGGAATTACTTTCGGAGTAAGATTAGATAACAGCAAAAAATCTAATAATCTGTTTTCTCTTAACTTTCCAAATAGAAAAAAAAATAACAACAAACAAGATATCTTTGTATATATAAAAGTGGCTGGTAGCGTCGATCCATTGAACAACAACTGGTGACAGATGTATTTTATAATTGGCATGTAGAAAAATGAAAACGCATAAAATAATAGGCGAAATAAACTGTTTTTTTTTTTTCAATTTCCCTTTTCAAAATTATGTGACCCCCGTGGACTGCTCCGGTATTCTAATTAGAAAATCACAGGCGTAGGCGAACTCTGATCTATTAAAGAAAAATAGCATGTACGTAGGATGCAAAACACAATGGAAGTCATGTATGTACGCCGATTGTCTAACCAATAAAAATTACTCATACTCAAGTATTTGACCATGCCAACTCATGGGATACCTGTCTATCAGTTTGTCTTTGTAATTTCTCTTTTGTTTCTTGTTTCACTCCCCCAGCAACTAATGTGTGGTGTAACGTGCGGGAAACGCCTACGGCGCTGTCATGCCGCCTGGTGTATATATTCATATAACTAAAGGTTGCTTTTGGTACAAGGTTCTAATTCCATGCATATATTAATTCGGTAAATAAACCAACTCCTGCAAGCGGTTGCACATTGTAGGTGTTGGTTGTGTAATTGCATGTAACCACCTCCTTTCATTCTGTATTGAATTTCGTCCTCCAGGGTTTTGTACCATGCTGGTAATCAATTACTCATGCAATGGTCATTCATGTTCAGTCCATATCGGTACTACTGCTCGATGTGGCTTCAATGTTTTGATCATGGCACACACAGGACAGCCCAACAGGTCATAAAATAGGTACAACTTTGGTGGAAACCCTCATTGATGAACCTACAGTATGAATAATAACCCGATCAACCCACTTAAAGAAAAAAAAAAATATGTAAAAAAATAAAAACAAAAAATGTAATTTTGGGGTCCATAGGTTCTGCTAACGTTTGTTTTAAAGATAACAAAATCTCAATGTGCAATATAAAAATCCCAAAAATGTGTTTTTGGCTGTTTCTTGGTATAAAAAAATAACCTTTTTTTGTTAAAAAAAAAAAAAAAAAAAAAAACAACAACAAGAAATGCTTACAAATAATTCACAAACGTGTTTTACCCCAAACATATTTTAAAATCGTTCCCATTCGTCACAGTTTTTTTTTTTTTTTTTTTGCAAAGTGGCCAGAGAAGGAGGGTAAGGTTTGTTGTTTTTTTTCTACAGAACTAGCAACAGCCCAGGCTATAGTAGTTAAACAGGGGGTGAAAATGCAATTTTTCATAAGTTAATGATATACATAGGGGCGTGACCCGTGATTTTAGGCAAGCACTTGAAAGACCTGCATATCACTGGGCTTGTTCCTGAGACAATATCTGCCAGACATGTGGTTTAAACTGGCCCACATTATGCTATCCTTAAAGCGCCCCTCATCAAAAGCAATTCTCAGACATAAGGCACCTTCAGTTATTTGTTTTGAAAAGGTGCAAAGGATCGGTGGATGGCTATCACTGGGCTAATGTCAGATACCCTTCTTGTAACCTGGTAGGTTCGTGACACCTGGTTAAGTAGGAGCTACAAAACATACCAAAGGCCGTCCTTATAGCCTATTCACAACAGTTTAGCATCTTGTTCATATCCATATCAACTATGTGTACAAATACATATAGATGGGATCGTCAAAATCAAGGCAGAACTGATATGATGTGAATGGAAATAGTCTATGTCACTGACAGGAGTTTATATTCAGAGGTATCTTTGTCTAGTCTGATTATAGACCTCCATGAAGTAATGGACAATAAAGTGCCAATAATAATATTCGTGATGTACAGTAAATAAAGAAAACTTATTTCACTTCCAAGGGTGTGTAGTTAATGTGGAAGGACTTGTAACATCGAGGTATATTGTCTTGTTTGAAGGGGACATTTTATTGGAAAATGCCCGTATGTGGCAATGGAATACCTGACAATTGTATATTAGAGACGGTCCATGCTATGCCAAGATTTTATGTGGATGTAATGTTGAATTAAAAGCATTTATCCATATACTACCATATATACAAATAAATACTCTCTTTCCTCGTCTGTATGTACAACTGAATTAAACATGATAAATTTAATTGCATCTCAAAAAAAGACACATTATATCTTGAATAGATTAAAGCTCTCCATTGACTCAGGATTCAATTAAACGTCTTTGACTTAATATTGATAACAAAAGTATCGAAGTATTCCATCTTAATAGATGGATTATAACCAAGTGTTGTCTTAATTTAAAAAAAAAATGTAACAACAAAGATCTCTTTATATAAATGTATTAGATCTCTTATAATACGTTAGTATTACCAAATCATAATCATTCTTCAGGTAAAAACCCTGTAACTGCTTCAATAGCCTTACGCTGATCATACAATGACATTCTCTGATATGTGTCTAGTTCCATGGAGAAGTTTGCAGTACCAGAAGTTATAGAACGAAGAAGGGTGGAATAACCCCGCAGCTCGGACAATGGGGTGGTGGCCAGGACAGTACGGGCATCATGACGCGCCTGCACATCAGTGATCTGACTCCGCCGTCCAGTCAAGTCAGACATGACAGTCCCAACATAATCTTCATCTGTGTTCACCTTTTAAGGAAAAAAAACTATGATAATTACGGGTATATGAGTAGATGAATAGATTTTAGATCATGACTAAATGACGAAGTGGAAAATAAATGTATGGGCTGAAAATACAGTAATTATTTTGGAACCATAATGGCTACAATACACATCAAGCCGTGATAAGGTCGACCGTCCTGTTCTGAGTGATAATCTCTGATGTAACTTACATCTTAGAATGGTATTAGGTCTCTCATGCATAATCTTAACACATCGTTGGTAAAGCTAAGAGGGACTCACTATTAGAGACATGGTGGGTTCTAGGAGCACACATCCAGCCTTCTGGAGGGCCTCGGTTATGGCCTGAGCAGCACACGCAGTCACCATGGGGAGAGAGGTGCCTGGTCCAACCACCAGGTCATGGAGCTCTACCTTGGTATCAATCACCTGGAACCCTAGGATCAACCCTGCAACATGATATAGTGCCATATGAAAAAAAAAAAAGAATATACAAATGTACAAATAGTGCAAGAAGGTTGTAACTACATCTGGGTCAACATAGCAAAAGGTACCTCTGTGAGGGGTAGGTACCAGTTACCATATTGACCTAGATGCAGCTACAACCTTCTTGTACTAAGGCGACAAAATCATCCTTCCTTCTTGTGCAGTTGAAATATCTGGAAGCTCAAATTTTAGGTGAGAAAATCATTATCTAATATTCCACTTTCCACCTTAGAAAACGTCAGTGTTCAGGTGTAATCACGTAGTTTTTCACACAAAAAAAAATGGTGGACGGCCTTTCGACCTCTATGACTTACCTCTAGATAAAGCTGACTTGACACCATTGTTGACAGCTTTCAGATGATGTCTGCGTATACTGTTGGTGGTAAGGTCACTGTCCTTGTGTGGATTCACATCCACATTCCGGGGCACACCTCCTCCAGGGGCTGGATGTACAGAGACCTTAATGGTAACCAGATGACGTTTCTCCCTCAAAGTCTGGTCTAGCACAGTGCACACCTCAGTTGATGAACCTACAGTCTCTCTAAGGTAAGTGTACAAACGTGGGTATGTTAAAGAGAGGCATGAGACATAACTAAATGATCATTCAATCATAAGGGGTTATATGTGAGCATACATAGAGAATGCATCATCAATATGATATATATACCCGGTAGAAAAAATATGACTGGAATGAACTCAAATCTTTTCATATGGACCAATGACATATCAACTGTAAAAATAGGATATTAATCCTAAGAGTTCTATAAACTTATGAAGCTGGGGCATTAAATCCATGCATGAACACTACACAATATCTTTAAGCTCTCTTACCTATAAGCTATTTGTAGTGGTCCTAGATCTGCAGGTACACCATACTCCTTTTGTATCCTGTCCTGGATAATATCAAGGTGCAGCTCTCCCATTCCTTCCAGTATGGTCTGACCCGTGTCCTCCTCTATGCGTACCTGTATCAGAGGCCATATTGTGTGTACTTTGCTATAAATAATTCTTAATACTACTACTTTGTTGGGAAGTATAAGTTCAATGCTGAAATGTCTCTGATATTGTAATGTTTTCCACCTGAGAAATATAGAGCAGAAATGTATTTTTCATTCTTTGTAAATCAGACAGACTAATTACTGTAACCCAGGTGCAGAGCCGCGGGTTATACGTTGATCAGGGGCCCCCTTCCGCTTATAGAATATTTCAAAGGGTGCTCTTTACAGATGGATATTTGACCCTAAAGAACAGTCCTAAACTACCAATTTTCAAGGCAACCTTACATAGGACTGTCCTGAACTCAGGGTGCGGCGTTTACGCGAGTTCAATTTAAGGAGATTGCGATGTGTTAAATTATACCTTAAAGCTTGGATCTTCTCTTGTTAAGCATTCCAGTGCATGGTCTAGTGCCTTCTGATGTGCATTTGAATGCAGTTCTATTGAACAGAAGAAGACCGGATCAGGGACATCTAATCCTGCTAGGACTGGTGTAGTGTCCTCGTCTTCCTCCAGGTGGTGTGCTTGTCTAAAGGCGCGGGATGCCTTGTTGGCCACAGTTGCACTGGTTGTTAGTGTATCTCCTGTGTAGGCCTATGTCAAAGGGAGATCAATAAAAACTCCATATAAATTATATTATAAGGTGATTAAAATCGCATTGCTCTACAGTAGACGGAAAGTGGCCCTCTACTTTTCCTATTACAGTAGTTAAATAAATATAAGATAGCATTTTCCAATGCAAGTAACCCAAAAGGGCACTTAATCTCTTCTTTTAAGCCCTCTTCTGATACTAAACTCATGTATTCCTCGAGCGTTATCACGATCAATGGTTCAGCCTATGGAGAATCCATTATCACTCGTATATTTCATTGGCGAATAACTCCTCTCTTGGCGAGTTAAGCATTGCAAAACAGTAGCAGGTCTTGAATAATGATCCATATTAACCATAAAAAGGCATGAGACACTGTAATTCTCTCCCATTTTGTTATAATCCAGCAGTTATAGCCCCACAACTCGATCATCTCACTGTCTGCCATTTTTGATGTTGGTTATGTTTGTGCATGCTCGACCTAATTTCCATGGGTATTTGGGTCAATATGCACCATCCCGGGCTTTGGGACAGGCCGAACACATAATTTTTTATCTTTTTAATAAACCATATCGATTCAAATGATATCCCCTTGCCATACTTTATCATATTTCTATATCATAACACTGAATAATTTAAAAAATAAAATTTAATAACGACCATTTTTACGACAATGGAGACGGGCGCGGATCGAATTATGGCAAATTCATCAATTATTTGCACCACTCTGCTCCAAAAACACGGGAATGTTGAAACAATTCGCACCTCCTATGGGATTTAACATAGGCCGGAAAAGCGTCTTAGTTTTTCTCACTGTTAGTAGTGTCTTAATATTGCATTTTCAACCCGGCTCTTCTAACCCCTTTCGAGTTAAATATTTCAAAATTTTTAATTTTATAGTAACCAGCTAGAAACATTTTAGTTGCATAATCACTTATCTGAGCCATCGAATTTTTAAACTATACTACATAAGAGACTAAGCTGATATTCGCAAAAAAAAAACAATGACATGAACACATGTGAAACACCCTCGAGATGCAATAACTCTAAACTTACATTTTTCAAACCAGAGACGGCAGCTATGTTTCCAGTACGTAACCGGGCTACCTCTCGATAGTCATCGGCTGACACCTGGAGAAGGCGGCCCACCTTCTCACTTGTTCTGCGTCCCACATTGTACAGGTTTGATCCCGGCTCCAACTCGCCATCATAAAGCCGCACAAATGTTAGCATACCCCGCTGTTTATCATACACTGTTTTAAATGCCAGTGCACAGAGTTCACCACCATAGAAGTTCACAAATTCATGACTGCAGTCTGCTGGACTGGGTAGGTAGTCTGTAATGGCATTAAGTAGTGGTTGAACCCCCTTGTTTTTGTAAGAACTTCCACATAGGACAGGGACACCAGTCTGTGCCAGGGTGACCCGCCGAAGTGCTGCCTGCAGCACTTCCATAGGGACAGTTTGGTCCTCCAGTACATAGCCAGCCACTTCATCATCCAAATCTGCGAGCTGCTCGATCAGCTCGCGTCTGGCATCTAAACATTCAAAATACAGCTCATCATCCTCCTTCATCTCCCGCTTTCTACAACTTCTCCCAGTTGTGTCTTTATTGTCCCAAATCAGTCTTGTCAAAGTCAATACATCCACAATACCAGAGAAAGACTTTTCCTGACCAACTGGTAGCTGTACTATTAGTGGTTTTACTTTAAGTTTATCCTTTAATGATTTTACAGCCATGATAAAATCAGCCCCTAATTTGTCCATCTTGTTCACGTAGACGATCCGTGGTACATAATAGCGATCAGCCTGGCGCCATACTGTTATAGTCTGAGCTTCAACGCCTGAGATGAACAGAACAAAAATACTCTTATTGGGAGAGATAAACTAAATATTTTAAATCTTCATGACTCCAATTAAACATGTACGGAATTAACTGGTAATACAAATTCTTGCAATATAAAAATTACCTGCAGATGCGTCCAGTACTGCAACAGCGCCATCTAAGACTCTTAGTGACCGCTCTACTTCTAAGGTGAAATCCACATGGCCTGAAATAGATCCACAGTAACAGTTGGGTATACATATAAATTCAATTATTCTGTTTCTGTTTCCCTACAATTTTTTTAAAACATGCTTTCCCTTTGAACATAGCCTGGTTAGAAGCTTTGCCCCGCAGCATAAATTTCCAATTGGAAATCTGATACCTTATTACCTTGTGGTTCAAAATTAATCCTTTTAGCAACATATCATCTCTGGACTTTAGAGAACATTTCCATCTTCTTAGAACATATTGGAAATTCTCTTTCAGCACCCACCTGGAGTATCAATAAGATTTATCAAATGTTTTCCCCAGTGAAATGATATTGCTGCTGATGTAATTGTGATTCCTCTTTCCCTTTCCTGCTCCATGTAATCTGTGACTGTATCCCCATCATCAACGTCACCTGTAATAAGAATAACACATACAATTCAAAACAAAATATGGAAGACAAAATTAACACATATTTGCCCCTATTGAACGTAGCGATGTCAATAGTCAACAAAACAGTGTGTGCTATATCAACACACTTAACTCAGCGGGTGGTATGGAAGCCATTTATTTACCAACTGCCACGTGCCACTTATAGGCGTGGCCTAGGTCATTGACTCCTAGGTATTCTATGGCATTTTCAATGTATAGTTAAATAGGCCCTGATAAAGGATCCGCAGCTCCCTCGGGAGCTTAACCCTAATTCCCCTTACACCTGTCTGCCTCACTATCCAGAGAAATCCACAGTTGAGCTGGATCAGACACTGTGATCACAGCCAACTGCACAGGCAGGGAGTGCAGTCGATTACATGAACAATTGTTCTGAGGAACGATGGTACCAGAAAGACGGTACCACATTTTTAAAGAATGATGCCCGGGAACGGTGGTACCACTCAAGGGAAATGATGGTACCACATCCCATTAATGTCTCCTTTATCATAATATGCACCTCAGTGGTAGATAGGTATTTGGAGACCGGTTCTGTTTGGGAAATTATGAATAAATTCGATATTGTAGGCCTATTAAATGGCGGAACTTCCGACACTTTTTTTCAAAGATATGAAAACTCCTGTGGGCTGTGGCTTGCTTATCCCTTTGAGCGTTGTCAAGAACAAGTAAGGTCAATCAATAAATATCTAAAGATTGTTTGGAGGTGATTTTCACTCGCTTCAGCCAAGTTTTACATTGAGTTTTGGGCATATATTATAGTAAAGTGACAGCCGTTTTCGTCTACTTTTTGCTATGTTCGGGCAACTCCAACAGCCTGTGTAGCTCTCAAAAATGATCCAGACTCTAGCCATTTTCAAAAAGATAATCTATCATTTCCACTCATTTCCCATGCTTTCTACCTCTATTAAGAAGAAAGGTTGGGGGTGATAGACATGTAAGCAGGAGCTGATGGTACCATGATTACACTGCCTGCCTGTGCAAAAGGCTGTGAGGCCTAAAAAAAATGTTGTGTTCAGGTAACATGGCCCCAGATTTTTTTTAGGCCTTTGTCTACCCAAAAGTATGGTGAATCGACAAAAATCTGCTTTGAAAAATAATGACATCCTTTAAACTATAAAAATTTGGTTATTTTAAAACAGCTGCCTTCCTGAGAACGTGAGCTATAATTCAATACCAAATATGGCTATATGTTGACATTTTTTGGCAAATTTCTCTCAAGTTTGGAAAATTTTACAAAAAGAAAATTGAAAAAAAATTAGGGTCGGGCCAATGATCTAGGGTTAGTCGGGATACCTGAACACAACGTGTTTTTTTAGGCCTGATGAAGTTTCTGATCAAGCTGGACTGTTTTGTCAATTTGAATTTCTCTGGATGTAGATAAGATAGGAAGACGACAAAGAGATGTGGATGTAGATAAGATAGGAAGACGACAAAGAGATGTGAAGAGCTGTCAAATACATCTATCTATACCGGGTACTGCCTTTGAAAATTTTATGCAAGTGTCCATCTACAGTACACTCCATTGGTGAGTGAGTAATAGATGTTTAACGCCATTTTGACAGCTTAGGTCATATTCATGGCGAGAACTACAAGTCTACATTACCATTTCACAGAGGAATTAGTCAGTGCCCGCGCATATGTGCACCATACACATCCTGACCTGAGGCTGAGGGGATAGAAAAGAGGAGAAATAGACCCTTTTAAGTGGGCTAGGCCCGGGGAAGCCCTCCACACTCCATTGGTCTCTATGGTACAAATTTACGAGTTTTATACTATAATCTACCTCATATACTAGCAGATTATTTTTTTAAATAGCATATGATATATTAAATAAAATATAAAAAAAAAAATCAGTCTAGTCTGGGTGAGTCCTTTACCAATATGTCTTGTAAAACCAGAGTAGTATAGCATCCTCTCTGTAGTTGTAGTTTTTCCTGCATCAATGTGTGCCATAATGCCTATATTTCTGATCATGCTAATGTCAATGTAGTCCAGCTTGTTACGAGTCTTCACAGCACCGGGCGATTGCCCTTGAGTCAAGGCTTGACGTTGCCGTGCAGCATGTTCCCCGGCCCCGGTTGCTGCAGACGACATGGCACAGGAGCACCGACCAAAACGCTGTACCTGGCGGTTAAAGGCGGCGATCAGTCTAATCAACATATTCAGGCTGTTCTGTATGAAACCTTTGAACTATTTCTTCATATCAATGAACCAAGTGACTTCGTAGAAAAGAGAAATATTATGAAACTCTCGTTACAAGGTGCTCGAAATTCGGCTTTGTCCGCCATTAAAGAAGAGTGGTGTCTTATGAAATGATTATGCTAGATTGCTGTTTCTATATTGCAAGGAGCTTTCCCCTCCAAATCAAAGTGGTTCTAAATACAATAATTATATGGAACGATAATCTAGTAACAAACATGTATATCTGATTCACAATGAATATATTTTATTATCAAATATCATCGAGACACCTAATACCACTGCGCATGCTCAGTACGGACGACAACAATGGTGAGTGGCATTTCTTACCGGCAAATAAATTCTCTAATTTTGGCCAATATCAGTACTAAATAATGTATTTCATACGGCCGTCTTTTTATAAAAGTGTTGTCAGAGGTATGAAGAAAGGGTACACATATTCTTTATTTATATTGAAAGCAGTAATCGTTAACTGTGATGATCAGAATTCTGACCCAGGAACGTGCTGAGTCACTGACTGAGTGAGTGACACTGTCTACTGAAACTACTACTTTGACTTTGTTTTAGGGACGGTACTCTACTGTCTTCCTCATTGTTGCTTTTAAAGATAAAATATACACTTAAGGGGCACTTGAGGGAACCCTTTACCTACCCTAACCCTAACGTGACACAAGATGTGTATGCTAAAGTGCATTCATTCTACCCGCCGAATGTGTATTTAGCTAGGCACTTTAACAAAAAAATAAAACTGAATACTGAAAGATCTCTGTGATCACATTCGCTAGAGCTCATTGAGAAATTTCAAATTCTTTTTGAATTAGGCTCTTATCTTGTCTAGAACCAAAGATATAGGGCAAATGGTGTCCAAAATATTAAGGCAAGTAGCACTATAGAAATGGTAGAAACAGGTGTTAGTTTTTGTGATGTGAGTGCAGCCTTGCAGTGACTACTGCCAGTGGCCACCTGTGCAGGTGTCACTGTTGTGTGTTTTTTACAATTTGTAAGTGACTGTAATTAAACATTCTCAAAATGCCATTTCTACAAAATTTGGATTTCCTACATATTTGAAATCTTGGCTTTTCATTGGTATTCTTAAATATGTTCTAAGTATATTCTAAATAGGTTTGAAATGCTCATAAAAAATTGTAACATGACGGAAATATGCACGGCCATTTCCTCTCTAATGTTTCATATTTTGGTCCTCTCAAAAGTACCATTGGGCAAAGTCCTAATAACATGAAACTTCATATGTTGGTAGATTTTTATGTACTAAACCTGTGTCTGGTGTTAGTTTTTTGGTGTCTCTAGAGGTTAATGTGTTTTTCAAGGCTTCAATATTATCTTCACCTTCAATTTCGTGTAAAATGGTTAATAATTGTTATTTTTCTTCCCAAATTTGTCTGGTGGGTAGTTTTATATCTACACTTTCAGAATTACTATCTAAACCCAATGAAAAGAAACTAATAATGCCCTATATCAATGAAATTGGCAAGGCCACAAACACTGGCTGCACTCACACCTGACAAAAAGTGTCAAACCAGCCTGCCAGCTTTTCTCACCCTCCACTCTGCCGATGTCAAAGTGCCTAATTTAGCATGTTCAACTCGCACCCGTGAGTCAGTGACAAACCGGGTCACGATCGCCGAGTGCCAATTTTGGCCGGTTTTTGCTTCAAAACAGGCATTATCTTTGGAACTCAGACTTGGGAGGTATCTGGTTGTTTTTATTATTGTCTTGGCATTCTAAAAATGTTTGTTAGACGCCTGAGATGTAAATATTACGGGAGCTGGAGCTGTTGGAAGATGGAGTACTTGTTAACATTTTGCTTCTGAGGAAGTGGCACATTTAGTGGTCACTGCATGGTGGCTGAGTGCTGCCGGGCACCAGTTTAGGCTGTATGTAAGCTGGTTTCTGATTGGTGGCTTAATTACCTGTATAAACTGGTATACACCTGACTGGTTTCATTCAACAGGTTTCAAGTTAAGCTACAAGGAGATATTTGGTGGAAGTTTGGGTGACAATTTGATGCGTTTCTGTGCTCATGTAAAGTTAAGTCTAAAATGAGGTAAGAAATTGAAAAAAAATGCAGTTATATCATGGTTATAGAATAAGATGTCAACCTTCCCTCACCGATATCTGAATTATTCACAGTCTCTTCTTTCAAATGAGTCTACATAGACCCTTGTAGGATAAATATTAGTTAGCCGGAATTGAGTTTTAAATTTTGGAGAGTTGGAATTTTGCCGTCCCTATGTTAAGCCTATGGAGCGCAGCACACCCTGTGACGCTTTTTCATCTTAGCAATGCACAAACTACTGTTTAGCAGGAATATCTCTATTTCATTATTGAAGCCTCACTGATATTTAAATTATTTATTACTTATTCTTTAAAATAAGCCCAAGAACAGACCTGTAGGATGAATTTTAGGGTGCCGGAATCGAAGATTAAAATTTGAAGAATTTTCTCTTTGCACCATCCCAATACTATCCCTATGAGGTTTTCACAATGAAGCATTCAATAGGACACTAGAATATTTGTTTCACCGAGGGAGTGCTTATTATTCAAGTAGAGGGGGTTGGTGGATTTTGTGCAGATGCAATTTTTTTGCCCCCCCCCCCTTTCTTAGGAGGGATTGAAAATGAAATCCTCCCCCCGACGTGCCAAAATTTTCATGATAGGCCCCTTTGTTTCATAGTAAGGGAGTGATTATTTTTTAACAACTTGGAAGGGGGGGCTGGTGGGTTTAAGCAAAAAACATTTTGCCCCCCCTCTTTTAGGTCAAATTTTTTTGACCCCTTGAAGGGCCAAATATCGTATGGTAACACGCAGACTTTTTCGTTGAAAATGGGTGAAATTATTTTGACCCATCCTTGTCAAGAGGTCAAAATAATTCTGACCCCCTGTCAAACCCACCAGCCCCCCCCCTCCCCCCCTCTGTTGTTAAAAAATGAGCACTCCCTATAAGGAA
Source organism: Acholoe squamosa (assembly GCA_949317995.1). Lineage (NCBI taxonomy): Eukaryota > Metazoa > Annelida > Polychaeta > Phyllodocida > Polynoidae > Acholoe > Acholoe squamosa. Next base: position 79,236,074 of record OX439035.1, on the reverse strand, counting down.
GTCATTATTTAGGGAGTGGTCATTATTTATCAACAGGGGGGATGGTGGGTTTGAGGGGGGCGTAAAAATGTCAGACCCCTCCCAAGGGGGGGCCTAAAGAAATGTTGATCCCTTTTGAGGGGGCTAAAAATATGTACCCTCTTTTTTAGCACAAAAAAGAGGGGCGCGAAAATGCTACGCGTCTCTGTCACTGTGGGGCAAAAAATATTGACTGTCGTGGGGGGACTATGAACAGGAAACTTACAAATGGCTATGGAATGCATATCTGTGCCCTATTGTTTGCTTTGAATCCCTCGGGTGACTTGAGGTCATATATGTGCATATATATGATAATAGATAGTTGAATTGTTTTGAAGCATAAACTGGCAGATATCGGCACCCGACTATAGTGACATGGTTGGTCGTACTCAGCAGTGAGTTGAATTCGTTATATAGGAAGTTTAGGTCACATTTAGATATGCTCCAGATCCTTTAGCCAACCAACAGGTCTTGTAGAATACGCATTTACGATTTCAGTGCACTTGGAATCAAGTCTCTACTCCATATATTTGCTGAGATATTCATTATTGAAGATTTCTATGACCTTGATCTATGACCTCTGGCCATGGAATAAATATTAAGAAAAAAGAAAAATGTACCTATTTGTATAAATTGTACACTAAACCACCATGAAAACAGTATCCAGTGTGCAAAACTATTGTTTTTTTTGCTAAATTCTTGCAAAAACAAGTCTCTGACCTTGACCTTGCTTATGTGACCTTGATTGGTGCTGAAGGTCATGTAAACCCTTTGCATAGTTCCCTAATGTATTTTGTATGCTAGTTCATGATTATTGAGTATAATTATGGGAAATATAATGATTTTGGGCCATTTTACCTCAAAACCTGTTAGTTGTGACATTTGACCTTGAGCCAAGGTCAAGGTCACTGACACATAACTGGCAGGCACCAGAACCTTAGGCGGGTATATGCCGAAAATTTCAAGCCAATATATTGGACGGTTCTTGAAATACACCAATATCAAATTCATTACATTTTACTATTCTGGCTGGTTCCAATGGCTGTGGTCCCTCAGTATCAAGAAATGTGCCACATTTGAGGTTCCTTAACCATTGGGAGGTTGTCACCAAAGAAGACCAAATCTCGGATGTTCAAATGTAAATATCTCAGCAAATAATAGCAGTAGAGACTTGATTCTTGGTGCATTAGAATCGTATGACTGAGCTCTACCAGGCCTGCTAGTTTGTTAAAGGATCTGAACCATGTATAAAATTCACCTGAACTCCCTAGTGTATTACTGTAATCTCCCGCGTATAAGACGCGTCCTCTACGCCAAACAAATGCCTTGTGCGTCTTATAGGATTTTTTCAAGTTGGGGGTGCGTCTTATACGCGGGGTTTTCCAACATCTCATTTGGGAAAATGCGCCGATGACAGCTTGAACTCATATAGCCAGCACCGCGGCAGACCGGGAGGTGTAGATTTGCTCGGCGGGTTTGACGCCGACCGTGTGCCGATGACAGCTTGAACTCATATAGCCAGCAGCGCGGCAGACCGGGAGGTGTCGACGGGCGCTCGGCGGTTGACGCCGACCGTCACACCGTGTGCCGATGACAGCATAGACTCATAGCGCTAGCGCCGCGGCAGACCGGGAGGTGTGGACGCGCTCGGCGGGTTCAAGCCGACCGTGGGCCGATGACAGCATAGACTCAACAGGTTGACACTATAGACAAAGCGGCATGGCTTGCCGGGGTGTAGGGAACACGTGGGCCGATGACAGCATAGACTCATAGCGCTAGCGCCGCGGCAGACCGGGAGGTGTCGACGCGCTCGGCGGGTTCAAGCCGGCCGTGTGCCGATGACAGCATAGACTCAACAGGTTGACAATTTTTTGGGGGTGGAGGGTGGGGGGGGTGCGTCTTATACGCGAAACCCCCCCTGCTGAGTTGGGGGGGGGGCGTCTTGTATGGGGGTTTTTTTACAAATCGATTCAGAGGGGTTGGATGCGTCTTCTACGCGAACCAGCATACCCTGAGTTTGGGGAGCGTCTTCTACGCGCACCGCGTCTTCTACGCGGGAGATTACGGTAGTATTACTATAGCGATGACAGCCAAAAATCAAGATCTCAACAGAACTTCACAATCTATGCATCAACTGAAAGGGCTTAATATTTGCGTTTAAAGGCTTTTTGAATTAAGTTGATATTCCCAATAGAGACATTTTTATGGCAAGCTAAAAAATCTAAATATTAATTTCTTTCTGTTTAATAATAACTCTAGATGTTTAAAAATCGCCAAAAATCGCTAAAATCAATTTCTATAACACCAGATCATTCTTAAACAAAAATTCAAGAAGAATTACTCTGTATATTCGTCCTGCTTGGCAAAAACAATATGACTTCTTCATGTGCTCAAACAGAGTTGTCTGACAGAATCACCAAAATCAATTAAATGTTCACTCTCTGAATGGGTAAAAAATATAAAATGCAGTAAACTATAGGGTACCAGCTATATTTCCCCTTTAATTTGGTGTAAATTTGGTGTAAATCTGTCCAATAGAACCCTCAGAATTGAATTTGCAGTACCAGGTGTTTTGCACTGTGACAGATATAGGGAGTGTTAAGCTGTATTTGGCTGTCATCGCTAATTACTATCAAGAATAGTGTACTCATATAATACTGTATTAGTGTATAGGTTCCCTAGGATATGTTACTCCATAGAGTCCTATAGTGCAAGCCACCCCACTCTACCCCCTTAAAAGTAGGCTACCTTTTGTGTTCAGTACTGAGTCCTATGTAAGATAAGGGGGTTTATGGAGATGTCAGGAATCTTTATCAGAGACAGAGTGATATCAAATGGAAACAAGGGGCCACCTATACCAAAAGATCCTGCTGAATCCAAAATGTTGGGTCTTGATTCTCAAAATTTGGCCAAAGGTACCTAAAAATGAGGTTTGATGATGAGAATATTTTAAAAATGTAAAAAAATTATATTGAAAATGATTGGAACTTTTTATAGATGCAACATGCTAATCAAAGGCAGTACCTCAATCTACATATCCCAATGTTTGCCTATCCCAAACTGACAAGTACTCTGCCTGCGTATGGCTCTGCCTGTCCCACATACTGCCTATCCCTTAGTCTGCCTATCACTTATACTACCTATCCCTTGAAACATCTAGAGTTTAATTAGGTTTTCCCTCAAATGGCTTAAAGGATTAAAGTTTACCCCTCACCTTTGTACCTAATTTTCTCTGTACAAGTTACCCTCTGTGCCTTTCTCTTAAACTGTTTATTACCTATCCTCCTTGCTTCCCATCCTCTTCAATACCTATCCCTCAAGTTCACTTTATAGCTTTCCTACCTATCACAGCTTGATCAGCTGGGATAGCTCACATCCAACCTTCATTATGATCTCTTAGTCAACCTATCCCCTAAAGAACAGATCCAACAGTCTACCTCAAGCATACATCTACCTATCACTCATGGGGCTTGATGGATTTTGGCGGATCAGCAGATATTTGTCCGCCTGCAGCCACTACGATAAAAATGATCACGACCCCCCCCCCACTAAGAACTGATTTTGCAAAATGACCCCCCCCCCAAAAAAAAAAAAAAATCATCAGATAGAGTCTACGCATGCAGAATGATGCATTGCACTGAGTATTTGAATTGCCCATATTCAGTTTTGACCCCCAAGGATGAAGGTTTACTGGGTTTTGCCCCCCCCCCTATCACAGCACTCTTTTTCAAAATAACCTCCCCCCCTATATCTAACAACCCCCCACCCACCTGGCAATGAATGACTCGGCCCTAATGTATATTGCTCTATCATCTCAAACAGCTGAGGTTGCCAGTCCATAAAGTATTTTGGGTCTTGGGGAGTGTTAATATTTATCAACGGAGGGGGGGGGGTGGTTCGCGCGGACCCTTTTTTTAAGCCACCACCCTCGACAGCAGTCAAAATTTTTATGCGCTGTACCTCGGTGCGGAGAATTTTTGTGCCCCTCTTTGATCTATAGTAGCACTCAGGCTTTTTTGCTATATGAATATGAACACACCCTTAGCATGTGTGCAAAAGTCTTTAACTCATTAAGATCTTTTGTCGCATGTAATCATGATTACCTAGAGGTGACCATTCCAGAATAAAAAAATGAAATTCCTTAAACATGGTTTATCTGATACTTCAGGGGCAGCAACAGTCTGGAGGTTCTGGCGGAGGCCAGGGGGGAGACAAAAAAGATGATAAGGTAAGTATTTATCATTGCTTATCAATTCCGAGTCCAGCAAAATCAGACTTAAAATGATCGACTGTACACAGTTTCAAGATCACTTGCAATACATTCTACTCTATTAAATGTAAGCGTGTATCTTATGTCTTTACGTGCCATATTTCGTATTTCAGGATAAAAAGCGCAAATATGAACCGCCAGTCCCCACTCGTGTGGGCAAAAAGAAGAAGAAGTTAAAGGGACCAGAAGCCGCCAATAAGCTGCCAATGGGTAAGTTCCCTTTTTAAGATCCATGAATGTGGATCCACACACTAACATTCATTTGTGGGGTATTACATTACATGTCATAGTAAGTGATACTTCTATGTACACTCTACTCATCTGCTATATTGCAATTGTCATGTCAATCTATTTCCACAGTGACGCCACACACAAGATGTCGACTTAAGCAACTGAAGCTGGAGCGAATCAAGGATTACCTTCTAATGGAGGAAGAGTTCATTAAGAACCAGGAAAGACTGAAGCCCCAAGAAGAGAAGCAGGAGGTATGAACAACACACATGTACATCATATTAGTACACAATGTAGATCAAGGACACTATGCTGAGATTGAATGTTACTATAATACCACTAAACAGGAAACAAAGTGTGAAGACTATATTTTAGATAGGGATAAACAATTTCATCTTAAAAGTTCTAGAAATACACGGTCCATGCGCAGTTCATAACGCTCCCTCTGCAGCAAGAAACTAGAATGATTATTCAATGTGATTCTTGTAGAAAACTATACTATAGATATTGTTTATCGTAATAATTAGAAGTTAATTAAAATGGTTAACTGCATTTGACATTGCAGGAAGAGCGGTCCAAGGTTGACGACCTCCGAGGAACACCCATGTCTGTTGGTAATTTGGAAGAAATCATTGACGATAACCATGCCATTGTGTCCACTTCTGTTGGAAGTGAGCACTACGTCAGCATCCTGTCATTTGTGGACAAAGATCAGCTAGAGCCTGGATGCTCAGTTCTACTCAACCACAAAGTGAGTTATCATTTTGGGTTCAATTTTAAAGGCTCAGCTCCATTGAAAGAAATATACATCAGCTCGATAATTTCAATTAAAGTTTATCTTAAGGTACTTGCACGTGGCAGGGTTGTGTTACTCATTGGTCTTCTGAGAAAAAAATATAGAAGAAAAAGAACATGCATTCTTTGTCGATATTGCCTACAGCCACATACCCCAGCATGCTATGTAAGTTTTCAGAATTTTGTCTGATTTCAGAATTGTCAGAGATTGACATGTCTATAGATTTACCAAATTTCATCTGGTGGATCAAAGTTTTCTATTATTTTAGAATGGGATCGGGATCATACACCCTGACTTACATCCCTGTATAATGTACTATGCTCTATCTTGTTTCCTAGGTTCATGCTGTAGTGGGAGTACTTGGGGATGACACGGACCCCATGGTCACAGTGATGAAGCTAGAGAAAGCACCACAAGAGACATATGCAGATATTGGGGGTTTAGACCAACAAATTCAAGAAATTAAGGTATGTCATATCCTTTAACTTCCCTATTCTGTCTGTTTGATACTTAAATTAAATTCATTTATTTTCATGATTTTCATTAAATATTTTCGCCCTAGGTTCTAATGTGATTAAAGTCGATAGTCATATTGACAGAAACATTATAATGTAGCATAGAAACTAAAGCTGATGTAGATTTATAACTTCCCACAATGACGAATAAGCATTTATGAAGAACCTACCAGTAAATTCGAAAAAAAAGGCATTACTGAAGTAGGGACTTCTAGTTATCAGAGTTGAAGATTTCTAATAAATTCTCTTCCTGTCCCAACCATAGGAATCAGTAGAATTACCGTTGACCCACCCAGAGTATTATGAGGAGATGGGTATTCGGCCACCTAAAGGAGTCATATTGTATGGTCAGCCAGGCACAGGTAAGCACAAAAATCATAAAGGTTGAATATTGGGCTGTCTATAAAGGTACTTATGAGACACGATAGCTTTCAACTGACTGAATTACGAAAAAAAAGATGAAACTTGATTTGATATAGCTATAATAGTATTGAAACTTTGAAAATTAAGAGACTATAGAAATGCTAAAATATTTATCAATAAAACAGCTAAATTCTATGAATTTCCCTCTACACAGGTAAGACATTGTTAGCCAAGGCTGTTGCCAACCAAACGTCTGCCACTTTCCTACGTGTTGTTGGATCTGAACTCATCCAGAAATACCTGGTAAGTTGTTTTGATTAGCGCTCAGTTTTGTGAAAAGGATGTAAACCCTTTATAAAGTTTATGTGTTGTAGATATGGATAAACCCATAATTTCGGAAATGCTGTATTTGATAATTTCAAACCTGATGACCATTGCATACGACTAGGGTTTAGATAAATTTCCGAAATTGTGCCTAGTCCCTATCTCTGGATGGTGTTTTATTAGTTTTAATAGTTGGTACCTTTTATCCCTATATCAAGATTAGAGTATTATCTAAATAGATATTTGCAAGTCACAAGGATGACCCATTTTCTGGAAATCTGGAAATTTCATGGGGGGAAATCCCATGCCTCTAGGTACCCCCTCGACATTACTCTGTCACATAAATCCTTATATTTTTCCAAAGGGTGACGGTCCAAAGTTGGTGCGTGAGTTGTTCCGGGTGGCAGAAGAGCATGCCCCTTCAATTGTCTTCATTGATGAGATCGATGCAGTTGGTACAAAACGTTACGAGTCAAACTCAGGTGGAGAGCGTGAAATCCAAAGGACTATGTTGGAACTTCTAAATCAGCTTGATGGGTTTGACTCACGAGGTGACGTTAAGGTATGTGTCACCATTGCATCATTGCCAACAAGTAATATTCAATTTCAGCTATCCAAAGATGCTTCAATGCATTTGTTCCATACAAAGAAATACCACTCCACTACCATAAAGCCCTATGTATAAGGTGAAGCTTTTATGCGAGGATTGGCCGCTAGTGTGGTTTTTAAGATCAGCAAAAGCTTATTGGGGTGTACCTTATAGACGAGGGTATTATACTAAAGAACAGTACTTTAACTCAGAATTAGGTGCACCATATGGTATTCTCTTACCGGTAAGTTGGCAATATACAAGGCATTATGTTATCGTTAGTACGTATACATGTATTATGGGTAATGTAACGGAGTGGCTATGTTAAGATAAAAATGTGATTTAATTTGTGTAGAGCTGCATAAAGAATGCTGGGTCAAGGACCATATAGATCATCCTTTCTCCTTGGCTTCTGATACACTGTCAGTACATAACCATTCATATGATATGGTCCTCTTTTTTTCTCAAGGTAATCATGGCTACCAATCGTATTGAGACCCTGGATCCAGCTTTAATTCGACCTGGCCGTATTGATCGTAAGATCGAGTTCCCCCTCCCAGATGAAAAAACAAAACGCAGAATCTTCACCATCCACACAAGTCGTATGACTCTGGCTGACGACGTTAAAATTGATGAGTATGTCATGGCCAAGGATGATCTCTCTGGAGCAGATATCAAGGTATGTGGCAAACGTGGCTAGCAATACTCATCATTGGTAAGTATAACTTAGTTTGAGTGGGTGTCATTAACTGTTCCCTTTCGATAAATGTGACCCATTGCACAGAAGTAACAGTATGAACTTTTTTTTTTTCAAATTGCAGGCTATTTGCACAGAAGCTGGTCTTCTTGCCCTGCGTGAGAGACGCATGAAAGTAACAGATGAAGATTTCAAGAAGGCCAAAGAAAACGTTTTGTACAGAAAGGCTGAAGGAACACCAGAGGGACTTTATTTATAGTGGATCTGTTTGTCAAGGGCGCTTATTGTCATTTATACTAAGCAGTAATGAAAAATATTAGCACTACTGCAAAACACGGAAGTACAGTTATCACAGAAATGTACCCAAACAATACTAAATATGTAATAAAAGGAATATGTATACATAATCTCTCTTCAGGGTCGTGATTTGATATGATGAAAATAAAGATACACATACCGGGGTATTTATGCAAAAGTCCATAGTATATTAAAGATGCGGCTTGTAGGCCTATCAAAAGAACTCCTTTCGCTTATAGAATGTTCCCAAAGTGGCCAATACTTAAGGAGAAGCAGACTAGAAAAATTCAAAATGGTGGACCCACTGGGAATGGATCGAGACTCCAGTACATAATTATGGAAGGTCTTGAGGTCTACGATATTGTGACGGCAAATACACTGCATAAATATATCTACCGTAAATTCTCTTATAAGCCGCGGCTTGGACTAGAACCCAGATGCTTATTGCAGCTTGTAGTTCTCCAAGTCTAGTTGCGGCTTATACGAGGGTATTTTGACACTACAAAACGGTACTGAACATGCCATTTTCAAACCTTGGGAGGTGTGTGTGGTGCACATATGCGCGGGCACCGACACATCCCATTGTGAAATCTGTAGTTTAGTAGTTCTCGCCATAAATATGACCTTAGTTGTCGAAATGGCGTTAAACATCTATTACTCACTCACTCTCACTCAAACCTTGGGTTCAGCCTATTACTTCCCCCAAAATCAGGGATGCGGCTAATATGATAGAATTTACGGTAGTACCTTGTGTAAAGATTCAATATACAACACAAAGCATGGGGAAGTGAAAAGCATTTATTTCATCATATATATTCAGTAAAGAATACAATTAGCTGTTGCCTTATGTATCTTTCAATGGAAATATGTCAATAAGCTTTGGTTTACTCACGAGAACAGGTCTTAGTACAATAAGATTGTAACTGCATCTGGGTCAGCAATGTGAAAGCTATCCCTGTGAGGCTGATGGAGGTATCCTTTATCTTGTTGACCCAGATGCAGTTACAACCTTCTTGCACCAAGGCGACAAAAATATGATCTACCTTTTATTAACAGAATATTTATGGCGGTATTATAAATAGCAGCTGGACGGAATGTACACACAGAGAAGGACGCATATTTATCACAAAAAATTGATTGTAGACCAGCTCATGTTTGACGCTGGGCATCTTTAGCACGCCTTTCAGCCAATTTACGGTATCGCTCCAATTCCTGTGTAAAAAAGTAAGGCCCATGATTATCAAGGTGAGATGTGGATATTTTCTACAGTACTGGTAGACAACGCCACCCAAAGCTGCTACCAAGAAAATCGCTGACCTATATAAGTAGGCACTTTTTAAAACCCAAGTACGACAACTAAGGGAGTGGTCATTATTTATCAACAGGGGGGGTGGCGGGTTTTCGCGCAGCCGCGCAAAATTTTTTTACGCCCCCCCTCCATGGCAGTCAAAATTTTTTGCGCCCCTCTTAGATCTATAGTAGCGCGCAGGGTTTTTTGCTAAAAAGAGGGTGAAATTTTTGAGCCCCCCCTCAAGAGGGGTCAAAATTTTTTTAGCCCCCCCCTCGGGAGGGGTCTGAAAATTGTACGCCTCCCCCCCCCCCGTTGATAAATAATGACCACTCCCTAAAACAGAACACTAACAAAAATTACTCGCTCACTAAATTTGATCAATATATTAAAAAAAGAAGACAACATTAAGCCACAATTATTTTTCAATGAGGGTGATGGCCTTGTCAGTTAAATAATGCTTTATGGGATAAAAAATGAAGTTTCTCTGAATTTGAAACACGATTTAGTATTGTATTTACCTCGTCCTTAGTGAGTCGGCAGGAGTCAATATTATGATCCTTGTACTGAGGGTCCTTGGCTGGATCTTCAACTTGGGAAGGATCACTTACGTTCTGCAAATGAGATTGGCAAAAAGATGTTAAGCTAAATTTAATAAGCACATCGTTATTCATTCTCATGAAATTGGGAGATGTATCCCTTACATGCTCATGTGGCTTATACAAGTTTTGTGCTAGACGGATATGGCCTCCTACCTCCTGAGGGAAGAAACTTGTGAAGGCAGCTTTCCACAGTTCCATTGGTGTCCTGAAAATGAATGAGATGTAGAATCCATATACATGTACAAAAAAAAGGTATATCTATCGATTGAGTATTCGTAGCCAGAGGGCGCCACCTCTGCCGCCCTGAGCTCGCTCTATTGTTAGTGTTTTGTTCAATTATTTACCTTCCCAGCTCAGGGGGACTAAGGGAGTGGTCATTATTTATCAACAGGGGGGGTGGAAACCTGACTGGGGCGGAAATTTTTTACGCCCCCCCCTCGGCGGCAGTCAAATTTTTTTGCGCCCTCCCCCGTGCCGGAGGCGGGGAGAGTTTTCGCGCCCCTCTTTGATCTATAGTAGCACGCGGGCTTTTTTGCTAAAAAGAGGATGAATTTTTTTAGCCCCCCCTCAAGAGGGCTCAAAAATTTTTTAGCCCCCCTCCCTTGGGAGGGGTCTGAAAATTTTACGCCCCCCCCTCAAACCCACCACCCCCCTGTTGATAAATAATGACCACTCCCTAAACTGCCTAAGTGTGGTGTGAATCAACTGTATTAGTTTTTTATGGCCCCATAATACATTGTTTAATAGCTGCTTCGGGAGATTGCACACATTTGACGTGGTAGAATTTGTCATTTCTGTTTGAATAGATAAACTTACTTGGCTGTCATTCGTCCCAAATCACCATCAGGGAGAGGGGGGCTCCCTGCAAAAAAAGAGCTACAACTTAATAAACATGCCTCCACCTACCATATACGCATAGCAAATGTAGAAATAGAGCAAAGACAGTTAGAATTCATATAAGCAAATACACAAAACCTTAACGACAAAACGCGAGGAAAACTCAAATATCAGCACCAAGAACAATTATCAACAGGACTTTTGGATAACAAACCATGTCGGATAGAACGGGCCATTGAAAGTTTTAAGCCAGGAAGAATATAATCCAGACGGTGCTCTAGGGAAGCAATCCAAGTTAGTTCATCATTAGATGAAGAGTGTCTTTCTTGGTTATACACAATTCTCGTCAGAATCAGTGGTGATACAAATGCACATAATGTAAAACTTTGAATACGAACTTATACATGAAACAAAGGCCGGGTACAGCTTATATGTGAGGTACTTTTTACAATGGACTTAAGTACACGTATTTAATGCCTAAACCTAGAATAGATGCAACTAGGTTTTGTGAGCCTGATCTGACTCTCTGGTGGTTTATACGCAAGGTACGGCTTACATTCATGGTTATACGTTACCAGAAATCTATGTATATAAGGTATCTTATAGGGTTTCCTTAAGTTGGTAGTGCGTCTTTTACAGGAGGTTCGTCCTATACCCGATACGTTATGACATACATGGTACAAGAAATTGTTGGAAAGAATTCTCTAAACAACTTACCAATGGCCTGTAGCGAATCTAATCCGGGTGGTGAGTGTATAGGCTTGTTGTGGTCCACTTGCAAAGTTTTACTAAAATACAAACATGTGGAGCGTATTTAAAGCTGAGTATGCTGTTAACCATATGTTGAAGTGAGTGAGTGAGTAATAGATGTTTAACGCCATTTCGACAGCTAAGGTCATATTCATGGTGAGAACTACATTACACAATTTCACAGGGGAATGTGTGAGTGCCCGCGCATATGTGCACCACACACATCCCGAGGGGATAGGAAAGAGAAGAAATAAACCCTTTTAAGTGGGCTAGGGAAGCCCGACCATATGTTGAAAAACATGGGTAGTCATGTAAAGCGCTGTTATATAATAAGCCCTAATAATAATGTGCATACAAATTGTTGCCGTTTGATAAATGTATCATATCAATATAGTGGTGACACAGTGATCCAAATCTTTACCTTGCGTTTGTTCCAAACAAATGGTGACTGACAAGTGTCCGAGCTCGTCCCATCAACGCTTCTTGTTTAGTACTGAAAAACTAACATAGACAAAGAAGGTTAGAAGCTTAGAAGTATCAAGCTCTTCCTTCATACATCTACCTTGAGCCATTCTTAAATGCAAAATTACTCCATCCGAGAAGAGCAACATTTTGTAAATATAATTATTTGAATGTATCACATTTATTATACTCACTTGAAGATGGGCCCCGTGTATGTGAGCTACAAAGCGCAACGTCTTGCAAATTACTTTCCTCTTCTCTGAATCAAAATCCTGTATTTGAAGAGGATGGCATGTAAAAAGTGCATATTAAATATTCTATATTCAAATTTAAGCATTTCAATTTTCAATTCTTACGGGTATTAATCATTAAATAAAATTAAACAGAAAAGCTTGTGAAGTTATCAATAAATTATCTACTTTAGGATGGATCCAATGGACGTTGGCATTACCTGGAAGAGGTCATACTTGCTCCCAATTATGATCAACGGAATGAGGAGGGGATCCATTAGGTCTTTATCCTGAAAGGAAGAGAGAGAGAGAGATAACCAATTCACCTTTCTTTTTATTACACTCTAACCCAATATACCGTAAACTCCCGCGTATAAGACGCGTCCTCTACGCCAAACAAATGCCTGGGGGGTCTTATAGGATTTTTTCAAGTTTGGGGTGCGTCTTATACAAGGGGTAATTTTACTATAGAAATGTACTAATCTTACAAATTTCAGTCTTAAAATGTGCGTCTAATACGCGAAAATGCATGTGCTGAGTTTGGGGTGCGTCTTATACGCGCAGCACGTCTTCTACGCGGGAGTTTACGGTACAATCTGATTACCTCAGTATCGTTTGCTATTATGTTATATTTAGATACTAAACACATCATGTGTTCTAAATTTACAGGTACCGGTAGCTATCCTAAAGGGAGAACATCATAGCTTCCAAGACACAAATAAACAAGCAAATATCCACGACCATGGGATATTTTTACATCGTATTCCCCGAGGTGGGACTGGCGTATTTGCATTTATGTCATGACCTAGGGGGTTATTTTGCTTTTAAATAAAGAAAAATGGCTCAGAACTGTTCAACATCCAAGATGGCTGACACCCATTGAATATGGCCACATTGTATTCCATTCCCCCATTGAAAACGGCGTGTTTAGTACTGTTCTATGGTGACGTTCATATCAGCCATGACATAATAAAACATACTTGATGGTCCTCCCCTAGGCGTTCCCATGTTTTCTCCTTGAGGCGGTTCTTGATGTTTGGGTCAGAACGACGAGCTGTCACTATGGCTGTGTCAATATTAGCACGGAGGTGTTGAAGAAATGTTTCCAGAGTGTACCAGAGCTCACTGGGCTGAGATAAGTCCAGAACCAGGGCAACAGTCAGGTTTCTGTAACAGTGGTTTCCACAGTTGCAATTGCATTAGTAAGATTTGTAATAGTTAGTCACTACAATTTACTGTCTTATACTTAAGCGTTTACATGTTAATCACCTTAACATGAAAGGTGCAACTTCATTAAGGCCATTATACATGCATTTAGGATTTTGGGCCATGCATTTGAACAAGACGACATACCGTAAAACCCTGCCTATAAGTCAACCCCACCTTTAAGTCAACCCCTCTCTTTGAGGAACAAATTCGACCTATAGAAAAAACGCTTGAGAAATATTAACACTATAATCTATTATATAAAAAAAACACCTATAAGTTGACTCCCAACTTGGGTTCAAAAATCGACTTATACAAGAAAAAAACGTTTTTAAGAAATCGACTTACGGGTATAGGCGGGGTTTTACGGTACATATGTTTATGAAGGAATGAGAAACTAAACTTACGACAACTTCTCTGGGTCAATCGGAACATTGATAAGCTTAGATAACCACACACCTCCACCAAGCTCCCATATGTGTCCAACGTCTTTAGCCTAAGTGTCATAGAAATATGAATAAAAGGATAACTCGCAAAAACCGTTAGATCAATTCCATCGGGTTTGAATTCCCTTGTTATAATACACCAACTGCACTGATGACACCCCCCTTCCCCCGAAGTCAGTCATTTTGAAAGAGACAAAATCAAATTTAATCAAAAAGATTGATTAGCTGACTATGATCAGAAAGTTAAGTCAGAGGCATAGGAAGGAAAATTTTATGGGGGGCGGATGGATGGGGTCTCGGTTGCTGGGGTGGGCGCTATCCTTTTACATTTTACATAGATATGGGGGGACCTTCCCATTATTGAGTGTGGGGGGGGGGGGGGCTGCCTGTCCCACCCACTTTTTCTACACCCCTGTGATTAATGTACATTCTTACCAAATTATGTCCCTTTGCACGTCGACCAAATGTATATTCCAGCGCCACTGTCGGCTTGGGGGCCTCATCTCTGAGATGATAGACGAACCAAAACAATTAGTGCAGACTTTACACAATGAGACTTTTAGAAATATCATAGAACCTCGCGTATCAGGTGCGGCTTATGCACGAGGGTAACCTTAGCAGCAGCTTATAAGTTCTTTGCAAACTCTGGCTGCACATTATAGGCATTTTTTTTCACACTATAGAACAATACAAAAGAGACAAAAATATCACCCCATCAGTACCTTATATTCATAGGTCTGGCTTAAACCTCAGCGTGTGATTTATACACGAGATGCGTGAGGCACTATAATATGTCTATTTGAAACCTACTCAAATTTATTTTAGGTGCAATATGATTTTAAAAAAAGGAACTATTGCAAACCTATGGTAACATTCATTTTCATGATATTCGTTACAATACATCGGTGCTCCTCTAGATAAACAGAATGTTGCTCATTAATCTCTTTTAAAATTTACCTGCGGTGCCCCATTATAAGTATAACTGATATGATTTTATATACAGCTAGGATGTAAAGATCTTCTCTCAGGAGATAAAGACCAAACAAAGATATACATATACAAGAGTAAGCAGAATCACTCACCTGTCCAAGAAGCGCAATATCATTGAAGTTATGCCCTAGCATTGTCAACAACAAATAAAACATTTAGTATTTAGCAAGGATAAAGAAAGTTTGTCCTAAATGCTAGATCAAGCAGCCTGTGTCTTGGACATCTTACACGGGTTGTTTTATTTTAACACATGATATCTCAAATTACATGATAGGAATTTTGGAAACACTGGAAACTTCATGGATTCAAAACGGCTTATGTCTAAGAAATGCTGACAATATGTTCTTCAGCAGCTACCATATTTTCTTTATCTTTAACATCCAATATATGTAAATTAATGATAAACTCTAATATGTGTACCGCATTTTTGCTGCCAAGGAAGAAAACAGTGGATTCTTCGGCTTTTTGTTCATCTGAAAATTTTGAAAAACAAACAAAACATGTACAAAGGCAAACGACTGTCAAAAATAAATACCGGATAATGGAAATTAAATCTTCTAAATTAGAGCTTTGCATGTTGCACATATTGTCTTTTGTCTAAAAGATTCTTATCATCAAAGTATGCCTGTGTATTACCCGATACTTTTTTTTATAGTACGTTATAGTGTACATCATTGATGATGCATTTTCTAACTTATCAATTTAAAACAGTTAATTCCTTAATTGAACGGTAAACGTCTGTGTACAGCTTATACTATAAGCTACGCCCACTATGTCCACGTATAAGCCACACCCTGGACTTGTGTGTCCGTTCCTTACCAACGTCTATACATGAAAAGCCCTGTGACAGGCTGTGTATATGCCGCTTTTACCTTCCTGATCCTTTGATCTATCGACGGCGATGTCCCACAAGCTTTTCTCTCCTCTGGAAAAAAATATACACAGCAACACTTTAATACACACTGGACTAGCTTCTCAATTAAAGTTTGCCAATTAGTATTATATATAGGGAGCCTAAGTGTCGCGATAAGCCATGTCGTAAAAAGAAATTCTGATTTGTAACTAAAACGACCAATATTTCAATTGATGTGCCCACCAACCATATAAGAAGGTTTTTGGCTCAACTCTCATTATTTCAAAAGTTATCCAAGGCCTAAAAAATAAAACAACCCTATCCTTCAAGCCTGCGGGCGATAATACCATGAGCACAGAATGGGCACTCATGTGACGTCATTTCGTCTCTATAGACTACACAGTACATCAGGGGTAGACACTTACGCTCGCCCGGGAGCCATTGGCCCGCAGTTTTGGCTACCTTTCTCAAGAATTACCTTCCTGTGGGCCTGGGATGGACCACAGAGGTTACAGAGAAACAACTATAAAGGTTCATCCATATGAGTATAGGCTTGATATATATCATTAGAAAGGGAAAATCAGCAGGAATCTATGTATCTTGCTAAGTTATTATGTGAATTAATGAGAAATACTTTTAAATCCTCTTTTTAAAACATATACTGGCTTTTCTGGGCCCACAGTATTAGCTCCGGGTCCATGGATTTCTAAAGCTACAGGCCCGGATGGCCAGTGGCTGGAAAAGTTAGTGTCTACCCCTGGTACATGTACCGTAATAACAAAACAAATTTTAGAACTTCATTTAACTAAGTTGTGACATATGTTGTTAATAATAATAATTATGTGTAAAATCACCTAGATAATCTCAACAATCTAATAAGTTAACCCAGGGCAACTGAGGCGATGATATATTAGGGCTGAGTCATTTATTGCCAGATGGGAGGGGGGCTTGATGGATTTTGGTGGATTAGCAGATTTTTTTCCGACCCCCCAACCACTATGACAAAATGATCATGACCCCCCCCCCCCCCCACTAAGAACTGATTTTGCAAAATGGCCCCCCAAAAGTCAGATATGCGTGTGGAATGACGCGTTGAGATGCCGATGGATATTTGAATTGCTTTAAGGCCATGGGAAGTCAGGTTACAGTCTAAATACAAGCCTAACAAGGCTTATATTTAGACTTTTCTTAGAGTTTAAGTTTGAGCCCCCCCCCCCCAGTGTGAAGGTTTATTGGGTTTTAGCCCCCCACCCACCAAGGCCCCCCCCCCCTAAATCTGGCAAGCCCCCCCCCCCACCTGGCAATAAATGACTCGGCCCTAATGACATGACTTTCTTTCTGCTGTGGGCCTCGAG
Source organism: Acholoe squamosa (assembly GCA_949317995.1). Taxonomy (NCBI): domain Eukaryota; kingdom Metazoa; phylum Annelida; class Polychaeta; order Phyllodocida; family Polynoidae; genus Acholoe; species Acholoe squamosa. Next base: position 79,218,955 of record OX439035.1, on the reverse strand, counting down.
ACTCGATCTTTGGTGTGGCACTGCCACTGGCACCACTGGCACTGACAGTGCGTCCCTACCAACCGTGGGCGATAATAGAGGATCCTTTTGGATTGGTGTCTGTCAATACGATTTTAAACCACAATTGCCAAAAATATTCACCCCTTTGTCATCCTGGTCACTTATGTCTTCTTTTTCCTCGTGTTTTCGGTCTAAAGTACTGTTGTTATTGCCAAAATTCAAGTTTTACTTTCTGCTTAGCGGCTGAATGTGGAATGTCGTCCTAAACAGTTAGGCCTCGCTATAATAAATATGCATTCTCTCCCCCATTGTTGATTAATAATGAGTCTACTGAAAAAAAAACAGGAAAAATATAAAACTGTGATGATCACTTTACACACACATTAGATCCACTGATTGATTTAACATATATGTGTGATCAACTAGGATTCTATGACTAAATGTTTATGAAAAGGTGGGACATCAAAACATGTACCTTCGCACGACCTGAATGTTTAGCAGACACTGATTGCTGCAACTTGTAGCTTCAATAATTGGAAAATTGTGTTAATGTTCAGTCTGCATTACCCCATCTACAGTCCTATAATAGGATACTATAATAGATACTACCATAAGGAAGAGAAATATGTCTGAAATAGAGTGGCGGAGGCGTTGGAAACCAGGATTTCAAACACAGATATGGGCACCACTGAAAGTCCAAGGAGAAACTTACCTCTTCAAGTCCCATTTCGACGATACAAATTCTTCCTACGAAATTCTCATATCTGATTATCAGTCAGTTTGGTACGAAACCATCGGAGAGGAGAAGCTCAAGAAACGATCTAAGGTGTGACTACATTGTGTATTAAACTTAAACTGTTCCAACACCCCTGTATTAGCGATGACAGCCAAAAGTAAGGACCCCAATAAAATTACAAAGCCCATACACCAACCACCTGAATAGTGAATGTTTGCAGTTCATAGCTTTTTGAATCAAGTTGATACTCCTTCTAGAACCATTGTTCTGCCACTTTACAAATCGGAAAGCTGAAAATCTTTCTGTCATGCTTCACCTTACATTTTCAACAGAGAAGACCGACAATTCTTGCAAACGATTTCTTGACGGAAATCCAGAGGGCGCTACGACGCCGCCATTCTTCGGGGGGAAAGATAACGTTGCAGAGGTTGGCCAGGAGAAGAATACTCTCCATTCTATCGTAACAAGACTCTTGATCAGCAAAATATTGAAGATGAATCGAGAAATATAACCTTCTCTTTCTACCTTCTGAAGTTCTGTAAAATAAAAGGGGTAATCTACTTCATTTGGCTGAAATTCACTTTTCCCTTTGGACACAAATGCATCGTAATCTTTACCCCACAAAAATGGCGGACATCGTTGTGACGTCATACATCTCCTGTGATGTCTCAGTCATAGTAAGAAAATAGAGCAGGGCTCCAGTGTAGAAACGGGTACGACGTCAGCTCTGTCGTCTACAAGAATAAAACATACGCTGCATTCACAGTATTTGGCCATTATTTACCTAATTATTGATAACTTTGGATTGAAAAGGTCAATCTACTAGCAGATTGCACCAGCTTGTAGCTGAAAGTTTATAGATTGACATACCTATGTGAGATCATATTACTAGCCTAACTAGGGGGACAAGTATTTTAAATTTCAAGTCAAAAATCAGAAATAAAATCATTTTTTCTTGAATATTTTGGTTTAATACCTTCTGTAGATTAAAGATATCTAAAAATAGCTCATGTGTACATATTATAGCCCATGGTATTCTAGTCTAAAAAAATGCCAGAGAATAAGCCTGTTTGTTTGACCTGCTTGGCAAAACAGTATTTCTATAGGCTATTTAGCCCTAAAGATGGACAACTTAAAAGGATGGCACAGCACATAATAATTGATCAATTGAAATGAAAATCCTATCATACAGTAGGTATTAATGTACTCTAATAAGACGTGATACTATGTCTATGTTCATTATTTGAGTGATTTTGGAGACTGAAATTTAGGATACTATGCAGCAAGTGATCTCAGTGCACCAGTGTGACTTTTTACAAAACTGAACCTCGCCCAACTTCACTCTTACTCAGTCAGCATAGAAATACATATATCGTTCAGATTACCATGCTAGAGTGATAGAGTGAAGGCTTCCCTTGAATTTGGTGTTAATTTGATGTAATTCTGCTCATTGAACCCTCACAATTGGATTTGCAATACCAGGTGTTTAGCACCATGGCAGATACTGGGAGTGTTCAGCTGTATTTGGCCGTCATAGCTACCTGTATATTATATCCGCCGGACACCGGTTCATAGTATATAAAGTATTACTATTAGTACTATTACCAGTATTTATAAGTTAAAACGTGAGGCATACTATATATAGAGACCATGTAAGCTAGTAAGGCATTGGTTGGTTATCCCAAGAAACCCAACAAAAAGAAACCAAGAAATATGGTTGTTTCACACCTTAGATTGACTGTGGACAATTGGACAGAATAAGTGGTTTTTCCTGGCACATCAGCTATGCCTTATACGCAGGGTATTATGGTATACATGTACCATATTTGACATAAGCTCACATATCATAATTAGCACACACAGGCCATTCTCATGAACTGTTGGCAAATGGCCTGAGGGTGACCTGAAAAGGGCTATTTTTTAGATCTATGAGCAGATAAAAATCCATTTGTCTTGAAATACTATGGGTCTTGGCCCACTCATATACCAAATTGGGAACATCAAATCAGAAAACTCTGGCTAGGGCACCTGGCTAAAGATACTATATTAATTATTGTAAGACTGCATGAGGCATTGACTAACACATTTACTATTTTAGGCACTACAAGGGTTTATTTTCTATAATCCAGGTATGTTAAACCTTTGGAGTTAGTTACTCTAGGTAGGGGAGCGGCTATGCCTCATATACACAGAATTGTCCTTCATATTATCATGTGCTAAGTTACTCTCTTTATATATTCTTTATACAGGTGGATTTGTGCTATCTTTGTTTGGTTAAGAGAATAAAGTAATCATTTTATTGTAATGTCTTCCAAATAGGTACACAAAGTGGAATTCCACTAAACAATTTCTATTCTAACATGAATGTATAGAGAGACTATCCTTTTTCCAATGGTGGGTCTTGGGCTTTTTGTACTCTAAATACCTGTGAAGTAGCTATAAAGATGGGGTTCATAAATGCGTTAGTCAAGCTTCATAGACTATACAATAGCAGAATTTACCTTATTTTCAGAAGTAGGTGAGCTATTCTTTTGCTTTTTATTCATTTTTTTTTCAATTCAGTATCTTTGTAATTATTTGAAAGTGCTGACTTCAGATTGCATGAAGGACTTAGTTTTCAGTTAGGAGTGCCGTTGATATGCAATCTATTTCAATGATGATTATCACTTACAGTGGTGATATTTCAAATATATCGATATTCAGAAAAGAATGAAATCATAGGACAAAAATGAAAGGACTGGTAGATTATAATTCCATTCCTATCCCTCAGCTCCTATATGAGTACTAGTGACAACTGATCCTCATCCTAGGGCAGTGGGCAAAAGTGATCTCCCACTTTTCAGACCTGAGGTATTTTCAGCCACCAGACAGTTGACTCATGAATATTCCATATTATCAATGGATATGGATTCGAAAATAGTATTTGGCCATGACTCTGGTTCTAATTGGAATTAAAATCCCTTCACGATTTAAAAGAGCTTGCGCTTGGGATAGAGGCCCATATCATATTTTATCAATGTAATGTTTTGTTGATACGATAATCATGAGTCCAGAAATGCTGATACATCAGTTCTATTGGTATCAATGTGACTCCTATTTTCAGTACCGCTATATACTCAATATTTTCGCTGAAAGGAAAGTAGGAAACAAGTATCTTGATTACACTGTTAATATGGATATCAAACACTCATAAGTAGTATAATTTAGCTGTTGGTTAACATCACCCACAGTACCATGACCATTTTACTTGAAAAACTGTGTACAACAGACTTATCTTTTATTTGTTATTTTCTTGATGATGTGGCAATTCATGCATCAAATGATTACCACAACATTACAGCTGTAAGCTAACCTCATGTATACACGGACTATGACTTTGAAGGGAATACGTTGACCTACAGAAACACAATTTAGATGTATTTTTTCTCTATACAAGCAGGGTGGGCTTCCCTAGCCCACTTAAAAGGGTCTATATCTCCTCTTTCCTCTCCCCTCAGGATGTGTGTGGTGCACATATGCGCGGGCACTGACACATTCCTCTGTTAGATTATCAACTTGTGAAGCACGGGATAGCCACTTAGTGCCGCTAAAGTGCTGTAAAACACAAATCAATCAATCAATCATATACAAGCAGGGATATTGCCAGGATTTTTTGGAATGGGCAAATGGCGCACTTATGTGGCAAATAATGCGCCATTTCAAAGGGCTATGGGCCATTTTACCTAAAATACATGCCCCTACATTTTCAAAGTGAAGGAAAAATGGACAAATATTAAAAAAAATTGTTGATAAGTATGAAGTATTAAATTAAGATTGAAGTTCCCCCTCCCCACCGTCATAAATGATAAGATGAGATCTCATTGCATAGGGACGAATCACAAAATTCACCCTGATGGATCTTCCAAAAAATATGCCATTTTGGGAATTCATTTAATATTTCCGAAAATTTATATTCTTAATCTATATTTCCAACCTACAAATGGCTGTTTTCCCGATGATTTCAGCTTTTCAACGATATACAACACTACATATTTTGATGTCATACATTAGTTTGGGGCATGACTTTTTAAAGTCTTGGTATTCTAATGATTACATATGGGACAATGGGCGCACATTTCAGCATTTAAATGCGCCATTCAGCATTTAAATGCACCTATGGCGCATGGCGTGGCCCTGGCAATATCCCTGTATAAGGTAATACTTGAAAAGCCTGACCTATAGCCCAGTTGTGAGCATGTGGTAAACAAGTGATTAAATGATAAATAGACAGCAAAATTTCCAAAAAGAAATTGTACGTAGTTGAGGGTTTAAGCTAGTTAGATATATAGCCAGCACTGGAACTGTGTAGCTGTACATAACTTTGTTGAGTTAGTCAATGCTTCAGAGAGATTAGAGTGTCAGTCAACATTACACACCATGCTGCATGGATTTATGCCACCCATTATATAGAGGAACTCTCTTGTTTAAGTATTTTGTTCTATTTATTGGAAGAGATAATTTATGTGCAAAATAATGATGTAAATGCACACAGCATGGGTGCTGTGTAGATATTTCTTCTTTTTTATGTGTTAGTCAATGCCTCAAGAATTTTGCTGTTAGTCAACATTACATTCAATGTACCTTGGATTTCTTACCTTATGTATGTATAGCAAATCTCTCGTTTCAATATGTTGCTTACATTATTACAAAGAATATCTATGTGTAAAATGAAAACTTAAATATGCTTAACATGGGGGATGTAAAGATATATAATTTTGTTTCTGGGTTAGTCAACGCTTCGGGAATATTACACAAATATACCATGAAAATGTTTGATTGGCTGCAGAGGCAAGTGTTTTCCATATTTTCCCAATTCCTTTTTAATACATTTGTGTATAGGTAGAAATTGTTACATAATAATCTCTAGACAACATTTAATTTCATTGTTAATCTATGTGAAAATAATGAAATTGGCTGCATTTTCTTTCCTGATTACATTTTTTTGTGCCATACAGCATTCTCTTACTAAGGAAAAATACCTGAAAATATGCTATTTCCACCTGTTTTTTGTTTCTCATGCAGTTGATATTGTCCATAGAGAGGCAAAACTATATACCCAAATGTAGCCAAACATGTTGTGGACCTGATAGAATCAGTGAAAATCAATTAAAAGCAATCCTCTCAGATTTATAACATAACAAGGCTAAAATGCTGATCTGCTAACAGTTCATGAGAATGACCCACTGTAACCCCTCTTTCTGCTCAGATGTTAGACTAGAAAGAACTAAAAAAATACATTCAGATAGGCACAATTTAATAAACTACTAAACATAAATCATTATCAATAAATATCCTTTAAGCGCGTTCTGCACTAATTACGACGAATAAGATATGTCTAGACTATAAAGGACTTTTATTGTTAGCCTGTCCTAGTTACAAAGTGACCTACGTTTATTCAAAGATTGGCCATTTCAGAGGCTGAACCCTAATGTTGAGGCACCTGCATGTAAATTACTGGAACATATAAAGGAGCAACTGGAGGAAAAGCCGCAGGGCACCACGCTTTCAGTGAACATACAGAGCGAGGATGAGGAAGAGGACAGTCGATTACAGCTTAGCCTTACCTCAAAGCTTGCCGGACTACCATATCATTGGCAGTTCAATGCCACACGAGCTCACAAAGAGATGGTATGTATCATAATCCCTGAACTTTTTTGTGATAGACATATTAGTGTGACCATGGTTAAACTCGGTATAACATGAATAAGGCTTTGTGGAATGTCCCTGGCAAAATGTAGTTGGATAATAGGCATAATTTTATATAAGAACTTTTCAGCTCCATCAGAAGGTGCCAGATTATGGGGGTCTGTCTTGAATTGTGTCCTAAAATGTGTCACATCTTGATTGCAGGTGGCAGATCATCTGACATTACCAGTGTTAACTATGGTAAGTGAATACCAGAGACGTCAGGAGGAGCTCTTTAAAGCACTCCGAGCCAAGGACAAGGAAATTGAGGACCTTCGTGCCCAGGGTGTCAAATCTAGCCGACGTAAGTCGTTAAATCTTATTGAACAGTTTCATCTTCCGCTGTTCACTATGTTCAACGATTTGATAAACATTGTCAATAGCGGACAAGTGTATTACCATTTTGAGTGTAAAGATGCTATATTACTAGAGCAGGGAAATGATTTCTCCTACATTTGTACGATGTTCTGCTGTTGTAGAATATCTTGCTGTTCTACGCAGAAACGTAGACCCCATTGATATTTCTCAGATCTCCGGAGAAAGTATTTCTATATGGAAATTATATCCCTTCATACATGTTGATCATCGGACCTATAGTATAAAACGGCCTATTCAACAGAAATCAAATATCAAACCGCTTTGAATGAATGTCCTTTCCCTATCTCCACAGGTCACCTAGAAACAGGGGCTTTTGACGAAACAGTGTTCTTCAATAACATGGAAACTTCAAAGGTACACAAGTATTTTGAAAATGTATTCTTCAGAAAATAAGTTCCCAGCAATCATGTCCTACATGTAGTTTAAGATGCGTCTTTCATGTTACCCAGTTACATCTGTTCTATTAGTCGAATGGAAAAAGAGAAAGGAGTAGATCCTTAAAAATCAGAATCGATTCTAAAGTCGGTCTCCATCGTGAACTTTGTTAAGTCCCTTGACGGAATATCAATCACAATTTCAGGAGTTTGAAGACCGTGTCAGGCAAATGGGATCTGAAGCATTTGGTAACGGCGGTCAGAACTTGTATAAAGCAGTGATGGCAAAACGTGCATGGTTACTACACACGCCAGCTGAAGGTCAGTACTCAATCTAGTGGTCAGTGTTTATTCATCTTTCACCATAGAGCTATTAACGTGGCCGATAAGAGGTAACAGGCAAAGGATCTTACAGGAAATATATCCAAAAACTCGGATCTTTGAAGATATTTAATTGAGAAAATGTTTTAACCTAAAGGGAATGGGAAAGTGGTCTTAGATTCTTACAGTGACCCATCATATGTACAATGTACGTGAATATAGCCACAGTAAAAGGGTGCTGGTATCTAGAGACGTCATTTAGGCATGGGGAATGGGATGGAGGGCGTTGTTGATGTAAATGGACTACAGTTATATTATAACACGGCTGGGCAAAGTTATGGTCCATTGTCCTCAATGCTGCATTCTGATCGACTGAATTACTGTGCATTATCTAGATGGATAATGCACTCCCAGTACAGGAGCTTAAGGCCCCTCGACATCTCAATACAGTTTAGAGCGCTTCCACGGCCATACCTACTGGCTAATTCCCTAACTGTAAAATCTCATGTACAGTGTATAAGCTTTATCAAATATATAGCCACACCCATACTTTTGGAATCTGCAATAAGGCTCACTAGGTTCGACTCTGCAGCTTTAGCATTACCATAGGAGTGTTGCCAAAAACTTTTTCTCGATGCCGGCCAAGGTGGCAAGCGTCTCGGCATGTTACGCAGGCCATTTGATATTTCAAGATACCGTTATAAATATCATTATAACTTGTTTATACCATGCAAAAGCTTAAGTAATTTAAAAATATTTGTTATAAAAGTTTTACAAATAGGGCTTATCTTCGCCTCTAATTGGTTGATTTGAAAAATTCTTTCGCCATTGGGAAGCTCTGATTATGACGTTGTTGTTGCTATGCAACATGACGTTGTTGCTACACAATACGCAAGGTGTTGTATGACGTCCAGTCAAGATGAAAATTTGCAGGACATCGGCTTTTGCCATCAAAATCACCACTGGGCCCGTGGAAATTGTCAGACTGCAGGACCTTACTGTAATTATGGGAACTTGGGCTACATTTCATTTTTTTACGGCTTGCAAATATGACCATTATTAAGGTTTTTTTACAGCCTAGAATAAAAAAAATTAACATTACTATACAACTTGATAGGGGTCCACTGTGACTTATATGATTTCCAGGAAGTCAGGTTATAAGCTGCTTTTAAGATTTTATGGTAAGGCCACTTAAAAAAAAATTTCAGCTTTGCGGATACTTTTCTGAAAAATAGGGTGCGGGAGGGAGGTTTTTTTTTATTTATTTTTATTTGGGTCTAGAGTGATGAGGGAGGGTCTTTTTTTACTTTTATTTACTGATTACGTGTATTTTTGTATGTATAAAAAATATGTTATTTCTAAGTATTTTCATAAACAGATCAAACTTCAACTCCATGTAAATTACACTCTTACATTGTAGATGGAGAAATGGGGATTAATAAGTTTTTAAAATTATGTTTCTACTCAAAAAAAAGCTACAATGCAGCCCTTTTTATATGCTGCGGGCGGATCTGTAAAGCTGAAAACTTTTTTTAAGTGGCCTAAGGTAAAAGGTAGAAAACAGAATGAAGCCTATAAAGCTTGCGATATACCGTTATAAAGTCTCGGATGAATATTAGTCTGAGCTAGATGTTATTCTTTTTAGTTGATATAAACGGAAAAAAACATAGTAATTGGCGACCATTACATTTTGAGTTCCTCGAAACCTTTAGACCAAACCCTTTTAACACAAAGGTCAGTATAGGTTAGCCAATCAGATGGTGGCTTTCAGATTCCTCGTCAAATTGGAGCGATCTGGAAAATGCAGAAAGGATCGATTTTTTAAATGACTTCAACCTGAAGGTGCAAAGCTGTGGACAACAGATTCTCGCACCAGATAGGGAAGAAGAGGATCTGCGAGATTGTATCAAATTGTGAGTATTCTTAATTGCTAACTGTTCTGAAAACGTATTAAACTATCAAGATAATACCATTGTTTGTTTTTTTTGGTGTTATTGTTTGCTACAAATATTTAAAAAGGTATATTGCCAAAGAATATTTTGTGGTATCACATATACTTTGACTGAACAAAGTTATTTCATTTCAGCCTACAGTTACTCCAGGTTGAACTTCAGTCTGTTGAGGAAGATCTGATGTCAGAAGAACAAGCCGAGTCATTGTGTATAAACATAGACGAGATTCTACAAGAAGCCAAACGTCAGCTGAGGCAATTTATTGGTTGGTCTGCTTTCGTCTTGAATATGGGTTATGAATTTTAAAAGTAGATATCAAATGGTACATTACTCTAAATCATAAGGTTACTGCAGCAGCTTTTTAACAACATCGGTCAATGTGTATTTGTAGTAATGGTGTGTTGCTATAAAGTAAGGAATACATTTTGAAGCACAATGAGCAAACTTATTTAGTGTGATACCCCCCATATATTGCACATCCCACATATAAGACGCATTCTAAGTAGAGCCCATCCCATAAGACACATCCTTGATTTTAGGCTGTATTTATAAGGTGTATAAGCCGCCGCGCCTGATAACGTTTGTTATTGTGGTACTTAAAATGCAGGTGGTTGTTGCCAGTTGGCCATAGCCAACTGGCCATAACTGGCCATTTCTAGCCAACACAGACCTCTTCACTTTCTGGGATGTTTAGACTTGCACAGGTCATCATAGCCCTTAGCAAATAATGTTCACTCATATAATCTGTGTCTCTTAAACATGAAAACACTTGGAAAACCAATAGCCCTTTACCATTAGCATACCACTAATCCTCTTAATAGGTAGTTAACAAGTCTAATATTGAACTTAATATGAATCATTCCTAAGAGCCATGACATTTAGCCATAGGGGTAGCTATATTATGCTATTATGACCTTTCTTGCATGGTATCATTCTTACAGCAACCGCCGTCGAGGTAGGAGCTAGGCTCCATTGCCCTCCATTCTATTATCATCATAGTTCTAGGGACAGGGACATCATGAATACCTTAGGAATGCATCATGATTACCTTAGCAACGCATCATGATTACCTTAGCAACGCACCATGATTACCTTAGCAATGCACCATGATTACCTTAGCAACACACCATGAATACCTTTACAACGCACCAGGAATACCTTAGCAACACATCATTAATACCATGAATACCTTAGCAATGCATCATGAATGCCTTAGCAACGCATCACGAATACCTTAGCAACACACCATGACAGCCTTCTATTCTATTATCATCATAGTACTAGGAATAGGGACATCATAAATACATTAGGAATGTGTCATGAATGCATTAGGAATGCATCATGAATACCTAAGTAATGCATCATAATTACCTTAGCAATGCACCATAAATACGTTAGCAACACACCATAAATACCTTAGCAATGCACCACGAATACCTTAGCAACACATCATGAATACCTTAACAACACATCATGAATACCTTAGCAACACATCATGAATACCTTAGCAATGCATCATGAATACCTTAGCAACGCATCATGAATGCCTTAGCAATGCATCGTGAATGCCTTAGCAACACATCGTGAATACTGTAGAAACATATAATGAATGGCTTAGCAATGCACCATGAATACCTTAGCAACACACCATGAATACCATAGCAACACATCATGACGACCTTAGCAACACATCATGAATACCTTTGCAAAGCACTATGAATACCTTAGCAACACACCATGACTACCTTAGCAACGCACCACAAATACCTTAGCAATGTACCATGAATACCTTAGCAACACATCATGAATGCCTTAGCAACACATCATGAATACCTTAGCAACGCATCATGAATACCTTAGCAATGCATCATGAATACCATAGCAACACATCATGAACACCATAGCAACACATCATTAATACCTTAGCAACGCCCTATGAATACCTTAGCAACGCACCACAAATACCTTAGCAATGTGCGACGAACACCTTAGGAACGCACCACATATACCTTAGCAATGCACCACGAATACCTAAGCAATGCATCAAGAATACCTTAGCAACGCACCATGAATACCTTAGCAATGTATCACAAATTCATTGGCATATATATATATGTATATATATATGTATATATATATATATATATATATGTATATATATGTATATATATATATGTATATATATATATATATATATATGAATTTGATTACCAACGAACAATCATATTAAGATATTAATCTATAATAACCAACTGGCATTACAGCTGTGCTGTACCTTCTTACCTAGCATAATATCTTTGAACTTCTATCTTTAATTGGCATCTACAATAGTCCATATAGACTTTGATCAAAATTGATATCTTATCACACTGTCCCCTCGTATAAAATAGTGTATCATATTTTTTACAGGATTGCCATATATTGCATATCGGCATGAGTGTGCCTTGTCCACGAATAGCTATGGTAAGTCAAAAGAACTTTTATTACTGATCGTCCATCGGATCGTCCTCAGCCAATGTAATCTGAATTTGAACCACGGTAATTTCTGAGATACCCTTAACCCAGTGAATATAAATGTGTCATCCGATTTGATTAAGACATTATTATAACAACATTGTTCCATATATGTGTATTTGATACATGATGTCCTTGTTTAACTCGTTGGTATCCATTGTATTTCAGATAAGTACTCTGAACCCAATGGGACCTCAGCACCTCGACACTACCCTGGTGATACTGACACGGTTTCCAAACTGCCATCACCTTATTCCACATCGGATAAGCTCTCTGAACCGCCTCTTGCTGCTTCTGAGCATATGTATGCTGATTCACCCAATGACCTTGGTAAGTGCAGATGTGGTAGCCGATATATGCCGTTAAAACCTGCATACCAATAGACAATTTAAGATGCCTACCGTGGCTTATAGCATATTCCTGAACTCAGGGTACAGCATATTGTTTTTTACACAATAGAACAGTTCTAAATGAACATTTTACGCTTCAGGTGCAATACATAGCCTTCTTCCAAATGCAGGTGTGGCTTATGCGCTGAATATCACGGTAATACATGTAGTGTTTTTTTATTGGTAGGTTGTAATGTGATTTATTTAAAGTTTGAGTAATGTGTTTAAGTTTGACTTTATGATCTGATTTTCTTTTTGATAATTTGATTATTTGTCAAGCAAAATGATTACTTGGCAAAAGTTTGATAACTCTTTTACATACATGTACATACAGTGTATACCATGAATTCTTTGTACAAGCCTTTTCTAGGGTATAAACCTTCCTTCGACTGTAGGAAAGTGCCACAAGGCACAATAAGCCACAAAATGCATATACACCGCCTTTTATGCACAGCAACTCACGGTAGTTAATCATGAAATACATGTACACTTATATAGAGAATTAATACTCTGTCTGTTATTACAGGGGATGTACTACGGTTCGAGGCAGAGAGGTTGGAGAGGGAATGTTCTTCGAGGAACAAACAGGGACATAACCAAGGTAAATGGTCATAAGATTTGAAAGCACATTATACTTTTGCGGTCGGACACTATTAACGATCGATTAATGGTGATGAACCCTAACATGTGTTACCCAAAAAAACGCAACTGATTAATGCCCAGTAAAGAAGTAGTACATGATGGTTAATTACTTAATTCCATCGATGGCAACTTCCTACTGGAAGACACTGAATAACATTGTCAAATGGCATACTTTCTTCTTTGATAATTATGCTGCATCTTTGAATATGAAGTTACGGTAATTCCAAAGTAAATAATGCAGCTTGTGAAAATTGGTTTACATTCTGCAATCTGTTTGCATTGGAAACGAAGACAGTATTCATGGCAGCCAGTTCTATGCTTTAAAATGGTCGGGGTAGGCCTCGACTGTACGCATGGTGCCTCGTCTCATGTTACTAACCGCTGACATTGGAGTGAAAATAGGATAAGTGTAGTTCATCTACTTCCAGATCAAACACAAGAGAAGCCATCCGAATTAAATATTCCCAACCGCTGGCAACATGAACCTGATTTCCAAGTCGGCGAGTCAGATTTACAGGTTAACGAGGGTGACATCCAAGTTGATGAGTCTGACCTCCAGATAGAGTATGAAGTTCTCATAGACGAGTCTGAAGTTCAGGTTAATGAGTCTGATCTCCAAGTTGATAAGTCTGATCTACAGGATGACGTGTCTGAAGCCCAGATAGAGGAAGCTGTTCTCCAAATGGATGAGTCAGGTTTTCAGATTGACGAAAATATTCTCCAGATGGACGAATCTCAAATTGGAGAAGTAGAAATAAGTGCGGAGGAAGCTTCAAACGGTAGGAACTCTTGATCTAGTCATTTTAAATCCTTTATTTTTTATTAAATTTGTGCCTAGAGGGCTTCCAGTACATTATACATGTATATGCATTTTGAAAATACATGAATATTTCTGTCTGTATAAGTGACAAGTAACTGGTTCTCTCTCGGTGTACCATAGGTAGTTCTAACTTACTTTGTGTATATTTGCTTCTATCAGAAGTGAGAGTTGTTAGACATACTAAAAAGGACATTTCGAATTTACATGGCTTTCCGCTGATCCTGGCTTCAGTAGTTATATCTTTCCTTTACATTTGTAGATGTGCTAAGTCTGAAGCTACCAAGGGTGAAGAATAATAGGGGCCCTGCAAATTATGAAGTCTCCGCGGACATGATAGAACCACTGATCATGCAGGGTTTGACACTTCCCCAGATAGCAAAACATCTAAAAATATCAATCAGCACTGTGAACAGGAGAATAAAGTAAGGAAAGCCTACACTTGATTTCTTTACATTTTGAATAGGACAATATAAAATTAGTGGACATAGTATTAAATAGATAGAGTGTATAAGGAAGCACATACTGACAATTTTTTCAAGCAACAGATGAGGCTTATAGTTCCCTATAATTCGGGGTGCGGCTTATACGAGGGTGCGGCTTATACAAGAGAATTTACGACAGTCAATATTCTGGTAGCGGTTATCAACCACTTCATAATACTGTTTGAAAGATTAAGTATATTTGACCATCAGAATGTTGGTGATAATTCCAAGGTGTTTATAGATGATACATGGTAAAAATATTGTTAAGTTCACTATTGTTTTCATAATACATGTATGGTACGGCCATATGAATGATTGAGTTTTATTACATTTTACAGAGAGTACAATTTAAGCTCACTGAGGAAACCAAAGTTTACTAATATCAAAAATGACACATTGGACAAATTGATCACTAAAATAGTCAGAGGAAACAATAAAATTAGTGTCTACAAAGTCCGCGACAAACTCCAACGTATGGGTTATAAGATCCCAAGAGACAATATTATGGCCTCACTAAGACGAGTTGATCCTGCTGGTGTCGCTAATCGGACCATCCGTCAAAGAAAGCACAGGGCTGTGTATCGTGTGAATGGACCTAACACGCTGTGGTACATTGAGAGTAACTATAAATTGAGCAGGTAACTATAGAAAACTTCATTTAGGACCGCCTTTAGTCATACATTTTGAGGAGAAAAGAAGGAAGATAGTGTCTATTACATGTATAAATATAGATTAACATTGAATGCCTCATCCGCACACTTTCTCTATACAATTTGTACACCATGGACAGGTTTTGTCTTGCATCAATTTTGTTGTACGCCTGATTTATTACTATCAACGCAAATAACGGTTATTTGCCAATTTATTAATATTTACGTTTGCCCTATCCACGCAGATGGGGTATAGTCATCCATGCAGCAGTAGACGGGTTTTCAAGATTTCTTTCCTTCCTTGCGGCGTCTGAGATAAGCCAAACCTTCTCCTCAGTGCAGGAACAATACAATAAAGCTGTAAATGCGTATGGTGAGTTACCTATACAATTGGTGTCTTTTACTGTCCACTTTTTTTTAGTATTGGTCTTCATTGAGATACAAAATGATCTTCACGATCCAACATAATCCATACTGTATATGTTGAAAATTAAAATTCACTCTGAAATATACCCCTAGTTGATAATACATGTATCGTTGATAACAACAATCTACCAAGAAAAAGATAAGTAGATTCGAAGTTGTCATAGGCCTTTTTTTTCTTTATTTTTTTTTTTTTTTTGTAAATCAAAGTCTTTATCTGCAGTTCACATGAAATGGTTAATGTTTGTATTCAAGGTTCTCCTTTGCGAATACACATCAATTCAAGTGAAGAACAGAGTGACAGGGCATTGTTTAAGAGACTAATGCAGGGAGCCGGAGGGGACGTGGCTGTACAAGACAGTGATAATAGCCTCAGTGCAAGAGAAAGGCGACAATGGTCAGACGTTTGGTCAGGTGTTTACAACTTGTATTATGACACCTTCAGCTTTCTGGAACACAAGATGTAAGAATCCCTAGTATTTCACACATACATTTAATCTTCAGAACTATATCGGAAACAAATTGATAGTAGAAAGTATACCCGAATGCACTACCACGGACCTGAAACACTACATATAATATATGAAAAATCATAGGGCGACAGAATTAAAGTTCCAGATCTTCAGGACTCTATCAAAAAGAGTACATGTATATGGATCCCTCTTTCAAAAACAGAAATAAAAGGGTTCTTAATTTGTCTTTCTTTTCTAATTGCTCTTTTGCTTCCTTACCAAAGCAAATTTCCTTCTGATCTAAACCTACGAAATTTAATCATACCTGGCAACATAAGACTGGTAATGAATGATGAATATATGTAAAGAACAATTCCAGAGGCCTACAACTTGAATGAGTATCTTGGATGACAGCTGTTTTCAGGCCTGGTTTCTGAACTATCTTTTCTGTCCTCATCTTAGGTACCTTGACTACAGTTCGGAGGTGGACATGGCTATCCTTCACTTTGTGTACCTACCCAGACTTAATCAAGATCTAGAGCTATTCTGCCAACAGTGGAACTCTGACGGCCTAAGTGGCGAGCTAGGGTTAAGCCCTGGGGAACTGTTGGACCTGGCCTTGCAGGAGGATTCCAATATAACAGACACTCTGGAATATGTTGTTAGTGACAGTGACTTAACAAAACCTGACCAACTTCAAGAGCTGCTCGAAGGAAATTGTTCAGTAACAACACCAGCTCCTCTAACTGAATTAGAGCGAGAGCTTCTTGAACAAGAATTTGACCCACTCAAGGAAAGCCCCAACAGGGGAATCGATATCTACTTACAAGCAACTACAATGATAGGGAAACTAAGGGATGGGAGTATGGTAGCTGAGCGGTATGACTGTTCAGAATTACAATGAGTGTGATGATACTCAGAATAGTTTATGGTTTATGGGTTACCTTGATAATCACACATAGCCATTTATAACGTTGAGCTGATGGCTGCAGAGCAACTTGAATTCAGATTCTATGGGGTCTAACGTCATATTTTATACCTGTTATATTTTGCATTTCCTTCATGGTGCTATCGTCATATGAATGCCAATTTGAATGGTGTGTTTTTACGAGGAGTTTAATATTTTGATTGAGCTAGCCGCTATGTATCGATTAGATAGCTGGAAGGCAAGAGGTGCATTCCTAATGACAAAAGCTGGACCAATGCAGTGTATCAATAGTAGCTCAGCCACCACAGAAACTCAGAATAAATTATGATGATTGTGTTCGGTCTGTCTAAATCAATCTCTCGGGTGGTAAGACAGTAACGTCTAAACATATGCTGGTGTGTTGAGATTGTTAACTCGAAAAGAGTTATAGGAGACAACTAGGGTCCTCTCATTTTCAGTCATTTTGGTGGTGCGAATAAGTTTAAAAAAAGATGGAAATTTTATATATAAGAGGGAGAATTACTTATTGAATTTGTAGTGTCATTAAAGGAGGAGATGTAGGGGTCTTGCAGGAAAACGTAATTCAGTACCAACTATTGTAAATTTTGAGAAATTGTCTATATTCTACAGAGTCAGTTGGTAGGCAGCCATAAGACACTTTTTACCTCCAATGGTAGAGGTATATGATGTTGACCCATGTATCAACTTTCCCGCCTTTTTTGGCAATGTGGTGCGAATAGTGCAGTTTTGGCGGGAGTTATGCGAATAGTGGCTTGGTGGTGCGAATGACCTGGGTGAGTAGCATCTGGTCCTCCAAGCAGATGTCTTGTGAAAGTATAGGACTATAACACTAGTTAACACCTGCTTGGAGTTGGTTCCTGTCTGTGAATGTGAGTGCTGATGTCAGACCACAAGCTAGACTTGCTCAACTCAAGGATATTGATTTTAATTCTGGAGAAACAATGTAATGGAAAAGACAAGTATAAAGGGGCCAGAGCTTTGGGACAGCAGAGAGTCTAACTAACTGCAATTACCTTAAATTCTCTGATACAAGCAACATTACCTGCATTATTGACCTTGCAATAAACTACAATTTTGATTTGATTCAAATATGATGTGAACCTCAAATCAAAGAATTTATGGTACATAACATCTGCCAAATAAATTAAATTTTATATCTTTTCGAGTTACGAGCAATGCACATTGCTGCCCTATATTTCTTGATTACCGGTACAATAGTAGAGAAGTTACTATCACATTTGAACGTGCACAACTCTATAAAGATTGATAGTTTCAATAGTCTCGCTGCAACTCTGATAGGATACTGGATCTCAAAACATTACGATCTTAAAATATTGTCACAACGTTGGGCAGCTGGATTTCTTATCAAAGTTCATATGAAAAAAAAATTGTCAAATTATAAAAGTTTCTTTATTACTTCTGGGGTAAGTATACCCAATTGACACCAAGACTGTTTGTGAAAGATAAGTCAGATAAAGTGCACCAGATTCCTGTGAAGTGTCTAAAGTAATAGATTATTGAGATGTACAGTGTGAAACAATGTCATCTTGTAGTCAGTCACATTCCACAGTCGTTATGTGAGAAGGCATTGTACTCAGTGAGTATTGGAAATCCACATGTCGTTCTATTGGAAAATAAAGAGATTATTTTTGTATTTCATTGTTTGAATCTTCTACATAAAATGCATTTCCGGAATACATTTCTAGATAAGATTCATTCCTAACAAGCAACTGCATTTATCAATATACATGTAATATGTGTTGTAATCCAAACGAATGTGGAAAATGATATGTAGCAGTTATTCTACTTGCCGAATATATATCAATGTCTAGATGATATGTTCAAAAGAAACTACCCTGTGATAAGTGAATAGACCAATTGTAAATGAAGTAATGTATCTATTGTGGTTGGAGTAATTTTAGGTGCTTTCACTATATAACGAATTCACCCCCGCCCCCATTCATTAATGAGTCCCTATCCCGATCTTTAAATTGCTTTTGGGGAAAGATGTGGTGCAGTCTATGTGTATTTTTTTTCACCATGTCCAAATTGCTTTACTATTGTACAGATGCAGAGGGAGAGAGCCTTATGGACGAGTCCTCTGTACCAAGTGGTGGTCCCACCGTTGGCCAGTCGTGGGCCAATAGGATTCCACCATCCGTCGGCCAAACAACGGCAACACAAAGCCCCAAGAAGAGTCCAGTAAAGAGTCCCGCTAAGAGCCCAGCCAAGGCTAATCCTACCCCCGAACCGTCCCCTGCAAAGGTATTGCTTCTTCCAGTGGCTTTTTTATTTGGTTTCTTCAATAACAGATAATTGGATGGAGAGGAATGTATTCACCATGTAGACGCAGCTGATTTGCCTAAGCTCATAGGTTTTTATATCAATGAAACCAGTGATTACTGTTGGTAGCCTGAAACTTGAAATTGTATGTTGCACATACATGTATTTCTTTTGTTATTAAGGACACAGAGCTGCTCCGTCGACAAGCACTTGAACGCCGCCTCCAGGATGAGGAATCCAAGAAAGACCAGAAGGCAAAGAAGAAAAAGAAAATCAAGTTCTAAAACGTCGTGCATAATCAGTCAATCATTCATCAATAACTAAATCGCTAATCCATGGGTCGTGTAGAAGTATACCATCGATATTGGTCAGAGTAAAGCATTTTATGATGTAATCTCTCCACCTTGCTCGGGCATCCATATCCCTGCCTTATCCAGGGATGTGAAATCCATTTCCTCTGAAACGTATCATACCACATGGACTAGTAGTTCATAGTTTAATATTGAATGAAAGTAATTAAAGTCCATTTGGGCTGGAATTAGATCCAATATTGGGTAAAATTCTAAGACCCTCCCTCCCCCCAACCTTTATAAATGGTGATTCATTTTCTCAGCAGATTTGCACAGATCTCAGTGCATATCAGTAATTGTCAACATTAAGCTTTTAATGGGACATGTGCACACAGCCTACTGTC
Organism: Acholoe squamosa; assembly: GCA_949317995.1. NCBI lineage: Eukaryota > Metazoa > Annelida > Polychaeta > Phyllodocida > Polynoidae > Acholoe > Acholoe squamosa. The sequence goes on along the minus strand of OX439035.1, from coordinate 79,199,172 downwards.
CGACCTTTACTAAGAAGTACGAAATGCAAAAAATAAGCAATGCTTTCATGCATTAAAGATGCATTGAAAATTAGGGAGTGGTCATTATTTATCAACAGGGGGCGGGTGGGGGGTTTCCACGCGTAAGCGCAAAAATTTTTTGTGCCCCCCCCTCGATGACAGTCAAAAAAATTTGGGCCCCCCCCCAAACCGGAGAATTTTTGCGCCCCTCTTTGAGCTATAGTAGTGCGCTGGCTTTTTTGATCAAAAGAGGGTAAATTTTTGCGCAATTTCTGAAATTTTTACGCCCCCCCCCTCAAACCCACCATCCCCCCCTGTTAATAAATAATGACCACTCCCTTAGGCAACAAGTGCTCATTTTCCAACTTTCATGTCCGCAATAGAAACCTATGTCTAAGCTAATTTTCACTATTCCCAATTCCTCATTGAAATCAATGCTTAAGCCATATCCAGCTCAAAAAGTGACTTGTAATGTATTCTATAGTAATTGTATAGTGTCAGCTCGGCGCCAAACATTTTCAAAAAGGGCAGGAAAACTTGGAGCAAACATACCCTTGTGTGTCAAAGCCAATTCCCTGTCTCTCAACTCCCTATATAGAGCTATCAGGTGGATCTCAAACCATGTGAAATCAAAATGCTTTTAGCTGAGAACTCTCTTCCTTGTCAATTCCTATACAAATTGAAAATGGCATAACCTCTGTTCTAACCAATATTTTTCAAAATCTAAAAGCCTGTGGGTAGCTCAGTTTCCCTCCTATAAGACTCACCAGGGGCCCATTATGGTGCCCTGATCCATGTGTGCTACACAGCACATCGTCCATTCATATTTGATAATGAAATGACTGTGTGTAGGATCATGCTTATCTAAATTAAGTAGCCTATTTATATCCTAGAATTAATAAGTACATTATGTGCATGAAATGGTTGAATTCTATGTTTGTAATTTACTCTTTTATAGATGTATGTATGTGTCTTCTTTACCGATGGATTCTCTATATTCGCAAGAAAAACAATGTAAAATCAAAAGGCAGCATAATTCATTACATTCTCATATTAAAGCACCTGTGCACTATTGTAGCAGTTGGCGACATAGTGCCACAATGGATGGTATAGTACTATGCCTTTCACATGCTATTGGGCAGCTTGCTTATACATGTGTATACACAGAACTAAACGACCATGGTGTACAGTGTGGTCGACCCACCCCGAGGGGAGGTGTCTCCCCCGAGGACGAAGCCCTTGGGGGAGGCACCTCTCCAAGGTGTGGATAGACCATAATGTACACTTGGAAGTTTAGTTCTGTATTTTTTTCATGTTTTAATGATTAAATTCAATGAAATAAACATGTAAATAGTCACGTGAACAGCAGTGTGGATCACAGGGATGCTACTTTTCCTGATTTATCAGAAATTAATGGTTTTTAATAGAGCTTTCTGTATTGAATCATATTGATTTCCTGAGAAAATGTGTCCAAAATAGTACATTTTCCTGGTTTTTGTCTGCCAGCAAGTGGCAACTCTGGGATCGAGACATCTTACACCACTGGGGGTGTGGCGTACGGCCCTTCAATGCTATCTCTATTGGCCGTTGTTATTTACATGAACTGAAAGTTGGTGTGTGCGTCGTGATCACCAGTCTAGTGCTTACACACTGAGAGTCAGGCATGACACTTGCTGCTACAGTACTGAAACTTAGTGTAGCCTGCACAGGGCCGCAGTGCCACACTAGGCTTTAGGCATGACAATTGATGACAGATGTATGATGATAGATGATTGAATCTGATGATTAATGTACACCAAATTGGGGACACTAATGAATTACTCTATCTACAGCAGTACTGTTCTGTCTTTTCTTCTCTCATCCAAATTCCCGTTACACTACTTGTATCTATAGTATATCAAGGTGAATACTACCGTAATCTCCCGCGTATAAGGCGCGTCTTATACGTGAATCAGAGCCCCTCTGTGCCTTCTAGGATCAGCCAAATGTCTGGGTGTGCCTTATAGGCAGGGTAATTTTACTATAGAACAGTACTAAACATTCAAAAATCAGCCCCCAAATGAGTCTTATAGGTTTTCCTTCAACTCAGGGTGCGCCTTATATGCGAGGTGCTCCTTATATGTGGGACTTTACGGTAAGTCCGCTTGACAATGCACTAAGCCCCCGTTTTGCACCCCACCTTGAAATAAGCGGGGCCAGTTCTACATGATGACTTCATACCTAATGTTATGTGATCAAAACATTCATAATGGCAAAGCAGACGTAGGCCTATTTGTGATTGAGGATGAAAAGATCTGAAAATCCCTTTATGTTTGGTCTCATGAATTCAGGCTCAGCCTCATGCCATGGTGACCCTGAGTCATTGACGCCAGTCTATGGTGACTATTTCCGAAAATTTTCCTTCAAATTTTGATTCCAAACATTGAATAAGAAATCGATATCAAACTTCTTGTAAAATATACTGGTATAGACAGAAAAGAGTTGTATCTGCTGTATGACATAAAAAATGCCATAACCCCCATGTCAGAAAATGTCTATATGGATGCATTAAAAATACTCCAAACTTTTTGGCTCAGGCCCCCACATAAGTTTACACTGCCGGGTATGCGGTGACGCACCAACATTTTTATTTTATTTTTTTCAATAATTAATTAAAAATTTTGAAAAAAGTGTTTCTTGACTTTGAAATTTAAGATTTAAAAAAAGATAACCCTGACATAAACTAACAATCTCCCATCCAGTTTCCCATAGGCCCTACTCCATCTCTGCCACGAGAGGGTGGGACATGGGAGCGAGGGATGGACATGGGAATATCATACTGGTGTCAGTAATGTATAGATAAGTCTCTATTTGTAAATAATTGGTCAATATTTCGCAAGGGCTGCTATTTGTGTCCCTACAGGGTTGATAGAGGCTTTTACAGTACCTGGCCTGAGCCCTCTGTGCTTCAATGCAAACCACCCAATTTTGTGTTCCCGTAGTCATGGACATAAACTTCTACTCCTAGCTAACAGGCCTGTCACTTTAATTCCCTAGATGGACCCCCGGGGGGGCCACTCCCCCAACTTGTGGATACTATGTGTGAACACGATTCCAAGGGAAAGGGGCCAATTTTAGACCATAGGCACGAGCCCTCGAGGGCCCTTGATTAGGGGTGCTTTTTAAACAATTTTGAGGGAATAGGGGGGATTTTTGGAACAGGAATACACCAAATACAATCTAATCTGTGTATCTTATTACAAAATGACTGTTTTAAGGAACAACTTTTAGTGTTTGAATGTTATTTAAATAACATTTCCTAGGGGGTACTTTCTGGAGGCCCTCTCGTGATTAGGGTATGATATTTCGCAGTTCTCCTTGGGTCCAAAATTAGCATACATATCTGCCTTTGAATAGGGTACCAAAAGCAAAGGGCTTGTTCGCACATGGAAACTATAGAAAAGATAGGGAGTGCCCCCCCCCCGGATGGACCCCAAAATGGTCTGCGCTTCTGATTGACAACTACACTGTAAATTCCTTGTCTATTCCTACACAGCACTAGCACATTGCTAACGATGGCCAGCCAGGTGGTTGAATTCAAAACGATACCCTTCATTCAGGGAGAGCTATTCAGTAAGGACCATATCGTATAGATGGAATCCCACGTGACGTCACACCGCGTCACGGCGGCCATATTGGAAATACAGGGACTCCCCCCCCCCCACCCACATGAAAGCACTGTTTACTGTAGCAGGGCTGTCAAGTCTCATGCCCTGGGCGTGAGACTCACGCATTTTGACACTTTCTCACGTTCTCACGCATAGACAAAGCATTCTCACGCATTCCTGGCATTTTGAGCTTTCCAAAACTGAAAGAATTTTTCAAATATTCCAACTAGAAGCAAAGTTATGAGGTGACATAAATGTAAAGATGAACTCTGATTAGTTTGAGCCTCCTGTTTCTTCACTATTCACCCATTGTTAACCTTTTTGTGCCCAGAATTATTTGAAGATTTTACATTATTTTACTTTATTTCATGATTTCATTTTTTGTTTTATGAGACCATGTGTAATTTTGATCCTCTTCCTTGATAAGGGCTTGGCATATTACATTTTCTTAATTCTCATAACTCATTGAAGACTTTCAGTTAAGGATGTGATACTACTGGTCAGGTCTAGTAACCATAGTTACCAAAACATTCCATTTGTTGTCATTTAGTGGTATTTGGTCTCTATATATATCCATAATCCCTCCAATCCTGAGACCTTTCAAAGCTGATTTGCCTGCATACATCTATATGTACTGGCACACAGGAAACATGATATGTTGTACTAGAAACAGTGCATGGCTTAGGGAGTGGTCATTATTTATCAACAGGGGGGGGTAGTGGGTTTTCGCGTGGACGCGCGAAAATTTTTTACGTCCCCCCCTCGACGGCAGTAAAAAAAATTTGCGCCCCCCCCCCCGCGCCGGAGGCGCAGAGAGTTTTCGCGCCCCCTCTTTGATCTATAGTAGCGCGCGGGCTTTTTTGCTAAAAAGAGGGTAAATTTTTTTAGCCCCCCCTCAAGAGGGGTCAAAATTTTTTTAGCCCCCCTTCGAGAGGGGTCAGAATTTTTTACGCCCCCCCCTCAAACCCACCACCCCCCCCTGTTGATAATAAATGACCACTCCCTTATCTTTAGGATAGGAGCACTTGCTGTTAAATATAATTGGAATATTGGAACCTATGTGTGTATGATCTATCATCATTTTGTTACCATATCAGATTTTAGCTGGAGGGTTTCCTGTCAATGAATCACATAAAATGACAACTCATTTTCAAGTTTTGACTCACTGTGCCTGATATAAAGTAGATGAAGCCAAATGAATGGTTGTATCATAATCGGGAGGTCATAAGCATTCGATAGAGGGTCTAACTTTGCAGATTGGACCAGTAGAAGTGTCTGGATGAAAATTTCTTTCAATATACATGCATTTAAGCACAAAACCGCGCTTAAATGCGCGCTTGGGCACCTAAGGGTTAAAAGATGATCACACCCTTACTGATACCATCAAATAATGTGGGGAAGTTTCATTCTAAAATTGTGGGGTCAAGAAGAATGTGATCAGGGAAAATACAGCCCCTTTCTTACTCTCTGATTTGCCCATGCACTGACAACTATTTCCAAAAATGATAATCCTAAAAGAATTGATTCCTTAATCATCCAGGACCTTCAAAAATTCATTACATGGATCCCCCAATATTTTTCCTGTCATATCATGGAATAGCCTGGTGGAAGTTTTGTTCTAAGGGAGTGATCATTTTTTAACAACAGGGGGGGGGGTGGTGGGTTTGCGCGCGGACGCGCGAAAAAAATTTCGGACCCCCCCTCTTGAGGGGGTAAAATTTTTTCGACCCCCCCCATAATGGACAAAAATCGCGCGCGGACATCCCCTTTTAGCCTATAGTAACACGCGGGTTTTTCCACTGAAAACAGGTGAAATTATTTTGACCCCCCCCATCAGAGGTATTGAAAAAAATCTGCCCCCCCCCTGTCAAGGGGTTGAAAAAATTCTGACCCCCCCTCAAACCCACCGGCCCCCCCCCCCTGTTGTTGAAAAATGATCACTCCCTAAGTTATGGGGCTAAGAATGTGGCCAAGGGAAATTAACTTTCTCATTTACCCATGCACTGACACTAGTGACAGTGACAGGCATTTCTGAAAAATGGAAAACCTGAGAAAAACTATTCCTACATCCATCATACTCATCAGAAATCAGATGTTTGGATATCCGCAGATTCCCCAATGTCTGGGCTTTCTAAGCATACCCCTGGATAGTATGGGAGACATTTTGTTCAGAAGTTATTTGCAAAAATGTTGAGCCATTTCAGGCTGCTTAACTGCAGTGCAGTGAGGGGGAGTGGCATTGTTTACGTTTGGTATTTCCAACATGGCCGCCGGCGCTATATAGGTCACGCTGTGGGCACGGTCTATGGGGTGGGCGTGGCACATTACATCGGACGATCATCAGGACCGCGGTGTACAGTCCTATTCATGAACAATGACAATTAAACAGCAAGTTAGCAACTGGCAGTGACACGTAACTTTATCATATAACTTCACGTGTTACCATTTGACATATTGGAACCACCCCACGACCATCTGTTGAAACGACAAATGCTGTGTGGATTGGATCCCACGACTCCATTTTCACTTAGTCACGTGATACATTTGTACGCTCCAGACAGTCACATGACCATTTACTCTGCAGTGTAGATCTATTCGCAATACGATTGGTCCATAATAAGACTTTTATCCTACTTCCTCAGAAAAATGAGCACATACATCCATGTTAAAATACTATAGTTGCTCGCTCATTTACGATAGAAAGTTTTAATGAAAGGCGCATCATACAGATATATTTATTTTCGGTCTGAAGTGCGTTCCTATATTTACAAACATGGCGTTTGACATGTTCACACAAGATGCCACTCTGCTTGAAAAACTCCTTAAAGCAAAACGATTAAACGACGAAGAATCAAAAAATGACCCTGAGACTGATCCTTACAGGTCTAAGTATCTGGCCCGTGAACTCCTGCAAGAATTGAAGAACGACATTGACAAAAACGCAGATGACAGTGATGACAGGTGGACCTTTCTGCTTGCGGGCTTGGACATGCGACTGGGCACCAACTTCATTGAGACAGAAGAACTGTCAACCGGTGAGGAGCGCCTATCTAAATCTGTAGAAGCTCTAGAGAAATACAGATTGAATAAATTGGTATGCACTACTCTACAAAATTCACTCAATCAGCTTGGAATTCTGTGGGCCTCAAGGAGAAGGCCAAATGAGGCCCTTGTGTTTCTGGAAAAGGCAGAGACACTGTATAAAGATTTCAAGCATGAAGTTGGTAACTCGCCATGTATGCCCGATGAACTTTTCTCAGTGCCAAATGAGGAGGATAACACTGTGGAGAATCAAAGAGAGGAACTGTTTGAAAGCATCTACACCCACACCATGTACTATCTCGCCCAAGTATATGAAAAATTGGGTGACAGTGAGAAGGCTGCACTGTATTGCCATGTTACACTGAGTAGACAGCTGCAGATCATGAAATATGACCCATTAGATTGGGCTCTGAATGCTGCCACCCTATCTCAATACTATGTCACCATAGAGAACTTCACCATGGCCCGCCACTGTTTGGCAAGTGCTAGTACCATCATAGTAGAAGCTAAACCTCCTGCGGAAGACCCAACCATTGACCCTGAGAGTCAAGCTGGTATAGATGCTGTAGAAAAATTGCCCAGGGCAAAATGCGATATTAAAAGATGCTGGGTAAAATACGCAATAGCCTTATTGGAATGCTCAAGAGATAAGCTTTATCGTGATGTTGAAGAAAGTCAAAATGGAGCAGCAGTGGCATCGACTCCTGATGAAAAACAGGATATTGAAAATGTTGATGAGCTAGGCGAGAAAAAGTCAAACTTATTCTTCAATCTTGAAGTCACTGCAGCTGAAGAGATGATAACTGATAAATATCTGAATGTCTTTGATGAAGCCAGAGAAGTCTTTCTTTCTGGACAGAAATGGGTGGCCGCTGCGAAAGAGTACTATCTACTAGATGAACATTGCTCGGATTATGTTGAGCTTGTGCAGGATCACAGCAAGTTGTTTAAATTCCTTGCATTTTTCGAAATGGACTTTGAACGCCAGTGTAAAATGCATAAGAGACGAGTTGATATGTTGGAGGCATTGTTGGCAGAACTCAGTATGCAGCACTATCTGCAGATTTGTCGTCAGCTTATGTATGAAATTGCAGAGACCTATAGCAACATGTTGGATCTGAAGTTGTCCATTCTCGAAGAGCGCGGAATGACTCCAACACCCCACGCAGTGAAGAAGATAAACCTCCTTGCAGAGCAAAGTATAAAGAAATATCAAGCCTATCTGGACAGCCTGAGAAATGCCAAAAAGGAATTCCCTGAGAAACTGAATGAAGATGAGGAAAGACCAGCACTGGTTGCATATTTCTGTGTGGGGAGGTTGTATTCAAAGTTAATTGATGCTGATGTAAGAAAACAACTTCATTATCTGAGTAAGTCTGTTGAGTACTACAAGTTCCTTGTAGACTACTGCAAGAAGAACCCGACCTCTATGGCTAAGATGAAATGCGAGTTCGAGATCTGCGAAGAAATGGTTACTCTGCTACCCGCTAAAATGGAACGAATTCGAGCTAATGCTTGCCTTTAAACTCATTGAGTAACCATCAAGTGTTAAAATTATATCCATAAGATGAACAGACTGTCCATGACACATACTTCTTGATGCTAGATTGGCTGATGTGCATTGTAATCTTATCTTCATCATATTCAATTCGAATAGTCTATAATGTATGTGTCTAAGGCTTGCGAGGAAATTTCCTTCTCTTCCCTAAATAATGAAATAAGCTATATATGAGTCATTATCATTCCAAATAATAGGCGGCACCGTGCCCAGTCCTGATCAACTGACGACTATAATACCATGCTGCGATTAATAAAACAGATTGAAAGGTGTCTGTAGTTTCGTTTTGACATTTGAATCGACAAGTTCATTATCCAATGATAGGTCTAGCTATTTAAGTACCATATAATGCTATTGTTAATGTCTACTTTCTGCCTGTTTATACTACAGAGATCATTTCTTGCTAGTTGCATAAAGCTTTTGGTTTATTTATGCAGTTTTACATCACACTCCCCGTTTGATTTTTCCATTTTGCTGTTATGGTGGTCGATTCTCAGGTTTACTGATACCGCTCGTGTACTTCCGATACATATTGCATACAACAAACGCACAATGATGGTTACATACACTTTATTAGTACATTCTAGTTCATCTACATTTCAGTATATAATACAATTCAACAAGGGTTAAATTTTCTACATTCATGATTCAATCGGCTATATTGGTCCCATAGTTTAATCATTCATGATTCGAGTATCATAATATACATCAATATTCAACAACTCTTCTTTTACATCGCAGTTCCACGGGTTAACAAGTCATTGGTCCCCACAACCTCACAGAATTGCTTTGGTGAATGATTGGTCCACGTCAACGTGAAGCAGTTTACAATGTAATACAGGTTGATAACCTCAAAGCTGTGCCATTAAATCCTTATGGATGCATATCACCACGCAGGGACATACTCGGCAATTCGTTTCCCTTCCAAATGGTGTCCCTTTAGATTAAGCTACCAACCCTGTGACAGAAATATCGAATTTAAAAATAGGCTTTTCTAAAGTATTCCAATTTACTTTGAGGAAGACTTTCTATTTAATGTCAGCTTCTTTCTCTACATCAACATTTCCTTACATGTTAGCATCATGGCAGTGTTGATTAATGGGCCAACGATTTATCAGTTGGACCCAAATCCTCAGATGACCAACTACATGTACGTGTATAATTATGTTAACAATTCTCATTGAATCTAACATATGGATCGTGTATATGGCAACAATGAATGATCCACATTTACGCTTACTTCAATCCTTGGATATCGTCTCTATTAATCAGGCATTACATGCATTTGACAAAAAACAATTAGGCTTTGCTGAAACAGGACAAAACTAATGGGATTGAACTCCAATCCTTACCATAAAGTACTACCAAACATATTTTAACTTGTCATTGAACTCAGGGAACACTATGCACAATGGAATATGCTCACATATCCTATCTATGTAGTTCAAGAAACAAACAAAATAGCTGCCAACTACAGTGATCATTCTGTTTTAACTGCTACCACTTCTTGGACTTATTGCTGCTAATTTATACATTTATTACTATCGGTGGTATTGCAACTGGTTTGTTCTAAGAACTAAGGAAACATCACGTCTTATGTGTGTAAATGAAATATACGAATCTAAGCAAACGAAATATGAAACAAGAACTCTTAACTGTTCATTCCATATGATAACAACTAACAGATATGCACGCATAAATTAAAACAACGTTTGAGCGGTACGTCATGATCTATGATTATATCGGCTAAGTCTCCACTCGCCTAAGTCTACCTTCTTTACATATTGATCACAACAGAGATATGATCACAACAACAGCCTAGGGCTTTAAAACCACTTCCCCATGTCAGAGCATGACATGAGCTGACAGTATAGATACTAACAATAATTGACATAACATTAGAGAACGACCAGTACATTTGAATTATTAGTAGTGATTGGAGATCGGGCACAATGGCCAGGGTGACATTGAGCACCATTGTATAGGCATACACCATTTCACAATCTGGGCAGTCACTTGCGCGTTGGGGGAAGTGCCTCCCTAACATGAGCCGGAATACGCTCCCTGTACCACACATGGTCCTTGGCGTGCTTTGTTGCTAGTACCCCAGCCAGATTCACCCTCTCTACGGTGGCATGATACTGGAACATGTTACCATGGATGTCGGTCATCTTGCCTCCCATTGCATGCACGATGGCCTCCGGGGCGGCAGTGTCCCACTTCTTGCATCCCGCTGAGCCGAACACATAGGCATGAGCACATCCTTCTAGGACGAGCATCACCTTAAATATAGGTAGATTCATATCGACACATTATAACACAAAGTAATAGGAGTGATAGCACAATTTCAAACAACATACATGTGTCTGGTAAAAGTCAAGTTAGAAAATTCCAGTTTAACATCAAGGATTACATACCGGTAAGTGGGGAATTTTTGATTGAATCATGCTCTGAAACACATTGGCCTTGGATCTATTTTAATCAATGCTACTCCACTTGAAATGTGCGTGGTATAATTGATACAAAATCATGTTTATCATTTTGTGTAATGATTTTCAAAATTCATACCTTATGTCCACATCCACCAGCCCGTAGAATTTCTGTAGGCTCACAGGCAGCAACAGAATCGACCACAGTTTTATTGGAATGAGAACGGGTGGTTGTGATGATGTTCTGCCCTGCTGGTGGCTCCACGGGCACAAAACCAAAGCAACCTAAAATAGAAAATGTGGGTAAAATAAACCATTCTCAGAAGACTATTATTACCAGAGTGAAAATGAACAATGCTATTTACAGCTGTTTCAGTGAAAGAATGCATCGACAAGGTGGCGAATATGACAGCAAACTATGATACAGGTGTATTTATATCCGTTGTTATTCATGGTGTTTAATTGAATACACATCATTTGATTCTATTACTAATAGAGAGGATCAGTCGCTATTCTTACCCATGCCGATGACACCCCAGATAGCCCTGCCGAGTTTGGCGTTTGGTCCTGCCTTGTAGTTGTAGTAAGGTTGGTAGATAATGCCTCCCATAGCCTCTCCTTTCACGGTCACGCCGATGAGCACAGTAACATGGTCCAGCAGACCTAAACCATAAATGACACACACCGTCAAATCAATTCTTCTACAGCACATTTACTATCTATTACCTCAAATAGTGGCCACCATATAAAATTTCATCAACTAATCGATGTCGGAATTCCAATCGATCAGTGCCTAAAACACTAAAGTGCATACGAGCAAAGACTGGAAAATAATCTGAAGCATTAGGTATTAGATAAGTATAACAATCAGTATTTTTTTATTTTTTATTTCAACAGGCTAAGCTACTTTATTTTTCTTTTCTTCCACCCCCCTCCTCCCATGTTCCGGTAACTCGTTAACGAAGCCTCCCATGTTCCGGTAACTCGTTAACAAAGCTATTATTTTCGGCGGCATTACCAAAGAGCGTTTTTTTTTTTAAATCTGCAGAACCATATTTTTGATACATTCCACTCGAGAATACATCAAAGCTTAACACAAATAGTGAGATTTGATTTCTTTCAACTATGAAATACTAACACACAAGATCGAGTTTGAAATAGACTTAATATGAATACACATGTGAAGAGATAAGATGGTAGTCTGTGTTGAAATTAGTAGAATATAAAACTGTGTTAATTTCAGTTTTACATTTCAAACACTTAATTCATATAACAGCTTTACATACTAATTAAATAGTCTCTGTGGTGTCTAATTATAGTTTGAGTTAAGGACAGTCCAAGGATTGTATACACAATAAATGATGAGTACAGATCCAAGTGAGTTAAATATGTGAGAGTTCTGTGTTAAACACGAATTGATCCAATCTTCTGCAAGAATGCCAGTGAATGAAGAAATGAACAAAAAGCACACATGGGTTATTCAACTCTTATAATTAATAGGTTAACTTTCAGTCAATAACACATCACATCTACAGGTACAGAACACATACGATAGCCCTGCAAACGTTCTTCTCCTTTTCCTGTAAGGATTATCCCAAGACCTGGAAAGTCCAAGCCAGATGTTCATCAAGTGTCTATTTTTGCTGTATCCTTTTTGTGTGGTTGAAGTTCTATAGTACAGAAACAACCTCAGGTCCTGGAGGAATTGAACCAGGTTGGGAACAGTACCTGTATTTACTCCGTATAGTGTACAACCGGGTATTTAAAAATTCTTGTTTTCAGAATTAAAGGCACAAGTAAGCTTGTTATGCATGCGCATACATTTTCAGTAAAGACATGCTGGGGACATGCCAACCACAAGCTCTATTCAATATTTCATTCCAGCATCTGGGTCTTGGTATTGGATAGGATTACCTAACTGGTATTACCGTATAAATTATCAATCTTGTATTATTTAATATCCTTACCTTGTGTATACTCTGAGGTTCCATCTAAGGGGTCGATCCATATAACGAACTACAAGAGAAAAAAATTATATTACATCATTTTATCAATTTACTATCTTTTAAAACTGACTATCATCCTTTATCATCCTAAGAAAACGAGTATTGTATTTAAAATGCACTTGGTCAACAATGGTGGAGGGACCCCTGTGTGGACTTTTGCTATCTGAAAAAAATGGTTCTTTTTTTCTCTTATCTCTTTCAGTAAATCTGGACCAGATTTCTCTACCATTCTATTCCATTTGCGGTACAGCATACTCATGCCACTGTACTCCATTGTGTTACACTATACGTCATAGGCGTACTACAGTAGCCTGTGTAAATGCCTTGGCACTTATTGATTTCAAATAGACCGCTGATTATTTGAGACCAGGTTTTACTGCTCTACCACTTTTTCAAAACCTCTTTATCCGGTGCTTATTCAAGACCGGCGCTTATTCAAAGAGCCAGCACTTAGCATGTAACAGAGTGATCCTTTCACCCAGTACCAGCTGCTACTAGTGCTGCTACTACCGGGGGTAGTAATCCATTATCGCATCATGCCATTGGTCGCCCCGGTGCATGAATACTGCCCTACCGAATAATTCGCCATGCCTGCAAGGATACTACAGGGATCCTTGATGGCTGCATTTATAATGCATCATGCAAACTCTCCTAGAGTAAGATGTTCTATTTCAACCCCATAGAGGCGGCATCATGCAGTCTACTCACAAGGTCTACTCACCAGAGCTGTGTTCATGCATTATGACGACCAATGGACATGATATATTAATGCACCACTAGCGATAGTTAAGTGCCATTTACCCTTCATGATACATGAAAGCAGCCCCTATGGGTCGGCATGATGCATCAATGCAGTTCTGGTGAGTTACCTGCCAGCGCTGCATTGGAGCACCGTGAGGCGTCATGTGGTATTTAGTTGTGTGCCAATAAAAAAGTTATTTGTATTATAGTCTAGAGAGAATCGCAAGTTTAATCAAGTAGGCATTTGTATGAATAAATCCGTGAACTAGCTTATCCCACGAAGTCCTGTTATGTAATCATTGTTGACCTTAGTTTTAGAACACCTATGGTGCCAAAACCGAAACAGGTGCAACTTGATCCATAGCCTTGAAGCGGGATACATCGTGAACCTCTCTTTACTCACTCACAGTCTACCAAAAATCAGCTTTTCTTAAAGTTAAACAAATTGGAGTGTTCTTGAAATTGAATGAATGTTGAACCATACAAAGCAACCCTAATCAAACATGAAAAGATCTTTTCACTCTTCAAAGTCGAAAGTATGTTTTCGACCTTCATATTTAAACATGTATCTTTAGTTTACACATTTTCACGACTGACATGAGCCACATAGTTCATCGGAACCATAAACGGTTTGGCATTTCACCATATACCGACAACACAGAAACCAAAACAGAGTTACCCTGTAATGCTGTGTGTAACACCGACAAGGAAGTATCCCAGGGAGTTGTGTGCTTTTGTTTGGGTGGTATTGCCGTTAGGGTTGGTCACCTTTTAATCCTCGCCATGCTTGGACACGCCAGCATACCTGACCATTGTGGCACTATTTCATAATAACTACCGCTTCCTAATAATTGGCTTAATCAAATCAACCGCCAAAGGGTGTTAATTACATAGCTTCTGAACAGGTTGTACTCTACAGGTGGAGATAACACAGGGGACAAGGTGCTGGAGGAAAGTTCATTGATTATTTAGAGTTCTTTATCCAATGTGCTGGATCAATAAATGCATTAGCCAGTCCAAAGTATAGGCCTATACAACTGTACTACACCATGTACCTTATATACAGACCGACTAGTAAAGGATGCTAAAGTTGATTCTTGCATCTCCCATCATATGGGGTAAATATCTAAAACCTCGCTTAGGCCTAAAAAAGAAAAGTTGTGTTCAGGTATCCCGACCTACCCTAATTTTTTTTAGAAATTTTTGATATGACCCAAAATTCAAGAAAATGTGAAAAAAGTCAATATATAGGCATGTTTGGTATCAAATTAAAGCCCACGGTCTCACGATTGCTACAAGCTTGAAATAACCAATATTTTTTTATTGTTTTTTTTTAAGTTGGTTAATCTTTTGATCCATGTTTGATATCATTTTGGCAGTTTTCGGCATCCAGGAACTTAAAAAAAAAATCTAAATATTAAATCCGACCTACCTACCCTATTTTTTTGGGCTATGTTACCTGAACACAAGAATTTTGTTTTTAGCGCCTCCCATGCCGCGTAGCGGCGGTACCGCGAAGCGGTACGGGAGTGCGCTATGATGATTTCATTTGCCCCATGTGATGAGGTCTCACAATACAAAATAACAGCGGGAGGCGTTTTTTTACGCGGTCACAACAGCATTTCTTGTTAGGCCTTATGTACAACAATATAGGACACAAGAAAAAGTTGTATACACATGCCCTTGATTTACATAGAATAAACTGCAAGTAATGACCTGCGTTCCTAACATAACACAAGACTCATAGAATCCAAATACACTGGCTTATATTTAGATCTCAGCCACCTCTGGAGCTGAGGCGGTTATGTACACTGCAGTCTGCTAATTCAAACATTAGAAACAGAACAACAGTTCTGGCACTGATCTAGAAGTTACTAGACGTAACCTGTGAACCATAATTCATTCTGTATTGGTACTACACCTGTATACTATACAGCTGAGGTCATGACGAACTTTTATCTGACATCAGTAGCACTTTGGCAATATCCAATAAGAGCTACCGGTAATAGCTAAGTATACATGCACTAAGCCATCTAGTCATCAAAGAAAGTATTATTGTTGCTTAATATATGGTATAGATCCTTTCCCTTCTATCATTTGTTTCTGAACAGTGATAAGATAGTAGGGGTTGGTGGGTTTCTGGATTGCGCTGGGGTTATTACATTGGCTTGAAACCGGGTCAGCTAATGCATGCCGGAGATTTGTCATCTGCAATATCGTAAATGTATCACATATGATAAAATACAAGCAATAACACAAACTTCACGATAGATATTCCACAGTGATAATTATCATCAGGAGGGCTGTCTCCCGGGGGTTGTGGTATCATATATCTTTATCTATGTCTAGTTACTAGTATAGACCGTATAATTGGTACAGCATTTCATTGGTAAAATCCCTATCTATGGCTGTAAGTGCTACACCCTTTCTGTCCTTCAAATGACATTCTGGTGATACTGTGACCAAGCTCTCTGACGTACAAAACCGCCCACCCATGTCTCTAAATCCCTCCTTCGTCTACCAGCCACATCCACATCCCCACCCCACCACTCCCACCTTTCCTCAGTGCCTGTTCCCGCGCCACGCCCACTCTAGAACACATCCCCAACAACACCCTTACTGGGCTGCTCATTAGCATCCCGACATGGAACCGGAGGCGTTGCCATGGCAACGGTAGTTCTGGAATGTCCGGTCTAGTCATCAAAGAGATGACGGATTGATTACGTCCTCTACTGCACTAAGGGCCTTAGCAGGCTCGCCCCCTCCAGCCCGACAGAGTACGGGCTGGCTTCAGACCTTCATCTGGGTAGATCGTCGCCCAGGCGGCGAAGCTTACTCCCCAAGCAGATGCTTGACTTAAGGAGTGACCCAACATCAGCTTAGAGAGTGAATACACATCCCAGATCAATAAGATTCTTATCTAGATCAAAGAGGGTAATTAAGTAATAAACTAGAATACACATCCAGTGGAAAATAGAGCTGACCCCAGGCTATTGAACTGAGTATCAATAGACGCTGTCCGAGGCTGGGGCCTTAGTGGAGCTATCGATTTTACATAGCGAGTTCATGGAAGGACAAACATTATTTAAGCCATGGTAATAGAAGTAGCCACATGATGTGCCTACAGTGCATCCTACTGACACAGTTAACGGGAAGCTGACATACAGGCCTAATCACTGTGCAATGAATTAATTTTCTAATCTAGCGGTAGATTAACCCCCAAAAAACTCTCTGTGTTAAGAGTCAGATCCCTTAGATTGACCTTGGTACCTCAGGGACAGCAATGGCAGGCGGTGTGGGTGGGTTAGGAGGGGACCCAAACTGGTGGTGCTGAGCTGCTGAGGGCCCTGGCCCGCTGGTAGCAGCAGGGAGAAACCTGCAGGGCCATTATTGATTTTCTTATCTGCACAGAGCGGGGAGGCTGGGACCGCTAGTATTCCATTAACCCCTGCTATGTGACTTCAATGTCAACCAGCAATATTCAATTTGCTATTAACCAGTCCAAATACAGGATGTGTGTGACTTAATCTGTCAATGGTGACAGCTGGTATGAGAAAACGGTTCACGAGATATCTTAAACAATGATTAACCTATTAAGCTAGACATGTGAACGTATGACATGTCAAGCTTATTGTTTAAATACAATTGTTGTGTCTGTATGTGGGTATGATGCGGGCAATGTAGGAGGTGTGTGAAGGGCTATGATAGTGGTCCATCTGCCACCTCCATACCCCTGCCTATGTCAGACTACAGCCACGCCCACGGGTCTCCTCTTATTACACAAGAACTAAACCGGCTTTTGAGTGCAGACCAGAGAAGCCAGATTCTGCTTGTTCCTTCAAGGGCAAAGGGGTACAGTCAACCTGTTGTCCTTGTAATTCTAACTTGCTTATACATAATCCATTTTATTTGATATTCATGTCCTAGTGACACTGTAGTAGGGTTAGGCTGCATCTATATGACAGTAACATTTCTATCATTCATGGCTTTTTTTTTCTGATAATGAGGGCTGAAATGCTAGGACATAAAGGATTTTACTGAATAAAGTCATGAATAATTGATATAACTTACATCTTCCTCTTTGAGATTCTTCAATTGATCTGGCAATTTTGATTCTTCTGCCATGATCTCCTTTGATAAAGTAGTTTCTATCCATTCCTCTGGTACAACATCGTTAGGGTCATCCTCCTGGGGAGTATAAAAGCATCCACAGTAGTACATGTACGGTAGATTGATTAATATGCAATTCAGATATTCCCAAACTGATATTGCTTTCTATGATCATCATGCCCCTTAATATGTGGATAGAGAAAAAAAGCTTTGTCAATAGTTACCTCTTCTCCGATAAGTGTCACACCAGGGAACTGTTTTTTCAAAGAACCAACGATACATCTTTGGGCAGACCGATCAGCCTCCGTCTGTAAATCATTTTTACCCTAGAAACAGATAATCAGATTTTGTAAGACAATATATGGGGTAGTATGGATATGGTATTCAAAAATACCAGAGAAATTGAATGGAACTGATTTTGTGGTTTATATTATAATTGGCAGGCAGTTGTTGCCGCCAAATGTGTATCCCAAGGCATAGGTCAGTATGGCCCAAAAGATACCATAGCGCCATAATAGTTTTGCAATATCATAGACAACTGATATGTTGAAGTCAACGCACAGTAAATCCCCAGCACTACCATATGATCCGTGGACTATGGTCATATCTTACATCTTTGAGTGGCTAGTAGTAGATAATGTTGTAAAGCAGCAGTTGGGTCAATTTGTAAAAGGGTCATCATAGATTACATATTGCAATGTCATATCTGTAGGCCTGGGCCTAAATTCCGGTATCTGTAATAGGGATTCATAGCTTTAAATATACCAAGGGAATGTTTTTCACTTTGTGAGAATGGGTTGGCAGTATAACCAAAGCAAATGGAATTACTAAACTGCTAAATCGTCTCAGTTACATAGTACCACTTTCTTCAACTCAGGGTGTACCTTAGGCTTATATATGCTGATGGGCCTCCTTCTTCGTTCAAAGGGGGAGGCATTTTTTTTTTTAATTATTGCTTGGGGCTAACTGGTATCCAGGTAAAGCAGTCCCCCTTCCCATTGTTAAAATATGACCACTCCCTAATGCGGATATGTTTTCACTGAAAAGGGGTGAGAATGTACCCCCCCCCCCTTCAGTTCCCAAGAGAGGTCTGAAAATTGTTGCTCCCCCAAAATTAATTCACCAGCCCTCTCCCCCCCCCTATTTTAAGCTTAGCTAAGCCTAATGGAGTGCTCATTATTTATCAACAGATGGGGTGGTGGGTTTTTGTGCCGACACACAGAAATTCTTTACGCCCCCCTTGACAGCAGTCAAATCTTTTTGCGACCCCCCCCCCCCCATCAGGCCAGAGGCAAGGAAAATTTTTCCGCCCCTCTTTGATCTATAGTAGTGCGTAGGCTTTTTCACTTAAAAAAGGGGTCTGAAATTTGTATGCACCCCTTCAAACCCACCACCCCCACCTCCCCGTGATAAGGCCATGGGAAGTCAGGTTACAGTTTACCGTCCGAGCCATTTTGAAAATTGATGAGGCTTTTTTCATTATTCATTATATAGCTACCAGTGCCGGGAATTATGTGATTTACATTCCTTGCACTATGAGCTTTAATTTGATACCAAATATGCCCCCTTTTGGTCATTCCTATCATGTCAAAATGCATTTTTGAGAATTTTTTCAATTTGTTTTTTTAGATAATAAATAATAAAATTTTCTCATGCGGCCCCTTCAAAAGCATGCGGGCGATGGACAGTAAACTGCAATGTGAGTTCCATTGGCCTAAATAATGACCACTGCTAAATTATATTAGAGCAGTAAAGTGTAGTAAGTAAAGTACTGGATTAGTGAATACACATACCTTCTCCACAATACCAAGTTCTCCAGCTTTCATCACATTACGTATTATTTCTCCAGCTTTGTATGAAATGGAATGGGATGCAGCCATCAGGCGTAGGAAGAGAGGTGCTGAGTTTGCCATGGTGTTGTGTGTGTCTGCTTCTGTTGACGTCCAGCGAGAGAGTGGTGAGCAGCAGCGATGTGGGTATGTTAATAAAGTGTGTTGTCGTACACCACCACAGCTGCTTCCAATGTGCTTTACCAGTCTTGTCAGTCGTACACACTTAATTAACATATCTAAGAGTATTTAGAGCGATGAATACTTGCAAAAAATGGGATATACTTGAAGATATGCCTTGGAAACCCGAGAAAAAACAAGCTTTGTGCCGTCGTTCGGCTCGCTTTGGCTTTTCCTAATTTCCATTTCAGAAGTGTGGAGAGTTCCAAGCACTACAACTTCCGGTTACAACGCAGCAATACTTTCAGAAGAGCAGACAACTCATCAAAACAAAGATTTATGGCCAATTAAAAAGATGTGGTCCTTCTTTTCTCGTGATCCGGCGAAGGATTTTGCCTATGAAGTGGGAGCAGATATAATAGGATTGGAAGGGAAATCGATTTGGACACTCCATGAGGGAAAACACAAAGTAAGTTTCAACTCAACTGCCACCCACTCCACTGTCACTGCCACTGGCACTGGCACTGCCAGGCACCAATGTGTGAATGTATGAATGTCAATGATCTAATCAGATCAGTCTCAGTGGCGATGCTACTGAGTCACTACTGTGTGTACTAGTTCCAATCATAACTCTATCCTTTGAGAAGTCTAGAAGCTCCCAAACTAACTTATTATCCATGCAAATACTCTCAAAAGGGGCTGTATACAAATGACGTCATGCATTTTTGGACCATTTTTGACCCCCCCTCCCCCCTTGTCATGTTTCGTCATACAACACTTGACCCCCCCTCTGCATGACGTCATGCAGAGAGATACCCCCTCCCCCCCAAAGTGCATGAATAGTGAAGGCCTATAGGCTATAAACAAATTAAAATGGTTCAAAGGGACAAATAGTGGGTGTGAATTGCCAATAAAAGATAACATGCATGCAAAGTGAAAAAAGAACTAGCACTGATCAACAAATGAACAGAGAAACATGCCAAACACTGTCAGCTTATATAATGTATGGGTCCCTATATGCAGGATGTACCATTTCCGTGCCTTGTAGTTGTAGGGGCTCATGGAGCGTTATATATAGTGTTAGCTCCCTATTCGAGAGGGCGGGTCGATCGGTACGGTTACCACCGGTAGGACCAGAGGTCGCTTCGATCTCTGACCGCTATGTGCCGGTTGCACAAACCCAAGCTAACTTGTCTGGTTTTACTTGATATTGACATATCTCAAATTAAACCGAAGTTATATAAGAACTCGAACCATTACATAGTTATACACGGAGTACTATGGTAGTGATCATACACAAGTATTTCCTGTCACAAAAGGGCTTAAAAACTGTCTAGATCAATAGTCCAATACAGTTAATAGTCTGCCTTCTTTACAGCGATGAGCTTCCCTAGCCCACTTAAAAGGGTCTGTATCTCCTCTTTCCTATCCCCTCAGGATGTGTGTGGTGCACATATGCGTGGGCACTGACACATTCCCTTGTGAAAATGTGTAATGCAGTTCTCGCCATGAATATGACCTTAGCTGTCGAAATGGCGTTAAACATCTATTACTCACTCACTCACTCACTCACTCTTTACAGCAAAGAGAAAATCAAGAACAGCTATTATTAAGGATCATATAGTTCAAGAGCTTGAATGTATTGATATATTGAATGTATTGATTTAATCTGTAACTTTAACCATATACAAGTGTACTAGAAATAGGTTTCAGGGAGAACACTCTGAACTTAGTGAGTGGCCTAATAGAAAAAAAACTCAGAAAGCATCACAAATTCTCAGGAGATCATCGATTGCAATCATGGTTCCAATTTGTGATCTTACAAAGCAATCGAGTCACCTCAGCATTTTTCTCTAGAATCAGCAAATAAGTTGAGTCCGATAGAGTTCCATTCAGACAAAGATGTGGAGAGTAAGCTTGGGGGGAGGTCCCCTTTACATCTCCCTTGACACCTCAAGAAGGAGGGGGGGAGGATATTACACCTTTTCAAAACGAAGCCTGTGGATGACTATGGATGCTGCCATAAGGCAACAGGAGCAGTTCAGGGGTATTTTAGATGCATCATTTAGATCCTGAGGGCAGCAGTGGCCCTTTTCAAAAAGGGTTAAATTGGTATAGGTAGGATAGAGTAGTAGTGCCCCCTTATAGTGGCCTGGACATCACCTTGATTTTACACTGACATTGATGGCAGTGATACTCATTGAGTGAGATGTCTGAGGAATGCATGCATGTAGGGCCTATAGGTAATAAATTTATGTCAGATGAATGCATTAAACTTCCCTACCTTTAAAAATCTTTTTACAAAAGTTTTTGTTCTTGCCAAAACCAAAGCATATTGTGATTTCTTGATGACATGATGTCATGCAGCCCATGACCCCCCCCTCCCCCCTTGTCATGCTTGGTCATGGCAAGTAGGACCCCCCCTCCTGCATGACGTCATTTGTACACAGCCCCAAATGTACATAATACAGATCTGTTGGGGCCTGCTGACAATATCGTGTTAAACACAACCTTCTACACTAAGATATATATATATTAAAATAAAACAGACTAGCCTCAGGGAGAAGCAAATCATCCTGCTGCCGCCATGGCCCATGACAGTTTGTCATGTGACCTGTATCATCCAATCAACCAGTCCACCTTAGTTCCAGAAATGGCGGCAAGCCTAATACATTTGAAAACTTTTCCAAAGAGTGCAAAGAATCCAAGAATATATTCACTAACAAAATTTAGCGATTTTATTACTTGAAGGTAGGTTATAACCCTCGTACTAGCACTCATTAGTCAAGGTACTACCTTTAAGTGCAAAAACTCGTATGTAAACAACCAAATTTTTCTTGGGGAAAATCCAAAATGGCACCCTTAGATTCTGTCAATAGTGAGCAGTCTAACTTAATATCGCGACCATCAGTACCAATAGCGAATATTGAGTTGGAAAGTTCAACAAGTGTGTACCGTATTCCCCTGGGTGGGAGCATTCAGCCTCAGTTTGGGTAGCAACTGAGGTACTGTGTCAACCCTGTGGAGCAGTGGCTGTCAACGACAACGACAACGCACAGGTAAGGCTAAGGGGGGGGGGAGGAGGGGGGCTGTCAATTGAATTAGATTTTAGGATCAAGGAGCTTTTGCTACCTGCTAATGCTTGTATGGTAACAAAAGAACCTAAATAAATATTGCATACAATCATCCCAAGGCTGCACAATTCTAAAATACCATCACCTACATCTTATAGCTTCCTTGAAAAAAAAGGGGGGGGGGGCTGTGCAAATTCAGCTCTTTTACATGGGGCTGTTAAATGGCTGAAAACTGGGGGATGACCATCAAAGAGTGAGCAGCCCCCGGGTGTGTACATGTATATTTGACTTGTCACTTATCAAATATCAGTGTGGTGCAGTCACTGGTTCCTCTCCCTAGCCTAGGCGATACCCAGGTTGTGGATTATCCAAAGGGTGTGGGCATTGCTGAGAGTGGTTACCAGGAGTGATCACTGATAACAGCGATAGTATTGAACGATATGTCACGACCAATTTCCAATACTCGTGATGTTAATAGTTGATAGTAATAGTTTGATAGCTGTCAAATATGACAAATATTAGCTGTCACCTACTATGTTTGAAGGTTATTATCAAGAATCACAGCCGCGATAAGGACTTTTCTAGTTTGCCTTAAATAATATTCAAACTCATGAGGATGTCACTTTATGTTTAAGGGGTAAACAAAATGAATAACAGATGAAAGTGAACCAATAAATACATGTATGTCAAAACAACAAAATATTATGGTTAGCCAGTGATTCCCCTGCTGTTGTTAGTGTTAATACCTTACTCCTTATGCAGCTGAAGGGTACCTTTTGTATAGGGATGACATACTGAACTGCATATACTTATATAATAGGGAAGTGTTTAAATTAATACATCAATATTTCCTGCTTTCATTACAGACTACTGGCCAGATTGTATCAATATTTGCATTCGATATCAAATCAGCAAGTGAGGCCCAGGTAAGTTGCCATTAATATCAACGTTTCCTGATCATTAGATACCCCCCCCCCCCCGTACCTATGGCTGTACTTGTGTCCCGGGGGGAGGGGGAACTTGGGGATATGTGGAAACCATGTGCCTACAAAAAGTAGAGGGAAAGGGGGTACTTTTTGACCTCAGGAGCGGATCCGTTATAAGGGGTGCTTTTGGGCCAATTTTTGGCAAAAAGGGGTACATTTTTCAAGGGCTTTCAAATGGTGAAAGAATTTTTAAAATATTCCTATTAGAACCAAAGTTAGGGAATAGGTCATTATTTTTCTCAAAATCTCCATTTTTTTTCAAGCAAATTTTCAAATTTCGGCCAGGAGAGGAGTTTCTCTTTACATAAAAACAATTTTTTTGGCCGGGAAAAGGGTACCTTTTTCACCAGAAAATCCAAATATGGTCAGGAAAGAGGCAGTGTTTCCAAGAATAATCTCAAAACATGGTCGGGAAAGGGGTACATTTTATGAGACAAATCTGTTGAAAGAGTACCAAATTTGAAGAGTTGTCTGAACAGCAGGGAAAAGGGTACTTTTCCATGCTCATGCCCGTCAAAAGGGGTATATTTTGGTCAAATATTGCCCCTCTAAAAGGGTTACCATCTCAAGGGCCGTGTACGCACATGGTTACTATAGAAAATATATGAAGTGCCCCCCCCCCCGGACATGTGTATACACATGGGAAATCGTATTGAATTGATACATGATATCTCTGTTTCAGGCACAGGTAGCTAGAGCATCCTTCAAGAAGATCAAAACATTGAGACATCCAAATATTTTGCCATACGTTGATGGACTAGAAGTAAGTATATATTCTGTGTTTCTTTTTTTTTTTTTTAATCAATCTTGAGATAGTGAGACCAAAGCGATATGAACTTCCCCCCTCGTTTAGCTGTCACTGCTATTTGAAAAGTGTCACACTGTGACCAAAGCAGATTGAAAACATATACTTGAATCATTGATACAATTCATTTCTTCCATTCTTATTATTGCACTAGTTGATTATACACTGTAGTATATAACTAATTTGAATACCATTTTATCCATTTCTAGAGTGAGAAGGCGCTGTATATAGTTACAGAGAAAGTAACACCGTTAGAAAATTATCTACAGGAAAACAAAGAAAAGACCGCCCAAAATGCGCTTGCCATTTCCTGGGGCCTTCACCAGATGACAGTATGTGTAACGTTACAAATTCATTACACTAATACATGTACCTTGTGTATGACCCGTAGCTTGATATACGTGAAAGAAACCCTCGTCGGCCTCGGTGCATCATATAGGAGTCTAAGGAGGTGCCCAACTCTAATATTCCTCTATAGCCACTTTAATACTATATAGAGCAGTGCTAAACTTAAAAATTAATCCTTGATGTCCACATCAAGTCGGTTTGTATGCCCTATATATGGTGTTGGAATTCTTCTTTACCACCTAGCTAAGGAAATGCGTTTTGTTAATTCCCCCAACCTCCCTACGCCTATGCGAAGGAGTTAAGGACGAATATTATTTTTCAAATCAAACATCTACCACTAACAATCAATGCTTTGTTTTAACTTACAGAAAGGTCTGAGTTTTCTCACAAACGACTGTGGTCTCATCCACAACAATGTGTGTCTATGGTCGGTGTTTGTGGACAAGGCAGGGGAGTGGAAGCTGGGAGGTGTTGACTACATGTACCCAGCCACTGGTGCCGACTCCATCCCTCCAGTCAAGATCCTCCCTCTCCTGGAAAAGTATGACCCACCAGAGAAGAAAGGGCATTCACAGAGTAGAAAACCAACCGAGAAGTGGTAAATTATTTTAAGAATTATATCTTCCGTTCTTTTCATGATTGTTATAAGGCGAGGATATGCATAAAAGATTTACCAACATGTACATGTTTTGTTATGATTCGAATAGCTCATTACATAGATCTCTATTTAGAAGAGGAACGGTGTATGATATGACAACTGAGACTAGGAACTCTATTCTAAACATGATTTAACAATATTATTTACTTTCACCTACCATCGTTAATTATAATTAATGCCTAAAAGAATGTCTTTAGTTTATTTATCTGTTATCTATTTCAAGGCAGGACACTTTGTAGTTTGTTCATTTGTTATCTATTTCAGGTCAGCAGACATGTGGGGGCTAGGATGCCTAATCTGGGAAGTCTTTAATGGCAGTTTACCAGATATAGCCTCATTAAAATCTTTGGGAAAGGTGAGATAACTAATTTGGATGAAACAATACATATAGTAAATGTACATGTACTTGACATATATGTGCCTGCTGTTCACTGGGAAGTATCATGGACACGGGAATTGAATAGTTTCGTCGATATATTTATGCATTTGATGTCTCCCGTCATGGACCTGTCTAGTAGTGTATTGTGGATATCTAAGCTTTCTATAAATGAAACCAATGCATTTGCTTCAGATTCCCAAGTCTCTGGTTCCCAATTACTGTGAACTTGTAGGCGCCAACCCCAAGTCACGACCCAATCCCTCCAAGTTTATAGACAGCTGTAGGGCCCCAAATGGATTTATGGACAACCAGCTTGTAAAATCGATGCTCTTCATAGAGGAAATACAGGTAAGAGCCTGTCCACAGCTAACTGACGCGACAATACTGTACCAGGTTGACACGTTAAATGATTATTTGATGTGAGAACCAAATAAAATGAACGTCCGTAAAAAATGCGCCCTTCAACATTATGTACAGACGTACTTAGGCTAGGGCAGAGATATGTATAATATATGCCATGGCTAGGGAGATGGAGGAGGTGGATAGATTAACTCGTTGCCAAGGCTTTTTCCACCCCTTGCCAAGGCTTTTGCCACCCCTACAGCCACGTATGTGGGACGTGGGGAAGGGGATGCCCTTATACATGTACTAGCGGCCGACATCTGGATGCGCCTTCTGTGCAGAATACCCAGAAATGTTGATTTTTAGCTTGGTGCACCTTATGGAATCCTCTCAAATTAGATAACGGCTCATCTGCGAAAGGTTCATTACAAATAAAATAAGACACTAGTTACAGGTAATGGATAATCTGTAGTCAATGTTCATACTGGTAGCCGGCTCGGATTGAGCTAAATCAGGATTCGCCTGAGAATACGAGCTGAGGTTAGATTGGTCAATCTTTTAACAACCATCGGTGTCATTCTTACTTTCAGATCAAGGAGCATGCCGAGAAGATAACGTTTTTCAACAACCTGCCTCCCGTCTTAGATTCATTTCCACAAGAAATTTGTAGATTCAAGATACTTCCTCACCTAGTACATGCTTTTGAATTTGGTAATGTTGGATCAGCAGTACTGGCTCCTCTTTTCAAGGTAATCAGGCCTATCTGTTATGCTAGAGATAGATTTAATATTTTGTACCAGATTATGATGAAATCCTTTGTTTACTCAACAGATCACACCCCTGCTAAATTTGACATACTTTCCAATCTTTGAATGATGCATGATAATTACTGGTATTGACCTTTTCATCTTGCAGCTTGGGAAGCTGTTAGACACGGAAGAGTACCAACAGAAGATAGTTCCTTGTGTTGTGAAGCTGTTTTCTTCTCCTGATCGTGCCACAAGGGTAAAACTTCTACAACAAGTGAGTGCAATTGATGTGTATATCTCTTGTATGAAATGACACAGTTTTAAAAAAATGTACTTTTCCCTCTGACATTCTGTGTAGAAGCCTATCATATTCGTACTTGATTAACCTCGACTCTCCCTCGTGGTCCACTTTGTACCATATTATATCTGCTCTGGATTTTAAAGAGAACTAGAAAATTATTGTAGAGTTGTATTGTGTAATTGTTTGATCTTTGTTCATTAAATATTATATTCTCTTTTAGATGGAGTACTTTGTGGAACACCTTCAGCCTCCAGTGGTCAATGAAAAGGTGTTCCCACATGTTGTTCAAGGATTCATGGATACCAATGCTGTCGTAAGAGAACATACCATAAAGGTAGGATGGGATGCGATTGTACCTAGAATTTGGATTTTATTTTTTTATACTAAATCGAAATCAACGTTTCAAATGTTTTATAAGGTTGGGTAGTCTTTGGTGTAGTAGTCTTTTAAGCATATTGTCTTACTGGATATAATTTTACCAATTACAAAGGTTGATTCAAAATATTTCTTTCCCTTCAGTCCATGTTATATTTGGCACCAAAACTGAACTATAAAAACCTACACGATGACCTTCTAAAACACTTAGCCAGACTTCAGACCAAGGATGATCAGGTAAGCCTAAATGATTCTATTGGCCATGTATTATTATAGGTGTCCCAACGGAGTTGACCAAAAAATGGATCACATACCTCTCAACTTTGAAATAGGGCCTTAACTCCTCCATATAAAGGAATACTTTTTTCTTTTTTTTTTGCCCGTAGAGGATACCCAATACCTATGCTGGGGGAGGCCTTCCTGAAGGCCTACAACAGAAATAGAGCTGATTTATTGATCCCAAAGGTAAAAAAACAGGAAGAAATCCCAAACATTCTGTGCAGTACATATAGCCCAGGCTTCAATGGACTAAAGAGTATTGTACAGAAAAATTGGGATATGTTGGGCAAATCATGTACCACAAGGAACATCCACAGCCGCCCACTCATTGGTGCTTTCAGAAAGCCTAAAAGTCTGAGAGATGTACTAGTGAGGGCAAAACTCAGGCCTCTGGAGCCCCGACCACCTCCAGCTCCTAATAATAACAGGTGTTTAAGACCCAAATCTTGCACCTACTGCCCCATGCTGAACACCACTGGCAGAATCAAATGCTCAGCCAATGGTAGAGAGTACAGCAGTAAATTCAACGTTTGTTGCTCTAGCTCAAACTTGATCTACTGCATCACATGTACTAAATGCAACATACAATATGTTGGCCAAACATTAGGTCCCCTCAAAACACGTAGCGGTGTGCACTTCGGGCGGGTCAAGAAAAATGACCCAGACCATGAAATAGCCAGACATTTCAATAGTCTGGGACATGGTGACCCCAACGACCCAAAAACCCTACCTGTAGAGTTACATGTGGTTGATTTTGTATACGCCCCCCCCCCACGGGGGCCTAAATCAAAATACCTAAGGGACCTAATCGAAATGAACTGGATCCATCGCCTTCACACGATCTCCCCGGTCGGTTTGAATGTGATGGACGCACCAGGGTTCCATTGACAACCCTTGCTCTAGCGGGGGGTGACTTTGCTTGTCCTAGCAACGTTAAGCAACTTATTATTTAAACTAAACAAAGTCACCCTGACTTATCTAATCTAGTGCGAATATGGATCTTTCCATTGAAAGCCTCCCACTGAGACTTATGAAAGTCACAGTTGATACCACAATTTACATTTTGACCCCAGACTGGTCAAAGTATAAATTTTCTTGCCCCCCCCAAAAATTACACAAAATATTCTGACATAAATATTTTGACCACACATTTCCTAGACATGTGAGGTGGGGCATATAAAATCAAACTTTGTCATTCTGTACACTGTTACAGCACCAGGTATTTTTATTTAGGCCCTGAAAACACATTTTTCACCCCTAAATAAATTTCTAATAAGTCTGTGAATCATATATTCATGACACCGCTTAGTTTAATTATATTTGTAATACCAACTAGGGGTTACATCTATTAAACTCTAATACAGCCTGAGATTTCGACAGGGCTATGTTTAACCAACCGTTCAGCACGACGCTACCACTTTGAATGACGAAACGGCCGGGGGGCTATGACGTCATTCAGAACACCATTGCATGGCAACAGTCACATGTGTTTCTGTCACTAGGTGACAGTGTACACAGGTATCCATGGTACTGGGTAACATGGAGATATCACTATCCAAACAAGTTAGATAGCAGAGGAAGCAGTTTCATCCCTTGGGGACTCATCAGGCATCTATTTGTGCTAGTATGTGACAATAAAATATTGCCAGTGGTCCCAAACCCAGATGGGGCTTGAAGTTATTTGTCACTAAAAATGGAATGCAAATTTAGTGGCTGTAGTCATTGTTGTCAAGGGCATCAGTGACAATTTGCTATGTTAGAATAGTCAAATTTTATATTTTAATTTTATTCTGGCGTACCACCGGTTATAAAATTAATATGAGCTTTGGTAGATCAGATACAGGCCTACTACCCATGGTGTTCTCTAATGGTAACCAAACTAGTGCCTGGCCAGCATTATGCACCCCAGTCATTCGCAGAGAGAATCAATAACTTAAAAAAAAATTTTTGACGTGGCTAGGTTGATAATCTCTGTTGTGCTAATGAGCTGTGGGTGATCCCTATATGAGGAGGTTGTCCCCATATTGTCAGGAAAATGTGATGCTTGTTCCCTGATTTAGCCTGCCCCAAAGGGGGCATCTGCTATATTCAACCCCAGGGGTGCATCACTATGGAGCCTTTGAATCCAGTTAAATTCAATTAGGTTCCGAAGGTAACCAGCCTTGTCACTATCTGGGTGAGCATGTATGAAATCAACTATGGTGAGTTCCACATCATCCAATTGTTTATGGAAGGCTGAGTTGAAATGGGATCCAACGATACTCTTTTCAACATTTTGTGTGATGTTCCTGAAATGTGTTCTAATCCGGTCCATCAAGGGACCCTTTGTCTGGCCCACATACATTTTGCCACAACGTTTGCAGGCCAGGCTATAGATCAGATTAGAACTTTTGCAGGACACATTCATTTTGCTGGTATAAGTGCGTCCAGTCGAGGTGCACATTATTTTCCCAGTAGTGTTTAGTCGGGGGCAATATCTGCAAGATTTGGTCTTGCATATATTGGCGTTCAAGCTGGGTCCCCCCTTGGTTAAGGGAGGCAGCTTGGCCCTGACTATTATGGAACCAATGTTCTTGGGGCGTTTGTATGTGGTACTAAAGCCTTTGGAATGGATCTTCCTCGTATGGTACGATTTGATCAGTAAGTCCCAATTAGATTTCAGGATTTTCGTTAGGCAGTCAGAGCCGGGTGAAAAGGTTGTTATCAGGTTGTGAGGGTGTGCTTCCTTTTTGGGCCCACTGGGGCCCAGAAGGGAATCCCTCGATAGTGCCCAAGCTCTCAAGAAAGCGGACTGAATGTGGCAGGGGTCATAGCCACGTCTCACGAAGTGTCTGCCCTTCATGATGCTGTGTTTAATGAAATCAGCATCTCTAGAGCAGATCCGCCGGATTCTCAGAAACTGTCCATAGGGGATACCCCTTAGGCAGTGGCGAGGGTGGGCAGAATCAAATCGTAAGTAATTGTTGGAGTCTGTTGGTTTGATGTACAAGTCAGTTTCCAGGGCACCTGGGGTTAGCTTCACGGTAGTATCGAGGAAGCTTACCGAGATATTAGATATCTCCCCCGTGAACTTGATGGTAGGATGCACCGAGTTCAGGTAAGTGCGGAACTGATTAAATTCATCAGTACCATGAGTCCAGATGAAGAACACATCGTCTATAAATCTGAGCCACAACAAAGGTTGTAGCCTGTAGCTATACACATGTTTTTCTTCAAATTCTCCCATGAAAATATTCGCATAGGTAGGGGCCACTCTAGTCCCCATCGCTGTGCCAGCGACTTGTAGGTAATGTTTACCATCAAAGTCAAAGTTGTTCATGGTTAGAACTTGCCATAAAAGGTGGCAGAGGCTCTGGTTGGTTGGTTCACCAGGGTTCACCACTCTATGTCTAATGAGGAATTTTCCTACCGCCACATGGCCCTCTCTGTTTGGTATATTGGTATATAAGGAAGTTACATCCAAAGTTCCAATGAGGGAGCCAGTTGGTAAGGGTCCCAGTTTCTTGAAGATTTGCAACAAGTGTCTGGTGTCCCTTAGGTAAGATTTGATCCTCGGGACCATAGGTTTGAGATAGGCATCTACAAAGGCAGACGCCTTCTCAGTGGGGGAGCCATTTGCTGAGACAATGGGTCTCCCCGGGGGGGGTGTCTTACCTTTATGTATCTTGGGTAGAAGATACAACTGGGGTGTTCTGGGATGTTTAGTAAGAAGTTTACGTTCCATCTTTTCATCGATTTCACCTTTGATGCGAAGAAGATTAAAGCTGAAATTGATTTTATGACAATGGTCAC
Organism: Acholoe squamosa; assembly: GCA_949317995.1. Lineage (NCBI taxonomy): Eukaryota > Metazoa > Annelida > Polychaeta > Phyllodocida > Polynoidae > Acholoe > Acholoe squamosa. The sequence continues at coordinate 79,167,602 of OX439035.1, read as the reverse complement.
GGGTTAAATCATTAGTGGTTTGTTGATAGAACTTACCATCATTCAGCTGTCTCTGCCCTTCCTCCACGTAGTCTTCTCGGTTCATGATGACAATAGAGCCACCCTTGTCCGCCTTCTTTACTACGATTTTACGGTTTCGGGAGATGTCGCGTAGAGCGCCTTTTTCACCGAGACTCATATTATGTCCACGTGGAGCACGATTTACACATTTATTGAGATCAAGCTCATTAGTGTTAATAAAGGTTTCTAGAGCTGATGTACCCAGAGGGGGTTTCCAGCTGAAGTCAGCTTTAATAACTTTTGACCTTTCTAGAATCATTTCCGTTGGGGTCAAGATTCTAGGGGGGTCAGGGTCAGACTCACCTTGGTTGTTCTCATCAGAGTTTTGAGAGGTACTAGGGGTTTGGCTTAAGCCTCTAAGGGGTTTGGCACGGTCAGGGTCAAAGAAGGCCTTGATCCTAAGATTCCTATGAAACCTGTCTAGTTCTCTACGGAGGTCACCCCCATCTGGTTCACCAGGTGTTGGGCAGAAGTTTAAGCCTCTGTCTAAAGATGAAAGTTCATCTTTAGTGAGGGCATGGTTGGAAAGGTTGACAACAGCGGGAGGGAGGTCAACATAAGGTTCAGTTATTTTATTCTTAAAATAATGTTCAAGAAAGACTGAATCGTTAATCAATACATTATAATCAACTGGATCAAGAAGTGTATCGTCACTAGAAGTGTTATTATTAACATTGAGGTAATAATTAACCAATTCGCCCTTAGAAAAGTCAATAGGTTCATTGTCTAGGATTTGGAAACAAGTGGGTTCAAAAGGACCCAAATTGTCATTTATCAGGACACTAGGTGTCTCTTGGGCAAAGGGGCCAGTATTTACAGGTTCAGGCTCTTTATGAAGTCGAGCGATTTCATGAGAGTGGACTGTTGTTCTGGGGTGAGTTTGTCGATTTTCTGTTTCTTTGATTTCGCAGCCTTCTTCGTAGCCTTGGCTGGCTGCCAATCCTCCTCTGTCTCCTTGGACAAGGTCTTTGGTGCAGGGGAGGTTTTCTGAAAACTTGATTTCGATGGGTTCTGCTTTTGCCCGTCTTTGGATGCCTTGGGGCTACCCTTAGACTTCTTAATATTGTTCTGCTTAGGCTTGCTCCTGGAGCTAGACGCAGAACGTGGCCTCTTCTGAATGGATGAGGTTTGCTTGGGAACATTTTTGGGCTTAGAGTCCTTCTTCTTGGGTTCCTGAGGTGGAGTCGTATCAGTGTCATCATCAGAGTCTGGGACCTCAATGGGATCATTATATCCGGGGACGTAACGACTGTTGTTCAGGAACATGGTTACGTCACGGAAAGCACTGATCGGCTGTTGGGTTCTCTGAATACGAGCGTGCTGTTTAGCCATCTTGGCTGTTAGGCGTCTCTTCTCAGATTCGATGATGGAGTCAGACTTAGAGCAGGCCTTGACGTAAATCGCCGGGTCTTCTACCATGGCAGAGAGATTGTTCATCAGTCTGTTGCCTTCTCTAAGGTCCTCCTCACCTTCACGTCTAATGGCGTCTGCCACTATGTGCTGGTGTCTGAAGGCTTCTTCCCGTCTAGATCTGGCTAGATCGTCTACTGCTCCTTCACAGGAGGAGACATAGGTGGGTAGAGCTTCAGTACCAACGGCCCAGCCTGACACCAAATTATCATTTCGAAGTTGAAGGATCCAGTCCGCCCTTAGTACGGATTTGGTCCCTTTAGTTCTCAATTTTTTGGCATCCGACCATGTAGACTCTTCAGCTTTGGTGAGGTTTAGCCTCTCTTCAGCTTTAGGTTTAGTGGCGGTTGGCTTGGGCTTTTCAGTTGGGTTCTGTTGGTGAAAAGAAACAGATCTCTTTATACCATCAGTGGCAATTTTAAGACTACTTTTTTCGGAGTTTGAGAGTACAGTACTATCGTCGTCCGATTTGGTAGAATTTATTACACCTTTAATTAAATTCATAACATTGCATGCTAGAGTTGGATTTGTATTAATGTCTGAAAGGAAGTCATGGATTTCCTTCACATTAGTGTCTTCATCCAAACCCAGGAGCTGAGCGGTGGAAATGTCGGGAGAGGACGAATCCACTTTTTTACGCTTATTTGCTTGGGTTTCAGAACCGCTAGGAGCAGATTTTCCTGCAATGTTTTGAGATTTCGTGGGCGGCAGCATCGCCGAGTTCGAGATAGTCTCGATCGGGGCGGTGGTACCAGTCCGGTTAATTTGGGTAGGGAAAAGATCTACCTGGCTGTTAAATGGTGTAACAAATAATTGGCTGTCAGTAGTTCTAGCGAGTACTGTCAGTGATTTAGTCCGTTCTAGCGAACGGCCGGGGAGAGGGCGACTTACTTGCGACGGTTGGTCCGTCATGCTGCCGTTCATTGGGTCGGCGGTGGAGGTGGACGCCGTAGTCGACGAGTTCGGTCTCTCTCCGTCTTGCGAGCTCATCATCATCGAGAAGGCGACGAGGTGGGTTCTAGGTGGTTGAATATTTGTGGAATAGCACTAAATTGGTCAGTTGATGGTGAAATAATATAAGATTTCGACAGGGCTATGTTTAACCAACCGTTCAGCACGACGCTACCACTTTGAATGACGAAACGGCCGGGGGGCTATGACGTCATTCAGAACACCATTGCATGGCAACAGTCACATGTGTTTCTGTCACTAGGTGACAGTGTACACAGGTATCCATGGTACTGGGTAACATGGAGATATCACTATCCAAACAAGTTAGATAGCAGAGGAAGCAGTTTCATCCCTTGGGGACTCATCAGGCATCTATTTGTGCTAGTATGTGACAATAAAATATTGCCAGTGGTCCCAAACCCAGATGGGGCTTGAAGTTATTTGTCACTAAAAATGGAATGCAAATTTAGTGGCTGTAGTCATTGTTGTCAAGGGCATCAGTGACAATTTGCTATGTTAGAATAGTCAAATTTTATATTTTAATTTTATTCTGGCGTACCACCGGTTATAAAATTAATATGAGCTTTGGTAGATCAGATACAGGCCTACTACCCATGGTGTTCTCTAATGGTAACCAAACTAGTGCCTGGCCAGCATTATGCACCCCAGTCATTCGCAGAGAGAATCAATAACTTAAAAAAAAAAAAAAAAAAAAAAAAAAAAACTAATACAGCCTGAGGATTCACATGATGAAACCGCTATCCCTCACATTTAATATCTCTGAATGTTAAATACCCAGACCAAACCTCATCAACAATCAATTTGCTGATCTATCTGGTTCACCTAGCAACACCGTATCCATGATACGATGTGACATCACGGTCGTTATGGTATCTAAGCAAAAGAGGGGGTGCACTATAAAAAGGCACAATCTGATTGAAAGCCTTCATTGAGTGGTAGCTGTTTGAGTTGAACAGATGGTCTAGCTTCGTCATCGATCATATAAAGGAATACACATCTGTTATTGGCCCAGGGTATCCCCTGGGCTATTGGAGCCGGGTTTTCAGTCAGATCCACAAATTTGTAATCACCAACTTTAGGGTGTAATCATTCAGTGATATAGTGTTAGTTTACACATTTTTCAAAAGCCAAAGGAAAGTTTCAAATCTCATCTATCAGACAACATTTTGTCCTTTATGGTGAGTGATGTCTTTCTCTACGAAAAAAGCTGCTGTACTTACACCATGTTTTTGGGAGCTATACTGACTACAAGTTCTTTAACCATTGGGTCTATGGGTCAGATAGATTTTGGCGATGAAATTAGCACATGGAGTCTTATGGGTAATCACCAAGTGAGACACTTTTTGTCAGCCGGCAATGTTTACAGTATCCAAGCTATACACATAACACATTGGGGACTGAGCGATAAACTAAGCAAGCTAAGTTTTCTGTGGAGGCTAGGTATCCAGGGGGCCAGGTTTCCAGGGGGCCAGGTTTCCAGGGGCTAGGTGTCCAGGGGGCCAGGTGTCCAGGGGCCAAGTGTCCAGGGGCCAGGTGTCCGGGGGGCCAGCACACCAGGGGGCCAGCGGTCCAAGGGGTTTAGTAAGAGAAGATTATGCCAGACTGGTGTCAGTACATGTATAGATAATAGTCTCTATTTGTAAGTAATTAGTCAATATTTCGCAAATGCTGATTCCTGTGACCCTACAGGGTTGATAGAGGGTTTTTATGGTAGTAGGACCCTGGGCCATATGTGATATATATCACATGTTAAATCTTTGCCAGTTGGCCATAGCCAACTGGCCATTTCAAGCCAAAACAGAACTCTCCACTTTCTGGGATGTTTAGACTTGCACAGGTCATCATAGCCCTTAGCAAATAATCTTCACTCATATAATCTGTCACTCTTAAACAAGAAAACACTTGGAAAACCAATAGCCCTTGACCATTAGGAAACCACTAATCCTCTTGATAGATAGTTAACAAGTCTAATATTAAACCTTAATATGAATCATTCCTAAGAGCTATGACATTTAGCCATAGGGGTAGCTATAATATGCTATTGTGACCTTACTTGCATGGTATCATTCTTACAGCAACCGCCGTTGAGGTAGGAGCTAGGCTTCTTTGCCCTCCATTCTATTATCATCATAGTACTAGGGATAGGGACATCATGAATACCTTAGGAATGCATCATGATTACCTTAGGAATGCATCATGATTACCTTAGCAACGCACCATGATTACCATTGCAACACACCATGAATACCTTAGCAAAGCACCATGAATACCTTAGCAACACATCATGAATACCATGAATACCTTAGCTATGCATCATGAATGCCTTACCAACACATCATGAATACCTTAGCATCACACCATGAATGCCTTCCATTCTATTTTCATCATAGTACTAGGAATAGGGACATCATGAATACATTAGGAATGTGTCATGAATGCATTAGGAATGCATCATGAATACCTTAGCAATGGATCATAATTACCTTAGCAATGCACCATAAATACCTTAGCAACACACCATGAATACCTTAGCAATGCAATACGAATACCTTAGCAAGACATCATGAATACCTTAGCAAGATATCATGAATACCTTAGCAACACATCAGGAATACCTTAGCAATGCATTATGAATGCCTTAGCAACATATCATGAATACCTTAGCAATGCACTATGAATACCATAGCAACACACCATGAATACCTTAGCAACACACCATGACTACTTAGCAATACACCGCGAATACCTTAGCAATGTACCTCTAATACCTTAGCAATGCATCATGAATACCATGAATACCTTAGCAATGCATCATGAATACCTTAGCAATCCATCATGAATGCCTTAGCAACGCATCATGAATGCATTAGTGACACATCGTGAATACTGTAGAAACACATCATGAATGGCTTAGCAATGCACCAGGAATACCTTAGCAACACACCATGAATACCATAGCAACACATCATGAAGACCTTAGCAACACATCATGAAGACCTTAGCAATGCACTATGAATACCTTAGCAACACACCATGAATACCTTAGCAATGCACCATGACTACCTTAGCAATGCACCATGAATACCTTAGCAATGTACATCTAATACCTTAGCAACGCATCATGAATACCATGAATGCCTTAGCAATGCATCATGAATGCCTTAGCAATGCATCATGAATGGCTTAGCAACGCATCATGAATGCCTTAGCAAAGCATCATGAATACCTTAGCAACGCATCATGAATGCCTTAGCAAAGCATCATGAATACCGTCGAAACACATCATGAATGGCTTAGCAATGCACCATGAATACCTTAGCAACACACTATGAAAACCATAGCAACACATCATGAAGACCTTAGCAACACATCATGAAGACCTTAGCAACGCATTATGAATACCTTAGCAACACCATGAATACCTTAGCAATGCACAACGACTACCTTAGCAACGCACCACCTTAGCAATGCATTATGAATACCTTAGCAACACACCATGAATACCTTAGCAATGCACCATGACTGCCTAAGCAACACACCACGAATACCTTAGCAATGTACCATTAATACCTTAGCAACACATCATGAATACCTTAGCAATGCATCATGAATACCATGAATAAATTAGCAACACATCATGAATACCTTAGCAATGCATCATGAATACCTTAGCAACACATCATGAATACCTAAGCAACACACTATGAATACCATAGCCACACATCATGGATACCATAGCAACACATCATGAATACCATAGCAACACATCATGAATGCCCTAGTAACACATCATGAATACCTTAGCAACACATCATGAATACTTTAGCGACAAACCATGAATACCTTAGCAACATATGAATACCATAGCAACACATCATGAATGCCTTAGCAATGCATCATGAATACCATAGCAACACATCATGAATACCATAGCAACACATCATTAATACCTGAGCAATTCATCAAAAATACCTTAGTAATAGGCAATGAACGACAAATATTTTAGGAAAGCACAACGAATACCTTAGGAACGCACCACATATACCTTAGCAATGCACCACGAATACCTTAGCAATGCATCAAGAATACCTTAGCAATGCACCATGAGTACCTTAGCAACATATTCATTGGCATATATATATATATATATATATATATAAATATATATATATATATATATATATATATATATATATATATATCCATTGAAACTCTTTGAATTTTTGTTAGACCTAGCTTGAGTTGAATTCTCCAGAGAGTCCAAACAGTTAGTCTCTATCTCTTATACTTTTAGCATGGCAGTTTTACAAACTGCAGACAAAATCCTAAACTACCCTAAAATTTTTCTATAGATTTAATCAATATTTAGGCTAAAAATCATGAAAAATGTTTTATTGCATTATTGGCCATTTTGGTTGGTTACCATGGCAACAGGTATGCCGATTTTGCTTGGTTTGGGTTGCCATGGTAACCGAAAAAGAATGTCTTCCAAAATTCATTATCTGCCAAAATTTCAGCTAAACAAAATATTTACTACAATATACACTTTACATCATTGCAATTGATACAGGGAGTGCTGAGATATTGCAGTTTGAAGTTAACTCATGAGATCAACTTTTCTCATCACATCACCACATTTATGATGATATATCTCATTAATCAAACTAGATAGAGGAAACTTGGGTGTTGTTCTATCTTACTGATTAGCCTAGCTTAACCGCTCACCATTTCCCTTCTAATTTGAATATTAATATAATTCCAACAGTTTTTGAGAGTTTATATTATAAACTAAAACCCAAAAATTTGCTCTGAAATACTCTGGTAAAGGAAGAGTTAAGGTAGATCAAGCATGAAAAATGGATGTGTGACATTGTGAAAATGCCATATTTTAGTGATTTTTTAAGGATAAACCCACTAAAAATCATCCAAATCTGTAAATTAAAAAAAGCACTTGTAGATCTCGATGTCTACTATGCACCTATAACTTCTGAATTAGTTTATTTGACATGGGGGATTTTCTAGAGCAGTGTGACATATGCAGCGGAAGTTGAGACCCTTAAAATGAAAATTGCCCATGAAGATTACCAACGAACAATCATATTTAAATATTAATCTATAATAACTGACTGGTATTACAGCTGTGCTGTACCTTCTTAGCTATCATAATATTTTTGAATTTCTGTCTTTAATTGAAATCTGCAATAGTCCATATAGTCTTTGATCAAAATCTTTTAAAATAGATATCTTATCACGCTGTCCCCTCGTAAGAATTTATGCCACAGATTAATGGTGGTTAGAAATATAGCCAATAATTGATTCAATATTTGAGGATGAATTGAAAGAAAGGGCCTATGAAAGATATTGAGTATGGACACAAATTGTGTGAGTAGTAGAGGGAGACAGGGAATGGTAGCAGGCATATCTATTCACCTGATTGATATAGGCCCATCCCGTATACAATTGGTCAACTGAGTTGTATTGCATACAAGGTGTCCATGTAGTGTATCACTACATGTACATCATTTATGGAGAGTGAGTGAGTGATTGAGTAATAGATGTTTAACGCCATTTCGACAGCTGAGGTCATATTCATGGCAAGAACTACATTACACAATTTCACAGAGGAATGTGTCAGTGCCCGCGCATATGTGCACCACACACATCCTGAGGGGATAGGAAAGAGGAGATATAGACCCTTTTAAGTGGGCTAGGGAAGTACAACATATACTAATATTTTGATATAGTCTGTCTCCCCATATCCCAATATAGGATATATTCATAATTACCATCAACGGGGCATAGGCCTTTATTGCCACCCCAGTACATGGTTTGTTTGTTTGTTTGTTTAGGGACACCTAAAAACAGACTCCTTTAAAGGGTGAAGCAAAAAGCCAAAATACAGAAGTAAAACATTCTGGAACGGGTAGGGACACCTAAAAACAGACTCCTTTAGAAGGTTAAGCATATAGCCAAACTGCACAAGTAAAACATTCAGGAATGGGAGGGAAATTTAAAATCCTTTAATGATAATGTGAAGCATATTTATTGTACAGAGGTTAAAACATATATAGGAACAACTAAAATCCTTAACAATGTAAAGCATATATACCTATGCTATGGTATAAAGGTAAAACATCTATGGAAGCAGAGAGATTCTTTTAATTTGAATAGAATGCCTGCTTGTATACAGTGTAGAGGTGCCATTCCAGCTGAGAGGACGGAAATCCACTTTTTGACTCACAATGATGTAACTCCCATAGGGAGTCCAGCTCGTGCGTGGGACACCCATAAGCATACAAGGCCAGAAAGTTACAGTTCTACGTCCGGATTTGTATTCATACTTAGTGTCATACTTATGTATCTAGATAATGAATCTATGTAAATGCTATCTATGTAAATGCTAAAGAATTAATGGCACTAACACTACCTCTTTTACAATTAACAGGGAGGAATCCGTACGAATACAACCGTTTGTCTAGGGAAGATAGCTGGTCACATAAGCCCACAGGTAAGTGAGTTTTAAGTGAACGATCTAATACCCGGTACTGCCAATCATCTACATATATATTCTATAGATGGATAATATATGTAATGTAAATCACATCTAGCTATTCATATTTTGCAGATTAGGTGATATTTTATGTTGAACAATATGCTCGATTTCCAGATGCGTCAAAAAGTGTTAACATCAGCCTATCTTCGGGCTGTAAAGGACCCATTCCCTCCTGCCCGTCAGGCAGCGATCCTTGCAATGGCTGCCACACACATGTACTTCACTCTACAGGAGAGTGCTCATCGTATTCTACCTTGTTTATGTACACTCACAGTAGACACAGACAAAGGGGTTAGAGACCAGGTAAGCCCGGCCGTGTGAACAATTAAGAGACCAGTTTCCTATATATACTACCGTAATCTCCCGTGTATAAGGCGCGTCTTATACGCCAAACAAAATACTGCTGAGTCTTATACGTGGGAGGGACATTGCCTTGAGTTTGGGGTGCGCCTTATAGGGGGGTAATTTTACTATAGAACAGTACTAAATTAACAAAAATCTGCCCTTAGAGGTGCGCCTTATACGTGGAATTGCATTCTCTTAGTTGGGGATGCGCCTTATACGCGAGCTGCACCTTATACGCGGGAGATTACGGTACAACAGATGGGGCTTTGACAATCGGAGATTGAAAGATGAACAGATATTGGATATGGAAAGTCTTTTAGCAAGTTTGCATTTTTCAAAAAGATAGATATATTTGTTATTCAATATCGAAGTTTCCATACTTGGACATTAACAGTGGTTATCCAAACATATTATAAACTACAAAATGTTGCATATGTAAAAGGAATACCCAGTAAATCTTACTGGTTTATAGTCAATACAAACTGTGTTATTTCCTTCATTTCAAGGCATTTAAAGCAATCAAATGTTATCTTGGGAAGTTGGAGAAGTGTTCAGAAAACCCCGAGTTACTCGCAGACATGGGTGAGACAATATTGTTACTTGCCATAAATGTTTAACATATGATACAAAAAATTATAAACTGTTAATCATTGCTGTTTCATTCCATTTACAATTTTCTACATGATCTAGACTATAATTCTAATTGTTAATAAGAAGCAAGTTTTTTTGTTTTTTTTTTATAACTGAGTGGATATTTTGTGTGGTCCAATAGAAAAGGATGTCACAGCTGGTAGTGCGTCCAGTGCCTCTGCTGCTGCAAGTTGGACGGGTTGGGCAGTGAGCGGGGCACTTGGTGGAGTCTCATCTTTGACCTCCAAAATCTACAAAGGGAAAGCAGGGTCCAACAGAGCTGCACCTGCTCCCTCCAAACCCAAAGACAGTGGCCCCAAACCAGGTAAGACAGAGCCAGTGGTGCAAGATATAACCTGAGTCTGGGCAAACAGATTTTTGTAATCCTACTTAAGCTATCATAAGTAACTATGTATTCATCGTTTTTATGGAGATCCTGGAGCGTTTATACGATTTACTCTCTAGTTATTATAACTTCTTTTGACTCCTATCGTTTTACAATTTTGAGAAATCTACTTGTATAGGACTGTAACTCTTAGTTGTCTGCAATCCTCTTGTATCAGAATCAACAGCTTCTGCACCAGCAAAGAGTCCGACCTCTGCCCTGGCCCAGTCTACTACCAGGCCTGCTGAACCAGAACCAGTCCAACCGGATGATGAGCCGGCAGCAGGGGGCTGGGATGATGATGCATGGGATGATGATGAAAACTGGGGATCAATGGACCAGGTATGCTGTTAATATTGGTTGTTGTGGACTATACAGTGGTCATATAAATCCTTTAGCATGAAAATAGTGTTTACAATCATAAGATTTAACATTCATATGAATAGAGATTTGTAGATTGCACTCTTGATAAACAGTCACACAAAAGCCATTTATGTTTGCTTAGCTAAGTTCAGTGGAACAGAAACTACACGTAGCCTAGATTTTACCAGTACATTCATTTACCTTTTATATTTCAGACTACACAACAAGAGACAGAACCAGGGGAAGGGGGAGGGAATGATGGATGGGACGATGAGGACTGGGGAAGCTTGGAGGAAACAGATCAACCCAATACTGTGAGTTACATGGACTGCCGTATTCGACTTAAAGTTGGTATATCCGCTAAAAAGACATTTGAAAATGAGTGGAAACACATCTAAATATTTTGTAAATGCTCATCTCTTTTGCTGTGCATATATTGTTCTAAGCACTACTGGCCCCTAGTGCCTCAAAATGAAGTGTCTAATCACAACACAATACACTTCACTGGATGGCCCTTGACATTGCTGCTCACCACAGCACCACCTTTTGTCTACTCTGACAAGCTTTATGTAGTGTTTAGTACACCTTGAGAATTGGGGCTGAATATTCATTCACAGCACACAGGCTCCCTCTATAAGCAATCGGACACACCTGATTTAAAACTAGGATAGGAATAAACACAGGGCATAGATTTTGTTTGTTTTGGAGCAGGGTGTGTAATGTGGCGTCTACCTCTTCTAACCACTACCGCGTGAATGACCGATCAACCGGCTGCCTCTGCCTTCACTGATCTATCTCACTGTCCTCCCACCAATATTGTTTAGTATGTGCCTGTACTGTTTGTATGTGGGTGGGCCAGGACTCTGTGTGGGAGTGTGGTGCCTGTGACCAACCCTCCACCATACAGTGCCCTGGTCAGGTGAGACCACCTCCTGCTGGGTGTGTGTGTGTGACCCTGATCTCTCCCTGCTCTTTGTCAGGGACCCGTTTTTCCACATTTTATTTCTGATGGGGTATCAAGGTCCGTACGGGGTTTTGAAACTTCCTTTCGGTTTCCCGTATTGTGAGGTCTCGCTGGACCTGTTTTTTATTAATCACGCGGTTTCGACCCTACAAGCGTCTCGTCAGGTGGAACTGACAGAGGTAACTTTTAAGCCTTTCATTAGTGACTCGCTGGTCTAGAAATGTTTCTTGGTGAAACTTGAATTTTCCAAAATCTAAGGTAGCTTCCCCAGTTTTCGTATTGTGTACTCATATACACGTGAACGAGGCTCCGTATATGTCGGTGGTCATTTCTTAGTAGTGTACGACTAAACACCTGTGGTTTGATGGGTTTTGTTAACGTGGTGTTTATGTAAGTGGTTAGCCATATTTGCCGTCCTTCGTGTTCATGCCTTGTGGGCATTTGGTACGAAGTTTTTCTGTCCATTTGTATTCTATTAGTGCGAGGAGTCTCATCCCCTCTTCACTTTTAGGATGTCGATTGAGGAAATCCACGATGTAGAACTTCGTATCTGCCGATTGTGCATGGTCCTTCTGATTGAAGTGCCATGCTACGTCTGTTTTTTCCTGTTTGGTTGTCAATGGCCCCTATATGTTCCCCATTTTTATAGGGCGTTCTGTTTTGCCCACAAACTGTTGGCCACATCTAGTGCATTCGAGACAGTATATGACATTTGAGCTCATACAGGTGATATTGATCTTAGTGTGTTTTCTCCCAGTTGTTTTCGATATGATCTGGCTGTTTTTGTCGATTTTTTGACATTTTTCACAGTTGATCATTTTGCAATTGTTTTTTTGCTTGCACTCTTTGTGTTTTGTTTTGGAGCAGAAATATTTCATATAATCACTAGATATTTCAACACATGGTTTAGAATATTGTCCAGATGGTGTTTGATGAGAAATCCCAGATTTCATACTGTGATAACGGACATGCCCACTTTAATAACCAACTAGTCCCTAATAAGCACACATCCATCCCCCTTTTTGGGGCTTTTTTTCAGACTAGAAAATGGGCAAAAATTTCGCGATTTCAGAGTCAGTTAAATTCTTAACTACAGGAGTACCATAAATGTAATTTATAATAATTATAAGCTCTGGGCGTCGAGTATTATTCTTTCTGAATAATTCTGTACATATTTTCTACGTTGAAGATTTTATCTTGCTGCTTGTGACTCCAAATATGTATTGCTCTTCATGCAAGCTACATCAGAAACCAGAAAGAACTTGGAGGCCCAAGAGTTACTTCAACGTGCTTTAGACGTGTTTTTTGTTATAAAACTTTATCTAATCAGATTATATTATCATTGTATATGTCTTTCAGATTTCAAAATCCTCCTCACCCTGGGGAGCTTCTGATTTTAGTCCAATCGGTGATACAGGCACTTCATCAACAAGTTCATATAACTGGGACAATGAACCAGCTACAGGAGGCGATTTCTTCTCATCCATGATCAGTGATACCAAGAAGGTATACTAAGTTTATCAGCTCCTTTCTCACTCATTTCCTGCATGTGTGGGTTTACTACTTGTATTATTGGTACTGAGTCGTATAAGTAGATACCTCAGTTGTAAGCAGCTCCCATACTTTGATAAACTGTATACAATATGCTCCTCCAAGGGGTGTTTTTATGCATGTGATGTGGCTTATATGCGATATTTTGCTGTAGGCTTCAAAGTACACTTTAGATATTCTTGGAAGTCTACCTGCCCACAAATTATAACGTGAACAGGCATTTCTACACAAGTCCCCCCCCCCCAAACATAATTCAGTGAGATGATGTCCATGTTGATCTTTTCTAGCCTTCATCCAGTATGGGGGCCAGAAATACGTCGGCAAGTTCTACAACAGCAAGTAAAACATCCAGACCATCTCCAGCACACAGCTCCTCCTCGGCCAGCAAACCCTCCTCCTCCTCCAGGGGCTCCTCAATGGAGCCATCTGGGGGTGATGGGTGGGATGACTCGGGTTGGGGAAACGATGATGCCTGGGGTGTAGATGACGGTATGAAACTTTCTACTTCAAGTATCATGTTTCAATCTTTGCATGTTCAAGAGAAGCCACTCACTTGTCTCTGAACATTCTGATATAATCCGATTTTCTTGATTTCCAAGTAGGAATTCGTATGTCTTAATTGCAGCCAAAATTCGAAAATCCGAAAAATTGCATCAGTCATTAAATAATTACTCATTACTTTTCTGTTTTACGAATTTGTATGTTTAATTAATTTCAATATATGGATTGAAATTGTGTCCATATTATATTTACCAATGATAATATTCTTTCTGTCATTTGCAATCGCACACACACTTAATATTTGTGTGAAACCTCTTTCAGGTATGAGTAAAGCGGATATTGCAAAGCAAAAGCGGGAGGAACGGAAAGCTCAACGGCAACGCGAGTTGGAACAGAAAAAGGCATCACGGCAAACTGGTGGAGGGGCACTTAAGCTTGGGGCTAAGAAACTAGCAAAGGATTAATCAAACATTTAATATAGGCATTATACTCATCTGTGTATACAATGTATGGTATCTCTATATATTTAATCACTATCAACATGCCACCACTGGTAAACGGACAACCATCTTAAGATTTTCAAATGTATTAAACACTACCGATATGTATTTTTGGTGTTAATCATTGATGCTGAATGGTTTGTCACAAGCGGTTTATAGTTTCCAACCCGAAGACTGTGCTTATATGAAAGGTTTAATGATGGTACATGTACGCTTTAATACTCTATAATATATCTAAACGGAGTAGAAAATACTTTCCAGGGAAAGAGTTGTATGAATAATTCGTTTTGTCACACATCATATAGACTTATGAATGTTTTGTTAAAGCCTTTTTCATGCATTGAATTTGGTAAACTCTTCTCATTCTATCCTAGTATACTCTTCCCCTTTTCATACTTGAACTACATTGTACCCAGCGATGTAAATGAATCCACAAGTCCCGAAATAGTCCTCTCAAACCAGGAGACCCCAATATACGATTTGTTCGGTTTAATAAAATATGACAAAAGTAAAAATGTTCGTAAGTATCTAGTATCTGTGATTATAGTTTCAAACTCTCAAGTACTATTACATGTTCAAATGACACGACAATATTCTATGTTTATATACAAATGTACTATGTCTTCGAGGGAAGGTTATAAAGGAAATGTGCATGTGGGGTATGATCGGACAGCTGACGATTACTGCTTACAGTGGAATTAAGGTGATCACCAAGACGTTGCTGGCTTGGATATGGGGTCCAAAATGTATTTACACATGATCCGGTCCATGTTGGGAATACGCAATAAAATGAACGTTCACACAAGTTGAGTTTCAGTACAGCGTCTTTGGGGCCATCCATAAATGACGTCATGCAAAATTTGACCTTTTTTTACCCCCCCTCGTCATGTTTTTTTGCCAATTTGCCAATGCTGAAGGTATACGGAAAATTTATTTCGTCATGCTGGGCCAGAACCCCCCCCCCCTCCCCCCCTTCCAGATACCAGGTGGCCCATTTGGCTAATTACCGGTGCCGGGGTAATCCTATGCCTGTAGATAAATAAACAAATGTCAACGATCAGTGAATAATTTAGGATCGTATTCCCAGAGGTGCTTCTGGCCGTATTCAACGAGGCCTTATAGGCCGAGTTGAATGCGGCCAGAAGCACTGAGGGAAATACGAGCCTAAATTATTCACTGTGAGTTGACATTTGCATTTATGCCATGGCCCTACGGGATGAATTTGCTTTAAATTCAAGAAACACAACCATATTTACTGTTTTTCAACGTGTCGAGTCGTCCCGGTTCGTTTTCATCTGCCATGACACCTTGCTCGACGAAATTGGTCACGTGATACGGAGCTAGCCGCTACTTTTAGTTTCGATAGAAATGTTCCTTACCCAGGACAATATCTTCTTTTTTAACATGGTGCTAATACATAGATATACCTTAAACAATTCATAACATATTATTTAACTAGTTCAATCATTCTTTTTTTGCGTAAAACTTCTAATAACCATACCTAAATACGAAACTAGTTAACTCTGTATAAATTTCCAAATGGCGCCGCAGAATATGCGAGGATCGTATTCCACCCCCCCCCCATTGAATACGGCGTAAGTAGTACTAATCTATAGTGTCGTCGATATTAGCCATGGCATAAGGCACATTGCTTATACATTTATAATGAAAATAGTAATTTAGTGTCCATATATATATGTCATGATCCTTCTGCTTGGGGTGTTTCATCTTTATCCACGTCTCCATAGTCCTTTATCAAATCATCAAGCTCCTTCTTACTGGCACTGAAGGCATCTGCTTTTACCATCTTAAACATGATGTTACTGTTGGGTTGCTTTTGGTAAATGGTGCGATTCTTCTTTTGGCTTTTAAGCTCACTCTGTAGCACTTTGAGTTCATGGATCCGCGCCTTGGCACCCTCCTTGCTAAGTGATGCTGGCTCACTCATATTTTGTGTTGCAGTGGTGATTTCTTGAAAAGGAGAGATGAGAAGTATTCTTGATTGTGGAATGAAAAGTGTTTTTTTTTTTTGTCCCTATCAAAACATCTCAAATTCATTTACTCAAGCGCAGGCCATCGTATGTCTCATTGAGGAGCCACAAATCCCATACTACCGGTATTATAATCTACATGTGCCATCTCTCATTCTATATTATCTCAAATTGCCTATTGCCATTGGAGCTGAAGCGGGGCCGATGGTCAGCTTTCTTGTCTGTTCATTGGGTCTCATTGGTTGGGCGATAATAGAAGGATTACAGTGGTTTCTGATGATTATGAATAAAGATATTGCTCTTAGAATGATACAGTACTTACCACACTAGAGAGACCACTTTTATCTTCCCTGAGACGATTTCTATCACAGTGTTATGAAGAAGGAACAAGTTATGGGTCTAATGTTTAGGTAATGATGGTAAACACACCAGTCACTAATATGCACTGCCATCTGGCGGAAGATTTGGTTTTAATTCTCTGGCCCACTAGGTGGTGTGGTAGGTACCATCTGGACCTTTCCCGCCCACTTTTCCCATCTCAAACCAGATAGTGTCCTCAGCCAAGAAGCTTCAGGGAACCTATACCATTCTTGCCTCAGCCCCAAAGCTTATGTACCTAATTTGTGACTCAGCTCTCCAAGACCACCAGTCAAACTTCTTTTTATACATCAACAGTAACCCATATTTCCCTTCAAAACTTGTTCACAACAGAATCTTTCAACAAAACAGGCAAACGCCATCTCCCATGCCATGGGCCATGGGTCCAAATTACAAATAGCGTTTGATGTACGGTACCTACGCCTGATAAATGATCAGCATTGTTTGATTGGCGTATTGCCTATTGGGAAGGATAATGGGTAGTATACCCTTCTTGCTATTGGTCCCAAACGGCTAATATGGATTCCATACCCAAGGGGGCATCCATTAATTATGTACGGTACGCACTTTTTTGCCAACATGGCAATTCGAAATTCCCTGACTTTCCCTGACATAGTATACCCATAGTGATCGATTTCCCCGACAACATCAATGAGAATTAATGTAGTTGCAGACACAAAGCATGGCTTATGCACGAAACTATGCCCTACTGTACCTTATAGCACCTACAGGTACAACTTATGGCATTACCATCAACTTAGGGTGTGACTTATTGTTAAGGTTGCCTTAAAGGGAGTATAGCATGCTAAGACCTACCCACCTTAGCAAGTCACATGACCATCCCTTGGCCTATCAGGGCATCATAATTTTTCCACTGGTTCCCGTGGATTTGTTTCACATAAGCCTTGCTGTCTTAATCGAAGCGAATTGCCTCACTTTTCTTATGTATCCCTCTTAAGCTTTCCAAATTTCCCTGACCAGAGAACAACATTTCCCTGACACCAAAATATTTCCCTGACATTTTCACAAAACCTGAGATTCCCTGACAAAAATCTTAAATTCCCTGACATTTCCCTGACCTGGAAAGAATTTTTGATTTCCCTGACAGGTGGCAACCATGTCTGTGCACATGATCACTTTAAGTACGAGAGTGTAGCATAAATTCTACAAAGAGATCTGCCATCCCCCCACCACTAAAAAACCTCAATCACTCCCAAACTAGCACGTCATATGTGTACATACTCAAACTCTGTAGATCCCCCCCCCCCCGGTGCGTGCATAATTGATGGCTGACCCCCAAACATGCAGCGTTTGGAAACAAGCCCTCTGCGCTGTGATAGTCTGATATGTACAGGCTACAAACGGCACACCCTGTGCTATATTGTAATTTGTATTAATATCTACTTCAAAAGTTTATTAGGTATTGATCATGCATTAATGACTGCATCTCACCACTCGACAATAGCTACCCACTTGGCAAAAAACGTGTTTTTAACGATTACAAACGTTTTTATTTGGTTTGGTAAAAAACGTTTTTTAAAAACGTTATTTTAACGCTGAAAAAAATGTTTTGCAAACTTAGGAACCAAAATAAAACGTGTTTTTTTACGTCAAGTGGGTATAGACCATGCAGTTGGCTTGAGTGTACCTGAGAGTATCAAGTTCCATCAGATGTATGCATAATTATTTTTATCAGCAATAAATCTTCTATTTTGTGCCTATCCATTAGGACAATCCCTCGTTATTTACACACTAAGTGGCATGTAAATGACTTTTCAATGCCTTTTATTGGCTCAGGCCGATGGGATATATTCAAGCTTTAATAAAGGGCTTTGGGTAACTTTCCTTTTCTTTATACCAATGACCGACCTAATATTTTACCAATGGCCGACCTAAAAGTTAGGTGCAAAAAATCATAATTCAAGTAATTAATGTCGTGTCAGGTACCATAGACTGCATAGTTCCTCGACTATGAGGAACACCTGGGTTACAAAAGCCTACTTACTACATATATCTGATAGTAGCCCAGACGGACTTGGACCATGGCAGTGGTAAAGGACCCATCTTTTCCTACGCCTTATCAAAGATAGTAGTATACCCTAATTCAGCCGCATTAAGCCCCAGATATGCAATACGGTGGCTGCGCTATGGTACCTTCTCCTATAAAGAAATATACTGAATGGAGGCAACTTTGTTTTAAATACTTTTATTTCCCAATAATAATAAAAGGCTTAAACCACTTTACCAAGATAGTGTTTTCATATTTGTGTTTTTGTATAAAACCTCACTTGTGGCTGTGTTTCCTGATCTCTGTATATGAATATATGCCTCCTCTCCGTGGCTTGCAGACCTACTGTCAACACCAGTTATCCAAGTGTTCTGCCAATAAAGCCATGGTCATTGTCAATTCTTTATGACTTTGCACTTTATAATGCCACCGTGTCGATACCAGATAGGCTCAATAGTAATTGACACAAATGAAATGAACACTAACGGCAGGTAACTTTCGTATACAAATGATACCTTACAGAGATGAACGCTGTTAGCACCAGATGAGAAACTATATCCTATTTAGTTCATAATTATACATATTTCATGCATGTTTGTACAATATATTCAGTCATGGTAGGATTGTTATCAATTCATACAAATTTCAAGGTTATGATTTTTATAACAATGCCAAAACCAACACTTAATGAACATTCAAATGATAAAAGTACAGAACAAAGACTATGTGAAATTTTACAAAAAAAAACGAAAAACTACGAGTATTCTTTCCCTATCTTCCTAGGTTATTATAACCTAATTATAGTATATAATGATATTACAGTGATGTGATTTTGTGATCGACAATACACTATGTGGTAAATTAAAGCCATACATAAACAGGCATAATGAGGCAATGAGTCATGTTACTAACAATTCACGGTCAAATGACAATCAGAATTTACTCTGAATATTGCTGCGCCCCGATTATTCATAGCATATATCCTGTGTGTGTGTGTGTGTGTATATATATATATATATATATATATATATATATATATATATATATATATATATATATATATCTGTGAAGATTGCCAACAGACTACACAATGGAGTATACAATGTATCACAGTCAGCCGTATTAAATTAATGATTAGGCCAGAGAAAATGTGTTAAAGCCGATCCGCCACTAACTCACAAAACAGGGTATGCTGAAATCCCTCCCCAAGATGGCAATTTTGAGAGCAAATTATCTTTTTCTTTATTTCTTGTTGAGAAATGCATTCAAATCTCTGATTCTAGCAGCCTCTCTGAATTTCTTTCTTTACAGAAATGTCCAACGATTGGCCTTTTCAGTTACCGCAGCAATGTATTGGTTGTGATAACTTTGAATTTATGTCTGCTAGTCATTCCTGGGTGAAAGAAATGAAATATGATGATTGTGTCCCGTATATATATATATATATATATATATATATATATATATATATATATATATATATATAAATATATATATATATATATATATATATATATATATATATATATATATATATATATATATATATATATGCTGTAGTTCTAGGACCATAATCATTGCCTTTTGGACTAAGGTATATCCGTTACTTAGAGAATAGACAACGATCTTCTTCACATCGAGACTGTCTGCTGTACATATCATTCCAACTAATCAAGTACTCAATCAAGGTATTTTTAGACCAATTAATGATACTTGACTAGTTTACAGCTATGATGACCTTGCTCAGGCGTGCACTGTACTCATATAATGCACTCAAGGTCACTTCTATCGTGCAGCAGAGCACTGCCAGCCGTTTTATAAAGCCTCTTATAATATACGTGGCTATTTCTTATGTAGTCCACAGGCGCTATGAGTTATGTTTTCATGAGAGATGATGTTATCTACAATGTTAATAATGAAAACCTCTGGGAATGATAAGTTTTGATAATTATGAACATCCGATTATGAAGGAACCTTTCCTTGATGGCCGCAGTATAGGAATGAGGAAAGAAGTAGTAAAATATCATACACCAGGGACATCTATAAAAAAAAGAACAAAATATATACCCTACTAATAAAACGTCAGTTCATGCTTCCATATAAATAACACCATTAGCATGTGTACAACATCCGACCAATGGTAATAGGGGATGTGGCGTCCGCGATGGATCTCGCTATGTGGGATTGGTCTTAGGAGCACTGAATCGAGGACAAACCCCCGATAACGTCTTGGATTCAGAGCTAGATAATGGAAATTTACACTTCAATCTTAGGGTCTGATCCTGGTAGCCCCCGCTTCCTAAACTTGTCTTCATTCTTCATGTTTGGTCGTTCTGTTCGTGTATGCCAAACCAGCACCTGGAAACCAATAGAAGCGGAAATTGAAATACCCTAGAAAGGTCTACTGTTTTCTTGAGGTAAACCAGTCCTCCTATACAAGTAGTTTGTACAATCACAGGAATGACATACTACAGAAAAAAATATTTGTCTCTGATCCCAGGAACTTCAGAATAGTACTTTAGACTCTCAACTCAAGGCAAATTTTAACCATATATATAGTGTTCTTACCTTTGTGCAGTTATCTGCTAGAGGCTCTAGATCCCCCCGTGTGACTAGTTGTGATAGGAGGGTAGACTCCTGGTACCCTCTTTGTACCTCCAGGTGAAACTTGGCCTCAGGCCGCTCCAGTAACAGTCTAATATTGATAGCAAAGCCGGCCATGTCTATAGGGAAGGGCCGCTCTGGTTTCCAGTAGGTGAAGAAACGGGTTACCTTGCCCTGTTCTACTACGGGGCCCTCGTACCGCAGGTATCCTACCAGCCCTACAGGCCACACCGACACCCTGTAGGTTAGTCGCATCTGTAGTTAAATAGGACATTGTCTATAACTTTGACACCAAGGGTATTAGGGGACACACTATTGTTCAAACACTTAAGCAAAACATCTCTAAGATCAAAGGGTATTTACCATAATGAAATCGTCATGTTCTGTGGTACATGCATTAGACTGATATGACCCTCCATTTTAATCATGCGTATATCCACTTTCCAAGTCAATAGCATAACCAATAGCGCAGAAGTATTGTATTTTGATGATCACATCAAGGACTCACCTCCTCAAATATCCTTAAGTCGTAGGTATTGTCATCGTCGGCAAAGTAAAGCACCCCCTGATCACGTCCCAGTTTGAGGTTCTCACGCATCCAGTCTAAGCCTGCGTTCCTCTGTAGCACACCCCGTGGTTTGAGCCAGCTGGGGTCCTGACCCGCCATTTTGTACTCTGGGGGTGTGCCAACATGGAGGTGAGTATAAGAGAGTCCACTCTCCCTAAGCAGTTTGGTCACCAGCCGGGTCTTGTTATAAGCATCCTCGACTAGGATCCAATGGAGGTTGGGCACATGCAGGAACGTCTGCACCATCCTGGTTAGTTCTGCCTTTTGTACGTCACGGGCATACGTCGGCGTGATGACGTAGATCCACGGCATGTCTGGTCGCGTCAGGTGGAGTATGTTTAGGACTTCTGATGGATAACGCCGCCGTAGCTCAGTCTCAATTCTGTGTATGGGTGGGGATTGACATAAGATTATTAAGAGATGGTTAGTGTGTAAGCCATTTAGGACATAAATGGACAAAATCTGGATTCTAAGTACAAATGAAAACTGCATTTTCCCCATGTAGAGTGTATGCCAACTAATCCTACTGCCTAATGGATTTAGCTTAGGATCGATATCGAAAAGGGCATGATACATATATCTCGTTAGACTATGTCAACCGTATCTTTAAGGCAAACTAATCAAAGTTGATCAATTCTACATTTTCCAACCAAGAAATTCTAAAGATAAAATCGCCCATACATAGAGAAGATGCTGCTATGTGCAGGCTTAGTGTTCTAAGCCTAACGTATCCATAGTGTAAATTTTAACTGACCGTCTGAGTCTGCCCTCCCAGGCCTCCATCTTCTTCTGTTCCTGTGCCATCTTCCTGTTATGTGTCTGGTAGGTGTGACCACGGTGTGAGGACAGGTGCGGGAACACTGTGTCCTTGGTGGGGCTCTGCGTCTGGCACCATGACCCTACACATAGAATAATATACAGGGTTATACGAGTATACAATACCTTTCAGTTCTAGAGTTTACTTTCACAGTGATACTACCTTGTCCATATGTATTCACGCATGTACATCAAGCCCGTGCCCGGGGGGGGGGGGAGCTGGGGGAGACTCAGCTCCCCCCCATGGCCCAACAGACAAAAAAGGTCCACATTTTAGGCCCCGTGGTATGGTTCAATTTTGGATAGTGGACCTCAATTAGTTTAATGGATAAAATAAGGAATTATCATATTGCACTTTTTAAAGGGTAATAAAACCCTCATTGAACTTCATGAGCTGTGGTTATGTTCATTATATATCTTATAAACATGAATGTTGATTTGACCCTTGGGTCATCCAGGAGTCACAATAAGACAGACCCCTACCCCCTGCCAACTCCCTACCTCCCGCCACCACCCCACCATGACCGCCCTGTGTACAGGACTGTGTGACCCAGACACAACTTGCAGCCTGTCCACTCTGTCCCTCCCACTCTCCAAGCAGAAGCAGCCTCACTGAGCTGCTCACTTCAGTGCCCTCTATTCTGCTTGGAGCTGAATTTTACTCCAGCCTAAAGAGTCCAGTGCATGATTTCATGATAAAAATTTTTCGAATTTCCACCCATAAACATGCCCAAAGAGGAGTTCCCGAGGGTGGACCCACCCCCTTTGGACCCACCCCAGATGTCCACTTTGTATACCCTCACTCAAGTATCCTATTCCTCTTCGATAAAGTTTTTATATTGTTTGTCAATTGGACAATTAATGATTCTACAGCATATAAAAATTCTCAAAATTTTCTAACATGAGCCAGTCATAAAAAAAAATACACCAGAGTGCCGTTGCATCATACATATATAGATAATGCTCAGCTGATATGTAAGGCATAGCTTATACCTAAAACCCATCCCAGGTGAGCCTTTGAGTTGTACTATAGGAATGGCCTGAAGTCAGGGATGTAGGGTATAATTACATTAGATTAGTAATAAGCTACTAAAAATCACCTCCCAGTATGCAGAAGTGACCACATAAGATTCTAGTCATTAGCCATGCCTTATACATATTTAACTATTAAGGGTTCCCCAGGTATTTTTCTATCAGATTTCCATCCCATTTATTCATCCCTTAGGGAGCATAATTTTAAAATTTCAAAGTTTTCTTGCACCTGGGGGAGGGGGCAGGCTTAAATAACATTCAAATAACAATGCATCATCACATAAGATTTGCATTCCTTTTCTAAAATCATCCCTAATGTTACATCAAAATGCTTTGAACTACACAGTTTGCTATGCAAATTTAAAAACTTTCTTGGGGGGCAAGCCCTCCAAACCCTATCAAAGAACAATGTATCAGTACATCAATTGGCATCATCTATCTAAAAATTCTTGCCTTTACAAAAATGCTTTGAATAAAAGTTTGATGGTTATGTCTTAAGACTTTCTTAAGGCATGTCTCCCAATCACCATTGCATAAACATGCTCCTGAGGGGACACCAAAATGCTTTAAACTTCAAGGTTTGACATCTATATTGCAAATCTTTTCCTGGGGGGATGGGGCCAGGCCCCCACATTCCCTTGCACAACAATATATGAAATACTAGATTCAAACCTGAGACTACCAGAATGATGAAAATCCCTTGAACTAGAGAGTTTGACATCTATATTCTTTTTTTTAGGGACTAGCACCCCTAACCCTCTCAAGAACAATGCATTACCACATAAGATTTGCACCCTCTTTCTGAAAACCCTCACCACCCAGGGTTACACTAAAAATACTTTAAACTATAGAGTTTGATGTTTATATTTCAAAAAATTTCTAGGGGATATGCTCGAAAGCCTCCTTCAAACACTATTGTGTGATAAATTATGATTTTCATTTCCTGTTCTCATAATCTTAGATTTACTGCTGATGGTACACCAAAATGCATTAAAGGGGCCCTGGCATGGCGAATGCATGCCCGCATTAAAAGGTCACGTGACTACCCATTGACCAATCAGGGCACTCCGCTGGTTCCTGCGAGTTTACCAACGATTTTTGGGTCGGTACCCATGTTGTACTTTTCCGTGCCAGGGCTCCTTTAAACTATACATTGTAACATCTATTATTCAATTTTTCTTCTTGGGGACAAGCCCCCCAACCCCCTTAAAATAAAACACAACACCATACATATAACAGTCTAAGCATGTTGCACGCGACATGCGGTAGTCAACTCCTGGATCCGCCACTACCGGGTCTGTCGCTGTGCTTCACTTGCAGTGGCAAAAAGGTCCACTTTTCAAGCAGTGGTATCCCCCCATGGGTAAGGCTGGGCACGGGCTTGTACATGTATTGAAAGTGTGGGACACAAACCTCACGAAAACGGACCTACACTATAATGAAATATTGCCTACCTATAGTATTGGAGAGAGTAAGTCCCCGTTCCCATACTTTAGGTAGATTTGTCTTAAATATTCTTCCGAAGAGATATGGAAGCACTTAAATTTGAGCGCCAGTTGGGAAATCGCCTGACAAAATCCCCATTTCCCTTATACTACCGGTAGTACATGTACCCACTACCTAAGCTCAGTGGCATGGGCGTCAGCTATTTTCTAGCACCTTACCCACCCCGGCCGTTACCGCCCTTCTACCCCTGACCCATAATCCATCCATCATCTCCTCCGACACCACTTTTCCCAGTTTAATACCGACGCCACCGATTCCCTGCTAATCCTATCAGGACTGGTAGGGAGGCCACGGCTGCTGCGTTATGACCACCGGGCGGGGCGGACTGAGGGCACTGCCGGGCTGCTGTGGCCGCTGACACCAGCGCCTGCTGGCTGCCCATAGCAAGGTCAGAATCCCCCGTGGGGGTGGGGGGGGGGGGCCTTCCTATCTTTTCTATAGTTTCCATGTGTGAACATTCCCTGAGATTTGGTACCCTTATTGCGGGATGAAATATGGGTAATTCTGGACCCATATTCCAGGGGGGCCACTCTCAAATTTATGGAAACCATGTGCGTACATCACCTTGGAGGTGGTACCCCTTTTAGTGGGACAAATTTTCAGAAAAACACCCCCCTTTGGACGGGTTCCCCCCAAATTTTTCCAGAAATCATACCCCTTTTGGGGGGACACCCCTTGGTTTACCAAAACTGTACCCCTTTTGATGTGTTGCCTCTTAAAAAATTGAGGGAAAATGACCAAAATGTGCCTCTTTTTCATTGAAAGGTTTGAAAAATGGATTCACTTTTTAGACCTAAATTCCTACCCCCTTTAGCCCAAAATGGCCAAAAATGTACCCCTTTAAAGGGATCTGGCCGTACCCGCCCACGAACCCCAAAAGGTACCCCTTTCCCTCTACTTTTTGTACGCACATGGTTACTATAGTTCATAGAGGGAGTGGCCCCCGGGCCCATATCAAGGGAGAAGGCCACCTACCATACCCTATAATATTGGCGCCATAATATTAAGGGTGATTCCCCAATAACCCCCCAACCCTAGACAATCAGTATCTAGATGAGACAAAACTCTAAAATTCTTGCTAAATATACCCATTTGGAAATGGAAAATCTTCAGGTCAGTATCTGGCACACCTCTGGTGCAAAAAAAATATCCCCTTTTTCCTAAGAATTTACCAAAAAGCACCCCTACAATAATCAAAGGTCCTCTAGGGTCCCTGCCCAGGGGCCCCTACCTATACTAAAAAGACCCCTTTCCCTTAAAATAATGTATCCAAACGTTGGGGAGTACCCCCCCCCCCCGACAGAAAGCGCCTCTCCTGGGCTGTGCTCGTCAGGACGGCCTGATGGCAGTAATGGGTGCCTGGAGGTTTGCGGACGGCGTGATAGGAGCAGAGGGTGTCGTACATCATCCAAACTCTACGTCATGCAGGGCCCATGCACCATGGGTATATAGTGCTATAAATGGTCAGCCTATACGTACACCCATCTCCATTCTATGGTCGCTGCGTAATGGATATTATCGTGTGTGCATACAATAGTAAGGGCATTGTCCATTGGATCCTATACATCAGAGGCGGACACACAATAGAATGCACACATGCAACAACATTGGTCATCATTTATAAGACATATATGTTTGTATATCGTAACATATCCAGCCACGAGGCATTGTGGCACCAACTACGGGGCACCAAGGTTTAATTGGGGGTGAAAACGGGTCAACCTTTGGCCAGATCTGATGAAATCCGAGGGAAATAAGGCATCATGTTACGCAATTGTTTAGGGTCTACAGGGATAAACTACAACAGAATGGATCATGTGTACATGCACTGGCAAATGCAGCACGTAAAGGAATTCAATTTAGGAGCAGTGGTCTCATATAAATGTAATATAAGCAAGACGGGAACTATCGAGGTCCTCCCATGCATATAAACCTTCACATGCCTTAATCATACTAAGGCCATAATCATGAACGGGCATTCCATAGGGTGCCTTATATAAGAATCGATAACTGGCTTCCAAATAGGATATAAAGCCCCAGCTTTATGTTGCAATTCATGGGCAATGGAACCCCTAACAGGAGGCCTGGGACCTGACTCTTATCTCTCCACCCCCTGGAGTGTGTATCCCCTATCTTGGTCTCAGAGGTGAGTTGGACCCAGCTCACTCACAAGATAAACCTCTATCTAGTATCTTTGTGTTACAACAGGGGAAACACGGTGGCGCTGTCCGGGCCACACTGCATGAGCAATCAGGGCAGTTCTCTGGGCGAAACAACAAAGATAACTTTAATTAAAAATAAAATAATGGCAACTGTATTTGTTGCTATGATAGACTACACTATCTATAGGAAGAAACTTCCAAAATGATAATACGCCGATATGCTATCTGAGAGTAACTGCTTGATTTTCCTGTCAGTCATCTCACACCGCCTTGTTAAATATTGGTGTCTTCCTGGTAGTCCTTTGGTCGATATCTATATTTTTTTCTGATCTGATCAAGATGCTGGTCCATTGGGAATGAGGATCACCATTCGACAAGGACACTGCTTTATCTCAAAGTAATCTTAGTACAGGGTTTGGGATGGAAGGATTAGTATTAAACAGAATATCAGAGGTACAGTAACAAGAATACTGCTCTAGCTTTAAAACTTCCGTCTAGGGCCGAAAAAGACTCTCGTACTGTACCAAAATGTGCCAAAATGAATTAAGACGATCATGACTCTCGTTTACCTTTCACTATAAAGAAATCATAAGTGTATGTGAATGAGAAATTAGTAAGTTTCTCCCTGATGTGAAAAGGGCCAATGTGTTCTCAGTAGCCTTGAAGAGCTAGCTGCTAATATATGTAGTATACTTCTGGAGAAATGACCATCACTATTCCGTTTCTTGTCTGTATATTCGTGTATAGAATAAACTACATGTTATGTAGGCCTATAGCACTGTTTTTTTTTTTTTTTTTTTTTGGTGTGTTTTTTTTTTTTTGGGGGGGGCGGGGTCTCGCCTGGTCGATTGAGGGTGGTACTACATAGGCTTATATATAGTGGACCTTCCCAATATTGGGGGCAGCCCCCCCCCTCCCTGTCCCTCATCCCTTTCTTATGCTAATGGCGTACGTAGTCCATGTTAGTTATAGGATAGGAATTGATGTGTTGACCCTTTGTGGGGCTCTAATCCTGTGGTTGCTCTTAACCCTCAAATGGATACCTCTTTGATGGTTAAGAGGATTTAAGAGCTGATCATGGGATAAGGGCCCAACATCTTTCCATCCTATTCCCGCAGAAGTCATGGAGCAGGGACTGCAGCAACACCCATAGCCGGATATGACATTGGCAGTCTTTCTTCAATTTCATGTTTTCTTTTATCCTTTCCTTTGATAGTTTGAGTTAAGGCATGTCAGTAGCGCCATCTGGCGGCACTATAATATGGGTGGCGGGTGGTGGTCGGCATATTGAATAGCATGGGCTGAACGCTGGTCGTTCGATCATCAGGGATCTAAGTCGGGCCCGGCGCCCCGACGGTCCCTCCTGATCTAAACGACTAGACCATCACTCAAACCAACGTTTCGAGCGTCACCGGAAATGCCCCCTGCTCACGCGACCTAATGACAGAGTTTTCGTCGCCATGCCAATGCTTGTGATGCTCAAAGCAGATAGGATGGGTCTAAAGGAGAACACATACATGGTTTCTTCAACACTAATTTCATGATAATTTGCAGTATATATGCTAATAGTGGGAGAGGTATATTTGTTATGATATGAAGGCCTACCAATATATATTCAAAAGCTCATTACAAGGGATCGTCTTCTATCCCCCATTCCATCACGTCAAATCCCCTGGCCAGCCTAGGACTATACGGGTGTGATCTATCCCGATCTCATTATTAGCGAATAGTGCCTCTGTGGGGGATGAGGAGCACTTTAGTCAAGGTTATAATAATCATGTCTCAGTCTCACTACCATTTTCAGTAGGGGCGTAGGAAAAGGGGGGGGGGTCAAGGGGGGCCTGCCCCCCCCTCAATCATAAAGGAGACTATGTTTGGACCCCCCCCCCACAAAAAAAAATTGCCAAGAACTCATAATAAAATGAAAAAGCTAAATCTCAATTAAGATTAATATAGTAAAACGATGGGGAAAATCGGGGCCTGAGCCTCAATTCAGATCTAAAATTCACTGAAAAAAGAAAACACACTTTTCTATACAAATTCTATAAAGGTATGTATAGGTAGGCCGACAAATCTTGGTGATCAAGTTGCCCCCCCCCCCCTCCTCCCTGAAGATTTGCTTCCTACGCCTCTGCACAGGCCTGGACCGTTAATAGTAAAAGTGAGTTGGGCATTTCTATTTCTTTCTTGAAATTGGACATGCGTGGACATATCTGAGAATCAAGATAGGTTATATATGGAGACTTTTTAAGTAACGGGTTATGGACATTTCCTAAGATCAATATGGGACATACGCCCCCCTTCTTATCCAGGGCCCAAGAGAAGAGGGGCAGAGTACATAGGTTTCGTAGTAATGGGCCCAAAGAACACCAATATAAGTAGACAATATATGATAGGTTTAAAACACCGAGTGGTTTTGGGAGAACGAGCTAATCTCATCACTCAACTAATGTAAGGGTATTTACATCAAGTCCTAGTTTATACAGGCGTTGGGCAATTGATGTAGAAAGGCCTGCTTGATCAAGCCCATTAAGTGCCACGCCGCAAAGTGATCCCCGGAGCATCTCCCAGAAAGAAACCAACAGGGCAGCGACCAATCCCAGAGATACTACTATTTTTCCTGCAACCCCTCTCCACTGAGTCTAAGGAGTCGACCAACAGGCATACAGGAGAATGCCAAAGACAATCACAGGGTAGGGATGAACATGTCCTTCAGATAGCATATATCATACATAGGATATATCATATCCATGCAACAAGTTTTTGTCTTTAAGCACACAGGGCCTATCGCAGTGTATTGTGCATGTAGCAATTGCTAAGAATAAAAGCGAGCATGAAAAAAAGAGTACCTAACTATATGCCACACTACTTCGAAAAAAAAAGAGATATAGGGGCGTTTTACTGTAAAAATGCTGGGTTGTCGTGCCTGGATAATAGAACAGAAGTGAGAAGGAAAATGGAAGGGTTGAAAATCCATACTGAGTTTATGGAGATGAAATGGATCTGCCTGTCAGCTAGCTGGTCCTTCAGAGTGAGATACCCTGGGTGTGGGAATCACGTTCGTACACATGAATAACATTGATTGTGCCCATAAGGCAGCTGCGATATACTGCACACTTATAGTCTAAAAGAGTGTAATATTGTGGTCAGTGCATGAAGTATTTTGCAGCAGTCAAAATGGTAAATACCCACTAATCCAATATCAATGGGGGGTTTTATCATTAATTTCAATACAAACTATTATACAGAGTTAGCCTATAAGCCCCATCAGAAGTACATGACTTCATATAGGCCCTATATAAGGGCACTAGCATATCATGTCATGGAGGCCGCCATTTTGCTTTGCATCATGGGTAGGCCCCCGACTCCACAGCAGTGCATTCTGGGTACATTTCTTATCAACCAATGTTCACTCTTCTGAACAATGGTGATTGATAAGACTGATAAGGGAGGTAAGCTACCACCTGCCCCTTTCTTAATCACCCTAAGTACCTCCCTATTGTTCCAGGTGTGAGGGGAGTGGATTAGCTTGATAGGGAGACAATGGCCTGGGAGTACTCAATCTGAGTGATGTTACATCTTATTAAAGTTATATTGCTAATGTATTTGAAATATTAGATTTATACTTAGCTTATTTAGTAAATGTTGAAAGTATTTGCTATACATAGATATGAATTTTAGAAAATAGCTACAGGTAGTAGATGAGGAAGGGACCTTCAAAGTAAACTATACAGAGAGGGCAAAAGTTAACTTAGCCCCCGACTGCATGAGCCACCTCGCTGATGCATCTGGGGGTATGTTTGGGATTTCGACCTGGCCGGAAGTTGTATGACGTCACACTGGAGACAAAAGTTTATGTCACCGCAGTTCCTCAGGGCAGTGTCGGACATGGTTTCAGATTAGATCTCATCTGAATCTTAGGGTTTCAGATGAGATCTCATCTGAATCTAATGCTGTCGGGCGCCCGTCGGCAATGATAGTGGAATTAAAAAGATTTGGGATTAATAGTGAACCAAATGAGTCTGTTCAGGAAAAAATTCAACGACATGCATTGGCACAGAGGGCTCAGGCTGACTTTTCCCGCGTTTTTTGAAAGGCATCCAAACCGTCTCACTTTTAGACGCTGTTTTTGAAACAAATAGAAACAAAGAGAGAAAAGTCCAGCCCGGAGGTAAACCTATGGAGGACTGGATTGGAGAAAATATTTGTATGAAATGACTTTTTTCTTTGTTTAATTCTGTATGAACTCATGCATGGAATTTTGAATCTTTTTCTTCACTGTAACTACCCAGGTAGCACACAAAAATTTGCCGACCTTGGCCCGATGCGTCGGGCCAACGTTGGCTGCCCATCGGGCCTACATAGGCCCGACCAGTGGCATTTGCCAACCAAATGCCAACATTGGCCCAACGTCGGCAGGACATTGGCAAATGGTCGGCCCCTGGCCGACCATTTGGGCCTATGTTGGCATTTGGTTGGCACCGTTGGGCCTACGTAGGCAGGATGGGCAGCCTATGTAAAGCCGATGGTTGGGCCAACGTCGGCCCAACGTTATGCCAATGTCTCTGTGCTACCTGGGTAAAGACTGATATATGTACTATTCATGTATGGTGATTTTATTTGTTTACATGCTTTGTTTCTTGTAGAAAATTGAGATTGAAAATTGGATAACTGACTTTTTGCCAATGCCACCACCTACCCGGCGTTATAGACTCAGGGTGGTCCCTGAGCCAATAATCATACTCCAAGCTCTTATAGAACTAGAAACAATTAAAGGGTTAGGGATAGTGTCCCTACGCCGTCCGTCAAACCCTGGGAACCACGACGGCTTCAACATTCTTCTCCACGGAGGGCCAGGTCGATTCTCAAAGCATGCACCCTTTTGCCTAGCTGATTCTCTCAGTACTAGCAATATGCTAGTGCCGTATAGGGCGGATGCAGCCTTTAGGCTATTATTAAAAGGGCTATTTATGGGTTGGAATTAAAAGCGAGGTTACAAATGGTTTGAGACCAATGACTGTATATGACTGCTTTCCGTGAAAATGCTTCGGAACGAAGGAGGGAGTGGACAATAAAAGAAAAGAAAACATTGAAAAAATGGCACTACTTATGCACTGAGTATATATCCGAGTTAGCTGGTTGTCGCATGGGCGCGGCCATTGCTGGAGCTTATTACCAGCAAGTTCTACTGACGAGGACGCCCATGACTCTATACTCATTATCATGACTCAAGGATCATTATCATGACTCTTTAATCTAGAGTTATGTATTTATGATCATTTATTATATATCGATATAGAAATACAGCATTGCTGTAATAGCTGCTCGGTCGTATCATCTAGATTTATGTACTTATGATCAGATATTATATTTCGATATAGAAATACAGCATTGCTGTAATAGCTGCTCGGTCATATCATCTAGATTTATGTGCTTATGATCGGATTAGTAATTGCTCACTATTTGTCAGTAATTAGTCAATATATGTTAGTACTTAGTCACTATATAACAGCAATTAGTCAATATACGTCAGTAATTACTCACTTTGTCAGCAATTAGTAAATATATGTCAGAAATTAGACAATATGTCAGTAATTACTCACTCTTTGTAAGCAATTAGTCAATATGTGTCAGTAATTACTCACTATTTGTCAGTAATCAGTCAATATATGCCAGTTCTTAGTCATTATAAAACAACTCTTAGTCCATATATGTCAGTAATTACTCACAATTTGTCATATATTCGTCAATAGTGAGCAATTACTAACATGTATTGATAATTGAGTGACTAAGTACTGACGTATATTGATTAATTACTGACAAATAGTGAGTACCGTAAACTCCCACGTATAAGACGCGTCCTCTAGGCCAAAACAAAATGCTGAGGTGTCTTATAGCTTTCTCTCAAGTTGGGGGTGCGTCTTATACTAGGGGTAATTTTACTATAGAACAGTACTGGATTGACAAAAATCACCCTTAAAATGTGCGTCTTATACGCGAAAATGCATGTGCTAAGTTTGGGGTGCGTCTTATACGCGCAGCGCGTCTTCTATGCGGGAGATTACGGTAATTACTAATAT
Source organism: Acholoe squamosa (assembly GCA_949317995.1). Lineage (NCBI taxonomy): Eukaryota > Metazoa > Annelida > Polychaeta > Phyllodocida > Polynoidae > Acholoe > Acholoe squamosa. The sequence continues at coordinate 79,134,223 of OX439035.1, read as the reverse complement.
ATATTGACTAATTGCTGATAAATGGTGAGTAATTACTGACATATATTGACTGACAAATTGTGAGTAATTACTGACATATGTAGACTAAGTGTTGTTATATAATAACTAAGAACTGGCACATATTGACTGAGTGCTGACAAATAGTGAGTAAATACTGACATATATTGATTAATTGCTGACAAAGAGTGAGTAATTACTAATATAAATTATATTGAATAATTGCTGACAAATAGTGAGTAATTACTAACATATATTAACTAATTGCTGACAAATAGTCCATAGATACTGGCATATTTCGACAAATACCAGTCAAGACAGGATGCACAATTGAATCAATGGCTATTCCTCGGTTATATATTGACTAATTGCTGACAGATTGTGAGTAAATACTGACATGTATTGACTAATTGCTGACAAATAGTGAGTAATTACTAATATATATTGAATAATTGCTGATAAATAGTGAGCAATTACTAACATATAGACTAATTGCTGACAAATAGTGAGCAATTACTAACATATCAGCAATTAGTCTATACTAACATATAGACTAACTGATATAGAGTGACTAAGTACTGACTTATATTGACTAATTGCTGACAAATTGTGAGTAAATACTGACATATATCAACTAATTGCTGACAAATAGTGAGTAATTACTAATATATATTGAATAATTGCTGATAAATAGTGAGCAATTACTAACATATAGACTAATTGCTGACAAATAGTGAGCAATTACTAACATATATTGACTAGATACTAATAAGATGGAGCAGGTTAGGTCTAAGACCTAAAAGACCCAAGTTTTTAATGCAATTTTCAATGCTTGTTTCAATTCAATTTTCAATATTCAATCAGATATAGACAAATAGTGAATGATTACTGACATATGTTGATGAACTGCTGACCAATAATGAGCAATTACTAACATGTATTGACTAATTGCTGACAAATAGTGCATTATTACTGATATATTTTGACAAATAGTGAGTAATAACTAACAAATATTGACTAATTGCTGACAAATAGTGCATTATTACTGACATATTTGGACTAATTACTGACAAAAAGTGAGTAATTACTGACAAAAAGTGAGTAATTACTAACATAAATTGACTAATTGCTGACAAATAGTGCATTATTACTGACATATTTGCTGACAATGCATCATGACATCCATAAAAGGGTTAAGTACACATCAATGCCTTGTCTATCAATAAAGGGTTGACTGTGCATCAATGCATCATGCTATCCCTAAGGGGTTAACTGTGTATCAATGCATCATGCTATCCATAAAGGATTAAGTGCATCAATGCATCAGGTTATCCATGAAGGGTTAAATGTGCATCAATGCATCATGCCATTCATAAAGGGTTAACTGTGTATCAATGCATCATGCCACCCATAAAGGGTTAAAGTGCATCAATGCATCATGTTATCCATGAAGGGTTAAATGTGCATCAATGCTTTGTAACATCCATAAAGGATTAACTGTGCATCAATGCATCATGCTATCCATAAAGGGTTAACTGTACATCAATGCATCATGCCATCCATAAAGGGTTAAGTGCATCAATGCATCAGGTTATCAATGAAGGGTTAATTGTGCATCAATGCATCATGCCATTCATAAAGGGTTAACTGTGTATCAATGCATCATGTCATTCATAAAGGGTTAAATGTGCATCAATGCATCATGCTATCCATAAAGGGCTACCTGTTCATCAATGCATCATGCTATCCATAAAGGGTTAACTGTGCATCAATGCTACATGCCATTTATGAAGGCTTAAAGTGAATCAATGCATCATGCCATTCATAAAGGGTTAAATGTGCATCAATGCATCATGCTATCCATAAAGGGCTACCTGTTCATCAATGCATCATGCTATCCATAAAGGGTTAACTGTGCATCAATGCTACATGCCATTTATGAAGGCTTAAAGTGAATCAATGCATCATGCCATTCATAAAGGGTTAAATGTGCATCAATGCATCATGCCATTCATAAAGGGTTAACTGTGTATCAATCCATCATGCCACCAATAAAGGGTAAAAGTGCTTCACTGCATCATGCCATTCTTAACGGGTTAAAGTGTGTCAATGCATCATGCCATTCATAAAGGGTTAACTGTGCATCAATGCATCATGCTATCGATAAAGGGTTAACTGTGCATCACCACATCATGCCACCCATAAAGGGTTAAATGTGCATGAAAGCTTTGTGAAATCCATAAAGGGTTAACTGTGCATCAATGCATCATGCTATCCAAGAAGGGTTAAAGTACATCAATGCATCATGCCATTCATAAAGGGTTAACTGTGCATCACTGCATCTTGCCATCCATAAAGGGTTAAATTTGCATCACTGCATCTTGCCATCCATAAAGGGTTAAATGTGCATCACTGCATCTTGCCATCCATGAAGGGTTAAATGTGCATTAATGCATCATGCTATTTATAAAGGGTTAGATGTGCATCAATGCATCATGCCATTCATAAAGGGTTAACTGTGTATCAATGCATCATGCCACCCATAAAGGGTTAACTGCACATCAATCCATCATGCCTTCAATAAAGGGTTAAAGTGCATCAATGCATCATGTCATTCATAAGGGGTTAACCGTGCATCAATGCATCATGCCATTCATGTCTAAGACCATAGAATAATAAAAACACACATTAAAACACAATTTAAAACACAGAATGATGTCAACATTTTCAATTAAACACCATAGAACGGAGAGGTGAAAAGGCCTTGATAGATTCAGTCCTGAGTTATTTGGGTACAAGTGCTCTCTGATAGATATCAGTGTAGCATGCTGGAAATCAGCTCAAGAAATGACTGCACACATTCTACATCCTGCAATATTGGTATATAGAGGACCTATATGTACCCCCTCCCCCTCACACACACACACAGACCGGCTGGACACTGTAGACAAGGGAGAGGTGCATTGGTTAGTAAGACAAAGGACACCAGCATGAAAGTGAAGGGGAAGGCATCCACTATCATACCATAGCACTAATACTAACCTGTTATGGCCTTAAACTCAATACATGTACCATAAAAACACAGATTAATACACAAATTAAAACACAGAATGGCGTCAACATTTTCAATCAAACACCAGAGAATGGAGAAAAGGAAAGACATCCATTCAGCAATGACACACATCTATATATATAGAAAAGAACAAAGATACTGGATAATTATGCTAATTATGCAAATAATATGCGCGGATATGGAATGTTTGGTATCAATATGGGGTGATTCGTCCCCCTAAAAAACATGCCCCCCTAAAAAATCGGTTTCGAAAAACAATAAGTGAAATAATTTTTTTGATTAGAAGCCTTTTCGGCCCCAGCCGGTCCACCTGTGCACTATCCAGGGTGTGGTAGCGCTACCTCCAGCCAAAACCTATCTGTTTTAAGTGTCACCGGCGAAAAAGGGCAGGTTCGAGGAAGGAATGGATCGAAATATAGGTCTTTTTGGGACGCGGGGGCAGATGCCAGTCCAGGCACTGGCAGAGAGGTCCAAGAACTGGCAGTTTTACAAAATAAATCGTATCTCCCTTAATAATAGGAGTTTCCCATAGTGTGACCTATAGATAAAGGGTAGCTCGAGCTGGCGAACGTCATGGTGGTCTTTATTTTCAAATATGCACAATGGGAACAAAGTTATCACCAACTTAGCGATCTTTTAAGGACAAATAAATGCATTGGTGCATCACGCTGACCTTATGGAATAAAATGACAGGTGGTCTAATGGTCTCTCAGCTAATAAAAATGCGTAGAGTCTTTTATACCAACCTAGCGATATTTTAGGCCTATTTAGCGATCTTTTAAGGAAAAATAATTTATGTCATGGCCGAATACAATGTTGTAGGGCTTTGGACGCCTCTACAGGTAATGTGGACTCTGGGAGTAATATAATAACAATGGGACGTGTAAGGCCGCGTTTTCGCGCCTTTGGACCCCTCTAAAGGTAATGTGAGCTCTGGGAGTAATATAAAAGCAATGGGACGTGTTAAGGCCGCGTTTCCGCGGCTTTGGACGCCTCTACAGGTAATGTGAGCTCTGGGAGTAATATAAAAGCAATGGGACGTGTTAGGGCCGCGTTTTCGCGGCTTTGGACGCCTCTACAGTTAATGTGAGCTCTGGGAGTAATATAAAAGCAATGGGACTTGTTAGGGCCGCATTTTCGCGGCTTTGGACGCCTCTACAGGTATTGTGGGCTGTGGCAGGTGTGTATTGGGTGTCTCTAATGGTGCTGAAGGGGCTAGTGGAGACGGGTGGGAACTGTAGGCAGGGAGAGCAAGCTGTAGCCTCTCTGTAGGCGAGATCTGAGTGGGTAGCTTTCTCAGCTTCATGAAATCAACAAGAACAGGACAGGAGAGAAAAGGACAGGGGATAGAGAGGTCCGATGCTGTGACGTATGTGTGATAACACTAGACTTGCACATGCCTTACAGTGAGTGGGCCTAATGAGAAAGGTCTTAAGTACTATACCTATGGTGGCACAGAAAAAATGAATTACTGAAAGGACCTTAGCAAGGCCTAAGCGGTCTAGGTCACAATCCAATGATTTCAGTAGCTGAGCTATTGTGTCCGTTTTTGGACGACAAATGGACGACGATTTCTCCCTGTTCTGGAACGCTGTATATAGCTGGGAGTCTTTAGCTCCCAGCTAATAACACCTACCAGATGGGTACCAGTTGGCCCCCGAAGGACTGCAGTGAATAGATTGGGGTTCTCTCATTGGCTAATAATTAAACCTGCTAAGTCTGTATAATATCGGAGTAGCGTATGGAAACGCCTTTCTGGATGTTCTGCCCCACCTCGTGTCTGCTTACCGCGGCGCTGTCCTCCTCCATATGCCCCCACGGAATCAGGTTACTGTCTTTTCTTGTCCTCAAAGCCTCCGCCAGAAGGGCATTTGGGTTGATTTACTAGACTCAGGATCCATTCCGATCGGTTCACTCGACCGCCCCAAGCCAAGAGACCAAACTCCATGCTGTATTAAAGTCACCTTAATATTCTTCGATCAGTCAGAACCCCGGGTCAGAACCCAAGGAATACTTCATGCGAAACTGAGGCAAGATGGACGGGAGTCAGTAAAATCCAAAATTCAGAGAGTGGGCGAAATATATAGAAACTTATATGCTTATGAAATTATAAGCATTATTTGTACAACTCTCATAGTTCTGATATTTCTGACGTGCAGTCCCGGGCGTGCAGTCCACCTTAGCTATTGGGCCCTGTGCTGATTGGTTATCAGGTCCCCTACAGCATTGAATTCAGCAAATGGAAGCTTTATTTTCTTATGTTGTCCGGCCTAGTACTTGTATTGCGAACAGCTAGTGGGTTTTTGTCGGGGCGAAATTAAACCTGTTTTGGGAGGAGCCCGGTGGGTGGAGGCTATTTGCAGAAGGTGCTTTGCATCGATCGGGGAAAGGCTCACATGTCCGTGGGTCAATCCTTCATGGTTTCCGCTCACAAAGGCAGACAAACGCCTCTCCGATTTACCCGGACGTGAATTGCAGTCCGTTCTCCTCTCAGAGCAGATCTTGGGTTAACGCACCAAGGAGCATCACATCTGTATCAATATGAAAGCCTAGGCATGTTTGGAGAGTTCAGTAATGTAACCCCTTCATCCGACATCCCCAGCGGTTCCCTGATCACAGCGCCGCCTGACCGGGGATGGGGCATATAGGTGCTTCCTGATCAGTTTGATAGGGTTTTTGTTGGCACATGAATAGGACCTCAAACAGTCGGTTGTATGTACATGTACTTATCTTTGGCCAAACCGGACGTGAGAAGTTGGGACGAAAACAGAAATGACTCCATCCACCGTCTAATTTGACTTTGCTTTCCCATTTGGCAACGCCTTAATTTTTTCTCACCTCCCCCTTTTTTTGATCACTCACAAATACCGATACAATCACTGGCCTACATATATAATGCCAGTAATACGAACGTTCCATAGACCATAACTAATTGAATATTGGCAAGATAACAGTCAGTTTGGACTGGTAGCTATACCGACTTTGCATGTTTATCAGTGGATGCTAGTACCATGCTGGTAGGGCTTACAGGTGTGACTGCACTGCAGCCACCAGCTAAGGCCTAATAAACATGCATTCTCACGAGATTTGGAGCTTGCAGGGGTCAGAAGACATTCTATACATGGGTGACTCTTAACACCTGTATGCGTGAAAACTCCACACCTGGAGGTGTCATGAGTGGTAGTACACACTAACCATACCCTTGAACTTGTAATGATATTATTAAGCCACTATGTGCTAATTAATGAGTCTTAATAGTAATTTTGCATGTAGGGTAGGACAGAGTGGATTCCCACCAGGTATTACATAACTGTACTCTGAAACAAGTGTAAAGCACATGCTGGTGACCAGCTTCAGCTAGACACTATGGCACCACCCCTATCCCGCTAGGTCGGAATACGGCCTTAGGCTTAGCTGGTTTGATTATCAGCCAATGAAATGACACCAACTATTCACTGCGGTCCTCTCGGGGGGGGGGGGGCAACTGGTACCAATCTGATAGGTGTTATCAGTAGAACTCGCTGATAACAAGCTCCAGTAATGGCGGCGCCCATGGGACAACCTGCTAACTCGGAATAGTGTGCAGGCCACACTGGGGGGATGGGTATATTCTTCGGTTCCATTAAAAAAAAAACACAAAAAACTCCCTGATTCCAAAGAACACCCCCTCCACTGCCATATACGGTTGGGGACACTGTGCAAGTGAGCAATTTTACCGGCGATTAAGTCTGTCAAGGGAAGGACACAAACCCAACTAACGAATCAGCTACCGAGCCAGGAAATGATTTGGCCCAAACGATTGCAGAATGCATGTTTTTACCAGGACGATTGGCAATTCCGTTATGACAGAATCAATATTACAATGAATTGGTTCATCTATTGGCCTACATGTAAAAAGCAAAACAGTAACTGTTTTTTGAAAACCTTCTACCAACAGTGTATGGCTCTCTTGGTATATCAATGATTAATCGAATCAATAAAACTAATTATAAGACGGCTAACGCTGGAAAGAATTGAATTACTAACGGCACGGAGCTAAAACCTCACCTTGGCTAAAGGACTAAGGGAGTGGTCATTATTTATCAACAGGGGGGGGGGGTGGTGGGTTTTTGCGCGGACGCGCGAAAATTTTTTACGCCCCCCCCCCTCGACGGCAGTCAAAATTTTTTGCGCCCCCCCCACGCCGGAGGCGCGGAGAGTTTTTCGCGCCCCTCTTTGATCTATAGTAGCGTGCGGGCTTTTTTGCTAAAAAGAGGGTGAATTTTTTTAGCCCCCCCTCAAGAGGGGTCAAAATTTTTTTAGCCCCCCCCCTCGGGAGGGGTCTGAAAATTTTACGCCCCCCCTCAAACCCACCACCCCCCCCTGTTGATAAATAATGACCACTCCCTAATTGAAGGGCTCCTATCCATCGTTACAGAATCGGGAGGGGGGGGGGTGATCAGAGCGTCTGGGCGTGTCTGGCAACTATCGGTATGACGCACAGTGTTCTACATTGTACGTGTCTACTTCGATGAACATTATAGCCTAATGATGTGTCCGTTACCCCCGCTATACCCCAAAGGTCTGTGTTTCTGGTGCAAATAGGCCTAGGTTATACACATCAAGACTATTATCTAAATTGCTGTGCCCCGCCCGAGTCTGGACACTCTAAACGTCCTACTCCTACGTCCTACTCCTACGTCCAAACGTCCAAAGACCATTCAAGTGCATGTACTGCATGATGCTTACATTTCCAATATTTTTCAATTCTCCTACCTCCCAACCCATCTTAAGTGTCTTCATCGTCATACTTTTTCTTCTGTGTAATGGTATAATCTCTCTTGGATTATCACAAAGGCAGAAGGCAGGACTATCCATTCCCTCACTTACCCCTGTTCTCCTTGTCAACGACGTAAATCCTTGGACACATCCTACTTCTCTAATATGCACAATTTCGAACTAGAAGAACTTTTTACACGTTGACAACATAATCCTAAAAGCAGCAGTTGCAACGCTGTTTGACAGGTTGGCGTTGTCTAAGATTTGATAAGTGGTAGTGACACCATTAACATTTGGCTGTCAATGTCTTCGTCGCTCTCATCCAAGGAGCATGTCATGCTACTTTATGAGCAGTAGGGTTCTCCTGAATTTCACACTGACATTGTGTAGTTGTCTATATTTATTGGCCCAGGGTATCCCCTGGGCTATTGGAGCCGGGTTTTCAGTCAGATCCACAAATTTGTAATCACCAACTTTAGGGTGTAATCATTTAGTGATATACTGTTAGTTTACACATTTTTCAAAAGCCAAAGGAAAGTTTCAAATCTCATCTATCAGACAACATTTTGTCCTTTATGGTGAGTGATGTCTTTCTCTACGAAAAAAGCTGCTGTACTTACGTCATGTTTTTAGGAGCTATACTGACTACAAGTTCTTTAACCATTGGGTCTATGGGTCAGATAGATTTTGGCGATGAAATTAGCACATGGAGTCCTATGGGTAATCACCAAGTGAGACTTTTTTCAGCAGGCAATGTTTACAGTGTCCAAGCTATACACATAACACATTTGGGACTGAGCGATAAACTAAGCATGCTAAGGATAAAGTTTTCTGTGGGGGCTAGGTGTCCAGGGGGCCAGTTTTCCAGGGGGCCAGGTGTCCAGGGGCTAGGTCTCCAGGGGGCCAGGTGTCCGGGAGCCAAGTGTCCGGGGGCCAAGTGTCCAGGGGCCAGGTGTCTGGGGGCCAGGTGTCCGGGGGGGCCAGCACACCAGGGGGCCAGCAGTCCAAGGGGTTTAGTAAGAGAAGATTATGCCAGACTGGTGTCAGTACATGTATAGATAATAGTCTCTATTTGTAAGTAATTAGTCAATATTTCGCAAGTGCTGATTCCTGTGACCCTACAGGGTTGATAGAGGGTTTTATGGTACCTACCCTGAGCCTTCTGTGCTTCAATGCACAACGCCCAATTTTTATCGCCCAAAGTTATCTGTAAGATAAAACGTAATTAAAGTTGCTAACCAAAATGAAAAATGGTGTTGATAAAAGACAAAAGACAATTTGATAAAAAAAAATATGCATATTAGTCCAAAGGCCAATCCAGGGGAGGGGGCTAGGGGGCACGTGCCCCCCCCCCCGACCCCCTGAAATTGGGCCAGCTATGACTCTTAACTATAGGAAATGTGGCCCGAGACCCTACTTTTCTTGACTGTGCCCCCCCCCCCGACCACCCCTTCAGGAAAATGTTGCCAACCCATCCTCTACATTGCCACAAACTAGCAAGTTGGGCCACTAATCCATCCCCCTTCACCTTTTTCCCTGTCCATCTGTGGCAGCCTACTGTCTCTCCCCTGACAACCCCTCTCCCTCTCCCATGTCACCTGTTTCTCCTCTCCCTAACTGATTGCATGCATTGTTTCCTCTTCATTTCACTGAAAACCTGCCGCTATTGGTAAGTCGTCATATATGACAAGTTAAGGGTCGTCAGAGGGTCGTCAGGTCATTATGACTACCCTAAGTTGTCATACTGACCACCTTGGATTCACTGCTAGTCTGGGTTTGTGCCATGAGAGGGCCCCACTATGCATTTCTGTGATACAAATGATGTAACCCGGGGTGTATGTTGAGCCTTATCTTTACATTGTTCTTGTTGTATAGTCTAATATGAAAAGGAAAATATGGGCAATATTTGACACAAATGAACCTGTGAAAAATAGGCATTTCTTAGTAGAAGAGGTAGAAAAAAGATGGATAATTTTGGTAATGACACCTCTCTTATGGATATTGCTAGAGTATGACCACTTATTTGAGTGTGGCTATGGTATGATACATGTAGGTGGGAGTACTGACAATGTACTATGTCAGACTGTACCACTGAACCCATGATCGTGGGTTGGGAATACCCTAAATAAACTCTTTAATGGTGGATGAGGTAACGAGATATAACAAAAGAAATGATATTGGGAAAATGTAGAAGACAATACTATATACATATATGTAATTTCTACACAGGACTATATAGCTATAAAGGACAGCCATAGTGACGACTTTAGGTTGTAACTGATGACCTAAAGTTGTCACCTATGACGACCTCCTGACGACCTAAAGCTGTAGTTTTGGGTATTGTCAACCTGAGGACCTAAAGTCGTCACTATTGATGAGTTCTGGACCCTGTAGGTTTTCAGTGTTCCTTATGTCACTTTCTGTCTGCCTTCACATTTCACATCACAAATATATCTATGCTGATTACCATTGGTTGAAAATTGTGGGTCTATGAATGCCTGTATCTGATGAAAGGAAGGGGCAGTCCTGATTGTCTTGTTTTTACCCAGTGTCATTTAATGCATTCATCTCCCCAATCTCTAATCTCCCTTCCCATTGCCTTTCTCTCCCCACACATCCTTTACTATCACCCTCCCATGAGTAGTGGAATGGTGGGGTTGGGCTGAAAGAAGGATGAGACTGGCATTTAATAGGAATAGTGGGCTAGGGGTAAGGTCAGGATGAAATCTGGTAGATAGGGAATGGTGGGGTTGGGGAGGGGTGAGGGCAGGATGATACTCGCAGAAGGGGAATGATGGGGCTGGGGGTGAGCATAGAACCAGATTGGCATTGGGGGACTTATGGAACAATAGCTAGGCAGGATGAGACTGGCAGTAGTGAAATATTGGAGCTGGGGCTGTGGGCAAAATGAGATTGGAAATGAGCCCCCCTCCACAGGTTCATCCCTCCGCCATCTTCAATCTCATCTTGCTACTGGAAATTTGACACCCATTTTGTAGTAGGCCTAAGTGATTCTAAAAAAACCCAATAGATTGAGGTCTAAAATTGCACCAGAATGCACCAAATGCCCTCTAGAATTCAAAATATTCCTGGAGAGGGGGCATGTCCCCAAACAGGGCCCAAACCCCCGCCCAAACCCCACTACCATGGTCACTTTCCTGTGTGCGAACTCACTGCACTTCGCTTTTGATGAGTCCACCAACCCATAGCTACATCCCATGGCCAAGATGTGCGCCCCCCCTTCCTAAAATCCTGGATCCGCCCCTGTCATACGTACAGTTTATATTCATAGCGAGATGGGGAGTAGATGTGTATCTATGAGCAGGACACACCCTGATGGTGCCCGGAAGAAATGTTGTCCATATGCTAATTGAGATGGATACATATAGGAACACCCTGCGGTCAAGACCTACGCCCGCTGTGGCGGATCTCGCCCCCCCCCCCCCGACTTTAGGTTCTCAGGATGACAGTATGACAATACTGACAATACAAAGTTATCATACTGACGTCTTAGGTCGTCATTTTGACCACCTAATGTGTAATTTTAGGTATTGTCAACCTGAGGACCTAAAGTCGTCACCACTGACTAGTTTCGGGTCTTCCCGGTTTTCAGTGTTTACTCATACCAAATCTGGCCAGCCCCCTCTACAAATCCCTGCATCTGCCCCTGTGCCCTGGACACTAAACGTTTGATTTGGTATCTGCGTCCACTCATGAACGCAGTATAATCAGCCTTTGGTTTACTTGCCTCACCTGTTGAAAATACACATTCAATATATGCAATATACAGTCAATTCAGTCGACCACCTTAGGGACTTTCAGAAAGTGGTCGCGTTAGAGAGGTGGGCGCACTGTAGGGAGTCTATGATCCATGTTCTAAAATATAGATTTAGAAAGTCTACGAATCAAAGTTTCATTACACCAAAAGGGCTATCTAGGGGTTACACCGAAATCCCTTTGAAAAGAAGTCTGCTATCATTGTAATATTATGTTTTACAAGTCCTATGCTACTCATGAATAGAGATACAGTAGATTACAATAAATAATCTTCACTTCATGCAATATACAATGCACCACATTTACAATTACAGCTCTGTGTCGTGGTAGTAAAACTGACTTAAGGTATTATTATGTATATTCAAACACTGCACACCCCCTTACCTTGATACCTCAAAGTCAGATGCAACATGAAGAACACAATAATGATGCAGTGCAACAGAGGGGTCTCCAGCAGACCTAACACTCCATCCCTCATCGTGAAAACTCCTCCAGGGTCCAACTTAAAAACACTGCGTCACAACAAGAGTCTACATCATACATGTAACTGCCCCATGCCTAATATAACAACTCATGCCAATGGTGACTATCTAAGGCCAATTTATGGGGCATGGGGTATGTGCCGGGTATATATGTCAGGGCAGCCGGCCTGAAACGTTCAGTGCATTTGTAAGGGATCCAGGCCCTTCGGACCTTGGTTAAAAATAGCATGTAAGCCCAAAGCCAATGCATATAAATGACATGCAGGGTCCTCTCTAAAAACTGGGTACCATTCCCCAATGACGCCAACCAGGCCAGTTTCATGTAACTAATGTACTAGCTGTCCTGTTGGCTGTAGTCAGACGTGTTGGGTCGGTACAGGGCAAGCTTAATTTTAGAGCACAGTGGTTGGAATTGTGAGGGAATATTCCATGGACTGTTTTCTATTAGTGTGCCTATATAAGTCTTCGACTGTTTTTTTGTCTACAGTAGATCGAGAGGAACTATTGTCAACATGCCTTGGGCCACGAGTATTTGTAAATGTCCGTTAGCTGTGAAATTGAATTTACCCATATACCTATATTCCAATATACCCAGGGGGACACCACCCATTCCATCGATATACATTGTCATTCTCTGTGCAGCATGCCTCATAGGATGACATACGTACATGGGAGATGCTCTGCTGTTGTCCAATTCTTCTCTTTATGCGACCAATGTTTCATATGATATTATATAGACCTCATGGTGCCTCACGGCGTGTATGAGCCTGGGTGAGGCAGATTCACAGACACCATCTGTTATGTCTTGTTTTAGCTCAAAGTCGTAGCTCCTGTCTTATCTAATTAAATCCTGAAAACCGTCATCTGGAGAACAGGATCGACTCCTGTGTTATCTGACCAAATAAATCCAGAAACCCATTATCTGGAAAACTGGAGCGGCTCATGTCCATGGTGGCTACCTATATAGTCCACACCTGTGTGAATGGTCTGCTTTCAGAGCTGCTCCCCTGGCTACCTGCAATCGCTCACTGGTTTGTGGTCCAATTCTGGGCGTTACTTTCTCACCAACTGCTTCCTTTGGAGGTGCTCTCGAGGTGCACAGCAGGGCTTGGGTTCTCAAGAGGGGTCCGCAACGTCTCACTATATTCAGTATTGGCGGGAGTCGCTCATTCAGGTCACATTCCACAGATGTGCTCAGTATTTGTTCACAGCTCCAAGTGGTTGCCTAACAAATCCCAATGGATCAGCCGTAGACAATCGGAGAACGTGGCAATCCATGACCGTGGTTGTTTTCTCATGATATGAGAGTGATACGAGGATGTAGATACGAGTGGGTAGGTTTAGATGACAAACACTGAGTGACTGGCCTAGCAGTTATTGAGTGGATGCCTGACTGCAGAGCATGTCCAAGAGAATAGCTGAGTGAGTAGGTGAGTGAATGAGCATGTGTGAGCTGGAGGTGGGTGACTGGGTCGGAGAGAGCAGCTCCTGCAGGAAGCTTCATTATGGGCTGCCTCTGCTATAGGTATAGGAAGACAACTAGCGTCACGTTGAGCAGCTAGTAGGAGCGGCAGCGGGAGCCAGGAGGGCTGGAGACGCAGAGGACATCTCCTGCCCTGCGTGCCGCTAGTGGCGCTACAATCGGCACACGGGTGCTGCTGTTGCCATAGCAGGGTGGGGTTTTGCAGTAATGGTGGGCTAGTGGTGCAGCGCCAACAAGCGCCACCCCGGAGGCGGAGGTAATGGGGGGGGGGGGGCAGCATGGCGCTATCCGGGCGGCGATTATCACTCCCCCATACACCCGCTTATCGTGTCGCCGGTGACGGATGAGCCACTCTGAGCAGATTACCGTGTGCCCGAGCAGCCCCCTCACGGCCGAAGCTGGCACGCGTATAAACAATGCCTATACGTAAGATGCATTGCCTTATTTGATGGTGTCCCCCGCTAGATTCCAATCGTGCCGTGATAAAGGCACTCCTAAAGGACCCCAGACAGGTAATCACGGAGCGGGTAGACAGTAGGAGGTGTATGCCGGGACGCTGGGCATTCCGAGACAACAGAACTTTACAATATTGGTGTGACATTTACATAGGCCCTAGGTGTACATTTAATGTCCATAGTCAAGGGTTATTTGTAAAAAAAAGTATGTGGTGTGGGATAAACAGTATGGGTTGGCAACTATTAAAGGGAGTGGTAATTATTTATCGACCGGGGGGTGAACATTTTTTACGCCCCCCCCCCCTCAACGGCAGTTAAAGTTTTTTGTGCCCCTCTTGCGCCAGAGTCGCAGAGAATTTCCGTGGCCCTATTTGATCTAGCATACGGGCTTATTTTTACTAAAAAAAGGGTAAATTTGTATGCCCCCTCAAGGGGGGGCAAGTTTTTATGCCCCCCCCCCTCAGGAGGGGTCTAAAATTTGTATGCCCCCCCTCTGTTAAATAGACCTAAATAATGACCACTCCCTAATAAAATGGTTGGGGAACCAACGGCCGATATCATTCCTTCAAATTTCTCAATCAGGTATCATTATGCTTCTTTACTGCATCATAATTTAAATTAGAGCAGTTGGCTTGGGGCGATAAATGAATATATACCAAGGCTCCGAGATCGTTAGTAGGGGGCACCATTGCATTGTTTGATCTGGTACCCCGGCTGGTACCCTGCGAGATAGCAATGATACCAAGCATGATGGGCACTAGTTGTTACATAATGCACCCTAAAAAGTATGCACTGAATGAATGGAATCATCAGTGACTCATCTCACTGGTCAATTATATATCCCACTAGGGCATAGCGGCCTGACAAAACGCAGTGGGCCTAATGTTAAATCCAGAGTCTCCCAACTACAACAACCACTTTTCCTCTCTTGAACTACACTGGGTATCCTTGATTTGAAGCACGGACTTCACATGCAACTGTAGCAAAAAGACCTGTTATTACAATAGACATTTTTTTATCATTCCGGAGAAATTACAGCAACCATTTCAAGTTTAATCTATGCCGCCCCCCTTCCTTTCTGAAAAAGGAGCGAGAGACGAAGTTCAACTTCGCATTGCTCATACTGAGATTAACTTGGACAAATCTCGATGTCTAACTGTCCGGGCTAATTGTACAGATGCTATTGGCCACTAGCTGGTCTGGAGCTGGTTCCGGTAACACACTGATAAGAACTGATAACATGGCACCAGCATGTCCCTGGAATTAGGTGTTAACCAGGGACAAGGTACCCATCATGTTATGTGTTATCAGTGGGTTTTACCTCAACCAGCGAAATTCAAAATTGCGGCTCCACTAGGCCTCCATAATGAGTCCTATACCGACTTAGCTGGTTCGATTATCAGCCAATGGAACAACACCAAGTATTCACTGCGGTCATCTAGAGGGGGGGGGGGGGTTAGGTACCCATCTAATAACCGCTATCAGTAATAACCACTGGTATTCAACTTCAGCAATGGCCGTGCCTATTAGACAATCTGTTATCTCGGTATAGTCTTGCTAAAAGTATCGTTGGGTGCTAACTAATGCGGCCTACGTGATTGGGTCCCCACAGGTCATTCCCTTCTGTGCATACCATGGGTCTGTTTAAAAAAGTAAAGGTAGGTAGATCGGATTTTTTTTTGTGTTTTCAAATCTCCGGTCTTACTTACAGGGATTAAAGTCACAGAGCACAAAAACCCCTGAAATGGTCCAATATTTGCCCCAAAAACCTGGGTTTCTATATGAATGTATAGGGCCCTGGAACTTCAAAATCCCTGAAATCAGGGAATTCCCTGAAGACTTTCATCCCTGTACTTAGGCATACCTTTGTATTGAATTTCGGATGTTATAGGCGGGTTTCCACTGGTTACTATGGTAAGGATAACTTTTCTCTGGAAATGTGTCAAACAAGCAAAAAAATATATGGGAATAATCATGTACCCAGTGTAGCACCCAGTGTAGTGAATTTTGCGTCAGACATTGGTGGAACTGTGGTAGGTCTGTATGTCAGTACAGTAGGTCACATGTAGTGCGTTGACATACACACTGTAGTTGGGATACCATAGTTGACTAGCACTCACAATGAAAAGCATAGCTGTAGTAAACTACTACCTTCCATGTTCCATAAATTATTCAATAATCGGAACAAAGAGTGGTTAAATGTACATGTAAACACATTTAGAATAGTAAGTCATTCCCAATGGCCAATCACCCTAAAGGCCAAGCATCCGAAAGGCAAATAACCCAGTCTACTATTATAGGAAATGTTTTCCCCTCGCAGGCCATTCAGTCCTGCAGATTTTGTTCTTCTGCAGGCCTACCGTAATCTCTTGCATATAAGGCGCAGCTCGCCTATAAGGCGCCCCCCAAACTCAGGGAGGTCCGTTATAATGTATAAGGCGCACCTCTGAGGGCAAATTTTTGTTAGTTTAGTACTGTTCTATAGTAAAAAATACCCCCCCCTATAAGGTGCACCCCAAACTCAAGGCAATTTACCTCCCATGTATAAGACCTAGCAGCATTTTGTTTGGCCTATAAAACGCGCCTTATACGCGGGAGATTATGGTAGATGGATTTTGGCAGGACCAAATTCCTCAAGATTATCATTTTCATGAATAATATAATGAAAAACAATAAAATTAACTCACTATTTTAATCGTTAACTCTATAAACCTTAATGAGCAGTAATGCATTTGTTTTAGGATGTAAAACCTTAATAATGGTCTAATTTGCAAGCCATAAAAACCAAAATGTAGCCCAAGGTCACGAGGTTACAGCCAGACATTCAGTCCGGCAGTCTGACAATTTCCGCTGGCCCGGCAGCGATTTTGCTGGCAAAAGCCAATGTTTGATGAGTTTTCGTATTGACTGAAAACCCCAATGGCAAATGATCCCAAAGGCCAATGATCCCAGAGGCCAATAACCCCAATGGACAATCATTCCAAAGGCCAATAACCCCAATGGCAAATCATCCCGAAGGCCAAAAGAAATAAAAAACAAACAAAGGCTAATCATCCCAAAAAAATAGGGTCGGTTGGGATACCTGAACACAACATTTTTTTTTAAGGCCCAATCATCCAAAAGGCCAATTATCCTAATAGCCAATAATCCCAAAACCCAACCTTACCAATGGTCAATATAAAGTCCCAACAACAAATCATTCTAAATGTCAATCAGCCCAATCATGGCCAATCATTCCAATGGCCACTCTTCCCAATGTCAATCATTCCAAAGGTCAATCATCCCATGGGCCAATCATCCCAAAAGACTACTACTGTACTAGTATCCCAATGGTATTAAAAGATGCAAAAGATTTATATGGTCAATGGCTATAAGGCCGAAAAGAAATTTCCGATAACATGGTCCAAAAAGTTGAGGTAGGTAGGGTTTTTTTTTTCAATTTTTTTTTCTTTACAGAGCCATATTTTGGCCGAAATATATCAGCCAGAACATAGAAAACTTGGGTAGAAATCTTGGATTCTCCATTTGAACACAAATGACAATGGAAATCTCAAGATATCAAAATTTTAAAATGAATGTGAAAAATTTATGAAAAATGTGAAAATTTTTGAAAAAATTATGAAATTTTTGAAAAAAAATCTCAGGTCGGCCCCCTTTTGCTGAGGTAGGTCGGGTGTGACCGGAAACAACTTCTTTTTTTGGCCTAACCATTAGGCATTCCAAGCCAACCAAGCCTCTGGGCTCCAAGCCGAAGCAAGGTGTTTGGCAGAGCTCAGAACTTGACTGTCATATCATATGCCTATATGGTGCAGGAGGCCTTAGATTCGCATAAAAGATGTGTCTTAGGCCACACCGAATTAAAATATTGGTCTATGGATTTCCCGCACCTTAATTTCCAAAATACCGTACAAATTTTAATTTTTTAAGAAAATTTATTGGTCTATGGATTCCACCCACGTCATTTTCTGGTAAATTGCAGATTTTTACAGGATCAATCAATAAAAATACACCAGCCAGCCCCCCCCTGTTGTTAAAAAATGATCACTCCCTTAGGAAAAAAAATAACAATTTCAGCAAGGGACCCCCTGCCACAAAAAAAAATTAGCCCTCTCCATATTTTAGCCATGCAAAATCCATAGACAAATAAATTTTCCTAGAAAAATAAAAATAAAAATTTCGTCCTCCCCCCTCTTTTTCTAAAACAGAAAATCCATAGACCAATTTTTTTTAAATTTGGAGTGGCCTTATACTCGGATATTACGCAAAAGTACTAGTGGCAGTTGCCGACTACGACCTCACATACTCTATTAAAAGTAGGTACGTGAATGAAAGGGCTGCTATGAGCGCGGACCATGTCCTAGAAAACTGTGACAGGTTTGGTAGGTGTGTGCAGGGATAGGTCTCAGTGATTAGCTTTAAAATTATAGAAATAGTTGATGAATAAGGTTCCTGATATTTTATCTGCCAAGAAGACAAGATTTCCTTTGATTTAGTGTTTCAATTTTGTATGAACTCTAATTAGTTAATTAATTACCACCTTAATTAGGTCAATGTTTTAGTAATCTCTCATTCATTATATGATAGAACTTAGGAAGTCGAACAAAAACATATAGAACAGCAAGTACATAGTCTTAACCTCATCTCTACCAAATATGAAGGAATTCTATCGACGAGCACATAGGTTTCTAGGATCAGCCAACTTAAATTTCAGCTAATTTTGATGGTTTTTCTCAACTTTTTATATTCATAAATTCATATCTCTGACCCTAGTGGTCATATCAGCTTCATTTAAACTGCATTGTATCCGTAAAGTCATTGGCTTTCAGGAAATATATGGTTTGCTATGATATATCTCTTTTCAAATTATGGCAATAATGTAGCTAAAGGTCACAGACAATTCCTCTTTGTAGAGTTTAATTTCATGACGAAAATTTGGCCAACCTTGTCTCACAAAAACCTCAATAACTCACCCAAAAATGACCTTAAAATTACAATTCAAAAAGCATGTTGCTTCTCACATATGTGCGGAAAAGACTGTGCCAAAAACCAAGAGCTCTCATGTGTTTACAATTTTTAGTCACATACCTATTAAAAGCTGAAGACGTACGGCAGAACAACACCAACTCCTGCCGCCTGCCTGGACAATACAGTAGCAAGCTCCAGCAATGGCCGCCCCCATGGGACAACCTGCTACCTCGGAATAGTGGCAGCAGTGGTGGGATAGCAGTACACGTGAACAGGGGCGCCTGAACAGGCTCTTGCCAAGAGTCTTGGTAAAGCCTACTCAGAAATAGGTAAAGCCTAGCAGAAATAAAAGAATCTAGACTGGCCCACTGGGTCTACTCTACTAAATTTATAAACAAAAGTACTTACCGAATCCACTGAATAGCATCCACAATAGGCAGATGGGGAGTGCAATGAAATACACTAACAGTATCTTTTTGGGACTGAAGCAGCGCTTCAATGCCATGTTGTATTTTTTTAACAATAACTCTTTCAATATGGTTAAATTTGCATCTTGTCGGCAGCAAGAACGAGCTGCGTGTCAGAGTCCTCCATGATTGTTGACATCTTACATGCATTCATGTTTCCTCTGTGGAGAGCTCTCCCGATAGTGCAGCCATCTGCTGGATCGATATAGAACTAAAACCACCCGAGCAGGATGCAGGGAACTAAAGCTGTAGACCTACTGGTGGACCGTCCCTCCACAATACCAGCAGGGGTCAGCTACTACTGTATCCTCCATGGACGGCTGTGGAAGCCAAAATCCCCATGTTCCCCAGCCGAGCAATTGTTGACAGGTCGCAAGGCAAAATACAGCAAGGCATCTCATCCACCTGGACAGGTAAAAACTCTCATTCTCCCACCTCCTTTATCATTTTTTATCTTCTCCATGTAGTACTCTTATGCAAACATCCCATTTTACGCACCAGGGGGCCTCTGAAAAATTCGTTTTGGGCCTAAAAATGTCAAGTTTAGTCCAAAAAACCCTAAAATTCACTTTTCTAGGCGTACAACTTTTTAAAAATGCACCTTTAACATGTTGCATGTCTTTGAAATTATGCCCCCTTCTCTTGTTGCTATGCCAACAGTCAGTGTTTCTTGATAGATTACAATATATATACATGGCACATCCAAAATATGGATGTTCCCCAGCCGAGCAATTGTTGACAGGTCGCAAGGCAAAATACAGCAAGGCATCTCATCCACCTGGACAGGTTAAAACTCTCATTCTCCCACCTCCTTTATCATTTTTTAGCTTCTCCATGTAGTACTCTTCTGCAAACATCCCATTTTACGCACCAGGGGGCCTCTGAAAAATTCGTTTTTTGCCTAAAAATGTCAAGTTTAGTCCAAAAAACACTAAAATTCACATTTCTAGGCGTACAACTTTTTAAAAATGCACCTTTAACATGTTGCATGTCTTTGAAATTATGCCCCCTTCTCTTGTTGCTATGCCAACAGTCAGTGTTTCTTGATAGATTACAATATATATACATGGCACATCCAAAATATGGATGTTCCCCAGCCGAGCAATTGTTGACAGGTCGCAAGGCAAAATACAGCAAGGCATCACATCCGCCTGGACAGGTTAAAACTCTCATTCTCCCACCTCCTTTATCATTTTTTATCTTCTCCATGTAGTACTCTTCTGCAAACATCCCATTTTACGCACCAGGGGGCCTCTGAAAAATTCGTTTTTTGCCTAAAAATGTCAAGTTTAGTCCAAAAAACACTAAAATTCACATTTCTAGGCGTACAACTTTTTAAAAATGCACCTTTAACATGTTGCATGTCTTTGAAATTATGCCCCCTTCTCTTGTTGCTATGCCAACAGTCAGTGTTTCTTGATAGATTACAATATATATACATGGCACATCCAAAATATGGATGTTCCCCAGCCGAGCAATTGTTGACAGGTCGCAAGGCAAAATACAGCAAGGCATCACATCCGCCTGGACAGGTTAAAACTCTCATTCTCCCACCTCCTTTATCATTTTTTATCTTCTCCATGTAGTACTCTTCTGCAAACATCCCATTTTACGCACCAGGGGGCCTCTGAAAAATTCGTTTTTTGCCTAAAAATGTCAAGTTTAGTCCAAAAAACACTAAAATTCACATTTCTAGGCGTACAACTTTTTAAAAATGCACCTTTAACATGTTGCATGTCTTTGAAATTATGCCCCCTTCTCTTGTTGCTATGCCAACAGTCAGTGTTTCTTGATAGATTACAATATATATACATGGCACATCCAAAATATGGATGTTCCCCAGCCGAGCAATTGTTGACAGGTCGCAAGGCAAAATACAGCAAGGCATCACATCCGCCTGGACAGGTTAAAACTCTCATTCTCCCACCTCCTTTATCATTTTTTATCTTCTCCATGTAGTACTCTTCTGCAAACATCCCATTTTACGCACCAGGGGGCCTCTGAAAAATTCGTTTTTTGCCTAAAAATGTCAAGTTTAGTCCAAAAAACACTAAAATTCATATTTCTAGGCGTACAACTTTTTAAAAATGCACCTTTAACATGTTGCATGTCTTTGAAATTATCCCCCCTTCTCTTGTTGCTATGCCAACAGTCAGTGTTTCTTGATAGATTACAATATATATACATGGCACATCCAAAATATGGATGTTCCCCAGCCGAGCAATTGTTGACAGGTCGCAAGGCAAAATACAGCAAGGCATCTCATCCACCTGGACAGGTTAAAACTCTCATTCTCCCACCTCCTTTATCATTTTTTAGCTTCTCCATGTAGTACTCTTCTGCAAACATCCCATTTTACGCACCAGGGGGCCTCTGAAAAATTCGTTTTTTGCCTAAAAATGTCAAGTTTAGTCCAAAAAACACTAAAATTCACATTTCTAGGCGTACAACTTTTTAAAAATGCACCTTTAACATGTTGCATGTCTTTGAAATTATGCCCCCTTCTCTTGTTGCTATGCCAACAGTCAGTGTTTCTTGATAGATTACAATATATATACATGGCACATCCAAAATATGGATGTTCCCCAGCCGAGCAATTGTTGACAGGTCGCAAGGCAAAATACAGCAAGGCATCTCATCCACCTGGACAGGTAAAAACTCTCATTCTCCCACCTCCTTTATCATTTTTTATCTTCTCCATGTAGTACTCTTATGCAAACATCCCATTTTACGCACCAGGGGGCCTCTGAAAAATTCGTTTTGGGCCTAAAAATGTCAAGTTTAGTCCAAAAAAACCCTAAAATTCACTTTTCTAGGCGTACAACTTTTTAAAAATGCACCTTTAACATGTTGCATGTCTTTGAAATTATGCCCCCTTCTCTTGTTGCTATGCCAACAGTCAGTGTTTCTTGATAGATTACAATATATATACATGGCACATCCAAAATATGGATGTTCCCCAGCCGAGCAATTGTTGACAGGTCGCAAGGCAAAATACAGCAAGGCATCTCATCCACCTGGACAGGTTAAAACTCTCATTCTCCCACCTCCTTTATCATTTTTTAGCTTCTCCATGTAGTACTCTTCTGCAAACATCCCATTTTACGCACCAGGGGGCCTCTGAAAAATTCGTTTTTTGCCTAAAAATGTCAAGTTTAGTCCAAAAAACACTAAAATTCACATTTCTAGGCGTACAACTTTTTAAAAATGCACCTTTAACATGTTGCATGTCTTTGAAATTATGCCCCCTTCTCTTGTTGCTATGCCAACAGTCAGTGTTTCTTGATAGATTACAATATATATACATGGCACATCCAAAATATGGATGTTCCCCAGCCGAGCAATTGTTGACAGGTCGCAAGGCAAAATACAGCAAGGCATCACATCCGCCTGGACAGGTTAAAACTCTCATTCTCCCACCTCCTTTATCATTTTTTATCTTCTCCATGTAGTACTCTTCTGCAAACATCCCATTTTACGCACCAGGGGGCCTCTGAAAAATTCGTTTTTTGCCTAAAAATGTCAAGTTTAGTCCAAAAAACACTAAAATTCACATTTCTAGGCGTACAACTTTTTAAAAATGCACCTTTAACATGTTGCATGTCTTTGAAATTATGCCCCCTTCTCTTGTTGCTATGCCAACAGTCAGTGTTTCTTGATAGATTACAATATATATACATGGCACATCCAAAATATGGATGTTCCCCAGCCGAGCAATTGTTGACAGGTCGCAAGGCAAAATACAGCAAGGCATCACATCCGCCTGGACAGGTTAAAACTCTCATTCTCCCACCTCCTTTATCATTTTTTATCTTCTCCATGTAGTACTCTTCTGCAAACATCCCATTTTACGCACCAGGGGGCCTCTGAAAAATTCGTTTTTTGCCTAAAAATGTCAAGTTTAGTCCAAAAAACACTAAAATTCATATTTCTAGGCGTACAACTTTTTAAAAATGCACCTTTAACATGTTGCATGTCTTTGAAATTATCCCCCCTTCTCTTGTTGCTATGCCAACAGTCAGTGTTTCTTGATAGATTACAATATATATACATGGCACATCCAAAATATGGATGTTCCCCAGCCGAGCAATTGTTGACAGGTCGCAAGGCAAAATACAGCAAGGCATCTCATCCACCTGGACAGGTTAAAACTCTCATTCTCCCACCTCCTTTATCATTTTTTAGCTTCTCCATGTAGTACTCTTCTGCAAACATCCCATTTTACGCACCAGGGGGCCTCTGAAAAATTCGTTTTTTGCCTAAAAATGTCAAGTTTAGTCCAAAAAACACTAAAATTCACATTTCTAGGCGTACAACTTTTTAAAAATGCACCTTTAACATGTTGCATGTCTTTGAAATTATGCCCCCTTCTCTTGTTGCTATGCCAACAGTCAGTGTTTCTTGATAGATTACAATATATATACATGGCACATCCAAAATATG
Source organism: Acholoe squamosa (assembly GCA_949317995.1). Taxonomy (NCBI): domain Eukaryota; kingdom Metazoa; phylum Annelida; class Polychaeta; order Phyllodocida; family Polynoidae; genus Acholoe; species Acholoe squamosa. The sequence goes on along the minus strand of OX439035.1, from coordinate 79,110,323 downwards.
GATGTTCCCCAGCCGAGCAATTGTTGACAGGTCGCAAGGCAAAATACAGCAAGGCATCACATCCGCCTGGACAGGTTAAAACTCTCATTCTCCCACCTCCTTTATCATTTTTTATCTTCTCCATGTAGTACTCTTCTGCAAACATCCCATTTTACGCACCAGGGGGCCTCTGAAAAATTCGTTTTTTGCCTAAAAATGTCAAGTTTAGTCCAAAAAACACTAAAATTCACATTTCTAGGCGTACAACTTTTTAAAAATGCACCTTTAACATGTTGCATGTCTTTGAAATTATGCCCCCTTCTCTTGTTGCTATGCCAACAGTCAGTGTTTCTTGATAGATTACAATATATATACATGGCACATCCAAAATATGGATGTTCCCCAGCCGAGCAATTGTTGACAGGTCGCAAGGCAAAATACAGCAAGGCATCACATCCGCCTGGACAGGTTAAAACTCTCATTCTCCCACCTCCTTTATCATTTTTTATCTTCTCCATGTAGTACTCTTCTGCAAACATCCCATTTTACGCACCAGGGGGCCTCTGAAAAATTCGTTTTTTGCCTAAAAATGTCAAGTTTAGTCCAAAAAACACTAAAATTCACATTTCTAGGCGTACAACTTTTTAAAAATGCACCTTTAACATGTTGCATGTCTTTGAAATTATGCCCCCTTCTCTTGTTGCTATGCCAACAGTCAGTGTTTCTTGATAGATTACAATATATATACATGGCACATCCAAAATATGGATGTTCCCCAGCCGAGCAATTGTTGACAGGTCGCAAGGCAAAATACAGCAAGGCATCACATCCGCCTGGACAGGTTAAAACTCTCATTCTCCCACCTCCTTTATCATTTTTTATCTTCTCCATGTAGTACTCTTCTGCAAACATCCCATTTTACGCACCAGGGGGCCTCTGAAAAATTCGTTTTTTGCCTAAAAATGTCAAGTTTAGTCCAAAAAACACTAAAATTCACATTTCTAGGCGTACAACTTTTTAAAAATGCACCTTTAACATGTTGCATGTCTTTGAAATTATGCCCCCTTCTCTTGTTGCTATGCCAACAGTCAGTGTTTCTTGATAGATTACAATATATATACATGGCACATCCAAAATATGGATGTTCCCCAGCCGAGCAATTGTTGACAGGTCGCAAGGCAAAATACAGCAAGGCATCACATCCGCCTGGACAGGTTAAAACTCTCATTCTCCCACCTCCTTTATCATTTTTTATCTTCTCCATGTAGTACTCTTCTGCAAACATCCCATTTTACGCACCAGGGGGCCTCTGAAAAATTCGTTTTTTGCCTAAAAATGTCAAGTTTAGTCCAAAAAACACTAAAATTCACATTTCTAGGCGTACAACTTTTTAAAAATGCACCTTTAACATGTTGCATGTCTTTGAAATTATGCCCCCTTCTCTTGTTGCTATGCCAACAGTCAGTGTTTCTTGATAGATTACAATATATTTACATGGCACATCCAAAATATGGATGTTCCCCAGCCGAGCAATTGTTGACAGGTCGCAAGGCAAAATACAGCAAGGCATCACATCCGCCTGGACAGGTTAAAACTCTCATTCTCCCACCTCCTTTATCATTTTTTATCTTCTCCATGTAGTACTCTTCTGCAAACATCCCATTTTACGCACCAGGGGGCCTCTGAAAAATTCGTTTTTTGCCTAAAAATGTCAAGTTTAGTCCAAAAAACACTAAAATTCACATTTCTAGGCGTACAACTTTTTAAAAATGCACCTTTAACATGTTGCATGTCTTTGAAATTATGCCCCCTTCTCTTGTTGCTATGCCAACAGTCAGTGTTTCTTGATAGATTACAATATATTTACATGGCACATCCAAAATATGGATGTTCCCCAGCCGAGCAATTGTTGACAGGTCGCAAGGCAAAATACAGCAAGGCATCTCATCCACCTGGACAGGTAAAAACTCTCATTTAAATTACAATATCTTAAAATGATCAAAATATATACAAAGCATGGCCAACTTTTGTGATATGACAGTTGTAACGTAAGTGTAAGAAAGAGGAGACCTCTAAATAAGACGGATTCTCCGTAGAGTCTGGAGAGGCAGAGTGTCGAAAATCGCCCAATCATCACTAGATGTCTCTCCATCTTCCCGGAGTTCCACCATCTCGTTAACTACCTGTCCCCGACGTCTTTCCTCAGTAGCATGGCGGTTCTTTTCAGCGGTTTCTTTCGATGGAGGGAGGTAGTCTGGATCATCATCCGGATCCTCGTAGTCTGCGTCATCACCGTCTTCGTCGTCGATCACTACAGCCTTTTCCCTGCTCTTCCTCTTCCTCTTCACTTTGGGCCTGGCATGGACGATGGGATCCTGAGGTACATAGTCTGATTCATCATCATCGGAGGTAAAGACCTCTTCTAAGAGTCCAGTTGTATTACCTCCCGCCAGGTCAACAAAGTCAGAGTCAGATTCAGAGTCAGAGTCTACCTCAGAGTCAGAGTCTTGTGGAGGCAGGGGAGCAACAACAGGATGCTGCCTGGACTTAGACTTACTCTTTTTGGAAGCATGTTTTGGTACCTTTGCTGTCTTCTTCGTGAGGGAGGCTTTCCTCCACGGTTTGCACATCGGTCGTAAGTCATCTGTCCAGCAGCATTCATGCTTGTAGCATGAAGTCTCCCTCAGGTACAAGTAGCCATCATGCATTGTGGCAGTGTGCACTTTAGAAATGCCATTGACGGAGGATGACGCCCAGGATTTTACCAGCGTCTTACTACGGAGGACCTCACTCTCAGTAGCCAGGAGCAACTTGATCTTGGTTGTCTCTGGTGCGACACACTCGACAAAGTCCTCTGCCGTTTGGATTTCACCGACGGACTTGACGACGCGGTCCGCCAGACCTTTAAGAGCACCGCCCACCCCATCACAGGGACCCTTGCCATGACCAGCTTCAAGCCAGTTCCATGTTATCCGAATGGAAAACATGGACTGAGCCTTGGTTATAAGATCACAGGCGAAGCGATTTCTGTATTGGGACGAGGGAGAGTCAGTGATGATGTGCAGATGCTTCATATCAGACGCCATTTCCTTTTTCACCTCTACCAGAAGCAGGGTGAGAAAAGTAAGGGTAGTAGGGAAGGAGTGTGACCTGACCTTACTCACACCCACGAAGGAGAGTTGCTTAACTGCTTCACCGCAGCGGATGTACACAACCATCGGGTGCAAGGTGAGCTGGGCCTTTCCAAAAAACACTTTTTGGATCTCACGCATGTAGCTGGTGTTCCAGTTTTCACTGTAATCCATTTGGCAAACTACATGGGAGTCAGGAAAAGTGGCCTTCAGCTCCTTGACCGCAGCATACTGCTGCTCGACCCGATCACAGTGTGCACGGAAGGACACTAAATCTTCCATGAACTTTGCAATAAAGCTCTCCGCGGGAACTCTAACCTTCTTTAGACTTGTGTGGAAGCAAGTCTTGATGACGTCATTTTTGTTGTACATTTTGGGCTCTTTCACCCACTCCTTATACTGCACTGCTGAGGTCTGGATCTTTGCAGCCAACTGCTCCTTTATCTGAAGGTCCGTCAACTGGATTAACTCTGACGTCCGCTTCACGAAGCCAGGGACCACCTCCTGCTTTAAGGACATGTTGGAGTGTAGCATACATAAGCAAACACTCCTTTTAAGGAAAATGCATGCCTTAATGCTGGCAGTGTCTCTGGCTTTGTGGAAGACAGGAAACGAGAGGGTGAGTCCCGTTTCTACCACAAACTTCTTCCACAGGTTTCGGAGTGTGTCTACAAGGGCGACTACTGGAACATTCCTATGTCGACGGTAGTGTTTCTTGTCTGGGAGAATGTAACAATTGTCCTCCCGTCGCAAGAACTCATTGACGGCAAGGATCTTGGCTTTCGCCTTAGAGATCCGTGCCTCGCCCTTGGTTGGACTATTGCAGGGAAAAACATTATTGCGACACAGGGCAATAGCATCTGCAATGGCTCTCTTTTGCTTGTGATGGTAGTGAATTCTGCTGTGACGGAAGATGCCTTTCTTGGTCTTATTGTCAAAAGAGGCTATCTGTTGCACCACTTCCACATACGGGGCAATAAGGTCCACCGCATCTCCTGATGGTTTCTTTAGGCCGGATCTCACCAACAGGCTTCTGGCCTTGGACAACGCATCAACGGCAGGTAATTCACAAGTGACCTGAGGCGGATGGACAACAGCTTTCCTTTTAACTTGGGCAATCTGCGGCTGGGGCGCTACAGGTTTAGCTGTATATGGTGGTTGAGGAATTTGCGGCACCACAGCGTTCTCATTAATTTGAGCTATCTGGGGTATAAGAACGATAACCGCCTCCCCATCTGGTACATGAGCAAACCGTGGCTCAGCAGATTTCTGAGTACCAGCCGTACAAGTTCTTCGTTTTGGTTTTGGTCCAGTCTGTTCAGGGGCCACCACCTGGTCATAGACTGTTGCAGGCTGAGAGTGGAAGGCCTGCTGACTCTCATCTGTGTCTTTCTCTGGCCTCTGCTCAGGGCTTCCAACCTGGTCACTGAGGAATGCCATATGTCTGTCTATGTCCTCGTCTTGTAAGTCCTGGAAAGTGTGATCAGGGCTGAGAACCTGGTCATACACAGAATCCTTTAACAGCTCGACGACGCCTGAAGGTAATTCTCTGTTGCAAGGTGGTGATAGGTTATGTGAGGTGGTTGTAGGTGGAGTCGCCAGCTTCTCTGGTGGAGAATGTCATGATGTTGTTGACATGTAGGCCAGCCACTCTTCGCAGCTAAGGTCAAGATGTGTTCTCCTGAGGGTAAGAGGAAAACACACAGGTTTAAAGCAAAGAAGTCTGTAAACATTTAATGGAGTGTATCAACAATTGCCCGGGCAATTGTTGACGTAACTTGCCCAGGCAATTGTTGACATAACACACGGGTTTAAAGCAAAGAAGTCTGTAAACATTTAATGGAGTGTATCAACAATTGCCCGGGCAATTGTTGACGTAACTTGCCCGGGCAATTGTTGACATAACTCAGATGCCTGTGTAATTGACAGTATAAGCAATGTGTGTAGGCGAAAATATCATTGATATATTAAACCTAAGCAGAACAAGTTATATAGGCAGAATAGTAAACAAATCAGCAAAAAGAGCATACCAAATTAATTAAATGGTATTGAGAGCATGATAAAAATGCACTGAGATATGGCTGTGTAGTTTCTAAAAGAAAACAACTCACATTGGAACGTTGTGATTCACACGGAGTTTGGGGCATTCCGTAGTCGGCGATGGATGGATCTCAGTGCAGACATTGGTAGTGGGGGCAGCCACCTTGGTGTCTCTGGACAGTCGGGGGTTTGGATTAAAAGTTAGGTTAGGCATGCATGCATGGGGAAACAGTCTTGACATATTTCAACTCTAAGTTATGAAGAAACAACTCAATACAGGTCTGAAGGACTTCACAGTTCGATTCATGTACTAGTAATGATTCAACACAAGGTGCTGACATTTAATGCTAGCTTAGCTAAAGTTTATACTACACAGTGTAGAGGAAGAGGCAAACATTTACATGTCAGCGATGTACATGTATGCCCGTGACAAGGAAGGAAAAAATACTCACTCAGTACCGATATCCTTGTCGTTATCGGGCGTTGCACACGATAGGTCGGTAGTCGGCAATGGATCCTCGGAAAGAGGAGAGGACTCCTGATCTGCCGAAGCCATGTCGTTATCGGGCGTTGCACACGATAGGTCGGTAGTCGGCAATGGATCCTCGGAAAGAGGAGAGGACTCCTGATCTGCCGAAGCCATGTCGTTATCGGGCGTTGCACACGATAGGTCGGTAGTGGGCGATGGATCCTCGGAAAGAGGAGAGGACTCCTGATCTGCCGAAGCCATGTCGTTATCGGGCGTTGCACACGATAGGTCTGTAGTCGGCGATGGATCCTCGGTGCTGACATTGGTAGTGGGGGCAGCCACCTTGGTGTCTCTGGACAGTCGGGGGTTTGGATTAAAAGTTAGGTTAGGCATGCATGCATGGGGAAACAGTCTTGACATATTTCAACTCTAAGTTATGAAGAAACAACTCAATACAGGTCTGAAGGACTTCACAGTTCGATTCATGTACTAGTAATGATTCAACACAAGGTGCTGACATTTAATGCTAGCTTAGCTAAAGTTTATACTACACAGTGTAGAGGAAGAGGCAAACATTTACATGTCAGCGATGTACATGTATGCCCGTGACAAGGAAGGAAAAAATACTCACTCAGTACCGATATCCTTGTCGTTATCGGGCGTTGCACACGATAGGTCGGTAGTCGGCAATGGATCCTCGGAAAGAGGAGAGGACTCCTGATCTGCCGAAGCCATGTCGTTATCGGGCGTTGCACACGATAGGTCGGTAGTCGGCAATGGATCCTCGGAAAGAGGAGAGGACTCCTGATCTGCCGAAGCCATGTCGTTATCGGGCGTTGCACACGATAGGTCGGTAGTGGGCGATGGATCCTCGGAAAGAGGAGAGGACTCCTGATCTGCCGAAGCCATGTCGTTATCGGGCGTTGCACACGATAGGTCTGTAGTCGGCGATGGATCCTCGGTGCTGACATTGGTAGTGGGGGCAGCCACCTTGGTGTCTCTGGACAGTCGGGGGTTTGGATTAAAAGTTAGGTTAGGCATGCATGCATGGGGAAACAGTCTTGACATATTTCAACTCTAAGTTATGAAGAAACAACTCAATACAGGTCTGAAGGACTTCACAGTTCGATTCATGTACTAGTAATGATTCAACACAAGGTGCTGACATTTAATGCTAGCTTAGCTAAAGTTTATACTACACAGTGTAGAGGAAGAGGCAAACATTTACATGTCAGCGATGTACATGCCCATGACAAGGAAGGAAAAAATACTCACTCAGTACCGATATCCTTGTCGTTATCGGGCGTTGCACACGATAGGTCGGTAGTCGGCAATGGATCCTCGGAAAGAGGAGAGGACTCCTGATCTGCCGAAGCCATGTCGTTATCGGGCGTTGCACACGATAGGTCGGTAGTGGGCGATGGATCCTCGGAAAGAGGAGAGGACTCCTGATCTGCCGAAGCCATGTCGTTATCGGGCGTTGCACACGATAGGTCGGTAGTGGGCGATGGATCCTCGGAAAGAGGAGAGGACTCCTGATCTGCCGAAGCCATGTCGTTATCGGGCGTTGCACACGATAGGTCTGTAGTCGGCGATGGATCCTCGGTGCTGACATTGGTAGTGGGGGCAGCCACCTTGGTGTCTCTGGACAGTCGGGGGTTTGGATTAAAAGTTAGGTTAGGCATGCATGCATGGGGAAACAGTCTTGACATATTTCAACTCTAAGTTATGAAGAAACAACTCAATACAGGTCTGAAGGACTTCACAGTTCGATTCATGTACTAGTAATGATTCAACACAAGGTGCTGACATTTAATGCTAGCTTAGCTAAAGTTTATACTACACAGTGTAGAGGAAGAGGCAAACATTTACATGTCAGCGATGTACATGCCCGTGACAAGGAAGGAAAAAATACTCACTCAGTACCGATATCCTTGTCGTTATCGGGCGTTGCACACGATAGGTCGGTAGTCGGCAATGGATCCTCGGAAAGAGGAGAGGACTCCTGATCTGCCGAAGCCATGTCGTTATCGGGCGTTGCACACGATAGGTCGGTAGTCGGCGATGGATCCTCGGAAAGAGGAGAGGACTCCTGATCTCCCGAAGCCATGTCGTTATCGGGCGTTGCACACGATAGGTCGGTAGTGGGCGATGGATCCTCGGAAAGAGGAGAGGACTCCTGATCTGCCGAAGCCATGTCGTTATCGGGCGTTGCACACGATAGGTCGGTAGTCGGCGATGGATCCTCGGTGCTGACATTGGTAGTGGGGGCAGCCACCTTGGTGTCTCTGGACAGTCGGGGGTTTGGATTAAAAGTTAGGTTAGGCATGCATGCATGGGGAAACAGTCTTGACATATTTCAACTCTAAGTTATGAAGAAACAACTCAATACAGGTCTGAAGGACTTCACAGTTCGATTCATGTACTAGTAATGATTCAACACAAGGTGCTGACATTTAATGCTAGCTTAGCTAAAGTTTATACTACACAGTGTAGAGGAAGAGGCAAACATTTACATGTCAGCGATGTACATGCCCGTGACAAGGAAGGAAAAAATACTCACTCAGTACCGATATCCTTGTCGTTATCGGGCGTTGCACACGATAGGTCGGTAGTCGGCGATGGATCCTCGGAAAGAGGAGAGGACTCCTGATCTCCCGAAGCCATGTCGTTATCGGGCGTTGCACACGATAGGTCAGTAGTGGGCGATGGATCCTCGGAAAGAGGAGAGGACTCCTGATCTCCCGAAGCCATGTCGTTATCGGGCGTTGCACACGATAGGTCGGTAGTCGGCGATGGATCCTCGGTGCTGACATTGGTAGTGGGGGCAGCCACCTTGGTGTCTCTGGACAGTCGGGGGTTTGGATTAAAAGTTAGGTTAGGCATGCATGCATGGGGAAACAGTCTTGACATATTTCAACTCTAAGTTTTGAAGAAACAACTCAATACAGGTCTGAAGGACTTCACAGTTCGATTCATGTACTAGTAATGATTCAACACAAGGTGCTGACATTTAATGCTAGCTTAGCTAAAGTTTATACTACACAGTGTAGAGGAAGAGGCAAACATTTACATGTCAGCGATGTACATGCCCGTGACAAGGAAGGAAAAAATACTCACTCAGTACCGATATCCTTGTCGTTATCGGGCGTTGCACACGATAGGTCGGTAGTCGGCGATGGATCCTCGGAAAGAGGAGAGGACTCCTGATCTGCCGAAGCCATGTCATTATCGGGCGTTGCACACGATAGGTCGGTAGTGGGCGATGGATCCTCGGAAAGAGGAGAGGACTCCTGATCTGCCGAAGCCATGTCGTTATCGGGCGTTGCACACGATAGGTCGGTAGTCGGCGATGGATCCTCGGTGCTGACATTGGTAGTGGGGGCAGCCACCTTGGTGTCTCTGGACAGTCGGGGGTTTGGATTAAAAGTTAGGTTAGGCATGCATGCATGGGGAAACAGTCTTGACATATTTCAACTCTAAGTTATGAAGAAACAACTCAATACAGGTCTGAAGGACTTCACAGTTCGATTCATGTACTAGTAATGATTCAACACAAGGTGCTGACATTTAATGCTAGCTTAGCTAAAGTTTATACTACACAGTGTAGAGGAAGAGGCAAACATTTACATGTCAGCGATGTACATGCCCGTGACAAGGAAGGAAAAAATACTCACTCAGTACCGATATCCTTGTCGTTATCGGGCGTTGCACACGATAGGTCGGTAGTCGGCGATGGATCCTCGGAAAGAGGAGAGGACTCCTGATCTCCCGAAGCCATGTCGTTATCGGGCGTTGCACACGATAGGTCAGTAGTGGGCGATGGATCCTCGGAAAGAGGAGAGGACTCCTGATCTGCCGAAGCCATGTCGTTATCGGGCGTTGCACACGATAGGTCGGTAGTCGGCGATGGATCCTCGGTGCTGACATTGGTAGTGGGGGCAGCCACCTTGGTGTCTCTGGACAGTCGGGGGTTTGGATTAAAAGTTAGGTTAGGCATGCATGCATGGGGAAACAGTCTTGACATATTTCAACTCTAAGTTATGAAGAAACAACTCAATACAGGTCTGAAGGACTTCACAGTTCGATTCATGTACTAGTAATGATTCAACACAAGGTGCTGACATTTAATGCTAGCTTAGCTAAAGTTTATACTACACAGTGTAGAGGAAGAGGCAAACATTTACATGTCAGCGATGTACATGCCCGTGACAAGGAAGGAAAAAATACTCACTCAGTACCGATATCCTTGTCGTTATCGGGCTTTGCACACGATAGGTCGGTAGTCGGCAATGGATCCTCGGAAAGAGGAGAGGACTCCTGATCTGCCGAAGCCATGTCGTTATCGGGCGTTGCACACGATAGGTCGGTAGTGGGCGATGGATCCTCGGAAAGAGGAGAGGACTCCTGATCTCCCGAAGCCATGTCGTTATCGGGCGTTGCACACGATAGGTCGGTAGTGGGCGATGGATCCTCGGAAAGAGGAGAGGACTCCTGATCTGCCGAAGCCATGTCGTTATCGGGCGTTGCACACGATAGGTCGGTAGTCGGCGATGGATCCTCGGTGCTGACATTGGTAGTGGGGGCAGCCACCTTGGTGTCTCTGGACAGTCGGGGGTTTGGATTAAAAGTTAGGTTAGGCATGCATGCATGGGGAAACAGTCTTGACATATTTCAACTCTAAGTTATGAAGAAACAACTCAATACAGGTCTGAAGGACTTCACAGTTCGATTCATGTACTAGTAATGATTCAACACAAGGTGCTGACATTTAATGCTAGCTTAGCTAAAGTTTATACTACACAGTGTAGAGGAAGAGGCAAACATTTACATGTCAGCGATGTACATGCCCGTGACAAGGAAGGAAAAAATACTCACTCAGTACCGATATCCTTGTCGTTATCGGGCGTTGCACACGATAGGTCGGTAGTCGGCGATGGATCCTCGGAAAGAGGAGAGGACTCCTGATCTCCCGAAGCCATGTCGTTATCGGGCGTTGCACACGATAGGTCAGTAGTGGGCGATGGATCCTCGGAAAGAGGAGAGGACTCCTGATCTCCCGAAGCCATGTCGTTATCGGGCGTTGCACACGATAGGTCGGTAGTCGGCGATGGATCCTCGGTGCTGACATTGGTAGTGGGGGCAGCCACCTTGGTGTCTCTGGACAGTCGGGGGTTTGGATTAAAAGTTAGGTTAGGCATGCATGCATGGGGAAACAGTCTTGACATATTTCAACTCTAAGTTTTGAAGAAACAACTCAATACAGGTCTGAAGGACTTCACAGTTCGATTCATGTACTAGTAATGATTCAACACAAGGTGCTGACATTTAATGCTAGCTTAGCTAAAGTTTATACTACACAGTGTAGAGGAAGAGGCAAACATTTACATGTCAGCGATGTACATGCCCGTGACAAGGAAGGAAAAAATACTCACTCAGTACCGATATCCTTGTCGTTATCGGGCGTTGCACACGATAGGTCGGTAGTCGGCGATGGATCCTCGGAAAGAGGAGAGGACTCCTGATCTGCCGAAGCCATGTCATTATCGGGCGTTGCACACGATAGGTCGGTAGTGGGCGATGGATCCTCGGAAAGAGGAGAGGACTCCTGATCTGCCGAAGCCATGTCGTTATCGGGCGTTGCACACGATAGGTCGGTAGTCGGCGATGGATCCTCGGTGCTGACATTGGTAGTGGGGGCAGCCACCTTGGTGTCTCTGGACAGTCGGGGGTTTGGATTAAAAGTTAGGTTAGGCATGCATGCATGGGGAAACAGTCTTGACATATTTCAACTCTAAGTTATGAAGAAACAACTCAATACAGGTCTGAAGGACTTCACAGTTCGATTCATGTACTAGTAATGATTCAACACAAGGTGCTGAAATTTAATGCTAGCTTAGCTAAAGTTTATACTACACAGTGTAGAGGAAGAGGCAAACATTTACATGTCAGCGATGTACATGCCCGTGACAAGGAAGGAAAAAATACTCACTCAGTACCGATATCCTTGTCGTTATCGGGCGTTGCACACGATAGGTCGGTAGTCGGCGATGGATCCTCGGAAAGAGGAGAGGACTCCTGATCTGCCGAAGCCATGTCGTTATCGGGCGTTGCACACGATAGGTCGGTAGTGGGCGATGGATCCTCGGAAAGAGGAGAGGACTCCTGATCTGCCGAAGCCATGTCGTTATCGGGCGTTGCACACGATAGGTCGGTAGTCGGCGATGGATCCTCGGTGCTGACATTGGTAGTGGGGGCAGCCACCTTGGTGTCTCTGGACAGTCGGGGGTTTGGATTAAAAGTTAGGTTAGGCATGCATGCATGGGGAAACAGTCTTGACATATTTCAACTCTAAGTTATGAAGAAACAACTCAATACAGGTCTGAAGGACTTCACAGTTCGATTCATGTACTAGTAATGATTCAACACAAGGTGCTGACATTTAATGCTAGCTTAGCTAAAGTTTATACTACACAGTGTAGAGGAAGAGGCAAACATTTACATGTCAGCGATGTACATGCCCGTGACAAGGAAGGAAAAAATACTCACTCAGTACCGATATCCTTGTCGTTATCGGGCGTTGCACACGATAGGTCGGTAGTCGGCGATGGATTCTCAGCAGACACCTTATCCGGCGACTTGAGCCATTTTTCATATGGAATAAGGGTATCTCTTTTCCTGTAGGTCAAAGGCAAAGTATGTACAGGTATCTGTGCACAACTCATTTTGCTTTAAAAAGAGGCAAATTAGAACTCTTCATGATTTCTTAAAAGAAATGATGATACATCTTTTCAGGCTATTGTACATAGTTTGCATAAAGTTGTGAGTTCTTATATAACAGTAAAAAATCAGTGGACAAGTATTGATGAATTTACTTACTTCTGAGGAGTTGAAGCTGGAGACCTCAGCTTTACCTTCCACTTACAACTGCACGATGTGGGATGAAATGGATGTGAGGAAGTATTTTTTTTAAAGATAGTTCATGCAATATACTGTCTCCTTTTGATGAGTGACTAATGGACTGATATTCTTACTGTATTAAAATATTGCCTCTGCATACCTATTGCATGCCTCATGCCTCTGAATAAAACTTTGCGATGCATAGACATCTTTACTCAAGTAGAATAACAACAGGGATGTAGAGAATTAACATTTTTAAAACTTTAATCAAAAAGTCAATGTTTATGTCTTTTACATAATAAAAGTAAGGAAATAAAACATGAGACTCTAAAAATGTCGAATAGATGTGAAGTGCAATGACAATGCAAGATAAAGTATATATATATACTTTTAAAAATGAAGTGTCAGACAGCCCTCTGTGTCTCTCTTAAAACTTCAGGAACTCTAGATATGTGGCAGGCAGCAGTGCTACCGGTACACAGTGCCATACAGTCAAATCATAATAAAAGCATAAGAATAATGTAATATGCACTAAAAACTTCAGGAACACTATGTGTCGGGCAGTGATACCGGTGAGCTGGTCACCTGTGTCTCTGTTGTGATTTTGCGCCTGAGCGTCGGACAATACCTCCTAAAATGCATCTTATGGCTTACAGTCAAATAATAATAAAAGTATAAGAATAATGTAATATGCACTAAAAACCTCAGGAACACTATGTGCCACATGTGTCTCTGCGTTGTCGTTTTGCGCCTGACCGTATAAAGGTATAAAAACTGAATACTGCACTTGTAATATGTGTTGTGGACAGCACTCTAAATATAGATCTATATCATACTCCATCCTCTTGTGCATAATAACATAGTTTAGTTGCGTTTTCTGAAAGGAAAGGCGAAACGATCGTTACAACAACCGTAAAAATTCAAACCAAAACATGTCAAGAAATTTGAAGAAGAAAGGGTACTAGTTAGGGGAATTTAAGCAAAGTTCACCATGAAATATATTCAAGAACCGTTGAACATTGTTACCATTGTTAGTTTGAAATCATTTAAATAAACAATGAAATTGTAAAGTCTACTATAGTAACTCAAACATACATATCCATCAGAATTTAGTGTGAGAACTTACCCTTTAGATTTCTTTCCTTTCCCCTTCCCCTTCCCCTTGTACGAGGGAGTGGGTGAGGAGGGCAGAGATGGAGTGGAGTCTGTGTCTACCACAGTTATGGCTGTAAGAAGATAAAATGGTATTTAAAGGTGAACGACGATAAGTTTATATGGTCAATGGAGCACTAGTATTTACCTTGACGTAATTATAAATTCTATACCAATAATTGCTTACAATTGGCTGCATGGTTACAAGTATAAGGAAAGTTATTGACTGCTTAAGCGTATTTCTATCATATCACATCCAAACTATACAATAGAACAAATGTTCACTTACTAGAGTCTGTTGATCCCTCCGTGCTGCGTTCAGGTGAGGTGAAAACGGGTATCTCAACATATGTCATGTCTGTCTTACGACTCTCTGTAAATAGAGAGATATTTTTAGCCACTCCTAGTCATTCTTAGTTAAGGCTATAAAACAGAGGTACAGAGGTACAGACGTGCATGTCAACATTTGCCCGAGCAATTGTTGACATGTCAACAACTGCCCGGGCAAATGTTGACATAAACAAAAGGGAAATTCCAAAATACGATTCAGAGAGAGGGGGTAATTGATACTCATTGGTGCATGACAAAGGAGATTATGTGTAATTGAAGAAAGCAAAACACATACTCGCAGCAGCAGCAGCCGGGGACTTGTCCTTAGTAAAAGACAGCCTCTTTCGTGGACTTCTTTTTTTATTAGGGTCGGTGGCTTCTTCTTCCGTCCCTGGAGTAGAGGTCTCCTCCTCCAGCTCCTGTAACATGGCTCGACGGGCAGCCTGGTCCTCTAGGGACTGTAAGGACTGTAAGGAAACAGTGGCGGAGAAAAAAACTTTAAAACTGCCAGTGCTATCAGCCTGGACACAAAAACTCACTTTATGGAGACTGCTTCAAAGCCATTTGAATAAGACGATATTGTGTGGCTGCACATAAATGACTTCTCTATTTCAGTTTTGAAAGTACTTACCAACATGTTAATGATAATTACCCTATATATAAAAATGGGTTGGTATGTACAGCGCTGGTTACTTTTACAATATAAATGACTGCTTTAAATAGCCTAGTGTACTCGTGAGGTACCAGACCAGATGAAATAAAATGGTAAAGGTGAACGATGAGCAGTTTTCAAGAGCTGACCGTTTCTTCACGAGGGTGGCCTGCCGTGCAGGTCATCTTCATCGCGAAATCCTGACCGCCGCCATTTTGAATGTTTACGTTTCAAAAATGCTGCGCATGCGCAATAGACCTATGACGTCATCGTGCAGATTTGGCGCTGGTTATTTAACGCAGGGGTGCAATACGGGGGTTTAGTGCATTGTCAATGGAGCATCGATATTCACCTTGACATAAAATAAAATTTTATAGGCTGTTACTTAAGCAGCGAGGAAAATGCCAGCTAACTGGACTGTCAGTATAGATTGACTTTCATTAATATGCAAGCCAAGTGCTAGTGATAATTTTAAATGCCCATTGAGCTCACCATTCCAGCAGGCTGCCATTCAGTCACTGCATCTACAGATGTACCTGCCTCTTGCAGGTCCAAAGGTGATGGCGAAGGGGGAGGGGGGATGGGAGTTTTCTGCTTTTTCTTCTTGACGCGTCGCTTTTTGGCATCTGGCAGCTGCACCTCAGAGTCAGACCCTGAGGTGGAGGCAGCTGCCCTCGTTCGCCGCCTCTGACTAGGCGGAGTCCTTTTCTTCTCTGAAAAACATAGGGGCAGATATTAATTTTATTTTATGTGAATAACTTCTTCCTGTAGAGATAGCATTGCGGAGCCGATCGCCACACCCCAGTGTGTCGATCCACCACAGCGTACCATAGACTCGTTCTGGGTGCGTGTAAACATTCAAAATGGCGGACCACCGCTTGTACGGGGCACTACGGTAATGGATTTTGTTAATTTTCAGTTAATTAAAACATAAAATAAATATAGAACTAAACTTCCCTGGTGTCCTCGGGGTGGATCGGCCACCTCGTACACCACGGTCGTTTAGTTCTATCTATTTATGTCAAGCTGAATATCGATGCCCCATAGAAAAAGCACTGAGACCGTGTTTTGCATCCCTGTGTTAAATAACCAGCGCCAAATCCGCACGATGACGTCATACACCCACCGCGCATGCGCAGCCTTTTTGAAACATAAACATGACACATGGTCTCAGTGTGTTTCCTATGGAGTCTCAATATTCACCTTGACATTTATAAACATGTACATACTAACCTCGCGACTTCTTTTGGCTGTTTCGCCAAGTTTCCCTACGTTTTTCCATGGCTGGCGTCCCCTCAGCTGGCTTGTTTCGCTGAATAAAATATTAAAATTATGAACCTTTGTCTGCTTGACATACATTTATTTAAAGTTGAATAACATTCTGAGTAAAAAATTCTACTTAATTACTTTTCTCTATCAGAGGAGTAAGGACTTACAAGTTTTAGTAACCTGATTTGAACACCTCGCATTGTTCATGTATTAATTATATGCTTTGTGGAAAAATAATTCTGAAAAATCAAAAAAAACTTACTTCCTGTATGTCTGCTAGGTATTCTTTATATGCTTCAGAGTCCTCCCCCTTTTTTTTGTTTTTATCACGCTTCCTGGTGTTGTAGTTAGACCTAATGGACTGGAAGACAGCCTTTTGTTCCTCAGTCATATAACGATAAACGAGACGGTGTCTTGTTAGCCACTCTTCTAGAACATACAGAGGGGCTCCTCTGGGAGGCCTGACAAGGGGGGGGAGGCATCCCACCACCATCTCATCTTGTACAAGGGATTTCCTCTTGCGTGGCATTTTGAGAACTGTAATAGAATATGACATGATAGAACATCGAAGGGGTATGAGGTTTTAAGGCTATGACATAGGGGTAGACCTACATATTTTTTATAGTATATTTCAACCCCCCCCCCAACCCTTATGGATAAACTATTTCCTATACCTAAGGGAGGAAACAGAATTCTGAGAACTTCTAACATGTGATCTCTTGGCATGGAAATCAGTTTGACTTAATTGGGAGTACTGGTATAAAAAAGAGACATAGAGAGGGTTTACCATGCTATGTCAACAATTGCCCGGGCAAAAACGCTGGGAAAAACTGCTGAAATTTTACATTATTTAAATAAATAAGGCAGTAAACAAACATAAAAAGATGTGACATGTTATAACCAGTCAAGAAAATAATTGTGACTCACTAGGGATGAGAATTGAGAGAGACAGAACACATTTAAATAGTGCCAGGACATGTCAACAATTGCCCGGGCAAAAGTTCGGGCAGAAAAGGGGGATTGTTTTTACTATAAGACTGAGATAAGGAACCAAATGAGAATGATAAGGTGTGGAATGATATAAAGGGTCTTAGTTCTAAGTTTGGCTCGTTTTCGAGTGCAAACTACTAAGATAGATAAGGTTTAAGGGTGTCAACAATTGCCCGGCTATGTCAACAACTGCCCGGGCAATAGTTGACAACTGCTTTAAAGGAGCCAGACAGTGATGTATGAGTGCGGGTGCGGTAATTAATGTTGTTTTTGAAGAGAACACATCAAGAGCGATATAAAAAACGATATCAGTTGGGCCTATGGACCTTTATGAGGCACTGGGGAAGGTGATCAGGCAGAAATGGGTGTAAAAATACGAGGTTCATCACTTTTTGTAAGGCCAGTCGAAGAAAAATCAAGTTAACTTACCGCAGACCGGCGTCCCTGTCAACGGGGAAAGGGGTGCAGAAGAAGGAGGTACCCGTTACGACCGCCGAAAGTGACGCTAGATGGGAGGAGAGTCAATTAACTTACAAATTTGTTGACAGGGGGCAGGCCGGGCAATTGTTGACTTCCCGCCCAGGGCTACAGGGAACTTCTTGCCTGGCTCTGCTTGTACACATGCTACGAGCACCATCTTTGGCCTGAATGGGAGGGGCATGGGTCCACATAAGATGAACATATGGTACATAGTTAAATAATTATAACATGGAAGCACTGATGGCATGTTTCACAGCCGAGCAATTGTTGACAGGCATCATTTTTGAGGCGGTCCAAATAAGGAGTGGGGGGCTGAGCCAAGGATAGATGACAGATATACATAAATATATTATTACATCCAAACTATTACATATGCAGAATACTATTTTAAAGGTAATTAGAGTTAAAGCCTAGAGGGGAATACAGGAGAAATGAGGAAATGAGAAATTAATTTTGAGGTACATAGCCGGGCAATTGTTGACATGTCAAGAAATTTTCATCTTCTTCAGTTAAATACCTCCTGTGAGATTTTGGATGGGGGGGAGCCCTAAAACCTCCTGTTTTGTTAGCCCAAGTGTATTCCTGGACTTTAAAACAAATAAACGACAGGATTTGACTGCAATTTTTTTTATAATTGAGAATCCTGCGTGAGAGAAAACAAAAAAACGTGACTTTTTCGTCAAAAAGGGGTAAATTTCCCCCCCCAAAAAAAATCTTTAAAGGTAAAACTATACATTTTCAGAGAGAGCATAAAAACCCCTACGCTATAACACAAAAAACACATGAAAAAAAATATAAGGGAGCCTTACAGTACCCCCCAAAGGGTCTGAAGCCTGATTTTTCCAAATGCATCAAATTCGCGAAACCTACTCTATCACTCAAAAAGGAGTCACCATTGATGACCAATCATGGCGACAGATGACGACAATTTGCTGGGTTACACCCATCAGTACCAGTAGCGAAATATTGAGTTGGAAGGTTTAACAATGGGGAGGGGGGTGAAATTTTTTTGACTGCCATCGAGGAGGGGACATAAAAATGTTTGCACATCCACTTGACCCCCCCCCCCCCATTGATAAATTATGACCACTGCTGCTTATGGTAATCTTATGTCTCAAACCTAACTTTAATAGCTCAGAGATGTCACTCACTGTCCGACAAAAACCAGGAAAACAGGACTTTGGACACATTTTCCCAGGAATTTAACATAATTCAATACAGAAATCTTAGAATCAAAACCAGGAATTCCTGGTAAACCAGGAAAAGTGGTATCTCTGATAGCTGCTAACAAACGGGTCAGCACCTGGTCCGTTCTGTTCTGACTTCTAGGGTCCCAGACGGGTAAAATCGACAAGGGGACAAGGCCATATTTTAAAATCGACAAGCCACAATGTACATGGGGTTGGGTGACATGGACAAACCCACTTCTTAAAATTGACAAGGGGAAAAGTCCACTTCTTAAAATCGACAAGGGACATTGGGTTGGCTGACAAGAGACAAGATCCATTTCTTAAAATCGACAATGGACATACCCCCCCGGCCATCTAGGGGAAGCGATATTTGCACCTCTACAAGGTGCGTATAACTGTCCTAATTTTCACTTCGGCGAGGTGCGTATAATCGCCCTTATATGCACCTCGCCGAGGTGAGAATAGCAGCACTATTCTCACCTCGATGTGGTGAAGACAAAGTTCCTTATTTTCACCTCAAGGAGGTAGACAGCAGCCTAAGGGGGGCGGTCATTATTTATCAACAGGGGGGGTGGTGGGTTTGAGGGGGGGAGGGGGCGTAAAATTTTCACACCCCTCCCGAGGGGGGGCTAAAAAAAATTTTGACCCCTCTTGAGGGGGGGAGCAAAAAAATTCACCCCCTTTTTAGCAAAAGCAAGAGGGGTGTGAAAACTCTCCACGCCTCTGGTGCGGGGGGCGCAAAAAATTTTGCCTGCCGTCGAGGGGGGCTTAAAAAATGTCCATGCGTCCGCGCGAAAAAAGTAGGCATTCCAGGGGGGCTTCCCGGCCCCAAAATGGCCAAAATTTTTACACCCCCCCTTTTGTTAGGGAGTGGTCATTTTTAAACAACAGGGGGGTCGGGAGGGATAAAAAAATTTCAGACCCCTCTTAGGGAGGGGTCATTATTTATCAACAGGGGGAGTGGTGGATTTTCGTGCGGATGTACGAAAATTTTTTACGCCCCCCTCAATAGCAGTCAAAATCTTTTGCGACCCCCCGCGCCAGAGGCGCAGAGAATTTTCGCGCCCCTCTTTGATCTATAGTAGTGCGCGGGCTTTTTTTGCTAAAAAGGGTGAATTTTTTTAGCCCCCCCTCAAGAGGGTTCAACATTTTTTTAGCCCCCCCTCGGGAGGGGTCTGAAAATTTTACCCCCCCTCAAACCCACCACCCCCCCTGTTGATAAATAATGACCACTCCCTTAGAAGGGGACAAAAAAATGTCACCCCTTTTGAGCAAAAAGCCTGCGTGCCACTAAAGAATAAAAGGGGGGCACGGAAAAATTTCAGAATTTTTTTTCCGTCCCCCCTCCGAGGGGTCTAAAATTTTTCGCTCAAAAGGGGCTCCCCTTAGATGGGTCTGAAATTTTTTTGTCCCCCCCAACCCAACCCCCCCCCCTGTTGTTAAAAAAATGACCACTCCCTTAGGGGGAATGGGGAGACAAATAAATGTTGCCCCTTTTTTGCTAAAAAGGGGTGAAACTGTTAAACCCCCCTGCAAGAGCAGTCTGAAATCATTTTACAGCCCCATCCTCCCCTTTTATTAAAAATGACCATTCCCCAAAAACTTCTACTTTTTTTAACCCCCCACCCCCATAGTCATTTGAAATTTCTTGCCCCCCCTTGCAGATCACACCTCCTCGAGGTGTGAATAAATTTGCAAACCACACCTCCAGGAGGTGTGAATAAGAGCATACCTCCTCGAGGTGAGAATAAGGATTCTTATTTTCACCTCGATGTGGTAGATACAGATAGATCTACACCTCCTTGAGGTGAGAATAAGGATTCTTATTTTCACCTCGATGTGGTACACCTCCTCGAGGTGAGAATAAGGCCACTGCTCGCACCTCGAGGAGGTGAGCGCTTATTCGCACCTCGAGGATGTTTGTATACCATTGGCCCCCGTCTAGGGCCCTACTTCTGCAGTTCTGGGCAAGTCTCAAGGTGTCACCACCCTAAATCGGACCACTTCCGGGTTTACTGGCCAAATAGTCCCTTCTGAACTTAGTTATTTTGAGGAATTTGGCCCCAAGGGAAGGGAAAGAGGGGCCAAACCCATTGTTATTTGGTATAAGAATGATGAGTAGGAGTGTTTCAATAGGCCCAGAATATTTTTTGTTCAAAACATAAATTCAGTGGAAGTTTATGGGGTGAAGGGGTCCTGATGTGTATTCATGCGCTAATCAGGCCTCACCATGCAAAAATCACTACCTGGTTACCATGGCAATTTGCGCAAAATCTAGCCTGACTTTGTTTATGTGGACCTATCTTATTTTTTTCTCCATTTCATAAGCTAAAATATGGTGTAGGTTGCTAAGCACTGTGAGAATTTTAAGTATATTTAATATCAGGTCAACGGTGGAAGACCTGTGATTTTTCGGATGGTCACAAGGCATTTGGGGTGGTGACACCTTAAAGGAAAAGCTGACTTTAATACATATGCCACTAAGGGGGGCATTTTTGAGGCCTTTTCACATTTTTTTAACAATAAGTGTTGGTTTTTTGTGCTGGACACCTCTTATATATGGGATTTGTGTCAAAAAACGATAGAATTTCAAGGAGTTTTGCCTTAAAAATGTCTAATTTTCACAAAAATTAGACCTTGAAACTAACTCCCTTTTTTCTAGTCCTTACAAGCATTTTATAGGAAAATTTCACTTCCTAACTAAATCTGATGAAATGGGTAATTCTTTTTAACTCACCTATCATTTAAAGGAGCGAATATCATGACACTATATAATGGAACATTCCAGGGGTGAAATATCCCAGAATTCCATTGATTGTTATGGTTACCATGGCAACATAACAACATGTTTCCTCTGTAAGGGGCCTATTTTGGGTCAAATTTGGCTATTTTGGCCCCAAAAATGCCTGTTTTAGGGCCTTTTCACCAATTCTACTGACTTCCCTAATTCTCACAGTGCTTAGTGGCATATTACTGGAGAAAATGGATGTTCTGGGCTGTCTTCTAATGCATATTTGCCATAACAAAGTCAGGCTAGATTTTTCTCTATGTCAGATTAAAAACTTGTGGCTAGAAAAACAACCTTTTTAGGGCAGTTTTGGTCTACGCACATCCCACCACTGTCCCAAATGGCCCAAAATACCAATAAAATATGGTTTTTAGGTAGAATCTGGAGACAAATTATGATTGAGGATCCTCGAAATGTTTTGTTTATGAAGGAATCTTTTGGTAACCATGGCAACAACAAAACCAGCTTTTCTGTTAAAGGAAAAGCTGATTTTAATACATATGCCACTAAGGGGGGCATTTTTGAGGCCTTTTCACATTTTTTTAACAATAAGTGTTGGTTTTTTGTGCTGGACACTTCTTATATATGGGATTTGTGTCAAAAAACGATAGAATTTCAAGGAGTTTTGCCTTAAAAATGTCTAATTTTCACAAAAATTAGACCTTGAAACTAACTCCCTTTTTTCTAGTCCTTACAAGCATTTTATAGGAAAATTTCACTTCCTAACTAAATCTGATGAAATGGGTAATTCTTTTTAACTCACCTATCATTTAAAGGAGCGAATATCATGACACTATATAATGGAACATTCCAGGGGTGAAATATCCCAGAATTCCATTGATTGTTATGGTTACCATGGCAACATAACAACATGTTTCCTCTGTAAGGGGCCTATTTTGGGTCAAATTTGGCTATTTTGGCCCCAAAAATGCCTGTTTTAGGGCCTTTTCACCAATTCTACTGACTTCCCTAATTCTCACAGTGCTTAGTGGCATATTACTGGAGAAAATGGATGTTCTGGGCTGTCTTCTAATGCATATTTGCCATAACAAAGTCAGGCTAGATTTTTCTCTATGTCAGATTAAAAACTTGTGGCTAGAAAAACAACCTTTTTAGGGCAGTTTTGGTCTACGCACATCCCACCACTGTCCCAAATGGCCCAAAATACCAATAAAATATGGTTTTTAGGTAGAATCTGGAGACAAATTATGATTGAGGATCCTCGAAATGTTTTGTTTATGAAGGAATCTTTTGGTAACCATGGCAACAACAAAACCAGCTTTTCTGTTAAGGTGTCACCACCCTAAATCGGACCACTTCCGGGTTTACTGGCCAAATAGTCCCTTCTGAACTTAGTTATTTTGAGGAATTTGGCCCCAAGGGAAGGGAAAGAGGGGCCAAACCCATTGTTATTTGGTATAAGAATGATGAGTAGGAGTGTTTTAATAGGCCCAGAATATTTTTTGTTCAAAACATAAATTCAGTGGAAGTTTATGGGGTGAAGGGGTCCTGATGTGTATTCATGCGCTAATCAGGCCTCACCATGCAAAAATCACTACCTGGTTACCATGGCAATTTGCGCAAAATCTAGCCTGACTTTGTTTATGTGGACCTATCTTATTTTTTTCTCCATTTCATAAGCTAAAATATGGTGTAGGTTGCTAAGCACTGTGAGAATTTTAAGTATATTTAATATCAGGTCAACGGTGGAAGACCTGTGATTTTTCGGATGGTCACAAGGCATTTGGGGTGGTGACACCTTAAAGGAAAAGCTGATTTTAATACATATGCCACTAAGGGGGGCATTTTTGAGGCCTTTTCACATTTTTTTAACAATAAGTGTTGGTTTTTTGTGCTGGACACCTCTTATATATGGGATTTGTGTCAAAAAACGATAGAATTTCAAGGAGTTTTGCCTTAAAAATGTCTAATTTTCACAAAAATTAGACCTTGAAACTAACTCCCTTTTTTCTAGTCCTTACAAGCATTTTATAGGAAAATTTCACTTCCTAACTAAATCTGATGAAATGGGTAATTCTTTTTAACTCACCTATCATTTAAAGGAGCGAATATCATGACACTATATAATGGAACATTCCAGGGGTGAAATATCCCAGAATTCCATTGATTGTTATGGTTACCATGGCAACATAACAACATGTTTCCTCTGTAAGGGGCCTATTTTGGGTCAAATTTGGCTATTTTGGCCCCAAAAATGCCTGTTTTAGGGCCTTTTCACCAATTCTACTGACTTCCCTAATTCTCACAGTGCTTAGTGGCATATTACTGGAGAAAATGGATGTTCTGGGCTGTCTTCTAATGCATATTTGCCATAACAAAGTCAGGCTAGATTTTTCTCTATGTCAGATTAAAAACTTGTGGCTAGAAAAACAACCTTTTTAGGGCAGTTTTGGTCTACGCACATCCCACCACTGTCCCAAATGGCCCAAAATACCAATAAAATATGTTTTTTAGGTAGAATCTGGAGACAAATTATGATTGAGGATCCTCGAAATGTTTTGTTTATGAAGGAATCTTTTGGTAACCATGGCAACAACAAAACCAGCTTTTCTGTTAAAGGAAAAGCTGATTTTAATACATATGCCACTAAGGGGGGCATTTTTGAGGCCTTTTCACATTTTTTTAACAATAAGTGTTGGTTTTTTGTGCTGGACACCTCTTATATATGGGATTTGTGTCAAAAAACGATAGAATTTCAAGGAGTTTTGCCTTAAAAATGTCTAATTTTCACAAAAATTAGACCTTGAAACTAACTCCCTTTTTTCTAGTCCTTACAAGCATTTTATAGGAAAATTTCACTTCCTAACTAAATCTGATGAAATGGGTAATTCTTTTTAACTCACCTATCATTTAAAGGAGCGAATATCATGACACTATATAATGGAACATTCCAGGGGTGAAATATCCCAGAATTCCATTGATTGTTATGGTTACCATGGCAACATAACAACATGTTTCCTCTGTAAGGGGCCTATTTTGGGTCAAATTTGGCTATTTTGGCCCCAAAAATGCCTGTTTTAGGGCCTTTTCACCAATTCTACTGACTTCCCTAATTCTCACAGTGCTTAGTGGCATATTACTGGAGAAAATGGATGTTCTGGGCTGTCTTCTAATGCATATTTGCCATAACAAAGTCAGGCTAGATTTTTCTCTATGTCAGATTAAAAACTTGTGGCTAGAAAAACAACCTTTTTAGGGCAGTTTTGGTCTACGCACATCCCACCACTGTCCCAAATGGCCCAAAATACCAATAAAATATGGTTTTTAGGTAGAATCTGGAGACAAATTATGATTGAGGATCCTCGAAATGTTTTGTTTATGAAGGAATCTTTTGGTAACCATGGCAACAACAAAACCAGCTTTTCTGTTAAGGTGTCACCACCCTAAATCGGACCACTTCCAGGTTTACTGGCCAAATAGTCCCTTCTGAACTTAGTTATTTTGAGGAATTTGGCCCCAAGGGAAGGGAAAGAGGGGCCAAACCCATTGTTATTTGGTATAAGAATGATGAGTAGGAGTGTTTCAATAGGCCCAGAATATTTTTTGTTCAAAACATAAATTCAGTGGAAGTTTATGGGGTGAAGGGGTCCTGATGTGTATTCATGCGCTAATCAGGCCTCACCATGCAAAAATCACTACCTGGTTACCATGGCAATTTGCGCAAAATCTAGCCTGACTTTGTTTATGTGGACCTATCTTATTTTTTTCTCCATTTCATAAGCTAAAATATGGTGTAGGTTGCTAAGCACTGTGAGAAATTTAAGTATATTTAATATCAGGTCAACGGTGGAAGACCTGTGATTTTTCGGATGGTCACAAGGCATTTGGGGTGGTGACACCTTAAAGGAAAAGCTGATTTTAATACATATGCCACTAAGGGGGGCATTTTTGAGGCCTTTTCACATTTTTTTAACAATAAGTGTTGGTTTTTTGTGCTGGACACCTCTTATATATGGGATTTGTGTCAAAAAACGATAGAATTTCAAGGAGTTTTGCCTTAAAAATGTCTAATTTTCACAAAAATTAGACCTTGAAACTAACTCCCTTTTTTCTAGTCCTTACAAGCATTTTATAGGAAAATTTCACTTCCTAACTAAATCTGATGAAATGGGTAATTCTTTTTAACTCACCTATCATTTAAAGGAGCGAATATCATGACACTATATAATGGAACATTCCAGGGGTGAAATATCCCAGAATTCCATTGATTGTTATGGTTACCATGGCAACATAACAACATGTTTCCTCTGTAAGGGGCCTATTTTGGGTCAAATTTGGCTATTTTGGCCCCAAAAATGCCTGTTTTAGGGCCTTTTCACCAATTCTACTGACTTCCCTAATTCTCACAGTGCTTAGTGGCATATTACTGGAGAAAATGGATGTTCTGGGCTGTCTTCTAATGCATATTTGCCATAACAAAGTCAGGCTAGATTTTTCTCTATGTCAGATTAAAAACTTGTGGCTAGAAAAACAACCTTTTTAGGGCAGTTTTGGTCTACGCACATCCCACCACTGTCCCAAATGGCCCAAAATACCAATAAAATATGGTTTTTAGGTAGAATCTGGAGACAAATTATGATTGAGGATCCTCGAAATGTTTTGTTTATGAAGGAATCTTTTGGTAACCATGGCAACAACAAAACCAGCTTTTCTGTTAAGGTGTCACCACCCTAAATCGGACCACTTCCGGGTTTACTGGCCAAATAGTCCCTTCTGAACTTAGTTATTTTGAGGAATTTGGCCCCAAGGGAAGGGAAAGAGGGGCCAAACCCATTGTTATTTGGTATAAGAATGATGAGTAGGAGTGTTTCAATAGGCCCAGAATATTTTTTGTTCAAAACATAAATTCAGTGGAAGTTTATGGGGTGAAGGGGTCCTGATGTGTATTCATGCGCTAATCAGGCCTCACCATGCAAAAATCACTACCTGGTTACCATGGCAATTTGCGCAAAATCTAGCCTGACTTTGTTTATGTGGACCTATCTTATTTTTTTCTCCATTTCATAAGCTAAAATATGGTGTAGGTTGCTAAGCACTGTGAGAATTTTAAGTATATTTAATATCAGGTCAACGGTGGAAGACCTGTGATTTTTCGGATGGTCACAAGGCATTTGGGGTGGTGACACCTCAAACTCAGTGACAGTGGGCCACGCCCACCCACGCGGCGGTGTCTCAGACTGCTTATTCCTACTCTGTCATCTTTTTGATCTCACGAAGGTCCTTTGTAGATGTAATGTCGTATAAATAAAAGACTGACATTAGCGATATATAAAGTTTTTTCTTAAAAACTATGAGCAATCGTCTAATAGAACAAACAGTCTACTACCAAAGGACGCAAAGGAGACCTATAGTCCGTTCCTCTATATTGGGGACTGGTGCATTTGCAGCATGAGGGCCTTATTTTTTTCTAATTAATGATAAAATATCCTAGTTTTTTCACAACCCTAGTCTTGTATAGGGTGTTTTGAATATCTATACTGAAAATTATTGGAAATTGGAAGATATTTGATAATTTTTTCAGCTGCCATATTATTACAACAGGGCAAATACTGCCCAATTGCTGCCCATTTGGGGCAAAATAGCTGCATTAATAGCAGGTGGTTGGGTGCAAATTATGGATTTCTCTCTTAATAAAACAACAAAATCTTGATTTAATGGACCAGGGACATCAAATCCAAGTCAGAGATATCATTGACACTTTTCAGAAGTATATAAATCATATTAGTTACCATATATCTTACATTTGTATAAGTAGGTCACTGTCTGACCTTGAATCACAGTTATTGGGGTCAAGGTTGAATTAGGTCACCATGAAGTACCGCAATGGATAATCCCAACAAATGCATGAATATCTAAGCTATCCAGTATATTGAAAGAACTCATAAATGTGATACAAAATCCATGTTTTTTCTTTTTCTTGCTCCATTTTTTCTCATATATAGGGATCATGTTAAATGCTATAGGGAAAAATTGTATCAAAGGACGGGTCAAAATGGCGATTTTAGTTAGTTTTCAAAAAAATACATATCTTTTGGTAGAATTTGAACTATTAGAGGCATATAAAATGTAAAAACATATTTAAAAAGCTTGTTTCTCACTCTAAAAGATGAATTAATGAAAATAGGGGGCCATCACTCACTTTTTCATAGTAATTTTAGCCTAAAGATGGAGAAGTAGGTGTTTTTTCATGGTTTTTGCTTCTGAAACTCACACTTTGATACAAGATAAAATATTTTTAATTTTCACCAAAAACTTAATGCGGTATCTAGAAATAATGCCCTAATTGTGTACTTTTACATGGTGAAAGAATTGTGTAGATCGGCCAACTATGAGAGACACAGCACCATTTTGAAGGTGCAAAAATAGGAAAAACTAAGTTTTTGGTCCCCAATATACGGCAATGAGCTTTAGCGACCCGGAAATAGATCCATGCCTTCCCACTACGGAAATGCAAATAGCTTGAACGCTCATTGGCTGATATTGAAATAAAAGAAATTGCATACTCACCAAAACTGTCATATTACATGTATGGACATGTATAAAAATTCACATAGAAAATAAATGAATGCCCGTCTCTAATGTTATTGAAAATCCGAAGTTTTTCCAATTTGAAAAGTATAATTTCTAGCAAGTCCGTATGTCAACATTTGGTCACGTGACGTGTTTGGCTTTCCTTACTGGAAACATGTAGGCGATTTAAGGGCTTTTCAGGCGTTGTTTTGTTGGTAATTGTTATAATACATGGATGTACACATACGCCATGATCATAGCCCAGTTCTTGTTAGGTGGATTATGCGATGTGGAGGAGTCTTGAGTGCCTGTGAACGCTGATATTTTTAGTTGCATTGTTTGGGAAGGGACATCCAAGATGGCGACAAGAAAAGTCAAAAGCAGCTTCGAGCCGATAGACAAACTCCCTTCCAATACGCTCAAGGTAAATAACCAATATCCATTCGCTCATGTCACTAGTGTTGTGCAGACAGGATTTATTCCGTATGTTACTTTTCATCGACATATTACGCAATCAGTATCTGTAGGCCGGCTTTAACCCAACAGGTGCTCGTTTGCCTGCCAAGCTCAGCTGACCCCCCCCCCCCCCCCCCCCCCGAGTCACTGAGTGAGTTAGTGACTGTCACTGTGAGTGTGAGTGACACCACTACACACTAGCAGTAACTAGTGATGAGCAGTTATACTAGATCTAGTAGTTTAAACTAGTTCTACAATACTAGTACTGGAGATTTACTCCCCGACTTGGTCGGGATGGCAGATTAGATCTAGGTCTAAGTTAGGCACTTTGAATAATAGTTTGATAAAGCCACCATGGAGGGTGAGAAAAGCTGGCACACTGGCCCTGGGTTGACACCTTCTGCCAGGTGGGAGTGCGGCCGATAATCATGACCTTGCCAATGGCGCCAATTTAGGGTTCTAGTGGGGTATTTTACTTGTATTTTAATAGTTATCCTTAAAGTTTAGATATCAAGGTACCCACCAGCGAAATCTGGGAGAAAAAAATTCCAATTATTAAGCATTTTACAATGACTTTAGTATGAAGGTAATATTAAAGCTTTGAAAAATATATTAACCACTGGAGACACCAAAAAACTAATATCAGACACAGTTAAAGTGCATAATAAACTAGCAGCATGTATAATTTCATGCATTTATGACTTTGCCCAATGATACTTTTGAGAGGACCAAAATATAAAACAATGGGAAAGAAATGGCTGTGTGTAGAGCCGCCATGTTATGATTTTTTTATTAGCATTTTACTAGTACTAATAGTACTTAGAGTCAATTTGGAAATGAATTAAAGATATCAACTGAAAGCTAAGATTCTAAATATCATAGAAAACTAAATTTTATTTAGATCTGATCATTAGAACATTACTTTCCAGGCCCTTAGATATCAAGAGAAAACACAGAAAATTGCCATCAGTACATGCTGCCACACACGGGGCCCACTGTGCAGCTGAACTCACATCACAGATATTATAACACCTTTCTATAACTATAATGGTACTTGCCTCAATATTTTTGGTACTATTTGCCCTGTATTTCTGTCTCTATACAAGATATAAACAAAACTCCAAAAGATTTAAAAACATCTCAATGGCCTCAATCAAATGCGGTCACAGGGATCTTTCTGTATTTAGTTTAATTTTGTTGTTGAAGTTGAAGACTTAGACTAAGTCTTGTCTCAGTCTGCTGACAAAATTGACTACCCGGTGGCTCTTTGACTTTGGCCAGTGGCAGTGACTAAGCTATACTACCGTAATCTCCCACGTATAAGGCGCACCTCGCATAAAAGGCGCACCTAGAGTTTTAAAAAATAGTCAAAAAAATGAAAAATTCATAACTTTAGTTCTACTTAATGAATTTTCAAAATTCAAATAGCTATGTGATAATGTGTTGCTAGAGCCCCCCCCCAGGACCCCCCAGGCCCCCTGGCCTGGATCCTATTATGACTTCGGGGGGAGTTTAAGATATCAAATGAAAGGTCTTGGTGTCCCCCTTCTGGATCCAGTAAGAACTAAAACCTCTCATACACGACGCGCCTTGTACGCGAGAAATTACGCCATACTATAGGCCTAGGCCTACTCTCTATACTATAGTATATAATACCAGGTATCTCAAATCTACAGAGCATGTGCTTGTCGTTCAGTGACGCATCTCCAGGCAACCATGGAGATAGCCAGGGAGTGTCTATGCGCCATTGTTGCCAGGCCGATGTATGACGTCACAAGAGCCGCATGACGTCACAGACACAGACGTTTTGTGACGTCTAGAATGACATCATGGTCGTAATGGCGGCGCTCATGGATGAAAACGAAACCATAATAGAGTTTCAATGGTCGCTTCGCGCCAAGCTGCTAGCGCCTGTAACTCTAAAAAAAAACACACCCCTTTGGTGCAACCCCTTTTAGCGTGGATACCCCCCACTATTTTGATAAAAATAATGATCCATTCAAAAGCTTGGAAAGGGGTAATCTCAAAAAGTGACAAAAATCATACCCCTTTTCTGAGTTTACAACTTTTTGCGTGACATCCCCCTTAAAATGCAAACATACCCCTTCTGGTCGATATGGCCCAGAATTTACTCCTTTCAAAGGATCTGGCAGCATTTGCTCTCCATTTGGTTATCCATAGACGTGGTCACTGCTGTGTCATGTTTTGTGGGAACCCTGCTTCTGCCTATTACAGGGATGAAAGAGTTCAAGGTTTTCCTTGATTTCAAGGTTTTTTTCACTCACTTAAGAAAAATGAGTTTTCTAGAAAATCCTCTGAAAACAGGATAAAGGAGTCACAACTTACCTCCAGAGGTTGCATACATGCACACAGTCAGGTCCCACAACACTGCATAGAGGGGCAGCATGCCAGTTTTTAGTTCAAGGTTTTCAAGGATTCTCAATTTTTTCCTTGAAAACTTTCCCCTCTTTATTGGTGTTTGTTCCACTCTTCAGTGTAGTCTTAGCAGCAAGCTATAGTTCCTATGCTAGAAGAGTGTCAGATAGTATACCCCTTTTCTGCGCATGATGATTTCACCATGTAACTATATTGGTCATTTATTCCCTGCACCCTTTGACCTATCTCTATACATAACATTGTAATTGGTCCCTAGGTCGTGTTGCGCAAAGGCACCACTACCAGTAGATCAGGTGGTGCATATTTTGGGTATGCTATCTGACCAAGACCTTGGAAAACAGCTATACAGTAACATTCTGAAGGGATCCTAGGACATACTCTGCAAAAGGGCCATAATGTGCACATTTTGGGTATAGTATCCGAACAACATCTTGAAAAACAGTTTTTCCTGTTATTTGAGGACAAACTACACCCTAATACAACACCTACTGCCTCCTCCCCCCCCCCACCACTCAAACCCTGTAACACACTTATGGATGGGACTGGAGGGCATATACAGTGCATTTAAAGTTGTTTCCTTTTTCAAGGTTTTTTGTCATCGTCGACTTTCATCCCTGCTATTAACTTATCCAAAAATATCATGAAAACCTTTTTGATTACAAGCTGAAATCATAACTTTAGGCCACTCAAAAAAAAGGTTCCTCATGACCGGGCACATCATAAAATAATCATGTTGATCTCTAAGGATGACGATGCTATTGTACTGTCTATAAAAGGTGATCTTGTGGAATATGCTTCTCATTATAAATATCTAGGCATAGTTTTAGATGATGCCTTGTCATTTGAACAGCATGCTGCACACATGATGAAATCAATAAGACATAAAATTTGGATGCTAGCTGGTACAAGATATTGTATAGACGAAGCCACTGCGCTCACTATTATGAGAATTATGATAATGCCTTATATTGACTATGGCTTAGTATTCTGACAGGCTGGAAGGTTAGCCTCTACAAAAAACTTCAAGTCCTGTATAACTCTGGTATCCGGGTTTGCTTGAAAATATATGACCCAAGGCAAATGCATGTTAAAGATCTTTATATAACTGCAAAAATGTTACCGCTAGACCTAAGGCACATATTTTTACAACTGACCATGTGTCACAGGTTAGTGTTCAGTGGCCAGGCACTGGTATTGCCCCTCTGTGGGAACCCGTAGTTCTGATGCCCCCCGTATATTGCAGACTTGTCCCAAATCCACTACTTAATTAAATGATCCAGTATACCAGGCTCATTCCCAATGGAATGCACTGATTTATGCTGGGTAGTCCCAAATGAGGATTTGAAGACAAAGATAAAAAAAGAAACTCACTGCCTTTTTCTATCAACACTGGTTCCCTGATACCCCTTCACTCCTCTATGAGGGCAGAAGCATACTGACCTTTGTGACCTGACCTAATATTATTGCTCATCATTTTTTTTATTGTACCCCATGTCTGTCTTGTGTGTCTATGTGTCTGTCCTTCTGTGTTACTATCTACTTTTATCTGTTCCTTATATTTCAAAACTTGTTAATTGATGATAGTGCCCCTAAGGCTTCTGTATAACAAGGTCTTGATATCTGCATAACATTTATTTGCATCAAACATTGAGATATTTTCCGTGTTAATATCTCCTGGGTGGATAAACAGGGAGATCTCCGAAATGGCGAATACTGTACTATTTCCTGGAAATAAAAAATTTACAAACTAAAATCAAATTGTGTTTTGATATTTTGATTATTTTCTTTTCTTTTTTTACAGATTTTTAGTAAAATAAAAAAGAAAAAGAAAAAAGACTTGGGCATATTTTGAATCAAATTAAAGCTAATAATGTCAGCAATGCAGCGGAAAGGAGATTGAGTGTATTTTCACAAAGTTTTATAGAGAAAATCGCCCTCCTGATATTTTTCAGATGAGAAACCATTTTTTTGTCTTTTTGAATGGCCTTAAATCAATTTTTCTTCATTTTGGTGTTCCACACTCACTAGAGTAGAAGTCGTAGAAAATCGCAGCAATATCGTAATATAAAATGAATCTCTCTTGGGTAAAACTATGTAGAATAGCCCTGTTGGTTCTTTTTAGCTTCCTTCGGTAACAATATTTATTTTGTAAACTTTAAAGTGGGTTCAAAGTTGGGCAAGTTTGTAAGACCGCCCTGATCTTAATCAGTCAATACCTATGAAAATCTCCTGAAAAAAAGGGTATACAGTAGTAACATGTTGTTGAGGTAGATGGCGTGTTTATTCATTACTAGCTCTGTGTAAATGAGCATTATGTATCATATGCAATTTTTGTATGGTGGCCTGAATCTGAATATCACTCAAACATCCAAAGAGGTAAACGTGATGGGATAAATGAATCTTCCCGGTGATATATGACGCTGCAGCCATTGTAAGGGGTTATAATTATTAATTCGAGGAGACATAGGGGTCTTGCAGGAAAAGGTATTTCATTACCAAGTTTTGTAAATTTTGAGAAATTGTCAATAATGTACAGAGTCAGTGGGTTGGCAGCCATAAGACGCTTTTTGCCTCCAATGGTGAAGGTATATGATGTTGATCCATGTATCAACTTTCCCGCCTTTTAGGCAATGTGGTGTGAATAGCGCAGTTTTGGCGGGAGTTATGCGAATAGTGGCTTGGTGGTGCGAATGAGTGAGTAATAGATGTTTAACGCCATTTCGACAGCTAAGGTCATATTCATGGCGAGAACCTCAGTACACAATTTCACAGAGGAATGTGTCAGTGCCTGCGCATATGTGCACCACACACATCCTGAGGGGATAGGAAAGAGGAGAAATAGACCCTTTTAAGTGGGCTAGGGAGGCCCAGGTGGTGCAAATAACGTGGGTGAGGGAGTGCTGATGCAACAGGATGAGTGGGGGGCATCCACAAATGACGTCATGCTGAAGGGGGGGGTCAGGCCTGGCATGACGAAATAAATTTTCCATATACCTTCAGCATTGCAAAATTGGCAAAAAAAAAAAAAAAAAAAACATGACGAGGGAGGGGGAGTCTAAAAAGGTCAAATTTTGCATGATGTCATTTATGGATGGCCCCTGGGAGCCAATCACAGGCTTTTCACTTTTTGAGTTATCAGCAATTTACATTGCTGCATTACATTTCTATATCCATATTCCGTGCTGATACTAAAATACCGTACTCTTCTTTTCTAGCGCCATCCGAAGATGGACTTGAACAAGAACGACCTCTTACGTCTGTTGAGTTACTTGGAAGGCGAGTTACAAGCCCGTGACATCACTATTGCAGCACTCAAGGTGAGTTTTTTTTTTGTAGGGGGTTTCTTCGTAATCTTGATGCATACGGTACATGGCTGTAGGGAACTTATGTATTACAGTATTGGGTAGTTAAAACATGTACACAGTTGTATAGGGTTACGAGTGCCTCAAGTGGTCACTCCAATGTGTAAAACACTGTAGATTGACGAATGAGCACTGGTTATACTAAGTAACCCTACAGCACTGTGGGTTAACTAGGTTAAACCTCGGTTACATGAAATAATCATAGTTTGACTGGGAGAGGGCTTCACGGGTACAGTGTAGTGTCTAATTCTCGGAACTCTGGACTTATAAAAAGTGAATCTTGTGACATTGCCAATATCTGCTTTTTTAATATTCATCAACATAGAACTAACGGGTATAAGGGAATTGTTAAGGATACTGGCATTGAGTATTGAGGTCAGCTCTGTGTTGCTAGTGTTGTAAGCAAGTTTGGGTTCCATTTTTCATTGGCCTTTACTTGTATTCATACAGACAAAAGTTTTGTCAGTTTTCTAGGGATCGATTTTGGCCAATTAGTCCAGCAGAATGGTGAAATGTGTGTGCATTTTATCATACAAGTGTATAATTTTGTAAACTAATTCAGTTTGATGTACTCTTTCAAACTACCGTAATCTCCCGCATGTAAGGCGCGTCTTATACGGGGGGTTTTAGTTCTCATTGGATCCACAAGGGGGACACCAAGACCTTTCTTTTGATATGTTACACTCCCATATAAGCTCATCTGTTGCTTTTGGGGTCCAGGACGGTCACGGGGGTCCAAACAGCACATAGCTTTTTGAATTTTGAAAATCCATTCATTAGAACAAAAGTTATGAATTTTTTATTTTTTTGACCATATTCTGAAACTCTGGGTGCGCCTTATACGCGGGATGCGCCTTATACGCGGGAGATTACGGTAGAGTATTTTTAAAGGACCAATTTCTCCAAGATGGCCGCCAAATCCAATATGGCCACCATTGGGTGTTTTTATCAGATTTGTTCAAGTTAAATCACAAGCTGGTCATTAGATATCAAACAAAAGCATGAATTAAGGCTCAAAAAGACACAACGATATGTTGCTGTGATAGTATTTGGTCAATTCTTTCAATTTATATACAATATGGCCATCGAATATTGGCCATACATGTATATGTACGATGTTTTGCTGTGCAGACAACACCTTATGAGAGATTTGTGAATCATCTCAGGGTTTTTCCTCTATAGCCCACCTGGAAGTCACATAATATGACATTTACTTAGTAGAATTTGCTGTTTTTGAAATCCAAGATGGCTACCGATAAGCTTTGTATATACACACCCCAATATCTTTGCATGAAGAGATGTGACATATATGTATAGTTACAAATGGAAATGATATCCCTCAAACTTCAGGTCTAAGCCATTGAATATTAAACACAACCTTGGATTGAGGCTAGATATAGACAGTGAAATGTTGCTGCAAGAGTATTTGGTAATTTTTCTCAATTCAAAACCAATATAGCTTCTGAGTATTGGCCTTGCATGTACACTTAATATGTTGTACTATGCAGGTAAGACTCTATGCCAAAGTTGTGATTCATCTTAGGCTTTAGCCTCTATATGGCCTTAGCGTGTTCCTTAGGGGCCGACCCCTGCTGAAGCCGATACCTTGTGAGATAAGGACTGATAACAATGAGCTGATGGGTACCAGGTATTATGTAATGCACCGTGAAAAGTCGGCAGTGAATGAAAGGAATCTTCTCATTGGTCAATAAAGTATCCCGCTAAGTCGGAATAGCCACACCTGAAAGTCACATATTTACGTAGTAGAATATCCTGCTTATGAAACCCAAGATGGTTATCAGGGATCTTTTTGTATCAGTGCCCCAAAATCTTTGCATTAAGAGATGTGACAGATACAGTATCAAATAGAAATGATATTCCTCTGACTGCAAGTCCGAGCCAACTGAATACTGAGTATGGTTGTTTCAACCACATATGGAAAAACTTAAATAGATAAATACTCCATGGTTCCATCTAAACTAATTATCTCTGTAGTTTAGAGTTTCCCAGCACATGACATATTGCAGGTTACTGGCATTTCTTCATACATAATCAATTATCACTAGTCAAATAATCCCCTTAAGTAGTTCCAATTTCCTTGATTCAAATCTTACAACTTACTCTACCACAACCTGGTGAGGCCAACAAAAGGGCTTGCCATTGAATTCACTTTATGGGGTCCATTGCTTGGACCAATAGTGGATGTCATTTTATAAGGAACATGTTCTCACCTAGAGGAAAAGGGCCCATTATGGGGTGACACTGCTCAACCAATTTGCATACTTAGTCAACTCAGCTATTGTATGGCATTAGGGTGACAGAGTTAATGGATTCAGGACTCAAGCTAACTGATTTGGTTGACATGTATGTACACAGAGAGATCAAAACTTGTAGAAGTAGATACTTCTTTTGAGTCTATTCAATATTGGTAGCTAAGAAGTATAAAGGTTTTTTCACATTGTTCTAGCTTTAGCCAGGATATTTCATTGACTCTTTTCTGTTTGTTAAATATTTTCTTATACCTGAAATGTTTAAAAGTATTTGAAGGAAATTATTATGAAGAGAGTATTATTCTTAGGAAAGCAGCAGAAATAATTGTTTGGTCTTTACCTCATCAACACAGCAATTAATGGATCCTTCTCAAAAACGTGTCAAGAATGTTCAAGAATATTTGATTAATTGGTGCATCATGCCTTGACTGTTATTTTTCAAAATATGTCACTGTGTATGGACTATTTGTCAGCAATTAGTCAATATATGTTAGTAATTACTCATTATTTGTCAGCAAAAAATCAATATATGTCAGTAATTACTCACTATTTTCGGCAATTAGTCAAAATATGTCATTATTTGTTAGCAATTAGTCAAAATATATCAGTAATTAGTCACTATTTGTCAGCAAATAGTCATAATATGTCCGTAATAAGTCACTGTTTGTCAGCACTTAGTCAAAACATGTCAGTACTTAGTCACTATTTGTCAGCAATAAGCCAAAATATATCACTACTTAGTCACTATTTGTCAGTAAATAGTCAAAATATGTCAGTAGCTCCATACTATCACTGACCACTTGTCAATTGACAGTTGACATTTGACATTGAAGCCCAGGGATGGAAGTCTTCAGGGATTTCCCTGATTTCAGGGATTTTCAAGTTCCAAAAGCCTATACATTACTTTATGAAACCTATATTTTAGGAGCTAAAATTTAGTATTTCAGGGACTTTGGTGGTCAGTGACTTTCATCCCTGGAAGCCTCTTTCTTAGGACTGAGTCCTTCACCTGTGACATTTTTTTTTTATATTTAATGACCAGCTTGTGATTTAACTTGAACAAATCTGATAAAAACAGCCAATGGTGGCCATATTGGATTTGGCAGCCATCTTGGAAAATTGAGCTTGGCTCTAGTTTGAAAGACCACATCAAAATGCACTAGTGTACCAAGTTATACGCTTGTATGATAAAATGCACACACCACCCTGTATGTTGCACCATTCTGCTGGACTAAATGTAGTGATTTGTCCTGATCCAATGGAAATCTCATTTTATTACTTATATGAGGGGTGGGGTGGCGAAGGGCTTTGAAAATCTAGGTATACTGAAAATCTTGAGGGGCCCATTTTTTTCTTGTCTTGAGTTTGTAGTCAAATGCTTAAAGAGAATATCATTTAACCAGAACTGGTGAATAAACATAGAAAAATGGGAGGAGTTGCTGTGGAATGCATCCCAGATGCCCCATGCAGAGTATACAGTGCCATTCATAATCTCGGTGTTGGGATTGATGAAGCAAACCTATCGACAACAGGTGCTGAACACTTGACGCCAGGATCCCAGGAACAGATGCCAACAGCCCCAGGAGGAACCCTGAGGCTGAGGGGGTGGGGGGGGGGGGGTATTCACTAGCAGTGTAGACGAGGCAGTGGCGGATCCAAAGGGGCCTTGGCTTGGGGACACCCCTCTCCACCCCCACCCCTGAAAATGGGCATCACTCTTAATTATGGAAATCTGGCACGGGACCCTGTCTGTGCTCCCCTCCCTGAACAATCATTTTTCCTAGTTGTGTCCTCCCTAGTCCACCCCTGCTGGATCCGCCCCTGTGAGGATAGAGAATGGACATGGTGTTGTCTGCTGAGGCCAGCTGTGCAGACCACACTGACCAGGTGGACACACACAGACCAGCTGTACGCGCACCAGGCTCGCCCTCTCCAGCCCGTCACACTACGGGCTGGCTTCAGACCTTATCCTGAGTGGTTCGCCGCCGCAGCGACGAAGCTCCACTCTCCAAGCAGATGCAGCATTTGTGCAGTCACCCAACCTCAGGTTGGAGAGTGAATACACATCCCACATGAATCAGATTCTTATCTAGATCAAAGGGGGCAATAAAACAATAAAATGGAATACACATCAAGTTGAATATAGAGATGCTCCCAGGCTATTGAACTGAGTATCAATAGATGCTGGCCGAGGCTGTACGCGCACTGACTCACCACTATCCTGTCAGTGGTATAGATGGGAAAAACGGGAGGGATATGGTCTTATGGACTTATCTTATTTTTGACAGGGGTGGGGCATGCAGGTTTTCGGCCATTATGATTATTACCTCTCGTCTTGCCCTAAAACTAAAGTACAAATGTATACCCGATACCCCGCTATACATATAAAGGTTGCAGTGATCAGAAACCCCCCCCCCCCACATTCTGATTCGCTCAGCTTTTGTTTACTTTTTTATTACACATAATGCATGAATTAGAGGGATATTTTACCCTCAAAAAGTCGTATTCTCTCGTAATATCTTTCATCCCAAGATACATTAACTCTATCTCACTGTAGGTAAACGGGGACAACACAACCCCACCCCAACCAGAGACTTTGGCGCTCAGTTTGTTTTTAGTACCAGGGTGCCGACCAACACCTACCCAGGCTTCACTTGGTGTGGTATTCCCCCCTACAGCGGCTCCCCTACACTTGTCACATATACCCTCCCCCTTCTCTCCCACAGTCACACCCTCCATCCCCACATTATAAAAACCATGTATAACCCTCACCTCCCCTCCCCTCACTCTCACCCTCAGTGGTGGCTAGATGCTGGTGGCCATGTACATCTACCGGGGTAGTACCATTAACCAATTACACAGATCGATGTTTGCCTCTTATATTTCCATTGACTACACTTTGGATATCAAGGCACATTGACTAGCGGTAACTGGTTTTACTGGACTTGGGAAATATTTAGTCATATGATGCATACCAGGGGTAGACACAAACGGTGGCCCGATGGTCAAGGGCCAGTAGTTTTGGTCGTAGGCCAGTAAGTTTTTTTGTTTTTTTTTCATTTGAAATTGGCCATTTGGCCATTAGAATTTAAAAAATGCGTTGCCATATACTAGACTGCTGGCTCTGTTGGCCAAAGGCCCAGAATGTTAGTGTCTACCCTTGCATATACATTATAATACAGGTGTGTCGTTTGTTAGTGTGTTTCATCTGCTTTAAATTCTGCTGTGAGTCGGTTAAACAGATACATTCTGTTTCATCTAGCAATGCAGCTATGATAGTACAGGTAAATACCTAAGTGCTTGAAAGGGACACAAATTCGAGGCAAATTAGGCTCATTTATTAACCTAACCCCCAGCAAAGCTGCACATGAAACTACATGATGGACTTACTTATCAGGATTCGATAACAGCCGTGTGATCTGCTGATCTGATATCGTCGATAACATACCTCAGTATAGTTCTATACTAGCTTGATGATTGTGGAGAGAGCCTATATTGGTTAGGATTTTATCCCGTAATCACCTCACTAGTCCCTTATCCATATATATGTACCAGAAATACTATGTTATGTTAGACTATCAAATAAACTACGCTTGATGGACTTGTTAAGACTATCCACATTATGTCCACTTTGGTTCCCTTTTTCAAAGTCACATGTGCCAAAGAAATTTGGATTAT
The DNA here is from genome assembly GCA_949317995.1 of Acholoe squamosa. Classification (NCBI taxonomy): domain Eukaryota; kingdom Metazoa; phylum Annelida; class Polychaeta; order Phyllodocida; family Polynoidae; genus Acholoe; species Acholoe squamosa. Next base: position 79,070,259 of record OX439035.1, on the reverse strand, counting down.
TGTGGACTTTTAACGGCAAAGAGTAAAGTTGATCCAATGGCTGTCCAAACACTTTTGATATAGGGAAGCCCCGCTAGGGAGGTTTTCAATGTCCAATATTAGCGTCATCCACTAGTATCTCACGGCTTACATGTATGCCTTGAGAACAGGGTTATAGCATGAGTAGTTTGCACTTTGTAACCCTGTATGTCTACTCCCGCCCATATATAAGTTATACATGTAGAAATTGGCGCCTAAGGAGGTCAGTGTAAAGCACATCACGCAATGCGTGCTAGCACAACTTACTAACAGGACTAGGAGGCTGACCTGTGATGCTAATCTTATAATGTACCACCCTAAGGTAGCCTGGCAAGGGTAGTGCAGTCTGATGTATACTTATACCATACATAGGTATAACGCAGACGTGGACATTGGCATGCCACACGCCATTAAAAACGGGGTCATTGATTATATGATTCACCACCATAGGGGCCATACGGACACTAGCTTTGGGATTGCTTTTACAGATGCATGTGTACACATATCAATATGGACAGCTTGCAACCTAGCACCCACATGACGCATTATAGTTTAATAGGGGGAAATCCATGGTTTTCCCAATACCTGTATAATGAATCGCATCTTATTCTGCCCTTCTATACTGATATCGGATCCACCAAACCAATACATATATAGGCCCCCGTATATCCAAGGGATAGCTGTCAAATCATTCCAGCTAGAAACACATATTTCTAAAAGGATGTTTCTTTGTACAAGCGTTGTCTACGGTTCAAACATTGGCATGCAAACCCTAGCCTTAGTACCGGCAAGTAGAAGGTTACAGTAGTTGTCTAAAACAGGTATTTTGATGGTGTCCAGTAACGAAAGTAGGGGACATTGGACACCCTGTTGTTCTCCCTTATGACAGGAGATCGATCATCGAAGGCCAAATCACGTAAAAAATACTCTGGATACCGAGGTACTACGTGCTGCTCATCTACACATATGCCACTTTTCATACTACCGTAAATCCCCGGTCATAAGCCGGATTTTTTTTTTCTATTTTGGGCCCAAACCGGCTTCTAAAATTTTCCCAAAGTCCCCCCCCCCGGCTTATGACCGGGTTTTTTTTACTATAGAATAAAGAGAAAATGGTAAAAATCTGACCCAAAAACCGGCTTTTATTTTTTTCCTGAACTCACCCCCCGGCTTATGACCGGGGCCGGCTTATGACCGGGGATTTACGGTAAGAGAAATTCTCACTTTTCTTTTCGCTGTTCAAAATTCTTGATCGAATTCAGTTAATCTATAGAAAATCGGAATCTTTTTTGGCAATGAGGGTGACATCCGTATTTTTCCACTTGGATTTAGCCTGGTCTGCCACTTGTAAAACAAAACATATGAACTAGTCCCACTACAACAGACCATGTCCTTTTTAGACAACCTCTTTTGTCAAATTTTCAGTTGACAAGTTCGACTACTGCTAATTTTCCTAATCAGGACCAAAAAAAACGCACGACATGAAAACCACTCGGTGCCCCATCGACCGACCCCCATGGGGGTGCCCTCATGGTAGTGCTGTATCCATCAGTCTGTGTTGTGTTATGGTGGTTTGTATGATTTGTAACGTGGTTATTTTATATAAATATCTTCTTTTTTTCCTACTGGGCACTTGTGTTTATTTAGTAGAACCAGAAAATAGCTATGTGAATAGGGTGGTACATGTGTAGTAGAGAGCATACCACCATAACGTAGCTGGTCCCATTTTAGCCTCAGTGGTTAGGAACTATCTCCTAGTCTTTGTGGTTCTGACAGAGTTCTTTTTAGCAATATTGCAGATATTTCTGCTCTAAATGTTATATGTTGCAAGTACACTCATAAATAGACAAGAGTAGTTATCAGCAATGGTATGTGTAACTCCCGTTGAACCCTCTGTATGAGCCATATGTATTTATACACAAATTGGATGCCTACTGTGGCTTGTAATATCTTTCTGAGCTCTAGGTGCAACTTACACACGGGGTTTTCATAGCACAAAAGTATATAAATCAGCAATTTGCACACCTTCTGGCATGTGGCTAATCGGATTGACCTGAACTCTAGGTGCATCTTATGTGCGGGTGCAGCTTATGTGTGGCATGTACGCAGTGCATCAGAAATTCTTGCATAAAAGCCCCACCTTGACTTGTTTTTTTTCCTCTAAGGGGTCATATTTCTCGTAGAATACAATCTATGGCTTAATATTTACCAGTACCGTAATCTCCCGGGTATAAGGCGCGTCTTATAGGCCAAACAAAATGCTGCTGGGTCTTATATGTGGGAGGTAAATTGCCTTGAGTTTGGGGTGCGCCTTATAGGGGGGGGTATCTTTTACTATAGAACAGTACTAAATTAACAAAAATCTGCCCTCAGAGGTGCGCCTTATACGTTATAACAGACCTCCTTGAGTTGGGGGTGCGCCTTATAGGCGAGGTGCGCCTTATAGGCGAAAGATTACGGTATTTACGGTATGGCATTGTTCACCTGTCGTGTTTAGGTAGGTGTAGTATATAAATGTAATCATTCTAGCAAGAGTCTGGGCGTTTCCTCCAGTAGGTAACATGTATGGACACATCACCTGTATCCATGTATCAATATCGATCTAGGAACATACACCTGTGTACTATTTGGTAGTCTTGTCTTGTACAATTCTTAACGTGGTGCTTACAGGAGAAATACCTGGTTTGGTAACTGATTAGACAAAAATAGAACAGCGTCATGGACCCTGTGGTCTTTTTGGGGCAGAGTTGGGGATAAGTATTTTATTAAACTAACTCAAGATAGATAGGTTATTTCATGCTGACCACATCAGCGAGATTTGATTTTAGCAGTCTCTTTCATATATATTCTAAAGCAATCATGGAGAGTCTCTGTATTAGATGAATGTCACAATGAAAGTAGTTCACCCACAGTAGTATGAGGACTGTTGTATTTGCGTTGTGTATACTAAATGCTAAAATAGGACAAACTTACCCCACAGACAATAGAGAGAGTTCGCGTACATGTCTGTTATGCGGGCTGTTATGTATTCCCTCACGTACAAGAAAAAATATTCATGTACACAAACAGAGCCCTAGATGAGCTGTAACAGAAAGAGGCCAGTGTTGTTAACAACTCACGGAGATGACTGTATTATGAATGGTACATGTACTCACATTATACCTGACAAGTAAAAACTATTCTGTTGTGCGACTTCTCAGTGTGTGCTGAGCCAGGGGCGTGGGAAGCAGTTTCAGAGTGGGTGGGACCAGGGTTTTTTTCTGGAATTTTTGACTTCCCTTTGCTTGACCTTTTAGTTTTGAGGAGTTGGCCAAAAGTGGGGGGGGGGATGTCCCCCTGCCCCCCCCTGCTTTCCACGCCCATGTGCTCTGTATATCAAATTGGATCTATTTGACTATATAATACCATTGGCCGGGTAGACTACTAGTAGTTGTAGATTCGTCTGCTTAGTATTGTTTAGTAAATTCTCTTCAAGTTCATAACATGACCCCCAGGATGACCTTGTGATGTTTTACGACCAACCGCATCTCCATAACGTCTACCCCCCCCCCCCTACACACACACACTTAGATTCGTACACGTGTACACAGGACATGCACATGGCCTCGTGCCTCTAGTCTATAGCCGTGTATTTATTTATAGAACGGGATCAGAGAATGTCCGATCAACGCCCACACTGGTCCCTGCCTCATCCCTCCATCTTCCATCTCCAGCCTCCCACCCCTCAACCACCCCATCGCCCCCCCCATCTCCTTTCCACTTCCTATCCCCTGACCTGATCCTCCACTGGTTGCTGTCCTCAAAGAGCGCCCACCCACACTTGACGGAGAGTTAAAACATAGCCCTTGGTCCCCCTAGGTGAACGTTTATCTTGAAGCTCTTTGCTAAGTGCATGTCTCGACATAACAACCCTAACCCTCGGCCTGCAGAGGATTATTTGTCTAGACGTGGCCCACACTCCACAACCCCTGGTTCCAATCCAAGACTGCAATCTCGTGTATCAGCTGGTCCCCCGTCTGTGTCTAGTATCAGTAATCTAACCAGCACTGTTCTGACATAAGACTCTACAGTACTGGGTTTAGAGATAACAGTGATCTGTTAAAATAGGGTTTTTGTCCAGCTGGGGGACCCCACAAAGAGAGGAAATAGCAGGGTCAAGATTGATCCTATTACTACGGTACTGGGGCAGGGTTACTCTGTAAATAAAACCGCACGATTACTTAGTAATCAGTGTCTGAATATAACTTTTAGTAGGTGTTTGAAGTTGTACATGTGTATATAACACTATTTGGAAAAAAAGAGAGAGATAAACCAAGAAAATATGAAGAAAAAAATCACCGGTGATTAAAGTATTGGGAAAATTGGATTAAACATGTTCGTTTCTCTTCATATATAAAAGGGGGAGGGATTTGGATGTGAAGGAAACATCAGTGTTAACCAAATAGTCATCCAGTATGAATACGAGGTGTACTAGTATACTAAAATCCTCAAAATGACGAAGGGTTAAGTGAGCGCTATTGTATCATAAACCTCATATCACAATTAAATAGATCAATATAGATTTAAAAACAAGAACACACTTATGATTTGTCTTTTTGCTCCACTCTTTTCAGGCAGAAAAGGCGAAACAGCTGCTGTACCAAGCAAAGTATGGTCGTTTCGGTCTTGGAGACCCCTTCCATGCTCTGCAGCGGGATTCGGATTGTCAACGAGACAACAGCTTTGACGAATCTGCAGTAAAGGCACTATACGATAACCAACTGACACAACTAGAAAATCTAATTGCCACCCAGAGAAAGGCACAACAACGGATGAGAGAGCAACTCGCTGCAGTTGAGAAGCGATATCATAAGGTACGTTGACATTGAGATCCTTGACTTTAATGCAGGAATTCTGCTGATGTATTTCTATCAAATTGAATTCCCGATGAGGTAACATAAAGACTAAAAGTGTAAATGGGGAGGGTATACAGAGAATTGTAAATGTCGATCATGCGTACCACTATTTTCAAATTCAGTTAATTTTATTTACTACTCATGTATTTCGTTTCGTTTGAAAAATGGTTGGCTTGATGATGTAAAACTACTGGTACCGTAATGTCTCATGTATAAGGCGCACCTCACACATATAAGGCACACCCCAACACAGCTGAAACCAAAATTGGTGATACCACAAGTAGGACTGATCTACAGTTGAAAATCCTCACATATAAGGTGCACACCTAACTGGCCAGTCCTAGTGGACCATCGTCGAGTACCCGCGGCTTGGATGTGAGGTATTACAGTAATTGCCAGCCTTCTATACTACAAATACCATCTGATCATAGATGCACATGACTTCTCTGTTGTAGGTACTTTCCGAGCTTGCTGATGAAAAGAGAAAACATGCTCAAGACACAGCTCAGGGAGACGATGTAACATATATGCTAGAGAAGGAAAGAGAGAGACTCAAACAAGAGGTAAGAATCAACGGTATAATATTGACCTATCTACAAGATCCTGTGTATTCGTTGCCCCCTGACGTTGGTTAAAAGGGGACACTTTGGATTTGAGCTTTTTGCAGTTTCTACTATTTTAAAATGTGTCGCCTGTAAGTCTCACTTTGTCTTTGGTAAAGTCCTACACATAGCATCTATGTCTCTGATTTGCGTATAAGCTGTGCTATTTATGCAGGAATTTGCAATAATAAATCCGGAAGTCAATTATTTCAGTGAAAGTTAGCACTGTACTTTGTTTTCCTATGTATTTATCAAAGTAAGGTGTATTACTTTTCATTGCTCACAGGTGGACTTTGAAAAGTCAACAGTAAAGCGGCTGGAGAAGGAGCTGAAGAAAGCCGTCTCTGCCCTTGACGAGGAGAGAGCGGCATCGGCCAAACACAAACAAGTGGCAGTCCTGCTCATCAAGGAGCGAAAACGACTTCTTCAACGCCTTGTAGAACTTCAGCATGCACCGCCATCAGATGGTTCTAGTTTCAGCCAGAACCAAATCGAGGCCGTGCTTGAAAAGCAGCAGAGTGATTTTGATGTAGAACGAGAGCAGCTCAAAGCACGTTTAAACCGAGAGGAAATGCGGTCTAAAGAGCTGCTCGCTGAAGCAGAGCGACTTAGGGTGCAGTTAGACAGCTCACATCGGCCATCACCTGGTGTTCGTGGCACCAGTCCACATAGCACTGGCATCCCACAGCCGACTAGTAGTGGTAAGCTGTATCGACATACACCGCCCAGCACACCACCTGAGGTCCGCCGTGGGCCAGTGGGGGCAGTGCATGAGTCACCAGAGCGGGACTTTGGGGGCTCACAGACAAGTGGTGGGGCACTGGGTGGTGACCAGAGTGGTGTGAGGCGTGCCATTATGCAGTTCAACCATACGTCTCCTACGCGGACACCAGAGCGGACTATAGCTGGCGCTGAGGGTAAGCCTCCACCACTCCCTGGTGACAAACAGTCGGACCTGGCTGCTTCGCGCTTGAGTGTCATGCCCTCCAGTAATGCTGCTTCCTCCTCCGTGTTTTCAACGCCCACTACTGGCACAACTGTGTTCACAACCCCAACAGGGAATCGCATCTCCTTAAATGTTGGTCCTTCCTCTAACATCTCACGCAAGCCCACGCCTGTACGAGGCACGCCCCCTCCTATACCCCCAAACAAACCACAGTATATACCGCAACAGCAGACTACGCCCCGCAAGGACACAGTCAGAATGGTAACGCCTCGCACTGACTCAGCTTCCCCCGTTGGTGCTGCCAAACCCCAGCCACCTACTAAGTTTGGCATTACTATCTCCAAAGACAAAATCACCATCTCCAGCCCGGAGAGCCCTAACAATGACAGCATGCGACCGTTGGTTGGAGGGGGTCCTGCCGCGATGGCGCGGGGGGTCGCGGGAGGCGGGGCACAGCTGGCGGCGAGTGGGGATGGTACAGTCATTAGGAAACCCTCCCAGGTTTGTGTTACTAGTGAATAAGGAGAGTGAGTGGTGGTGTCCATGTTTGTTTGACAACGTGCAGACCAAAATTGACTTATTAAATTAATAAATGACTAAACAAAGTATTTATGAAGAAAATGTGGTTGGAGACACTTGGAATGGTTACCCCCTTGGCAGCATAAAGCCAGGACTTGTAAATTGTAGACTATTCACATATTTTTTCTAGTCACCTGCCCCATATCCCAATATGTGAATTGTGTTATGATAAAGCCCTATTGTATTAAGATGCGCCATGTTATTAAAAAAGAAGAGATATGTAAAGCTAGGCCCAAATAGCATGTTTTGGACTTTAGAATAGAAATCTAGCATTGCTGTTGCTATGTTGGCCGCAACATAATTGCAATATTGTTACCAGTGTCGCTTCGCAGAACCCGAAATGGTACCATATATCATAGGACCATGTGCTAAATAAAGAATGTTTTTAAAGATATTTTACAGCCCTCCTTCTCTCTTATTATATCAGAGAACTTAAGTTTATTACCCCTTTTTATTTTTCCATTTAGGTTCCAAATGTCTCGTAACCATTATCATTTGGTTTCGGCTTTTATCATTTTAGTTTTTGAAAAATTTAAATCTAAAATTATTATTTCTTCATCCTGTTGAATTTTACAACATGTTATAGTATTTCCAAAGTTATTTTACTGACATAAGATCAATTTTTGGCATGTTCGATGCTACTTATTATTCCATATGGCCAAATATCAGAGTCTTTGGTACTGATGAATAGATCCATGTGTAAGGGTATGACTGTGTGTAATGTCCATGTATTATAATGTTTGTAGGCCAGAAGTTAGGATAATGTTTGCTTAGGCACAAGTGTGTTACCCTGGTATCGACAGGTAAAAGTCTATGGTGTGCGTCTCCTCCTTTGTCATGGCAACCAGCAACCTGGGAGACTGCAGATACCTTATACCTTTCTGTGTTGGCAGCGCGCTGCATCTTGAGCCGCTTTTGACAACCTGCTTTACTCCCAAAGTTTTGTCACCCGTTCAATGACAAACTTCATCCCAATTATCCATTTCCTCTCAACCATCCAGCTTATTTGCCATTACTTAAGACAATTTTCTTTGAATAAGAACACATTGAGAATGCTAGAATAAGGTATTCTTTAGTGGGACCATGATAAAATGTAAAATGTTTCAATACACTCTTGGCTCAGTTATTATATTCACCTCGGAAGTTAAAGACTTCCTTCTAAGTTTTACGCCATACGAAGCTATGATTAAATGAAAATGAGAAGTATTGGAATAGGAGACCGATTTACTCACAACAATTAGATGTTTTGTTCACTTGTAAGAGTTCATTCTACCCGGGGGGGGGGGGGTTAATTAGAGATGCAATGTGAATGGAGTATAATTAAACTGGGGTTTATTTGAATATGAGTGGACTGTTCACATAATGATGCACTGTTTACAGTTCCGGGGAATAAAAGTTTAGTATCAAAGACGTCATTGCTGATGCGAAGGTAAAAATCTAATGTTGGATTATGTTGGTATTTCTAAGAAAAATACTCCCACTGGCCTGTGTTCTGAAGTTGCTGAAAACCGAGTGATTTAATTTTGATCTGCATGATTTGATTTCATTGCCCCCTATTTCCATTGTTTTTCACCCTGCCTCTATGATCCAAATTTCGAATACTCTACAATTACTTCTTTTCAGAGGAAATGACCAAATTTTTTATCTTTAATATTAAACAGCAATTTTGATGTTCTTTGTGCTGTACATCTATGATGCACCAAAGAGATGTGACATGTCTCTGGGACCTACAAAAAGAACACCAAAATACTGACTGCAGAATAAGCTGGATGATTCCTTACATTTGAATTGTGCTTATGTTTATAATTTTGCATTAGTCAACTCTTTGATTGGGTTAGTTCCTGGTGCTTGGAATGCCCTTGGACACTGGCATGTTGAGAATGATATTGATGTATTTTAATGGCTGCGAACTGTGATTTTATCTACATAATCGTGTATGTTTTTGTGTCCTGGGTGTGATCCCACCCACACCAGCTTTCTGTATTCATATGATTGATGCCACATACAGGATGTAGTAATATATGGCACATTCACATGTGTTGGATTTTGATGCTACTGTAAAACCATTTGTATAAACCGCATCTTGTGTGTAAGCCACATCTTTACTTTTGAGAGTGGTCTACAAGCCACTTAAGGGATTTGACTTTTTATATTTTGGTAGTTAGTCAAATACCTAATGTAAACGCCGCATCCAAGTTTTGGGAAGCTTCGCTCATCACTTGATTTTTGTATAAGCCATAGCTTATATACTCGGTTTCACAGGAGCTTTTATTTGTTTTGAGAGTGACCATTATCAAAAAAAAAAGGAGAAAAAATGATGCTTTGTTATGTAATGCATCCTGTATGTGTCATGTGTTTTGCTTGTTGCCATGATGACTCCGCTAAGTGGCACTGTTGTTGATGGTGGTAAGCTTGGTTTTCTTTCAGTCAAATGAAGTTGACGCTCCAACATCCGACATAACTGATTCCCTACCCTCTGCGACCACGCCCAATTTCGACTTTATCGGTCCTGAAATGGCCGATCTACAACAGTTACTCGTTTCTATGGTTACAGGTAAAGGGATAGAAATAGCGTCTGGTTTCTATACTGGTCCATGTACATTACAATAGTAACCCATTTCACATGCTTAGACTGATCATGTGGATCATTTGTATATTGAATACTGCTTGGGGTCTTGACAGTAGCTCACCTGCTCGAAAATTGTGTGTGAATCCTCCCCCCTCAGAAACAGAAACAATTATAAGAATAAACGGAATAAAAGAAAATTGGGGGATATCACCCCAAGGAATCCAGCCTTTTGAGTGTGGAAATTTGCAAGTAGTTTATTCCCTAAACTGTTGCAAGTTCGAATTTCATGAATGTCAAAAATGCATGTGAAGTGAAGTTTCTAGCGGGAGCAACTTTTACAAGATTTATCGCCTTGCTCACCAAGAGACGGCGCTTCTTACTACAGGGCATCAGTTGTTATGGTAACACATGATACCTTAGCAACCTGACGATGGTGACGGTATTAGTGCAGCCACCCACAAGTCAAGATTGGCAATGGGAACCGATAGACACCCCCCTGTCAAATTTCTATCCCTTTATATGCCATGTCCAATCATAAAAAGTAAGCTTGGGATGAACCTGACAATTATACCGACTGAGAATATTAATCGATCAATGGATATCTAGAACTTTTGTCAGAAAAATAATAGCCATTGTGTGTCAATCCATTGGCTGTACAATGTAAAAGAAATTGTAGGTCGGTGTCTTAGGTTTCATCCCAAGTTTTCCCATGGCTAGTGCATGTGTTGAATACTGTTAAAGAAAATAAATCTGAGTTGATCTGCTACATGCTTTTCTGGGACACATGCATATATATCGGCTTCACTGCAGATGCTTCTTTGACAAGTCAATATCTACTGTGGACGGGGACATACCATCGGCTTTCTGGCTATTTGTATTTATTTTTCTTTTTTTTTGGCTTTGAAAATGCCATTGATATCGTTGCCCTGTGTTGCCAAATCTTGACAGTGAACCCTGCTTAGAGACGGTCTTCACATTCTGCCACAAAGTAATAGGCAGTCTTTGCTTTAATAGCCCTCAGTGGCTATTTGGGATCATCACAAGCCAAGGCAGTGCTTTGAAGATGGTCTCTGGTGGTTAGGCTTTTCTCCGGACTGGGTTTTCATCACTAATGAGCTTTGACCTTTTACCTATGACCCCGCGTTGACCTCTCTCTCTAACCCATTCTTCCTTGCTACGTCCACAGAGGTGAACCAGGTAATACCGTGTGTGGCTGCAGAGTGGTGTGTGTACTACTACTTTGTCTGCTTTGCTGTCTAAATACATCTGTGTGTGTTTTAAATTGGTCTGTGTTGCACAGTGCTTTGGCCTTTCTAGTCCTACTAAAGTAGAACCCAATAGCATAGATAGGTAGATACAGCTGGATCTTTTGGTACACAACTAACACATCTCATGTAGAAATACCCGGGATGGTATTATTAGTTGCCCCCGATAACTGTTTTTCTCTTGCATGATGTTAGGTTTAATTTACGTGGATATTCGGCATTTCAGATTCACATAGTGTACCCTTCGTGTGAGAGAATCATACACATTAGACCCATTACAGGCGATTATCATTGACACACAAGGCAAGTTACACATCTCCGACATCCCTGTACATCGCTTTAACATTTACGCTCTAAATACCCCCTACATCTACCCTGTTAGTCAGTTGATCTTGGGTTTACAAGTCGACTATTCTTTATCTACACACAAGTCCGTCTCGTTCTTATCACAGTACCAGAAAAGATAACACCTTGATAGATATGATTCATAAGAATACACAATAAAGATACCCCAATCATTAAGGAACCAAACCCCACAGGACACTAGATTACATCTATAATATATACTCCCACATCAGCTAGCTCTACATCTTCGAAATTTGCATTCCTTATCTTCTAGTTCCCATTTTCATTTCATATCCTCCTTACCTTGTGTTGTACTTGTAAAAGTTGATAGTTGTGAATATTGTTAAGCATATCTATGTTGCCATAGAAATAGAAAGTTTAGCCTTTGTCTGTCCCACTATGGTATCTAACGTGTCCTATCCATGAAAGGAAATGATCCATATGTGAACAATTCCTTATATGATTTCCCATTGCATCTCTGACGATTTTTGAAGTCAGATATTGCCGAGCACTAGGAGCGCTCGAACAGCTAGCGAATTAGATATTTCTCTGTTTTTTTTTTTGTTTTTTTTTTTTTTTATTCAGGGTTATTAGATGTCTCAATAGTCCCGTATTCATCAAACTCACATGGGTGCAATGTACATACCGTAGTCTCAAAGTCCTATTTAGTCTGGAAGGCTAATGTCATTCTCTGCAAGTCACAAAGGTATAAATGTACTAACTTGAATAATCATCTTATCCAGCCTTTCAGAATCTAAATGTAATGAGAAACGGAAAGCAACTCACACGGTATTGAATCTTTGGACTCTTTCGATTTTTCCAGGTCTAGGAGAATCAAGAGCAGAAATGACCACCTTTCACTATTTTACTTTGGATTCATTACATGAACCTTGTCGTCTAGGTCTGTTCAAACAGTTGGAGGCTGTTTCCATTGGCTTAAACATGTTTTTAACTATAAAGGTAAAGGCATCAGCCCCTTTATAATGAAGTAGCGCCCTACATTCATATGTGGTTACACCTTTACAAACCGGTCGCCCTGGATGTGTGCAACTTTTCAGGTGTTTATGGTAGGCCTAGTCGGTCACAGAAAGCCCATAGAGTAGGGCATGGTATGTATGGGCGTAGGTAAATTGGATTGGGATAGTTGCATATCTGGATATCAATAACTCGATAAACGAGCACACGGGGCATGGGTGACTAAAACGGACCGTTGCTTGCTGATGGGCATAAGGGTATGGGGAGGAGTATACGACTTGCCATTATGTCATACAAGAACACCGCACTGAACCTATACTCTAGATAAAACCCTTGTGATATAATCCCATTTATGATTGATAGCATATATCCCAAGTATTCTGAGCAATGAAATGATTTTTAATGAAAGGTGGAAAAAATCCAAATAATGTAATAAGTATGATGTTATATCATTAGCAGTATCTGTACAATATAGAAGCTATGAATCTCTTTTGTGGTTCACAGAATATCTTGGGATCGATGAAACCAAATGGCCAGTTGAATAACATTCTGACTTATTTCATTTGTTATAGTAAACCTAGTGCGAATACTTGCGCTTTGTTAATATGAAGCTTTATGCTTCTTACATGCAGACTAATTCACAAACCCCAATCATTTCACCTGCTACCAAAACAGTGGGTCAACACTCTCAAAGTACTTGAAAAATTCAAGTTTAATTTAATCTTTGCATGATTCAAACATATTTTCAACCCCCCCCCCCTTTTTTGACATTTCGGATGCTAATCATCTTACAACAAATCCTAGAATTGAGGAAATCTATGGTACATTGAAGTCGGCCACTATTTTGGATCTGCTGCTGTATAACACCTAGCCTTTGTGTCACAATTTCACATCTTCTTTTCCCATTTCATTTTCATATTGATAGCATATCGTTGATTTCGATATAATTAGGCATGTTTCTAGTGCATACATTATTATGATTGATAAGGCATTAAGTAGAATGATTTGAATCTGAGCACCATCATATATTTGTAGATTGTTTAGGCTGACCTACTACTTTAAAAAATACAGATATTTATAGTTTTGATAAGGAAAAGAAAAATATAGGTCTGTAAGCTATGTTGCATTGCCACTTAGTGGATCTCAATCAAGAACGTCTTCACTCCTTTAACACACATTCTGTAAGTGACCTTATTTTACTCTCCCAAATTAATAGATATAAACCAGTTTACTCTTCTCCTTTTTGCAGGTACCAATCAAAGTAGTTCATCTAGTGTAGATAGTTCATCAACCCCGACCACACCAACTACGCCTGATATTATCACATCACCCATTCATAAACATGCTACCACTGCCAATGTTAATGAGCTCCATAAACTCATCGTCACTGACAAAGTCAATGTCAACGAACAAACAAAGGATGGAATGACTGCCACTCATGCTGCAGCTGAAAGTGGAAATGAAGGTAAGGCGTTGGTATATATATTTTAGAACAAGTAGCTTTACACAGTTTAATCTACGATACCCTAAACCAATATGATTAACGGAACTTTGTGATTGATAACGGCGCGCTCCTCTGACATATTCTTCTGTCCATATTTTTGGGTTAAGAACTGTTTTCTCTTGCTTCAGAGTGCTTAAACTTATTGCTGGGCCACGGAGGAAATGTAAATGCTTGCCGAGATGATAACTTCACCCCACTGCATGCTGCTGCTGGGGAAGGACACGATAAGTGAGTAAAAATATCTGAAATCTAAAGCGAAAAATATCTGAAATCTAAGGAGCGTTTGTTGGAAGGGATCCCGTTTGTTTGGCTGGGTCTCAATTGAAAGAAAAATAATTCATGTCTAATTGTCAAAGATACAAGAATGAAAATTAACTCTTCTAACTACCAGTAATGACGTTTGATACACGTACTTGGTACTTGCAGATGCGTGGAGCTGCTGCTGGATGCAGGCGCTGACATGACGGCCGTAGACCGCTCTGGTTGGGCTCCGCTCTATTGGGCAGCGACTAACGGACATGCACAAGTATGTCAGCTCCTGCTGGAACGAGGTGCCAGTATCACAGTCACTACCAATGTAAGTATTTTGTTGAATTCAGGTCTGAGCGGTCACAGCCCAAACAGTCTCATGTAAAACTTATTGTAGCAAAAAATGGTTACTTTTTAAGAACTAAATTACTGAAAATTGGCAGCAGCAGGAATAAGTTCATGAAACCCATGCAATACGCATTCGGATGTTCTAGGATCAGTGGTTATAATTACTCATCTCTACATGTATACTATTGTAGTATTGCTTCTTGGGTGTCATTATCGGCATTGAAAATTCGGATTTTCCAACTACATACCAACTTGTCTTGCATGCAGACAAACTGGACACCATTACACGGGGCAGTGCATGCTGGCCATGTGGAGTGCCTCGAGGTCCTCCTTAACCATAACGACAGTCAACAACAGCATAAACTGCATGGTGACCGACCCGATGTAAACCAGGTCGAAGATGTCATCAACATGGCGGATAGCGATGGCTGGACCATTGCACATCTTGCTGCCATAAGGGAAACCAAGGTAGGGGAAATGTTTAGCTTATTTTGGTCATTTATTTTAGTATTTAGGACAGGGATGCCATCTTTTGTTTGCTGGTACAATTTTACCAATACTTTTGAATATTTGAAATTCTAGGCTTTCTTTTATAAGAAGGAAATTAAAGTGATATACTCTGTTCCCACAGGACTGTTTAGAAGTTCTATGCCAACACTGTTCGCTAGACATTGACCGTCAAGACAAGTGGGGACGTACTGTAATGGAGGTGGCCTCCAAAGCCTGCAGGGATTATCTAGACGGTCTTGATAAGAAGAACGAGCGAACATGTGTTGTTACCATTGATGTACCAATAGACCCGCTCTCAGCCACCAAGTCGACTGAATCTCCGTATAAGGTTGGCATGGTCAAGGTGACCAGCGTGATGTCATGGAGCGTTCTGGAGGAGAAGCTGAGTGGAGTACTGTTGGCCCACTTCATTGAGACATCTGTTGGACTGCGCACCAAAAAAACAAGCAAGTTTGATGGGGGATCAGAGTCGCCAGACAGCCCTGTACCATTCTCTTTAGGTCTCAGCATGGACAGTGTCAAATATTTTGCCATAGGTGCGTATGACGAGAATGCCATGAATACATACGAGTTGTCAAATGTTCTTAAAGTAGTGATTTGTAAAGGCATTTGTAAAGTTACTCATAGCATAGAATACTTTTTATATGAGGATGACTCTACCTTAGTTTTGTTAGAAACATAGAATATGATCTAGATAGAATAGAATAGACATCTAATACCTGTTTTTTTTCTCTCCATATTCTACAGGTATGTACCACTGGTCTCCTGGAACACCGTCTGAAAAAGCGCCATTTGAGATTCTTTCTACCAATGGAACAAAGCAAATCAACACAATTTTATTTGGTAAGTTGTGATTTCTCAAGCAGTTGTCGATACTTTATGAGAAGTTTTATTTCCAAGTTTCTTAATAACATGTACTTGTGGACTAAGTATTTAAGTGTAGTACCGTAAACTCCCGCGTATAAGACGCGTCCTCTAGGCCAAACAAAATGCTGGGGCGTCTTATAGCTTTCTCTCAAGTTTGGGGTGCGTCTTATACGAGGGGTACTTTTACTATAGAAATTTACTTATCTTACAAATATCAGCATTAAAATGTGCGTCTTATACGCGAAAATGCATGTGCTGAGTTTGGGGTGCGTCTTATACGCGCAGCGTGTCTTCTACGCGGGAGATTACGGTATATTCACCACATGAGAGGTAACGTGCTCTATATTTTATAACCACGATTTAATCTGATTTTTGTACACATACCCACATCGATTCTGTTACCTTGAGACCTTTTAATGGCTTCCTTCTCTATTCTAGGCTGGGAAGATACGTGTCAATATGCAATAGGATACGAGACTTTAATCTCTGTACCACTTCTACAAAACTACCTCAGATTGGTAAGCAACCAGAACCACCAAACCTGATATACCATTGAATTATAGATGATTTGACTCTTAGCATTTACAGTATGAACCGGGTATATAGGTCATCAGGAGTTTTCCTGATTCCAGGGATTTTTATCGTCCAATAGACCCATACCGTCCTGTGCAAACCAAATATTTAAGGGGGGGGGGTGAAGGAGCATTTCATGGAAATCTTTTTTTTTTTTTGGGGGGGGGGGTTAGTCACCTTCTACCATGGAAAAGGTAATGACATTGACTGCCAGAGCCCATTGGCATTACCATAACACATCTTTGTTTTATAGGTTGAGCAATACCGAAGCGTTGTTTTTTATGGCCCCAATGGCACCGGGAAAGCCTTCCTTGTCAGGAAATTGGCGCACTGTTTGCAGGTTTGTGTAAACTCATTTTTGTTTCCGTGTGATTTATAGCGACCACTAAGCTTAGAAATGAACCAAACAATTTTAAAATGATTTAGCATTATTCGTATGCCTACAGATCTTCCTAAGTGTTGAGCTCTTGGAGAAAAAGGCATGCTATGCCTTGTTTCTGAGTACCCGAAATCACTTGTCTGTGTAAAGAATTAATATATATATATTTTTTTTTGTATTTTTCATTTTAGCAAAAAGAGATACAAAACGGGAATAAATGTGAACTCCACCTTCTTACCTTCACGGAGACCTTCACTCGTGACAACCTACTTGACCTTATGACTAAAAAGGGTGAGAAACATAATTTTTCCTAAACATATGGTGCTAATCAATGCTCTTGACATTTTTAGTGCGTGGATAAAGGGTTACCTGTGAATACAGCTAATTTTGATATGTATCCAATGCGGTTGAACAGTCAAACATAACCAGAATATGAACATGAGAAGTGTATTTGATGGACTTTGATGGCAGTATGTTGGAGAAAAGATGCATTTTGCATTACAGGCTGCCTTTTAAAAGACGGCACTCCACTCACTCCCCGACATGTCCCGATAATGGTGTTGGACAACCTAGGTATCATCAACATTGCCGATGTATTCAGGGACATTCTCATTGCAATGGAAAACCGAGGACCGGGCCACTGCATCACCATTGAGAAGGGTAAATTTAGATATGACAGTGGCGTATTTAGAAGGGGGCGCGGGGGTGTGCACACCCCACTTTTTCCCAGTACTTAAGAGGTAATTAAATATTTTGGACCCGAAAATAAGGAGGGTGCACCCCCTCCTTTTCCAGATCCTGGATCCGCCACTGGATATGGGGAAATAATCATTTGTTTTACCTGAATTAGATAAGAAAGTAGCATCAAAATTATTCAAAGCTGTATAATGTGTGTCAGAAGAATCAACCAAGAACGAAATAGACTAACTTTCTAGTATCGGATGACAAATTCAATGGTTAATCCTCTCTATTTGTGTTGTAGGCAGCGGAGTGACAGGTTCTTACTATCTTCACCCAAGTTGTTATATCATTGGAACTATGGACCGAAGCCGGTCGACAGGACTCGAGCTGTCCATCCAACAGCGCTTCCGCTGGGTGCACTTCCGCACAGATGCTGAGCCCATCCGCAATCTCCTTCAGCGCCATCTATTGAGACGCCTAATCCATCGATATGGTGGACGGCTCCCTGAGGGAGATGACCCTGTCTACCGCGCGGTTGAGTGGGTCATTTGTGTATGGCAGAGGCTAAATGATGGACTGGCCAAACTGGGCCTGGCTGACCTCACTTTTGGGCCATCACAGTTTCTGTCCTGTCCCATTGAGGTAAACAAACCTAAGGCTATCCACAAGTGGTTGTGCATGTTGTGGAACCATGTTGTGGCCCCAGTAGTGAGTGAGGCAGTAATCCGTGGCGCGGGCTCAGATAGCACAACACCCGGTGGACAACAGAAGGTAGCAAATACAGCACTGTATGTCCTGATGCAGCGGGCTGTTGTCTCTGGCTGTCCACTCTCCGGTCAAGGTAGGTTTATCCAACAGCTGCAATCTTAAAGTCATTATTTTAGACGGGACACATGAGATTTTTAATGAGACTGTTCTGTTTACATGTAATTGCAAAGCAACAAGCATTCACAGGATACTGTGTCTTTTTGGTATCAAACACATTTGCATCATTTGCAGAGAAGGAACGGTACTTGGCTAGTTTTCATGGGAGCAACGAGCTGGACATCAAGATGCGTGGAGACCGTCGGGACCAGCGAGGAGTGACTCCTCCAACCACACTAGGTATCAGCCCAAATGTTCTCCTGAACAGTCCAATGGCAGATACCCCTAGGTAATTATTTGATATTATTCTGTAGGGAAATAGGAATAAGGCCTGTTTGTTTTCTCCCGTCTCACTTGAAGCATGAAGGTTGAAAAGAGTTCCCTGCATCTCTCATTCATTTGTATCTAATCACTCTCTCACAGATTCAAAATTTTGAGTTGCTTACGCTAAGCATTATGTGTTCAGGTAGAAGCCTCTGACTAACACTATGCTTTCATCTATTATACAAATTGTAATGCTTATATCTTTCAGTCCAGATCCACCACCCTCAATTGTCATGCTTCAACAGTCTTTGTCGACCCAGATGGTCGTGCAGCAGCCCTCTCATCCACTAGATGAGGGAAATGGCGAAGAGATGACTACCAGCAGTCATGATATTGAGGCCGGTCCGGATGTCCCACCACCACTGCCTTCTTCTAGCCCGCCCCGAGAGGAGTGTTATGGCTCATCACCCACAAAGCCAAAGTTGCCCAGCCCGAAGCCGTTCCTAAATAAGGATGACTTACTTCGGTCTCCAACAGCATCACCATCGCATGTTCTCCGACAGCGCAGCCAGTCTCCTGGTTTAACTTCGCCAAGCGCCAGCATAGCCACCAATGGAGGCCTGAACAGTCCCCTAATCACAGCTCCACACTTGAGGAAGGATCTCTTCTCAGCACCCAAGGTGGTAAGCCCAACGCGTCTCCGCAAGTTTGCCAGCGAGAGCTCACCACCACCAGCAGGCGTGAGTACTGGGATGAAGGTAAAGCAGGGTAAGAGCTTATCACCCGGAAGGAACATTGTACCTCAGAAAACTCTACCTCAAACTGCTTCAGTGGGAGAGTCAGCCACTCGGCTGTCGCCAGAGGGCGAGGTGCAGGACCCCACAGAAAACACACCAACCAGGGATAATGTATTGGAAACCAATAACAATAAGGATAACCAAAGCACAACTGGAGATTAATCGAGATGGTGGTAACAAAGTCTCAGTCCTTCACTGCTTAAGACTGTATGAGCGAGTGTTGGAATAATGATAAACATATCCTCTACAGGACTGGTAATATGTAGAGATCTCTTATGACATGTCGGCTTGTATTGGCAGGAATAATTTCCATCCCTTTGTTTAATTGTTGACCCAAACAGTAGATAAAGCTAACAGTGACGGGATTTTCTTTTCTTTTCTTTCCCTTCTTTTGTTCCCCTTCGCATTTCCTACATTACCTTTTATCTACGTTGTATATTACATATATTCAGTGAACGAGTTATTTTGACAAATACGAAGAAGGGTTGAACAGTTTTCTCCTTTTAGGGTACCAAACTGATGCATAGCTAAATGACATATATTGTTTGAGAGGGAACCTGAGTGGAATTTCCATTTGTTTGGTTTGTTTTTGCTTTTGCCGAATAATTTATTAACAATAGGGGCCTGTTAGTGTTCCTTGTCAATATATGAATCTTGTCAACTATTAGGCTCAAAAGAAACAGTTCTGTTCTTTTTTTTCTTTTTCAGTTCTAGGTCCATTTTAAATGTCCATTATATCCCGGTAATATGTGCAATATCGTTGAGCAAGTTTACAGAAAGGTGTTCAGAAAAGTTTCTTAAACCAAAAGCTTTTAGTTACATAGGTGTAAATCAGGTATACTACGAAAAAGTAGTATAGATAATTTCTAGTATTTTGTGCTACCATGATTAGCAGTGAAGGAGCGTCCGTGATATATGGTAGACCCATTGATGTATTTCTTCCCCTTTTATAAAAAAAAAAAAAGAAAAGATGTGGTACTTCATATATTTAATTGATTTTCATATTAAACCTATAGATATTGGTTGCCGTGCATATCTATCACTTCAGTGATATACGCACTGTTCTTTCTAGCGAGAGATATAATAAATGTGGATCATTTGTTCCTAGCATAGATAAAACTTACATATCGATCTCGGAAACCCCAACCATGACATTTATTGATAACAGGCATACGACCTATAAATCTTAATGGTTGGTCACTCATGTTTTTCTGACTCTGTTTCCTTTTCTTCCAAAGGACAAGGTATTAAAATGGTACAGATCCTCAGGCAGGAAATTCAGGATTCCGCAAATATTACTTTAACAAATGTCAACAATCAAAACAAACCACACCACGACTTCCTGTTTGGGATCTGTATAGTTATGAGAACAAAATACAGGTACTGAAAAAGTATTAATTGAACACAAAGACTTTACTTGGCGCTATACAGAGACATTTGTACTCTTAATACAAGTCATGACTTCACCCCGTGTGCTTCAGTTTACACTGTAATTTCATTATTCACCTGAAATTCTAGCATTTTACACCATATAATGACATAATGATGCAACAGACTCCATGCACTATGATTATTTATATGTTGCTCTAATAGGATTGTGTACATATTGGGCGTAGTTGGCACCCCACTTCATGGGCTTTTCCTCCAAGTGCAGTACTATTTACATCAGTATAGCTTTTATTTTAGAAAAGTTTGCTCTGATCCAGTCTAGTGAGTCCCCAAGCCCGCATGAGTGGGTTGGGTCTTATGTATTGTTGGTATCACACTGGTCCCTAGGTAACTAGTTTTAGCCAGTTTGATCTGGATTTAGGTAGCTGCTGCTGTCTTGGGGGAAGAGAAAGGAGAAGGGGATTCATCATTAACCATCCAAATCATCGTGTTCAGTGACGCATCACAATCATTGTTATTTAATTGTATTTAATCCTGTACAACATCACGAGTTGTTACCGTAAAACCCCATGCATAAGCCGAACCTACATATAAGCCCACCCCCCCCCCCCCAACTTTGACAAATTATAACTTAAAGCCGCAAGATATAAAACGGCATTATTTCTGTTCAAACTACTGTAATGAATTTTAAAAATTTAATAGATTGTGTAGGATATATCATAAAAAGCAGATAACGCTCCCCCCTTGGAGGTACGCCACCATGTTTCTTTTGGCTTATACCCGGAGTTTTACGGTACTAACTTGTATCAAGTTCTGTTCATGTGGGCTTGTTTTCGTTATTTAGAGACACATAATAAGTGTCTTCTATAATGAGTTAGATTGCTGTTCATGAAGAGATTTGGTGCCCACCATACTGGGAACACTGTGAGTACTTATGACTTTGGACTTTGCTTTGTGAACTTATATGGTTTGCAGGACTTCTGCAGTGAATGTGAAAATAAATAGGAAATAATAATTATAATAAAAAAATGATTGTATTGTTAATAGTGAGTATATTCCGATTCGTGTTCCTTATAGGTAGGTTCATGACCTTGAATGTTAATCTCGATGACTTAGATTAAATTTGAAATGTATTTATTTTACTTTATTCTCTTGAACACTATTTCGTGAAAAGTGATGTTTTATCTGAAAGAAATAATCTTTTTTTTTTTTTTTTTTTTTACACATTTCCAGTATGAATGGAAATGAATGCAGACCAGTGATGTGATAGTAGACTTATATGTGCTAAGCGTGTGTTCAAATAGATATGTTTGCCCTGGGGTATGTTTCCAATTTCCATGTCAGACAATCGGGATCCCCTGTTGCAATCGGTAAAATTATAATAGCCGATGATTTATTTTTGCAAGTTGCATAATGAAGACACACATCTGAAATACTTTTCCTATATGTTGCAAAAAAAAAAAATCAAAGGGAAAATAAAAAATAGCCCATGGTGTTTTCAACAGATTCAGTGGAATTCCTGCTTTATGTATGAACTGGGTACTTCCCTGCTAGCTGTGGAAGGTTTTATCATAATAAGTCATGTGACGCATGTGATGGTGTCCCGTGAGCGGTGCTATTGTCTGATAGGAAATAAAGGGTTAAAGGGGTCACATGATCTGATATGACGTCAAGTTTGTGTTATCACAAACTAGCCAATCTGATAAGTCTCTTTAATAATTGTGAATAAAGGTAATTGTATGTATCCCCTAAAATAAAACTTGATTAGAAGTTGATTAATGACTTGTATCTTTTTTGGTTGGGGGATCTTTTGCCGAATTCGTCTGAAACTATAAACACTGGGGTACTTCTTCTAATGGAAATTACCATAATAAGGTGCCTTAATTCGCTAATACCTCTTGGGAGGCCTATTAAAAAAAGCTGTGATTGTAGGAATTGAAGCTTCGCAAGAGGAAGTAAACTCATCCCAGGGGAGGAATAAATTAAATAAGAATTGCTTAACGGTACCTAGATACGTAGGTGCTCTATTCTAGGGAGGGGGGCTTATCGCAGTTTATAGTGGATATGCCATGATCAGATCATTTCCTGATAGGGGAACATATTTAAAACGGACAAGCTTTTTGATAGATCTTAAAAAGAGGGAAAATTTGTTACGGTACCTGGTACGCTCCCCCCACATAGATAAGGGAGTGGTCATTGTTTATCAACAGGGGGTGGTGGGTTTTAGGGGGGGGGCGTAAAAATTTCAGACCCGTCCTGGAGTGGGCCGTAAAATATTTTGACCCTCTTGAGGGGGGGGGGTGTAAAAAATTAACCCTCTATTTAGCAAAAAAAAAGCCTGCACACTAAAATAGTTCAGAGGGGCGTGAAAATTCTCTGTGCAGGGTACAACAAATTTGATTGTTGATTGCTGTCGTGGGGGACTTCAAATATTTTCGCGCGTCTGCTCAGATATTTTCATGCAAAAACCCACCACCCAATAAATAATGACCACTTCTCTTCAGGCTGGGCATACAATACACATCCACTATTAAATGACCCACCAATTTAGTAATTTTATGGATTGAAATGAGAGGCGTGGGAAGGAGGTAGAGGAGAATGCATGCCCCCGGGACATAGGTACTGGGATCTTGTAGGCTATAATGAGAGCTACAGCGCATAGACCTAGCTATGCCCTCAGGGCATGTCAAGGGAGCCCTGATGCACTGAATAATAAATAAATTCACTGAATTGTTATCTATTAACTTAGGGAGTGATCATTTTTTAACAACAGGGGGGGCTGGTGGGTTTGAGGGGGGGCAGAATTTTTTCAACCCCTTGACCAGGGGGGGTCAGAATTTTTTCAGTACCTCTGATGGGGGGGGGGGTCAAAATAATTTCACCTGTTTTCAGTGGAAAAGCCTGCACATTACTATAGGCTAAAAGGGGACGTTCGCGCGCGATTTTTGTCCCTTATGGGGGGGGGGCGAAAAAATTTTACCACCTCGAGAGGAGGGGTCGAGATTTTTTTCACGCGTCCATGCACAAACCCACCAGCCCCCCCCCCCTGTTGTTAAAAAATGATCACTCCCTTAGAAGAAAGGGGCATGCCTTGAGGGCATAGATTGTGCTTGTGCTGCCCTGAGGGCATGCACTAGTCAATTAGCCTCTGGCATTGGCATCACTAAAATACCCTTGGGACATAGCCTACCACTAATATTGATGCCCTTAGGGCCTGATCTGGACTAGGCCCCTTAATACAGGATTTCTTTTCATCATCAGGATATAATTCTCGACTTGAGGCTATAAAATAATGCAACTGTTATGCCCCAAGGGCATTTTTGTTATCATCAATGCCCTCAGGGCATTAGTGCTCACTAACTGATGGCCCAGGGACTGTCTCTTCTCTATAAATTCCCCAGGTAAATTCGCTAATGGTGTTGTTTTGGGTTTTCAAAGTAATGCCCCAAGGGTATTCATACACTAGTAATGCCCTAAGGGCATGCTTTGGTCAATCATAGTGTGGACAGTGGCCTATGGTTAATCTCAGAACTTCAAAAGAGCAGCAATATGCCCTCAGGGACCAATACACAATGCCCTCAGGGCATACACTAGAAGTGGTCAATTGTTGATATGTAAAGGCCAGCAATATGCCCAATCCCAAGCGGCGGTCCCAAATATATACGCGTCACCATGGGGACGGCGCTGCATGCCCTTCAGGGCATAGTCCAACGTAGCAAGTTGCGTCCTGCAAAGGGTACGGTAGCAGTGGTGCCATCAGCACGGTATTCATTAGCCGCACGCCAGCCACGCGGCGGGCGCCACAGGCGCACCTCCTCTCTAGCTGGAGTGCGAGCACGTTCAGGTCCGGGCGCGCGCCGATGGCTGGGCGTGCCGCCTATTGAATTCCCCTCTGGTGTTAAACTTAATGGAGCTCTCCCTGGCAGGAGATAATAAACGCGTGGCGACAGGTGCTTGATGCCAACATGGCGGCGTCAGTCGAATTTCTTGAAAAGATGCAGGAATTACAGAGCGTTCACTTCGAAAGCGAGAATAAACGCCTTCAGTTGGAGCAAGAACTAAATTCCTTTGTAAAATCTGATACCAGAATGGCAAAACTTAAAGCTGTCCGGCTCCAGAGTTATTGGAAAAAGATCTGCGAAGATGAGAAACGCAGCCAATGGCGGAACGAACAGCTCCTCCGGGACTTCGACAGAGTGGATTCTCATATGGCAGAATTGAGCGCCAGAACAGAACGTTTGAAGGTTATGAAGAAACAGTATGAAGAATATATTGAGCGTATGTATCCACAATGGAAAGAGAAGGTCATTTTTATGAAGCAACAGAGAGAGCTTGCCGAGAAGCGTGCTAGTGAGCCTGTCATGAATGCCCCACCCATGCATATGCCGCCCATGCACAGCGCGCCTGGACCTGTCCCTGTGCAATATGGGCTCTCCCCGCCCCAAGTCTATCATGTCCCACAGACTGGAGGGCCCTCAAGTGTATCCACAGGTCTCTCATCTAGTCCTCATGTCAGTGTAACTACCAGTCATCCTGTGGCCCAAACCCATACCAACCAGTCACCTATGGCACCTGCGCAGCAAGTAGCAGCAACTCCCCAGTTCCCAGACTCTCATGGTATGGTATATGCAGCTGAGGTAGCCCGCAAAGCTCAACTCAGCAACGAAGTTAGACTCACAGAGGAGGGTGTGAACCGTGCACTTCATGCTCAGCAGGCATCACATCACGGCCATGGTGGAGGTGCCAAAAATGCTTTATCTCCAGTGCCAATGGGGGGCTACAGAGAGGAGATCATGTCACCAGGTCAGTATCTGGCACCGTCAGGTAATAGTACTCTGCAAACGATTTCATCTCTGCCTACAGGCACAGATCTCACCTCCATCCAGGCCCGTGCTCTTGCAGCTGCAAACCAGTCTGCAGATTTCTCTGGAGCACAAACGTGGGAATCATCTGATTTAGAAGCAGCCACAGGTCATGGTTATCACCCTCATGAAGACAGCTATTTGGCTAACCAATCAAGTGCATTACAAACTATAGAGAGCCAAAGTGCTGAGGAGAGTGTTGAATCTCCAAAACAGGCAACAGTGAGACCAATGAAGAGCCCTGTTCGGAGTCAAGCATCAATCACAATCCCAGATGCAAGTGGCGGGGAGTTTGACACTGCGCGTACTGATCCCAGTACTGCTCGTACTCCTCGGAGATTGTCAGCCCATTCACCTACTGAAAATTCCCCTGGTAGAGATGATGAACTGTTTGAGGAAGATTCCCTCCCTTTGAGCCTACGTGAGAAAGGAGCAGTTCAGACAGGTGTTATGCAGGCAGCATCAGCTGGCAGACGCTCAAGACAAAACAGTCAGTCCTCCATCCTTGGTGATCGTTCTGAGGATAGATCTATATATCCCGAGGCTGATATTACTCTTGAAGGACTCTACAATTTACTTGATGCAGTTCAAGAAGTTCTGACCATGACTCGCCAATCAAAAGAATTTTATCGCACTGAACCACCACCTACTTCTGTCAGGAATGACATAATTGAGAACTGTAATAAGGGCCAGATGCTTACCCATGTGGACCCCACATCCATCTCTATGGTAGCCCTGGAGCAGTTACCCCTTGTAGTCCAGAACTGTGAGGGCCGTTCACTCCTGCCTGACTCCTACCTGTATAAGGCTCATCCTGATACAGATTATGACACAATCAGAATTAATATTCATCCCACCAGTGTTAAGTTTTGGGATAGGTTGTGTGAACATTTTGTAGCACTAGTTCGGTACAATATCATGGACGTATCAGAAGTTGCAGAGGTATTTGGACCTCAGTTGATAGGTGAAGATTCTCCTTATGAAGACAAGTCCAAACAGCTTCTGAGTGGTATGTTGGAGGGTGTTGAAGCGGTAGATCCCAGTAGTCCTGCATCAACAGCTACTCTATCCTCCATGCTCACTTCCAAAGTGACAGTCCCAAGGCCCATACCTAATGAAGAAGTTCCACCCCTCGACCTGCCTGTAAGCAAGAGTGAAGATGATGACTTCTTCAAGAGGAGAGCGCCTAATAATGATCCAGCTTCATCACTCACACAATCTGCAGCGTATCGTCAGTTATTGGGCACTGGCATGTCAACCATCAAGTCGTCAGCTGACTATGAAGATAGTGACGATAGTGATGATGTGGAGAAACAAATAACAAAAAGCATCACCTCACCAAGGCCTAAGTTCCAGAGTACTGCCAAGTCGACTTCTTCCCCTGCACCCCAAACTGCCTCTACGCCAGTCCCTGCCAATATTCCTGCCGCAGCAAAGCAGACTGTGGACAGGGAAGAAGACTCTTCTCCAGACCTCTCTCCTCCTTTGTCACCTTTACTCTCACCAACCTCCCCTCCAGCCTATATACCAACAGCTCTGACCAGCACTGGCAAGTCCACACTCTCTATGAGCTCCGGGAAAGCTGCCAAGAAACCTGGTTTCAACTTTGGTGACTCCGACACAGATGAAGATGTGGACCTTGAAGGCACTGGGCCAGGCACAAAAAGCTTTAAGCATGGAGATGACAACGATGACTTTGATTTCTATGGTTAAATGTTATCCATCCGCATGTCCATCAGCATGTGGTATATACATGAGCATAGTTTGACCTCATATCCAAATTTTATACTTATATTGGTAAACTCTTGACACTCCTAGTATCAATATACATTGGGTGTAAATGTTCGAACAAAGAGTTTATCGCCTTTGGCAACAATACAGTGCGCGCATCACTATTTATGCATCTGAATTAGGACAATATACCGCTTTACTGATTAGCCTTAGTAGAAATAATCTTACAGGTTACTGTTTACTGATAGTTGTAATAATCTAGATCCATTGCTTAGGATGGTTACATTGAGTAATGTAAGGTTCAACGTTGTTTCCGTCCATTCAACACATGGCTATAATATTGCTATCTTAGGTCAATTTAATGGCGTTTATCTTTAGAGTGTTAGATAAAGGTGGGTGTGGCTTATTTTTGCTCAACATCTACTGAATAAAATATGAGAAAGCCAATATTGACCTATTGGGTATCCCTTGCAATATACATCAGTGATGAAATTCACGGAGCACAAAAGTCCCTGAAATGCTCTGTAAGAACCCACCAAACAAAGGCTTTGTATAGGAATGTATCGGTCTTTGGGACTTCAAAATACCTGAAATCAGGGAAATCCCGGAACACTTAAATCCCTGATACATAAAACATAAACTTGTTTTACTCATTGTGGATCTGTAGAATTTATTCAACAAACAAAATTTTACATTAACAACAAATCTCGACCTGTACACATTAACGGACTTTGGTCGTGTTACAAAGTATACCATATATTCCGCATATATCACATGCTGGTATCAATCGTAGGCATTTTCAAAATCCGTTTATACACAGTGTTTCAACAGCATCCTTTGGAATAAAACAAGTCAGTTCTTCAATAGTAAACTAATAGAAAGAATAACGACAGATTCTGTAACATTCTGGATTGAAAGTTATTTTACAGTGACACTGCCCTGAACTAATCGGTGTGTGAAACAAACTCATCTTACAATCTACTTACTGCATTTAATCTCTGAGAATAATTTGTTAGCACCTTGTCTACCCTCGTGTGTATATATACATAAGCGTGTACTAAAATACAGACTATCCAGATGGTGATCTGAGATATATGAAGAAAGCCTACACAATACAGCCCACAAGGTGTGACCTATAATGAACAGTAATAAATTCAACTTATGTAGTGACTTATTCCTTTTTAGTTATATAGCAAATCGTCATACCGGTATACATTCTAATTAATAATTTGATTACTGAACCTAAGCAATATCCATCATTGTGAAAAATAAGGTTACTGTGGCATACATAATTTTACTGAATGCTCCCGGGGAGCAAAGCGACCATCTATGCTCCCCGTGAGCATTAGTAAAACTAGTCAAGTAGGGACTTACAGGTCATGATAAGTCTTAACTTGACCCGTGATTATTTAAATTCAGCATGGAAGATATTTCATTTGGTGATTTCCAGTGAAGGTTGACCGATTTCCCCCAATATAATCGGGCCAGTGGATAGATATCCATGCAAGGTATATCTCCTATGAATAGTATACCTCAGTATACATTGCCATTTGGAAAACTCCACCTTGAAGTCTTCATATTTGGCGTATACAATAAATGAAGACTGACCAAATATTCTACAAACAAACATATTTCTGTGACGTGTAGCAACTAATTTGCAGCTACCCCTGAACCCTGATTCGATCAATTGTAACCATAACATATCAGGTGGTAATAGCTACTAACAGATGAAAATGATATACATCCATATAGCTGGATTATGCAAACCTACATTATGCAGATACTGATGCGGTGAATCAGAGTAACAATTTGTAAACCGTGATTCTATAATCATATGTTCAGCATTGATACATATATTTTCCACATTATTAGGGCATTGGGTTTAAGCAAGTAAGTTGACCAAAAGATGATGGTTCCTTACATAATATGGTACAGTTAAATCCTGACATGAACACAAGTCAATATAACATACATGTCTGGATAAGCAAGAATGTTTCATGTAACACAATCAACCTTATATCACAGACCCAGTGAAGTTGACGAAACTAATCATTGCTTTTGAAAATTGATGAAAGCAATAACAACTATTTAACAACGAGCCTTCTGTTCTGATATGACTCAAAAGGTGAGAAAAAAAACACACGAAACAATAACATACACCCACATTAAACATACACAAATAGGGCATTGGAAGTTGGACACAGAGATGCCACTCACTGGCCAACAAAAAAACAGGAAATCTGGACTTTCGGACCCATTTTCCCCACGAATTTAAAATAATTTAAGACAGAAGTCTTGGAACCAAAACCAGGAAATCCTGGTAAACCAGGAAACGTGGCATCTCTGTGGACATAATTATGTATAGTGAGTTTGAACTGGTTAACTTAACGCTAGGGGTTGTTTGTAAATGGTTATTGCTGTTATACCTAGCCGGGATATTGAGCTGGTTGAGCCGACTGCACATAGAGAACAGTGTTTGATAAAGTTGGTGTTTTCTGGAAGTGTGCATTAAAAGGACAAAAAAGTAAGTCTGGTATAAGGTGACTTAGAGTTAATGTTGACTCACTCCCTCCCTCCAGACTAAATCCACCCATTGCCCCATTAACACTTAACCCATACAATATGAGGATTCTAGTATCTAACATTTAAATGGCATAGAGTGAAATTGAAAAGTACATGGAAAGTAGATTAAAGGCAGATAGTGTGCAAAGCAAGAAGATACTGTGAAGAATATAAGAACAAAAGAGTCCTGCCTTATTAAACCTCTACCACCCTAATCTAATCATTCTGATGCTACCACTAAATGTCCTGGGCTTAAACCACAGACAACTCATCTTTGCATCCCAATGACAGGCAACTTATTAACCTTGCATCCCATTTTGCTTGCTTATAGGTATTTAGTGACATGATGCATGGACTGTGTAATGATTGACGTGAAAATACAATTGGTATGACTAGGCTAAAGTGATATGCAGATTCTCTTCAACGCATGTGTATTTAGATCTGTGTTTGGCAGTGCTGGAGTCTGTGAATACTAACTTGTTCCCTCAAGAAGGAAACATTCTAGAGGAAGACCTAAATTGTAATACATATCTGAAGACTTCGGGTTCTTTTGATAAGACAGCCCGTCTTATATACCCTATTCAGCACATGTTGATGCGTATCTTCCCCCTCACTTTTTAACCACACGCAAATATAATTTCATAATTCATAAATGTCAGTCTTTTACTCAAGACTTATATTTGTCTCTTATTGATTCACCATAATGCACGGAAAGACCTAAGTTCACACATACATCCAGCCGTTCCGAAGAAGGACGACAATACATGATCGAACGCATTTCCACACCTGACAGTAAATTTTGTATGAAATATTGGGACCAGTTACAATTTCATGTAAACTACAAAGTTTGTGAACGTGTTCCTTTTACATCATTCAAAATCTCCAAACACCATGGGCGAAGAAAATGTATTTTGGGGTTACAACTAAAGTATGTGAGAAATTAACAGCTTCTGTAATATGAAATATTATAATTTTAAGTATGAAACAATAAGTGTGCCAATTAGTTGAACATTTCCTACAGGTGACTCCAGCGTGATTGACAGTATCGTTTATAGTTTAATAAATGAGTATGTATTTCCAAATTGGGCTTATTCATTTAAATACATATGTGCATACACACGCGCCCGACCCCACAATTGTTGCACGTGTATATCTAATATACATAGTAACTGATTTCACAATGTGACCAAATTGTAGATTAAAAAACAAACAAACAAACGGCCCTGTAAATATTTCTGTGACACTTTGCGACGACACAATAAACAAACCTTGAACGATACCTATCAGGCACACCAAACTATTACACAATGTTCACCAAAAAGGAGAATATATCTCATCATATAGTGACTACAAAAGTAAATACGTCAAATAATTAAAAGTGATCATTTGAAACTATCTGCAGTTCATCCTGGTGTACAAGTGCATTATTGATTCATTCCATTTTTCAGTCGCGGTAATGAAAAGAAAAGTCATGTACAGTGTATATTGCAATGTTTTAGGTGAACGTGGTATGCATGTGACTTGTGTGTCGTCTATGTAAGACTAGTGACTTTGGAGTATTCTCATCTTCCTATGCTCACCACTCCAGACTTCAATGTGTACTGCAGAGTGCCAGTGTGCTGCCTGGTGGCTGCCCGGCCCAGCTGCTGGCCGCTAATCCACATCCATCACCCAATGACACTAACATCAGCACCCATGAGCTGATAGCGGATACGCTGCCCTGATGCTAACCGCCTTGTGAAGGTTTATAGTGGGCACGCAGGGACTGAGGCCACTCTTGTGTATGCAGCTCAAACTGTGTGCATCCAGTCAGTATTTACAAAACCCTCTATAACACCAGTCTGGCTCACACTGGATTCTGACCCATCCCACTCAGAGGCATGGCGGGCGTGCTGAGCAGTCCTATCCGCTGCTTCTGCTTGCGCTGTTCAGTCATCTGCTCCTTGAGTTCAGTAAGTTGGAGGGAGAGTGTCTGTACCAGTTTATTTGTTGACTCGAGTTGCTGCTGTAGGTTTCTTAATTCGTTCTGCTCACCCTCACTATCGTCTGCAGCCAGCGACATGGCCCGCATACGTGGGAACCAGTCAAGGTTTTTCTCCTGATCATGTAGAAGAGAACATTGAATTTCCATATATAATATTTTAAATAAGATCTATCTGCATATTTACATATATACTCTTTGGTTATCATTAGCGAGTTGGCATTCAATAGCTTGGAAAAACAGGAAAACTAGTTCACCTGGGCAACTGTTCTCATGAAATTCACTATGAACTATGTTTAAAAATCATAATTTATATGTATCAAGTCTCACCTTGACCATGGTGTAGACGTAGCTTTCGGGCCCGGTGAATTCGGTCGGGTCCTTGACCTTGATGAGAACGATGAAGTAGAGATAGTGCCACATATTGTGTTCTGACTTGCAATGCTCCTCAAATGAGACTGCCTTGTTGTCAAACGCTGACCGGTCCAGGCCTGTAGATGATAGAATTAAATAGCTTAAAACTGGGACCTTTGATACTGAAACCAACTTACCGTAAACTCCCGCGTATAAGACGCGTCCTCTACGCCAAACAAATGCCTTGTGGGTCTTATAGGATGTACTGAAATTGGGGGTGCGTCTTATACGAGGGGTAATTTTACTATAGAACAGTACTGGATTGACAAAAATCACCCTTAAAATGAGCGTCTTATACGCGAAAATGGTCCTGCTGAGTTTGGGGTGCGTCCTATACACGCAATGCGTCTTATACGCGGGAGTTTACGGTAGTTAAATATACTACATGTACAAGTATGCCTTTATTTGATTCTTTTTTTTTCTCTTTCAATTACACTTCCTTTACTAAACCATCAATTTTCAAGACCCAGGTGCAGCCTATAGTTTATTCAGTCAGGACTTGGCTTATATGAGGGGTTTTATGGTATAATGGAATTCAAAACATGATAAGAAGAATGGTCTTACCACAGACAAAACATGTGTTCTTTAGGATTTCTTCCTTTTGTTGCTTTTCGCTTCTCAAATCAGCGAAGGTGTCAATGATGACACCAAAAATCAGGTTTAATACGATAATGATGACAATGAAGAAGAACAGAAGATCGTAGATAACTCTTGCCACAAAAAGAGGCTCCTGAAATCAGAACAAACACACATTTAAATATACATTTTATATGCTGGGATCACATCACCGCACGGCGTATTAATATTATTGAATGGCAGTTGAAAAACTGACCAGACTTTATATTGGGTAGTTAGTGAGTAAGTAATAGATTAACGCCATTTCGACAGCTAAGGTCATATTCATGGCGAGAACGATATTACACAATTTCGCAGAGGAATGTGTCGGTGCACGCGCATATGTGCACCATACATATCCTGAGGGGATAGGAAAGAAAAGATCTAGACCCTTTTAAGTGGGCTAGGGAAGCCCGTGGGTAGTTAGTAAAGGCAGATTGTAGGCTAAATATGATAATTTACTGTGTGATTATGTGGGTAGGGAGAGCACAGCAGTGCTATAATAGAACAATCAAACAGTAGGTGTTGATTATACTGCTTTGCTAATTCGCGAAGAATGGTTACATAGTCGACTCCATAGTACAGATTTTACCACTTAAAATCACACTCCCAACCACTATCGCTTTGCAGTGTTCTGTACATTCTCGCTGTTGCTGTCCATAGATCTATGCTTAGAAATCTGAATATATTACGTTTTATGTGACTATTTTTTTTCTATCATACCAATGTAGATTGTATATACCGGTACTTCTTTTATATCTATGTTTGTCCTTTTGGATGCAGCCCAAACAGTTTCCTCCGCATTGTGTTATGAAGACATACATGAGATATACATGGGGAATGGAATGTATCTGTTAAGTGTTTATATTTGGACAAAACTGGATCATGGAAAAAATCATAGAAAAGAACAGAATACGATTGGGTAAAGATCATAACTATCAAACGCCTATATCCAGATATCACATTATCAAAGGAACGAGACTGTTTTTTTTTATATCAATGCAACTACTTATACCATACAAAATGTATCGTATTCTACCTGCACACAGTAACTGTAACTTCTGATCAGTTAACCTAGAGCTACAGTGAAAGAAAGGACGATCTACCTTACATAAATAATGTTATTGTATTCAAACAACGTTTATGTCTATCAGGAGATAGATATTATCTTTACAAAATGCATCAAACTTTGCTGTTTAGGGTACACAACCTGGAGGTTGTTAATGTCTCTATTAGAACAGAGGATGCTACTGATAAACTATTTATACATGAACAGTACATGTATTTGCTACATATTAAGAGGTAGAAAGTGAATAATTATACATGTTAATACATAGCATAACTGTGTGGAAGGGCCCTTTCACCCCTGAATTTCTGTTACTCTATGGGATTTGCGTGCAAATCCTGCTTTATGGGGTGGAAGGGGTTAACTAACATTTTTGTTTTGTTTAAAGTCATTGCACAGTGTTTTTAAAGTAAAATTTACATTTTTACACGTGCTGTGGAAGTAGACTAAACCTACAACATTTGTTCACCAGAGATCTACAATTAGCTTATTTTTTCAGATTATCATTAATTATAAAGCTATTTTATTTAAGAATATCATGAGGTGTGTTAGATATACAGTGTACATCCTATACATACTGTACTACTCGGCTTGCGCAGCACGTCGCCGATGCCGCCACCGTTGCGTAGACCCTCGTTCAGGGTTGTGATGATACACATGATGAGCGAGTCGCAGTGCCGTTCACGACCCTCCTCCTCTTCATCACCACTTGCTGGGGCCAACTCTGATGAGGCTGTTAGGGATGAGAGTTTTAATTAGTGACATGGGTAAGATGGATGAGCATCAGTTACAACGGAACATTTTGATTAATAGGGATTCAGAATATGTGATTCAACATGTTTCTTAGCTTCAAAAATTCCAAGAATCACAATAGTTTGCACAAATACAAAATAATGAGCTTGTTTTTTATTCACCTGATTCTGTAATGTTTTTGACTAAGTTATTGAGGGCTTCAGCTGTACACCCTCTCTCTGAAGAACATGTGCCATCTGCCCTGCCGCCTGTTCCTGCGGCCATATTGGCTCCGGCATTAGTTGCCGCTGCCCCAGCAGCCGCTCCGATTCCTGCTGTGGTGGCGCCACCGGTTACAATGGTCGCAGCCGCTTTCACCATGTCTATAGAAGCAATAAATGATATTTTATATTTTAGCATTCAACTTGTTTGCTCATCAGAAGTGGTCTAACATTTTGAAAGATGGCAAAATGGTTATTCTGTCTCTTTATTTTTTATTTCTTTAGATGAACTTTGTATGACGCACATTTCAATTTTACTGTTGATCACTTTGTACATCATTCAACAAATGAATTTGTAATAATATCTGATTTGACACATATAATGAGCAACGCACCTGGATTGACGATTCCATCTAAGCTTTCAACTTCAATGAGAAAATCATCCTTGAAGAAAATGAACCCGACGATGGAAAAGAGGTAGATGAGTATCACGGCGAGGACCGCCGTCAGCAGGATGGAGCGACCGTTCTTTGTCACTGACCTTATGACATTGAGCAGCGTCTCTTCACGGTAAACCACATCCAATAACTGTGTGATAAGCAACCAATAATGAGTTAGTACATACTAGCACAACCAAATAATCCAATAGCTTACATTCAATATATATTCAATAAAACACAATCAGCTGCATTGCATGGGATAGGCTCAGAGATTTCAGTAAATGGATTGTGTGTTTGTGTATCTCACTTGTACAACCACCATACCCACATTGCATTCTAATTGCAACCTCAGTACAATCCAGAGAACTGCCCGTTTAATTTACCCACCACACAGTTAATTCAGAATGAAGAGTAACCACAAGTAATCAATAGTTCAACTGAAAATAACATAGATAAAAATTTATCAATGAGCTGACTGGTTTTATCTAGATCACAGAAGGGCATGATCCTCTGGAGCTGCACTCTGACCAAGTGTCAAAATGTTACTTCTCCAGTAAATGTAATAAATGACTGAGCTATCGGTTATGTGAGTGCTCAATAGGAGGTACATATCTATTAAACATATCACCGAAATGGCCAACTTAATGGATTAGTTTCTGTCACCATACCAGGACCCATATCTAAACTACTGCTGTGCCACTACTCCCGAAAAAAGTGAGTACAAGATAACACCAGATCCTGAGGTCTCTGAATAGAAATAAGGAAAGTGAAGGTGCTTTCACCCAGAAAACTTAAAAGTGAACATGTGTGAAACACACCTGGAATTGTCATAAT
The DNA here is from genome assembly GCA_949317995.1 of Acholoe squamosa. Lineage (NCBI taxonomy): Eukaryota > Metazoa > Annelida > Polychaeta > Phyllodocida > Polynoidae > Acholoe > Acholoe squamosa. The sequence goes on along the minus strand of OX439035.1, from coordinate 79,034,182 downwards.
AATTTCTCATTTATACACTACTGGTAGCCCTATTCATTTGATGACATGGTCATTACCAAATCAATGAGAAAGAATGCTAACCAGGTTAATCAAATTTGACCCATACACATTTACATTCTTATGATAAACAGAGGTAACATTCATATTCATGGGCTAGAAATAAATGCAAACTTTCAAAGAAAACAGATTGATTAGGACGAATAGATGTATTTGAATTACAAAGCACGGAATAAACTGACTTTTGTTTAAATGACAATCAGCCCACCAAGGCATAGTAATACAGAAGGGAAGGGGATGGGGGAAAAGGGGCAGTGGTCGTGCAGAACAGAACTAGAAGTAGTAAGAGTACCACTCAATCAAGCAGCAGAGTACATAGAATAGGGAACACTCCACAGGACCACAGGGAGGGCACTGAATACGTATAGAGGCTGAGGTCACCTGCAGGAGGAGCCTGAACTACTATATCCATGTGGGCTAAGTGCTGCTGATAATTTAGTCCTTGAGAAAAGACACAATATAGACCTCGACCCTTTGGTGAGGGCAATCAGTATAGATCAGCAATGTAGTTGGGGTTGCCATTGTAAAGTATAATGCTCATTACTCAAAAAATGGTCTACCAGAACTATAAAATTAACAATCTTAAGCTAGAACTAAATGAAGGATGGGCTTGGGGTACCTCTATTAAGGTTAGAATACCACACTGTGATAATTCTTAACAAATCAACATCCCTATTCACCTACTTGTGCTATGAAATATATAATATCTAACTAAACTACACTGAATCCTATCATTAATATACTTCAGTACAATGCAGGAACTTTCCCTACACACGTTTACTCACCAGGAGACTGTAGAAAAACTCGTGGACACATAGTCCAAGAGTGGAGATTAGAAGATATCCCATTTGGTAGATGAATTCGAAGTCCATGAGAATATTTTTTACAGTTTTTGTAAACGTTCCCCGGTTCCCCATTAGACTGACGAGGAAGATGATACCATTCAAAACCTGCCGGAACAATCAAACCAAGTTTTAGAAGATGTCACCTTGTGCATATTACAGGAAATTTCCAGACACATATTCCATTTCCATTTATAATATAGATATCAAAACCATAGCTTAGAAAGACACTGAATGTCATAAATAAACTTCAAATATATATACATAGCATTATCGGTTTATAACTTATGTTTTAATTACACATACATTTAATGTTCCAAGGAGTATGAGTGTTGGTTCAAGTCCAACAGAGAATATGAGTCTGAGAATGGTGGATGCGATGAGTGTGCGCACTCCGGACGGCCGAGGGAGAGTGATCACAATGGCGAGGGACAAGAACATAGCCGCCCAGACGAGGGCAGACAGGCGGGGGTCCAACTCTGAAACCATATAAATGGAAACTCATAAATCTTTGTTTTTCACATATCAGTACGACATCAATGTCTTACAGTCATTGTTATATTCAATGTTGTGTGTGCCCTTTATTTTTAAGTTACAACCCATTACTCTTTAATATTATCAATTTGTGTTGTTATTCATATTATATTTGAGTGGAATACAAAAACTGCCTATCAACCGACCTGCAGTTGTTCCACTGAATGGGTAGAAGAAGGCCACAAGCAGATTGATGAGCACAGCAAAGTTGAACGATACACTGGACCACAGGAACATGTGGGAACTGAACCAGAATAGCAAGGGGTTTGCTGAAAGAAAAAATAAACGCATGTATTCATAATTATATAAAACCATAGTGTTTTAGATTTTAATACAATAGTAGAGAATAGTTCTGTGAGACATGGCGCGGCGACTTGTAATCTTGTGTCTAGTTTCAGTTGGTGAGACAGATAGGGCATACTATCATCTGGGCTTTTGGTAGTATATAGCACAAATTCAACCTGAACTACCCACTGCAGCTAAGTACTAATAGTCTGTAGACTGTCCATTCTGCATGCACCTCACTCAGCTGCCACAGGGACCTGTCTTATTCAATGGTCAATGCCATAGTCAACAGGTGTGTCATTATGAGTGTACACCGTCTCAGATTGCCAGGAGCCTGCTCTGCCTACCCGCCCCCCCCCCCCCCCCCCCACACACACCTAACTGCCAATCACTTGTAATAGTCTGTACCTCGTCACGGGCCAGTGGTCAGCAAACCGGCCAGATCACTCCACCTCTCTGTAGAGGGGGAGCACAGTTTAAGTACATAAATCTTTTCAGTGTTCCACAAAATCATTTATATAATGAAAGGAGTAATCAAATTAATCTTTCATCACCAATAGTAGATACATATTCTGAGAAAGCATTATTTCAATGTAAACTAAAAATTTTACACAGAAAAGAATGTAGCAGTTCCACAAGGTGGCCTTACACTTCAACCTCCTCTGATTTACAAAAATGCACATATGGCAACACACACTTTAGCACTGATTTCTCCATAGAGATCTTTGACAGTGAATACTTTGTTCAAATACAGAAAATATGATCCAATTGTACCATAACCCACTGAGATAAAACCTGTACTACATATATATAGTAGTTTCAAAACGAACAATTCTAAAACAAAGGCTACAGGGATGCATTTCTGAATCTTAAAATGCTCTAATGCTAATCTGCCATAGGGCTCCAAATGATGAAATGTCTTATCTGCAAATAAAATGAAAAGTATGAGATATATTCTGAAAATTCCTTAAGTACACACACTGTTGTTATTACATTAGAATAGTGAGCAGGAATAGTCCATAGCAGAGGAGCCACAAACAAAAATAGATTGCAAGGCCTCCCTATCCCTTACACCGTGGCGACTGTGAACCATACACTAGTCTACTCATCTCACGAGTAGTACTCACTAGTCGCCGTGCTAATAATCATTCTTTGGTTATTGTGCTAAGATTTCCCACATAAACACGTTATCTAGGGCTTGATTTTGAGCAGTTTGGTACTGTTCTATAGTTTAATATTCTTGCATATAAGGGGCAACCGTTGGTCAATCCTACAAGGCGGTATTGGGGTTTGGCTTATGTGAAAGCCATCTATTATATACGGAGTATTACTGTACGATTTTATACCTGACTCTCTATGATATAAAAAGTAAAAGTGAATACCTTGTTACTTTATAGTAGAATATAATGCAGCAATGTAAATTGCTGATAACTCAAAAAGTGAAACGCCTGTGATTGGCTCCCATGAGTTGTACACTCATCCTGTTGCATCAGCACTCCCTTACCCAGGTTATTTGCACCACCAAGCCACTATTCGCATAACTCCCGCCAAAACCGCGCTATTCGCACCAAATTGCCCCAAAAAGGCGGGAAAGTTGATACATGGATCAACATCATAATACCTTCACCATTGGAGGCAAAAAGTGTCTTATGGCTGCCAACCACCTGAGTCTGTACAATATTGACAATTTCTCAAAATTTACTAAACTTTGTAATAAAATACCTTTTCCTGCAAGACCCCTACATCTCCTCCTTTAATGGCACAACAAATTCATTAAGTAATTCTGCCTCTTTCATACAAAATTTCCATCTTTTTTAAACTTATTTGCACCACAAAAATGACTGAAAGTGCAGGGCCCCAGGGTGTCTCCTTATAACTCGCTTTTCGAGTTAATAAAACATTATCATAAAAGGTATAAACAATACGGAAGCCTGGCCTTACCCCTGAGCTTTTTCTGCCACTTCATCTCGGCAAACATGTCCTCATGCCTCTCAAAGAAGTCTGATACTTTACTTCCCTGATCGTCTCGCTCAGCGGTGTAGTAAACTTTCATTTTGGTTTCCTCAGTCAGGTATTCGCACACCTCGGGGATTGGGAAGACAATCTGTTCCATTGTCCGGTCATGTCGCACAATCTGAATGTCATACATGTATATATATTCATAACCTTAATACCATTTCCAATAAAAGTGGACGAAGACAACAATAAATAGAATTAGATCGTGTATTTGTATTTAGAAGTAATGATTGCAATAGCCAGATTTGTAGTCATTGAGAATTGCATAATTATTACAAAGCGTAAATTACAAGGCCATGTAGCATCCCAATGCTTTCACATCGTGAAATCTTAAAGGACTAGCTTATGCAGCTCAATCTGATAATATCTTGTGTATCAATTAGTAGTATTAGAGTAACCATTGTATCAATCTAAAGTGTAAATCCATGAGAACAAGAACATCTTTTTTTAGATACCGGTATGCAAACCTGCGAAAATTTACATTTAAACTGGCATGACTTACTTCAATCTGAGCTGTATGTCTTGCATAATGTTCTAATGCTTGATCGCCGGGACAGTCACCCAATGGCTTGAGGAGACCTGCCAGGTCTTTGTTGTGGTTGGCCAGCTGTGGAGATGAAGAACACTTGTCAGGCTACACTCATATTAAGAGATCGTTAGTAATTCGATGATAGCTAACGGTAGTTTAGATAACTGCTAAAAAGCCTACTGTGATATTTTATATATTGTGGTGCAGGCCAAGGGGTTGGCGGTGGCTCCACCAATGCTGGCATGGCATCTCCCATGTCAGTGTTGGAGGGACCGCAAGTATATATATGAACAGGGTATGTTCTCCGACAAGACAGTTCAGGTCATGTGCTGGTCTAGACTACATATCTATGGCTTGCCTCCAGTTTAATGATAGAAAATGATATCTATCGCTTCGACAAGCTTAGCTGGTGTGGCAGAGGAAGCCAGGGAATAACATAAACGTTAACTAAAGAGGCAGAGTCCTTTCCCTTATATAAGCACTTACCTAGTTTTTCAAGGCTTTATCCCATTACACTTATCTAATGAGCAATGGATAGATCTTGAGAAAAGAAGTGGATTTGCTTTTTAAATGAAGTCTCTATGTCAATTTAAAGTGGAATTATGATCGGTCAAAGGTACCAAATCAGACCCAGAATTCTGCCATAGTTAAGAGTTTAATTTGGATCCAATTTTGTGTTCAAGCAATATGAATCCAAAGTAGACTAGATCACTAAAACAATTATTTTGGGCAATTTTCTTTTCAGATAAGCAAGATATACCTCCAAGAATGTAAATAATGATACATTTTATCATAATCAAACAATTTAAAAGCAAATTTTTGATGTCATCTTTTCCCTTGAACTGCGCACTCTGACAGAACCATGGCAGAATAGCGTCTTTGACTCAGGATGTTTGAATGATCATAACTTCCATTTAAATTGCCATAAAAACTTAATCTAAAAAGCAAAACAGCTTATTTTTATCACAGCTATCAATTTCTCACTATACAAAATGCATACAATAAGGTCTTAATTGATAGGTAAGTGCCCAACATGGGAGAGGTTGGGAAAAGTGTCCAGAGATAATCTCGCCCAAAATGTTTGCAGGGTCTGTCAAACATACTGCAGCCCCTTAGAAAAAGAAAAGCTAGACATTTTCTAGATAATTTTTATCCATAGAACAGATGGGAACCATTTATTTTTAGATGCTCAGTGATCTTCTCATCATAAAATGGTTCTAAACTTTTGGTTGAATTTTGATGGGGTCAAACGTAAAATTCCCTGCATTCAACCTTGTACAAAAAATATTCATTTTAAAGGTCTAGCCTGTTAAAATGAGCCCTTGTTTGTAAAGATCCTCCAGTAAATAGCTTCAGAATAAGCTTGCAAAGAAAGGAGAGTTTAACACTACCCAGTTTCAGCTTTATCACAGTTTCACACCTCTACTGCAGCAGACTCATATACTGGAGGTATTTCAGTGCCTACCTTATACATTGAGAACCTAAACGCCACGATATGCTAATTCGAAAGCTCAGCAATGGATAAGATAAGTATACCTGGTGAGCCAGAATATATATATTGTGGCCAACATCCCTGGGGTTGGCCGTCTCCTCTTCATCCTCATCGTCATCATCCCCCTCTTCTGTTTCTTCGTCCATGGCCTCTGCCTGGTGGTACGCCTGTTTCGCTACATCAACCTGTCACAATATCAGGGAAAATCTGCTATAAAATCCTTCAATGAATTCCACCAACGTGTATACATTGCCCAATATTGTATTGAATGGATCCCTTTCTGTCAATGATTCTCACATTCTGACGCCATGCGGTAGAAAGATTATTTTGTCTCTTAAACTGTATAAAGCGAGTTACAGATTTAGATATGTGTTTTTTTTCTGTGTGTTTTGCAATAAGTTATGTTGTGAAGATGTCATCGATGTTCCCTCTTTAGTTAATCCACCCAAGGTTAAAAAGAATAACCAGATGTATTATCATTATTGTAAAATGATTGGATGACAATTATCTTGGGGTACGTGGAAGAGTAGACCTAATTGCAAAATCACAGAATCAAAATAGAAAAGTAATTTTCCAAGAACCGAGAAAGATAACATTAAAAGAAAAAAAAAGACTAGCTTAGGGGGTCAAGAAAATAAATGTAGTGTGCCCATTCCTCCACGAGGACATGATTATGGGTCATCTTGCTTCTTTCAATAATCATCTTCATTAGCTATGTTTTCCCTGGATATCAACGTCAAAAATGTACTTAAGCTAACATGAGAAGCTACGCATACTCTTCACAATCCAACACTATTTTCTGCTAAATGAAAAATTCTACAGAAACAATCATTTCATGACTGCACTTATATGTTTATACTTGATAACATGCATTGATTTCAGTAAAAGGCAAAAAATGGGGATGCTAATGAGTTTACAATTTAACATTAACCCAGATTTGGATGACCTGACAGTAAGCATGCAAGGCATTATCATCTAGTTTCTTAAATGTTACATCGTGCAGAGATAATCACATATCATCATGAATCGCCGTGATGAGTTGTACATAATGGCCGCCTTAGTCTCACTCCTCATTCCTTTCCTCATTCCACAATGAACTCATTCATACACAAGCTTATAGTCTAACTTTCACCCACTTATTGAGAATCATTTTCTTGACCAGGAATACCAGATATCGTGCTCCAAGATGGTCAGCAACTCATTTTGTCGAAATTTAGTTCAGGAACCAACGAAAAAAGAGGTCTCCACTTTGAGAATGAAATATGCTTCTAGAAGTAGGCTACTCTGCTGTAGGAAGAGGAGTGCAGAGATGTTAGGGAGGACTACCACGGATAGGCATCTACTCAGCAGCTGTATGCCTTCCCCATGCACCTAGACACTTGAAGCACGACTACTGAATAATCATTGAGGTTGGAAATCAAGTAATGAATGATCAGGGAACCAGCATTTAGTGGTACCTCTATGTCGCCCCTGTTCACTGCCATTTGGAAAGCCTGTTTCATAGCTTCAAGCTGCAAACCAAGCATATGGTGAGTGCTGAGTGCTGCGGAGACAAGACGCCGCGCTACGCTGCCTGCGGGCCCATCATTGCTTGCTGCGCAATGTCTGATTACTCAGGGCAATACGAAAAGGTGTACAAAATAATAAAATTCAAAATGAAATGTCATTAAACTTAAAGGTTGAACCATGTCTAGTAAAAATAGTAATTGTTCACACAGGTAGGAAGGAAGTTCTGTGTATTACTGTATGTATGCAGGTGAAACTACGCGCAAACTACATGTGCTCTGGGAATGCACTCAGTCTGATAATTGTAACTGACTGCAGTAACAGACCACTCTCTCTCAATGACGGTACAGGGACCAGTCTGAGTTGTAACCTAAATCAGTACATCTCATTTATATAAAGAAACCATTATTACAGAGAGCTGTGTGCATCTAGCATTTACAGCTGTAAACTTATTTATTGACAGAGAAGAAAGTATAAAGTGAGCTTCAAGTTGTGTTTCTTGACTGAATATCATTTTATTTCCATACTTTTTATGATGTAGCCTTTGACAGCTTGAGAAACGTATATATAATAGCAGCATATGACCTTATCTATGTTACTAAGCGTCCTATAATTTGGTGCGAAAGGTAACTTTATTTCAGTTTTTGAAAAGCCCTGGATAAAATTAGGATAAATCCAAGACACAATCTGGCCCAGAAAATATATGCTTGTGTTTTTATCATAAGGCATGCATGTAACGTTGTCAGTAGTGCCTTAAAAGGAAAGGGCAGTCCATTAAATAGACACATAAATGTATTAATCAATAGCTGATATGTCATTATGAGCTGACTCACCAGTTGTTTTGGGCTCATGTTGTACAAGATTCGCTCCGCGTTCTCACTGTCATGCCGGCTCTCCATAATAGCAAGAAGCAATTTGGATGCGTTGTTCTGGTATAGGAGTGGAAAAAGTATGATTTAGATAAAATATTGAAACTGTCAATAGTAGACACCTGAGCCCTGAAAGACTCCCAAAACTTCAGGCTGAATGCTAGAAATTCAATCTAAAGGAATGCCTTTTAGACATCGTCAAATATAGTGATATATGCTCACCTTCAGTTCTAGAACTAAGTCCATTCTGTATTTCCCAAGTGGGTTGATGTCATTGAGGATGAGAGCAATGATAATGTCGATTCCATTACTCTCATGACTAGCTATGGCGTTCTGAAATTCACAAAATACTTGACATTAGTTATAAAACAATGTGACAGCATGTTACCATAATTACTCTTTCATACTGTATAGAGATGTATGGATACTGGTGTTCTGGTGCTATAGAAATGGGTTATTGGCTCTATTATCAAACCTTCCCTGACCACAAAATAAAACATTATGTTTTGTACTTTGAGGCTACAATGGTGACATGTTAATAGTAACCAAACATCAGTTTAACTTGAATTGTCTAGAGTATGATTTTGTTAGCTAACCTGGTTTTCGTGGCAGGGCCCTTGGCAGTATTCTGTCAGACTCTCCAGTGTTTGGTTAATAAGAGACACATTGTGCTCATTGATGTAGAGACCAAGTAGTCCAAGACCTCCGGTTGTGCTGCCGCAAATACAGTCTAAGAACTGTAGTGTCTCACAAACAAGATTGTAGTTGGACTTGTTTGACTGGTTGCGTAGATAGTTCTGTGGATTAAGGGGGAAAAAACTTAGATTAGTACGGCTAGGACCACATAAACTTGATTATCAGATTTGTGAACACAACTTCCACCCTGTTGAAAGTACTTTCCTACCTTGGAGAAAAGGCGCGGCTTACAAAATACAACTAACCCCTACCATGACTTTTCAGATGTTCATAGACTCAGGGTGCACATTTTAGGCGGGTTATATTTAGTACTAAAAACAGGACTGAAATACTCAAATTAAGCCTCAGCCGTACCTTATGAATACCCTTTCCTTCACCCTAACCGTGGGTCCGCCATATACCCAAGGTACTATGATATTTTTCTTTCATAACGGTTTATATGGGGTCTACAAGTCTTGTTTCTTCTACATCCTACTGACCTGCAAGTCCCGGTTGTGGTTTTCACACAACAGCTGCAGGAACCTGAGTATAGGCTGCATGACTGCGATTTCAGCTGACATCTTCTTCTCATCTTTTTCTCGCGTCTTGTCAGCTAGGAGGTCATCAACAATGATGGTTGTGTTGGATCGGTTACCCGCACCCTCCTCCTCCTGCTGGTCCCCACGTGTCCGCCGTACAGATGTCAGCGCCTTGCCTGTACTAGCCGCTGCTTCATCCAACTGGTCCCTCATCTCGGCACACACTAATGTCCCATTGGCCTTTGCTGTAACGAGACAAGTGGTTATGTTAATGAAACATGTAAACTAATCATAATTCATCTTAGTTGAGGGTATAAAAGGAGAGATGTCCATCAATATTGTGTATTTTCTTGCAGCCAACAGTGTCAGTCCTCCGCCAAGCACATACCCCGATGGAAAATGCAAAGACTTTCCACCGTTTATAGCGAACAGATTATAGTTGTCCCATTTCCTCCAGGTCAATATGTTTCTACACCTGTTACGACTACCGTAATACCCTGTGTATAAGTCGTACCCCTCCCCCCACCTCTAAGACACCATATATCCTCGCATATAAGTCACTGTTACAGTAAAAATGTTCCAGTGAACTCCTTCTATTGTATATAAAGTAGACATGTAGGAATGAGATGGCCAAATCGGTTCACTATAAACAACTTATTCAAATAAACAGCATTAGAAACTAACTCTATTCAAATGAAGTGGACATCAATACTTGCATTGAAAAGACACTATACTATGGTGCGTTCTAAATGTCTTAAAAGCATTCCCGGACCAAAATGCAGTAGAAATGCAGCACTAAAGCAGCTGGGAAACAGTGTGGTGTGACAGTAGTGATTCAGTGTGAAAGCAGCATCAGAAGCAGTATTGTATCAGCATCTACTGTCATTCTACTGCTCAGCACCACAAAACTTGCAGCAGTGTACAGTAGTAGAACAGTAGTATTAGCAGCATGCAAGCAGTATTGAATCAGTTGTCCCAATTATGTAAATTAGATGGCAGCATTTGAACAGTATCTACTTATTTAATGCTGCATGACCATATATGGGGTTGGGGCAGTGTTCAATCAGCACTACTGCATGACTGCTGCTATAGCAGTAGTTGAGCAGTAGATCATACTGAAAACTACTGCTGGGGGCAGGTAGAAGCATAAAAGAAGCAGCCGCTGTTCTAGTACTGGCACTACCAATGCCTCTCTAGGTGGTCCTTGCTGGATTTGAACTTGGGATCTTCTGATTACTCTACCAACGCATTAGCCCCCTGAGCCACCGCCCTATCAGCTATGTGGAGCGGTTACTACTTCCTAGTAGTGCATGCAAATCATGTAGGAGGGGGCTAGGGCAGTATTGATTCAGTAGTACTGGGTAACTCTTACCATAGCAAAAGGGTAAGAGTAGACATATCTATAGAGTGCTGCTATAGTATAATGCCTTTCGGTTTACTGATGTTAAGGTGATGAGACAAGCACTTTGTAATTATCAATGATACATGGATACTATGTAAAAAAAAATATGTCATGATGGGGACCAAAAGAATACTTGATGATTCAGTATATTTGTACCCTATATAAAGTCAGTGAGTAATTCCTCACTTTCATACACCCCAACATCCATGTGTATCCATTACTGGCACTGAATAAGATATTCATATACAAAGGGGTGAAGTATGCTTGTCTCCACAAACACTGGATAGTTTCATTATTACATTACTGAATCTTTTGATTGCTGTTCACAACCATACTGACATTCACACTATGGACTGTCTTAGAAGCATCAGCTGAAGGTAAATAATCCGTGAATGGACAGATTCATACCAGTAGATGGTCAGTAGACTACTGCATCTATGCTGCTGCACAGAGTGTATAATTTCTGGAATCTATCAACATTCAGTTGAGAGTCAGTAGACTACTGATTCTAGCCTGAAATGCAGTGCATATACAGTTGATAGTCAGTACACTACTGAGTCTAGACTGAAAATGCAGTGTGGAGTCAGCTGTTTTGAAAGTATTTCAGCAGTACCTACTGCAATATGCAGTTGTTGATCAGCATATTCTCAGTAGCCACTGATAGGAGAAGTAGATACTGCCTTCTGGTCCGGGTTCAGACTGTTACGGTTACATACAAAATCTAACACATCTTAGACTTAAAATGAATCGCTTCATATATATATATATATATATATATATATATATATATATATATATATATATATATATATATATATATATCATGCCAATTCTCTGAGGTTGAAACACTCCCTAAGAATGAGCCTAATTCACAAACGCATTTCCTTTAAGCAGTTCCTGCAGGTTGCTCAGTAGTATTGTACATCATAATACATTTAGCATAAGAATGTCCCTACTAGAGAGTTAATCATGCAGTTGTGAGAGCTCTATCAAAGCTGAGGGAATAACAGAAGCGCTAATTATACTAACAGTAATGGATATAAAGAACGTAAGAAGAGACACGTTTGAAATGAATGAGTACATACTTAACGATGGGCAAATACAAAATGTATGTCTAAATACTCTATATCTACAAAAAATAATTAATTAATTCTGTTTTTTTTTTCTCTTCAAGATGTTAAGTTACTAAGCTGTAACTTAACAAATGCCCAAACCCAGAGTCACATATTTTGGGACATATCATCTCATACAATCTATACACCTGACCTCAACACACATTTGCACTCGTTGAGATGAATGGGAAGAAAGGCGGCGTTATTAGTAATCAGCACAATTGCCGCCAGGCCGACCTGAGTTAAGCAAGCACAGTCACATCGTCAACCTGTATGGTAGTTTTGGTGGATCCAGTAGTGAAACTGCATGAAAGTCTTATCAAGTCTAAACAAGTCAAGACTATGAAGTCTATACTAAGGTGTGACTTGGTTTCACCACAGTGGATATTGACAAGGTGTGAGATGATGGTGAGAGTGTTCAACAGAAATTCTGAACAAGTTATATGAAGTCTATACTTAAGGCCACACCAAAAAATAAGTTGGTCTATAGAATACCCTCTCCATATTTTCGGAAATACAATTTTTTTTCTTTGAAAAAAATCGTGTCTACGGACTTCGCTCGCTTCACTTCCTACAAGTTTTCTTTTTGTGATGTTTGGCAATTTTTTTTTTAAATAAATCTTTTTTCGCTCGCCTCACTTTTCCAGCAAAAAATTCTTTAAAAAAAACCAAAAAAAACTTGCTCTCTCGCACCATTTTTCAAAACCAAAATCAATAGACCAACTTATTTTTTTTTTGGTGTGGCCTAAGGTGTGACTTGGTTTCATCACAGTGGATATTGACAAGGTGTGAGATGATGGTGAGAGAGTGTTTAACAGAAATTCTGGGTCCACCTTCATTCAGACCTCCCGGATGCATAATGATAAATGGGTATTGAAGAATGTACTGACATCCAATGTACAAAGTAAAAGCGATGATGTATACTACCGTACCCCCAACTCCCCCAGATTGACACACCTGGGGCTATACATGTGTAATAGGCACACTTCATACAATGTGCTCTGTACATGGGATACTTCACTAGTGCAAGAAGATGTGTAGAATATTATCCCTTAGGTTATTCCTTTTCTAAAACATGGTGTGTCCCTGTGAGTAGATTCTACAGTAGGGTAGGGGGTGTAAGACAGTTTATCAACAGGGAGCTCTCTAAATATGATATACATGTTATGGACTCACTTTCTTCGTCCTCCTTCTCGTTTAATGTAGCTGTCGAGTGATTAATCAAATGAACTGAATATAATAAAAATCAACTTGATGTGATAAGAAACTTGATTTCAAATTAGGTAAACAAAAATCATAAATCTTCTTCCTTTAAACCCTTCTGTAATCTAGCTGTTTGTGAGAATAGCTCGCCATCTAACCATTATGAACTTTGCTATTTAGTTAGCTTGATGCACTTGTATTGTAAGAACATAAATTTTCTCTGTGTGGTATGTGTTTTACAGACTGTTTAAATTACAATCGTAAAACTTACTTTTCTCTGCATTCTCCTGGTTATTGGCTGTTCCATCAAATATATTTAGAGTAATCAATTAAGTTTTTTTTTAGAATTACTCCTTACTTTACTAAGCTTGGTGAAAGATACAGCTGTTTTTACAGTTTCATGTATGAACTCAATGATTAGTACATTGTATAGATATTTTTTTTTTCAGTGTCTTAACATTTTATTTAGATTATTCATAAATGGTTTATATGGGATAAAGCTTGTCTTTAAATAGATATGTGAACAAAATTTAACTTGCAATAAACTGTGAAAATACGTTGTCAATGTACGCATGCTAGCTAACTGCTGTATAAGTAACGTACAAATTCTTTTCTTATTTCTATATATATTAATATGATTTAAATCAGATTCTTAGCTTTCTCACTGTATCTTAACTCACATTTGGTTTTCTGTTCTTCTTTTTCGGTAGCTAATAAAATTAAAGTTATATTTTATGGTTAACAGGAATCGAATATCTGTATATCTTTAATGTCTATGATGGACTATACTTTATCTCACTCTAGCTACTCTTCATTCATAGAAATCTACTGTGGGGACAACAGATAACATGAATATCTAAGTTACAACTTTTCTTAATGACCTTCCTGAGCATGATTGAATATTCTTTGGCAAAGAAAACAATATACATATGCACTTTCATTTTGATTAAAGGCAGAAACCCCCAAGGATGAATACAGTGAGGAAAACTCAAGGATATACCTTCATTTTGATGAGCATTATTAGAAAATTCAAGAAGGTATTTTCATTTTACCAAAAATGGTATATGCAGAGGTTAGTTATATCTTTAAATGCTTATGATTCTATTTTCTACTTAAACAATAACTTGTCTAGTACGCTAGATCAATTTAACGATTTATTTGGTCCCCACGCAACTTAAGTTGTAATTACTATCTCTGCATGTATCAACAGGAGTACCAACTTACGCTTCTTTTTATTTTCCTTTTTTGAAGCTGATATTAATAAATCAAAAACAATGAGATTTCTTTTTATATCAGTATGAGAGATATTCAATGTTGAATACCCAAAGATCAAACTAGTAAAAAAAAAGAATCATTGAAAAAGGGATGAATAAAATCTTATTTCAAGGATCTCATATTCATCGACATCTTGCTTTTGTGATACGTCACCTTTGTTCCAATTCCAGATGTAGTGTATTCACATTATCAATAAACCCAAGTTATCGTTCATCCTTTTTCACCTATATATGCTTCTCGGTTTCATTGCATAATATTCAAGATCAATGTGATACGACGATAACAGTGTCTATGTAGGTTTACAATTTAACAGTGGACAAAATACATTTCTGATCTATGAATGTCATATTAAGTTTGAAAAGACAAAAAAAGGATAAACATGCAGTAACAAGAAAATGCAATAATCAAACGACATGCTTGAAATGACATGCTTTTTTGACATACTATTAAAGGGTGCCATAAAGTAGATATCTTCTGAAAAACTAAATTGTACTATTCCTACGACTTTCTTTATCTTTCATTCTTCACTACCATAGCTGTCTTTCAACTCACATTTATCTTTTTCATTGTCTTTGTCTTTTGGATTTTCGTCATTGCTGGGCTGGCGTGTCACTGTCTCATTTGATAACACAAAAGTTAAGATGTAACAGAAGGTAAAGGATAGGTGGGTTCTTAAATATCATCTCTACAAAAGACAAATCAATACAGCATTCTAAATATACAGCTTCCTTTAATAGTTTCTCAGCATACTTAATTACCACAATACCCTGCGTATAAGGTGCGGCTTATACGCAAGAATTGGCCCCTGGTGTGCGTTATAGGTTGGGGGGGTCTCTAAAAAATTGTCATAGCTCCCCTACTCCCGTAGTGGTATAGGGTGGTGGGGGTGGGGAGCTCCGAGCTACCCATAGGTTTTTTTAATTTCAAAAATCCATTGATTACACGCTATATTTCTTCAAGCAATAGATTTTAATGCTATTCTTGCTTGAATTTCTAGATCTTTGATTAATTTCAAGTCTGCTCAGAACTTTTCGCTATGTAATCGAAGGAGTTACTTATGTCAGTTATCAGTCATTTTAGTAATTGATCTACATAATGAGGAACGACTGCTGCATTGATTTGTGTGATAAGGAAACCACCATAATTGAACACAGGCAATCTACTAAAGTGCATTTCCTGTGAGGTCAGGAAACAAAAGTTTAAGCTAGGCAAACATCTGGATGCACCTCTCTTACAATTATTTGGAGGAATGCGAGGGTGAGAGGGAAAGGCAAATACATTGTGAAGATCATAGATTGAATAAGCCGAGGTAGGATGAGGCACCTTATACTATACTGCCAGACATTATATATAGAGCAACATAAAGACTTAATACTCACGCTTCTTTTTGTCGTCTTTAGACTCCTCGGTCTTATTACCCCCAGCTAAGGTCTCTGCCGTATTGACAGAGACGGTTGCCTTGATCTCTGCCTGGGCTTCTCGTACACGGTCATAGAAACATTTAAAGAACTTCTCTGAGTCCTTATCATTGGTGAGTCTACTGAAGAATGATTTCTGTATTGCAAGAATAATATAAACATTGTAAGCCTTACAGGACAGTGTGCATTTTGGAGGACCTTAAATTTTATAAATGCGTTGATTAAAGCAACGTATATTACATTAAGACAATTCTTTTATTGGAAAATCTATCAAATCAATGAAACTGAATACTTCTTTAGAGGAGATCTCCTTGTTATACACGTCCAGATTCAAAGGAATCATTAATTTTACTTTTATATCATTACAATGTGTGAACATGACTTACTTGTATGGCAGAATTCCCCCCTTCAAGGAGAGCTATGCCTAGTTCAACAGTCTCTAGGAAGATTCTGTTGGAATAGTTGTTGTGTATGAGATCTACAACAAGATCTGAGGCTCCTTCTCTATCCAAATGGCACTGAAATATATTTGACACCCAAAATATAAAGATGGCACTTTGAGGTCAGGAGAGAAGGGAGACAACTTTGAAGGCAGATGTCAAAATTCACTCCATCTCCTCCCCATCCTTACAATGGCTCATTCCAAGAAATACATGTACTGCACATCTGGTCCCTTGGGCATATAATATCAAGGGAAACACTTTGAGACCAATTACTTTTTAATTCCTTAGTGGGTGGTCATAGCTAAGATTTCCATGTGGTTTGAGGCAAAATTTATTTTCTACATGTATTAAAAGATAAATGTAACGTTAATGGAATTTTCTTCAAGTGACCATCTAGCCTAGTTAAGAATTAGCAATAGTGTTCTTAATATATACATTTAAGAGGTACCCTAGGGGGGGGTAACTTCCATAGAAAAACTTTGGCCTACCTTGGGAATTGCCCAAGCCAGGTAGATATGTGTGCTTTTCAATGCACAGGTATTCGATTAACGTTACACCACTAGGTGTAACATTAACGGAATTTTCTAAATAGTCAAAGTTAAAAGGTTATGATATCAACAAATCATCTTGTATGGTGTCTGTATCCTTGTGTGGGTGACCCCATAGGTATATGATGATGTATAGGTTAGCTTGAGTCATTCTATGATAGGTAGGTGAATGTCTAACATTAATGGAATTTTGAGGCATTTGAGATGTTTAAAGTTAAAAGGTTCTGATGTCAACAATTCATCTTGTATAGTGTTTGTATCACTTTTATTCAATAGTAGACATGTGTGGGTTATCAGAAAAGAGTATTTAAGGTATGTCAAGATGTACTTTTGCACCATATGCCATGCGCACTTCCTGAAAATTGTAGTATATATGGGCCTTATGAATGTACAAATGACTGACTCTATGAAGGTAGTGCAACCTCTTAACTCCTTGTATGAGTGATCCTATTGGTATATTATGATGTATATCTTAGCTGGTGTCATTCTTTGAAAGGTCTTTTGAGTGTGTAACGTTAATGGAATTTCAGTGGTTATTAATGCAGACACATCCCACACAGTACAAGTATTATGTAGGAGTATGATAGCAATGATTCTGTAAAGTAGACATACTAAAGCCAATGGACAGCTAATAAAGTTATTGTGTAAAGGATTTTGAATCAGTTAGGGTAAAGATAGGAATCGGAACTGAAAAATCTCAAATTTTCAGTTTTTCCAATATTTTGGCCCACACATGACTTCAAAAGTTTATAAGGCTTACTTTACCTCTTTGGTATGCATAAAGTCACATTGTACTAGTCTGGCAGGGATGCCACTCACTGATCAATGGAAATTCGGAAATCATCCTAATCAGGGATGTAAGTCAGGCATGGGCAAAAATCAGGAAGCCATACATTTACTTGATATAAATAAAAGCCTTCTATTTTTCCAAACAGCCCTCCTTCCCACTCATATAAGGAAAACACATGTCATTCAAAATTTTCATTAATCAGGAAATCCTGATAAAACCTGAAAACTTACATCCCTGCCTAATTTCCTGTATTCCCAATAGGAAATGCCTAGAGGAAAGAATTTCAAAAATTCGGAATTCCTAAAAAGTTAGGAAAAGTGGCATCTCTGGTCTGGACATAGAATTTGGTGATGAAAAGACTAATTTGATTTATGTTAATCATCCTGCATAGTTTTTTTTTTCCACTAAGGTCACATGTTTCATTAAAGGTTTTACAGTATCTGTCATAGACTCTGTCATGTTAGGACTTGGTGCCTTGAATCAACCTTTTTAATAAGCCAAAATGCAGGACTATGAGTGAAAAATGTCATCAAGTAATGCTGAGTTTGTTATATTCAGTCTCAGGCCCCACATGTGCAGTATTTTCTTGGAATGAGCCATCCTTATACTTTCCTAATAAACAATAAGTGAAAAACTATTTTGTGGCAAGAGTTAATTAAACAGATGATGTGATAATATTAGGGAAGTCGAAAACTGAATCTTACCAACTATATGTACCGTAATCTCCCGCGTATAAGGCGCAGCTCGCGTATAAGGCGCATCCCCAACTTAGAGAATGCAATTCCACATATAAGGTGCACCTCTAAGGGCAGATTTTTGTTAATTTAGTACTGTTGTATAGTAAAATTACCCCCCCCCTATAAGGCGCATCCCAAACTCAAGGCAATGTCCCTCCCACGTATAAGACTCAGCAGCATTTTGTTTGGCGTATAAGACGCGCCTTATACGTGGGAGATTAGGGTATCACATTTCATAATTGTTTTTCTTCTATAACTTCCAAATTCCTAAAATCATAGTTCCGGCCCGTTCCACTATAACGTATAGGGCCTGATGGTCTCGTGCCGGCTTTTTAATCAAGGTACTGTGACAATACCATAATATAACTAAAACTGACCATAATATAACTAAAACTGACCTGGACTTCAGATAGAGTCATCTCAGCTCGACTGAGTACTGTGGACCCTGGCCCAGCTCCAGTAGGTGGCGGAACTGGCGTTGTTGGGGTGCCACCCGCTGTACTGTCCTGACGCTTCCGCGGATGCGCTTTTCCATAGTAGCGTGTCAGCAGGCTCTGTCTTAGGGCCTCACCCTGTGGGGGTAAATAAGCACCACAAAACATGTAACTAACCATCACAGCTTACTGTCCAGACTCCTGATTGCACCATAATCACCGTTTGTTATTTTGGAAGCGAAAGTAAATGAATGTTAATTTTGGTCATTTTGGTGAGTAGTGATGTGTTTTTCTGGCAATCATTGAGTGATTGGAAAGCATTAGGAGATCCAACACCATAGACTTTGTGTACTAGCCTAGATTAAAGCTCGTTTGTGCAAAAAATTTACTTGTGCAAAATTGTGACTTTCAGCTCAGTGACATGCTCGATATCAGTATATTTCTTTTTTAATTATCCAATTGATATATGTGTATGTGTCACGGTATTGTGAAAAAAAAGACTGCCAGTCACAGTGCCAGTAAAATTTGAAGGCAAATACTTTACTTTAAAGTTGTGAGATCCTACTAAACAGCAGCAGGTATTATAAGTTATACTAATTGTCTACAGTGCACAATATTGAGATATAATATCTCAACATCATGTGCATCTAATGTTATACTAAAATGTGTTATTCATGCAGCAGCATATGCTTTTAATCTAAGTTACAATTCAAAATATTTGTGGAATCTACGAGGTGCGATTGACATGCAATGTACAACAAAGGACAAAATTACAACGAACATAACAATGTCAGACAAACATTTACGGATACTTGGCAACATACAGAAAAAGCAATAGACATCATGCAACGAAAAAAAAAAACGGTTGGTGCCTTTTTTTATGTGAAGCACCATGTCTTTCCAATTTTTAGGATTTTTTTTTATGTTCCTTATTCATGGTGTATTGTCTCAACATATACCGGTATCAGTAAATCATTATCTCATCAAGGGAAGTGTGCTTCAGTTGTCTGAATAGATCTTATAACAGGATTGCGACGACACAAATTCACTGCATATTGAATGAAGGTGCAAATAACCCGCATCAATCACCCAAGCAACTGACTTCAAGTTTAATGGAATATGAACCGCCAATACATTCCCAATGTCCTAAAATACAATTCTTACGTATTGGAGGATGTACGATTTGAAGGTATTCTCAAAGGGTGTCCATGGCTTGATTATGCAAATATCATGCGCATTCTTGAATTATGCAGATAATGACAGAAACAGCCATGAGAACTCTGGATTCTGTCCAAATAGAAGTTTTATCAAAATGCTAAAGAGTCCCTTCCTAGGACTACCATGATCTGTTCCACAGGAGACACATGCTTCCACATACAAGATACGAATACACTCTACCTTACCCACAAACCCCATCAAGATCATGACAATACTGGACACAACAGCAGGGACTTTACAGAATAGATACCACTACAGAAATGTAGTTTAATACAATGGGGATCTTGATATGATTATCATTAAAGACAAAAAAAGGTCTTACAACCAGCAGGCATTTGACATGACACGACGTAGAGACTTAGAATAGGCTGGTCGATCTTGGTAAATTATCATAAGAGGGATAAAGGGAAGAGACTAGAGAACAGTAGGAAGAGATGAGGGAAAATAAATCTTCAACAAACAACAGAATACTATTTGAAAAGTTCTAAATGGCTTAGCAGTGAGGAAAACCTACTGAAAAACGGTATCATGCAATTTGTGAAATTGAAGGGATAGATAAAATATCCGTAGCATTACTCTTGAAAGAATAATAAAATACTAGGAGAAATATCAAAAGTCTAAATAACGTTTTGAAAAGACGCATAGCACTGTTTTATTTATTTTGAATCATGGCGAATCTTTCATAGATCAGCGTATCTGGTTTTATTTATCCTTCGTGCATTACCAGGGATTCATTTATAAAATAATAGTAGATTGACTAAATGATAAAAAAAAGTTGTGTGCTTCTACAGCGGGGTTAATACAGACAATT
Source organism: Acholoe squamosa (assembly GCA_949317995.1). NCBI lineage: Eukaryota > Metazoa > Annelida > Polychaeta > Phyllodocida > Polynoidae > Acholoe > Acholoe squamosa. The sequence continues at coordinate 79,013,447 of OX439035.1, read as the reverse complement.
GAGTCTGTGTGCCATGTGCTGCATCCAATGGAAACAATTTTACGTCAGCCTTACCAGCTGCTCATCTCGCTTCGTCCCTGACTAAGTTTGCAGACGGAAATAACAACACACGCCTTTAAATCCCAAACCATATGAGCTTATCGAATAAGGAGCATGAGAACCTACACAGGATGTGACAATGGAGATTATTGTATCCATTGAGACTATTATTCATCAGGAGTTTTTTGTTTTGTTTGTAGTTGGGGTCTGTGATGCTGAGGAAAGGATGTCTTTAGATAGGTAATCCTCAAAATGAAATTTAAAGCTGGGAGTAGGTCCACGGCTACACAAAACTGAACATAAAGGTGGCACCATGCACAAAGAGTTTCCTTACTCGGAAAACGGCCAAATAAGTAGCAGGCTGTATATCATGGCTTAGTCGACGATCTAGTGCCAAGCTGAAACTCTAGGGTAAGAAACGCAAAAGGCTTTACTGAATATGTGTCTAACAGCAAAAGTAAAGAAAGAAGGGGTGTGCACAACGAACATTTTTATTGTCAGGCAAGAAAATGATATTAAAGTGTAATATAAAAACTTAAGGAAAAGCAAAGTCAAGCAGATAGAATGAAGGATAGGGGTATTGGAGGCTGACAGTCAGCAAGATTTGCATTTTCAGTAAAAACGCCTAAATAAGTCGTTTGGTTTCACAACTGGAAAACATTCCATCGACAACAGACTAAAACACTGGATAGAATCAGAATTTCAGAGACAGGAAAGGTATCAGGAAAATAGTTTATCTATGACCAAGACAGTTTCAAGGAATTTGACAGAGGGAAGAACAGAAGACATCAAAATGTATGCTGGCTGCCTGTTATTGTAAACATTTCTCATCAGTCAGGATGTACAAGCAATCACCATCAGATTGCCTGTTTGATTAGGAGTTATGTTTTAATATTTCTAACTCGGCATATTGACCCCAAGACCTGGGTCAGCAATGGTGTGCTGGACGTGCTGGGCTTACCCGCTTCTGGTCCTCAAGTTCCCTTTTAGTCATAGACTTCACATCCACCTAGGGAGGGGCAAAAAGTGTGTCAGCAAAGAGCGCAGTGAGCGGCGGCAGCAGGCAGGGAAAGCCTTAGCGCACAGCTGGCCCATACAACATAACCACATGGAGCAGCATGGCAAAACTGTAGACATGTTCTTATAGTACATACAGTGATGAATTAGAATGGGGGAGAAGAATTCAGCAGCGCAAACTAACCGTATGGTATAAGAGACAAATTATTGCTACATGTTCACACAAATTCTTTTCTAAAACTACCATCCAAATAAAGCAGCCTTGTCTGGGTTCAAGCTCATGACAATATAAGAACAGCGTGGTCAATAGTCTTGAACAGACTGTGGTTGGTTTATCAATATTTGCATTATTAGCATCTAGGGTGGTATTATATTAGTTTAGACTATCTCAGTTAAATAATTGTCATAAGAGGAAAACTGCTGGTTTTGACTTTTTCTTTTCTTTTCAGCTTTAGTTAAGATTATAGCTGTATAGTTAGTGTTAATTAAAGTGTGTGCATTATGGAAACCATGACATACATCTAATTAATGTCTTTAACGTGTTTATGGAATCCGTAACTATTATAAAAGATTCTCAGGAAAGTGGGCCCAATAAACAAGGACGCCCCCCCTTTTTTTCTATGCACTTAATATAGCTTCTAGGATCCCCCTTAACCAAAATGTGACATGTACGAGAGGTTTTCTTTGTATTATAAATATTGATTTTAAGTCCCGGATGTGGTTTATAACCCTTTGCACAAAGCCGGGTTAGCTTATAGGCAGGTCAGGTTTACATTATATATATTCAACGTTTACAGTGAATATGGGCGGCAAATGTTTCTTACTTGTTGAAGGGTTTGATATTGACATAGGTGACACGATCTGCAAAAAAGGCCCTTACTGCAGAGTGCTTTAAGGTCCCTATTCCCAGTACATGTCACAGAATTTAGGATGTTATCAAGAACTTAATACATTGATAACGCTAGTTTATTATTTTAGTACACTTTGATGAACTTCCTACCAGCAAGGATCAGAATTAAGAGAGAAAATACCTAAGCCATTTTTTTTTTTTACAATTCAAAAGATATACAATATGACAGTACCCAAGGGGAAGAAAGTCTGCACTTGTCTAGGGCTTAAAGGGAATGCAACCGTGAAAACAATTTTGTAACACAGTTATAAGAGTTAGCACTTGGTAAATGAAGAGGCATGATGTATTCAATCTTGAGTCTACGTCACCTTTATTAACTTCACTAACCTTTGGGCCAACTCTTGCTATCTGTAAATTAAGTGTTGTTTTGCAGAAACACCATTAGCCCGCTTGGCAATTGAAGTCCAATTACACAAGTATGAGACACTAAACTACGAAACTACAAAGCATTTAGAGGTCTTGATAATTGCAGTTTCTATCCTGATTCAATAGTAAAATTATTGTTAAAGAATTTACGCGCAAAACATATAAAACTACAAAGCACGCACAGGCCTCTCTTTTTCCTAAGTTTTGTAATAACATGAAGTACTGGGAGCTAATGTATGTTAAATAGAAGGTCCTATACGATAAATCACTTACTCTTTAGCAGAAAAGGTCAATTTAAGTTCATAACCCCTGACATATACCTTTGGCTTAATTATTTGATTTTAGAAAATGTAGCTTGACTAATATACTTTATTTATAGCTTGACTATTATATACTAGAGAATGATAACTTCTTGGGTTTTCAAAGGCCTTAGATGCACAAACTAATTCATACCAATATACAACAATATCAATATGAGCCATGATTTGACATGAGGGATGTTAGTTGTTCTGTGTTTCTGGATCAATGATACTCTGCAACACAATCCTATTAGCATTCATATCATTGAAACATTAGAAGCAGAGCATTAATTGTGTAGCAACTGTTAGTAGAAACGGTCAATGTACAGATCGCTTATCCTCTTTGAAACATTATTCTTAAGAACTTAGATATTACCGGTTGAGTTTATTTTCAGTGATGATAAATAATTTGTCGTGTCAAATTGCACAGTGCCTACTAGGAGTCACTGACTTCCACAGATTCCTGAATTAAGATTTTGAATATCATTGAATCTTACTGAAGGGTACTGTCTTTACCTTTTCACCGTAGTCAATGTCGACGGTCATCATTTCTTTCAATGTCTGCAGAACCTTGATGCACAACTTTTCTTCTTTCTCCTCTAGTAGTCGTTCTGTATGCTTGATGAGCCTGTGGACGTAGTTGTATATCACTCAGTTAAACAGTTGTGTAGGATCAGGTCCCAGCATTTTTCAAGTTAAAGAAAACTATAAATTACCGTGAAACCTTGTGCATGAGTTGCGGCTGATAGACTATTTCAGAGGCCAACTGCAGCTTATAGTCTTGCTGAACTCAGGTTGCAGCTTATATGAGGGGCTTTACTTAAATAGACTATAGTAAGGAATGGCGCCCATCTCAGGCCCATAATGCAGCCCATAACAAAGCCACCTATCTCAGGGTGCAGCTTATGTGTGGGTGTGGCTTACACATATTGTTGTATAATAGATAAAAACTCTAGAAAAATGTTTCATTTGCCCTTACCTCGATATGAAGCCTCCACTTTCACATTTTCGCCTGGCCTCTGTGCCATCAGGGAAGAGTAGCTCAGGCCGATGAAGGACATCCACAAGGACGGACAACTCTGCTTGTACCAGTGGCTTCAGCTGGTCCTCCAGCAGGGCCACTATGTCCTAGAATAAGCAATTGTAAGTCTCTTAAAGCATGGTCCTTCAATAGTCTATAACCCCTACAAACTTTCATTTTATCACTTTAAAAGCTATGAATGGGATGGTCTGGTAACTATAATGGATACAGCATAATGAAGAGGATGGTGTCACACTTATACCACTTACCTGTAGTCCCTCTATGATGCTCCGGTAGTCTCTGGAGACTGTCATTGTGGAGTCACGCCGGTTGCGGCCTGCATTAAGCCACTGCCGCGTGTGCTTCATAACCATTTGTGACTTGGAGAAAAGAGTATTAACTTGACTATCCAGATCAACTGGGATAGCAATGCCACGATTCTTGGCTGAAAATCAATCAGATAAGGATATGTATGTCTGTTAAACGCATAATGGGAATTTAACACATGAGACAATGGGTGATAGAGCATATTATTGCACGGGTGTATGTTGTTCCTTTGATATTCTACCATTAGATTTGCAGAGTTCCAAGTCAAGTATTTTACCACAACTGACTGTAGTGAATATTTCTTTTACTTCTATATGAATATATATATATTAACCGCATCAGCTAACTCCTTACAATGTTTCTCTCCCACTTTTGATGCTCTGTTCAGAAGTGAAACTAGCCAAAAAAAGAACTCCTATTTTCCATCACTTCCCTACTCCAACTCCCAACCTCCAGTTTATTTTTATTCAATTCCCCCCAATTCGTTGAGACTGTGGTCGCACTGTTCTGGTCATCATATTTGTAAAACTGAATTGAGAACCTACCGATATCTGAGAGAGTTTTGATGCAGTTTTCAACATGGAACTTTTGCTGTCCACTAAGCCATGTGCAGTGTGATAAGCGGAATGCACCTTGTAGCAGTTGGACAAAAACCGGCTGTCGGGTCTGAAATCAGATGAAATACATTTTAGGAGAAAACCCTCATTCTCTTCCCTATTACTTCAGGTGCATTTGCCCTTCATTCGATGTAGTCAAGACTAGTCTCTTGCTCTTGCGCATGCACATAAAGATATTTGAGTGAAGAAGACTATGTATACAGTGCTGGTTACTAATCTAAATATAGAAGTCTACATGTGATTTCAGCTAAAAGCTATGTGTCATTTTCATTCATCCAATTTTCGATTTCGAGAATATAATTTGGTGCATCCATCTAAGGCAGTATATTGCAGACTGATTTGGTTTCATATCTTCTGTTTCACTTGGGAATCATTAACAATCATTGTTTCGAGCATTGTAAATGGCTGAATGGCATACTAATAATCAATGTTAGTACTCTAATGCGTCCAATACCTTTCTTTGAAAGCCATATGTCTAGATTTCACCTTGTTATGCTATCTATGAGCAGAAAATGGTTAGTGAGAGATGACGCTCTGTTAGTTCACTTCTTTCCAGATTGTGACTAACAGACTAAGAATCTTTAATTAGTCTTAGATATTTTGAACTATCAATGTGATAGCCATGGACCAAGAAAACATCGTATGGAAAGTAGAGAAGTCTTAAAGGGAGAATCATTCTAACCTCTTACATCTTTTCAAAATATTTGACATTTGACAGTTTATAAAAGGTAATAGACAAAGAAGACCTACATATCCAGAGGTAGCATTGAGAGTTCATAGCAGATGACTATGCCATAATCTCTATGGTGTCTTTTCTTATCTTCTTTTCCTATTTTTTTTTTCGTTTTTATTCATTTTGTTTTGCGTTACAAGTACTTCAAATTTCAAAAAATGCAAGATAAGGATTTTGAGTACGTGATGGAGAGTGCTCAGATTTCAGTAAGAGTTAAAACAAAATACTATCATTATAAGTGATTTACTTAGATTATATTAGGTAGCTTAACAGGCATCAGAACCACCAGTGCAACCCCTGTTATGTATGGTGACGTTATGCAGTGAGGAAGCTTCAAGACTAGTTGTTGAGAGATATACTCAAGCAATAAGGCAGTTTCACTTACACAACATTTTGCGGGAACCAGTTAGTGAGTTTTGTGGTTGGGATTATGATTTAATGGTATATACATATGCAAAAAAGGAAAGGGAAAACACAACTTTAATAAAAACAAGTGACAAATCTAGAGTACACTCTCTTAACTGAACATGTGTAATATTCCTGTTAAACATGATTGGTCATCAAATGGATGGCAAAAAATGTAACACTGAATGGTGCACATATTTGGGGTAGTGAGGGAATATTGCATCAAAACAAAACCACTCAAAAAGGTCGAATGAACTTCCTTTCCATCGGAAGGAAGCTGCAAAATTACAATATTAGGAGGCTGCAGCAAAAGGCGGAAAGTCACTCTACAGCCAACGACTGTCGATGTTACAGCCAAAACCCTTGTTTAAAAATATCAAAGTGTGTTAGTCAAAGAATGTCTTAGGGGGGTAGCAATAGGCACACAGAAATGAGCATTGAGGAGGGTCAAAGCCAACACTACATTTTATACCGGCTACATAGAGAAGAAGACATTATCATGTTGGGGCAATTGAGGATGCTTGGGGGGAGTCTTAATAGGGCAAACAACTGTATTCACTAAACTATAAAGTGACAATGGAAAATGCTAAAGACACTACTATAAATATTACACATTGGAAGTCGCAGGGTACAGGGTATTGGTAACACAGGACAGATGGCAGTGTATTCAGAACATCATAACATAAGAAATCAACATTGTGATATTCCTGATGGACAAACTGAATGAACAGTGAACACTAACTTATTTTCAATAAAAACACGGCTGAGCCAATGCTGAAGAAACTTACACAAAATACGACAAAATTCCTGCGCTAGGTGTCTAGCCTTCAGATTATGCTACTGCTAATTTGAACTTTGGTTTGTCGACCTGCTTTGGGCTTTTACAGTATTTTACAATGAGCTGCGAACACATTCCACTGTTCTCTTAAAAAGTGAAAAAAAAAAATCGACATTTTCCTATTTATTTTCTCTCGTTTTTTCGACTCTGTCAATAACAGAGCCTCTTATTACGTTTTCTGATCTGTTAGGCCTATGTGAACTCTATTGTTAGTCAACATCAAAGAGCCTTGACATAAATTCTATCTTCAAGATAAACGGAAAGGGGGGGGGGGAAGACCACAATGCCAACTTTAAATTAATAGAACACATGTGAAAGCTTTCACCAAAGAAATTCTATTGAGTAGCTATGAAGGCCTAGGGCTAAATGAAAATACTTAATGATCAAGTCACAGGCAAATTTTGATGGGGCTAGTTTTCTGCTACTCAGCAGTTCTGGGATCACCTGGAAGATGGCGTTCTCACCTTGGGTTCCTATCAATATAAAACAGGGCCAACCAATCAGATTCCTCCTTTCATAAAACAGTGACGGAAGAAATCTGTATAGTACATATCAACTGGTCTGTATTCCCACAGTATATATATATATATATATATATATATATATATATATATATATATATATATATATATATATATATATATATATATATATATATATATATATATCCCCCTAGGTGATACGTACTTGGGAAAGGAATAACATTTTTTTTTATCTCATGGTAAATATGTTGGAATACTGACGGGCCATAGAGATAGCATTAAAGGGCCGTATCACACTAGGCCCGTAAAGAACGTAGGGCCTGTATCACACACCCTGAGTGTGTGACCCTATGAGGACGTCATAGCCTCAAAATGATGATGTAAACAAGTCGTGCATAACGTTTCAGGTAATGAAATCATGTTAAGATGATGTAATTAGATTATGTAAGCCCCCTCACCATGAGATAAATATAAAGGCACAGTTGTGAAGGTGGGAATATGGGACTGGTATCGCACTCGCAGGTCAGCTGCAGCATCGCACAACACCCTGTGTGTGATACGGCAGCGGAACTGTGTGTGCGATACCAGTACCAGATTCCCACAACTCGTGAACCATTGCCTATAACTTGACACGTAGCATGATTAGAAGATTTATGGCTATATCAAATTTTCAGTGTTTCTGATGTGAATTGAGGAAGTTAAACAACATAGGGAGAGAAATAAAATTCTCTTAAGTGAAAATATAACACAGAAAGAGACGTGTCAAGTATGGCATTATACATAATAAGTGTAACTATACATTTTAACTACCAGTACAATACAATTATTTTGTGACGATGGTTGGGAACCACCCCTACAAAGAGTACAAAACAAGGCATGAAGTCCTTAAACAAGAAAAATGTGGCAAGGACCACGGATAGGAGTTGCCACTCTGCGGCCGACTTGTGACGTCACGGCCGACGTATGACGTCACAAATTGCATCACAAGGTGACCGTGACTTCACTGACATACCGAAAACATAATGGAGTTGCTACGGTTGCTGCGCTCCCGGCCGCTACGCGGCAAGCAAATCCAAAAAATCATGTAAGTACTAAAGTGAAACCCTGCATGTAAGCAGCGGCTTATACCACCAAGAAATGTACTGTCGTACCTTCTAGAGGTTCCTGAACTCGGGGGACGGCTTATAGACAGGGTTTTGTATGCATACCACAGAACTGAATTGGTATATTTTACGTCGTTAATGAGGATTATGGCTCATCCACAAAGTTATTGTGTGGCTTTTACGAAGGTGCAGCTTACACGAGGGGTTTTACACTATTACATTTACCACACAAAGGAAACATAATCCTGAACATAAATAAAACATAAAGAAGTTGAAGACTTTCTAGGTACATGTATCTACACGATGAGATACTCATATGAATGCTCAGGTAGCTACACTGTATAAAATAGTAGTCTCTAAACGCCCACAAAACAGGATCTTTTATTTCGTGAATAATTTCCCACGCTCCTCATATTTGTGGGTATAATCTTTCTAAATTTGTACTTTATTGGAATTAACTAATTGCGCTATACATACATGTATATATATTATATATATATATATATATATATATATATATATATATATATATATATATATATATATATATATATATATATATATATATTTCATCCTAGATAAACATGAGGAGTACTCACCTGAACCGTTGTGCTCTGATCTGAGAAGGGTGAGTTGAAGAATGTGGTGATGACATTTGTGACAGTGATTGTGACATAGTTTTCCAGTACGGTATCTGCATGTCTCCTGTCATGAGTGGCGTTGCATACCTGTCCACAAAATCATTTATTCAGATTAAGATAGCCTCCAATTTTTCTTGCAACAGGAAAAAACAAAGAATGGCAATAATCACAAGCTGTCCAAGGTGTACATTCATGTATGATACAATAGTTGTTGTTTTTTTTTTTTTTTTCCTGGAATAAGACAGTTTGCCTATTTTTTTTTTTTCTTTTCTTTTTTGCTAGTTTCTCTTTCATTTTTTTTTTTTAAATCAAGAATAAAAATTCCATCTGCATAGTGTCAATTCTCTTTTCCGTGAGATGTTTCCATTGAGGAAGCAGAGTAAGACAAACATGTGTTAAAGACGAGTTACCATCGCCATGTCGATGAGGAAGTTTTCGAAAAGGGTCCACATGTGATTACTCGTGTAGATCTCTTTCATCTCTACCTCTGTGTCGATGTAGCAGTGGTTCAGGAAGTTGATATATGCATTTTTCACCTGTGGTAAAGAGAGAAACATGTTCACATTATGGGTTGAATCCAAAAATATTTGGGCTGGACTTAGTTTGCTGCTCGCCTAATACAATAGAATTCGGGGGAAAGGCATTATTGGTAGAATTGTCACACTGCATAAGGTTCTACAAGAGTATCTATCGGGGTCTTTGATGATGGGATGATTGGGACATGCATACATGTATAGCCTTCATCTAAAACCCACTTTGAAGGGCCCTTCTATCTATGGAGAAATGGGTATGTTCTCCATTTTCCAGAGAATAGAACTTTCAGAAAGCTTCTACAGTGGGATTAATACTTGGATGAGAACAAAATCGTAGCAACTTGCTATGATGATAAATGCATATATCGGAAGCTGCAATACGTACCTCTGGAAGGCAGTCTGGATGGGTGACGACACGGACGATGTCGTCAAGTGGAAGAAGAGAATGACACTTGATCTCAGTGTAGACATTCTTCCCCTCTGTGCAGCAGGCCAATAGCTGTACCAGGTTTATATGGTAGGTGAGAGGGGAGGCGGGGTCCATGCGGTGCCTTTCTGAACGCATTAGTTCAACCAAGGTTTGGAAGGAAGCCTTGTCATTGTAGAACAGTAGTACATCCTCGCCCACATTCACAAGCTGCAGAAAACAACCAAACAGTACCGATTTGTGTAAAACATTTTTCATTTTTATACATTTTAAACCGTGTTATTGTTAAACATATGCTATGTACATATTCGCTGATTTGGAATGCTCTCAAAAGTACGCTTTGCCTTTGGGGAATTTTATCGTAACAAGACAGGGTATGCGCATCCGACCTGTGTAACATATTATATATGATATTGTGACCACCAGTAATCTACCTCCATCTCCATGGAGGATTCATGTTTTGAATTCACTATGTCCTATATCACCACCTTCTACTAGTCTTATCACATATGAGGGGGAACATATTTCATGACTGGAATGGAGTTAAAAGTTGCCAATAGCTTTTCGAGATTAAGAATTCCATGGTGTTACAATTGCCCCAAGAGGGATGCATATATATCATGTGTGTGACTTTAAACATCAATATTGTGTCATAAGTCACAGCTGTGTGGTTAAAATGATACCCATATGGGTTCAGGTTATTCCCACTTGAGTTGTACAATTAAAGGACTTATCAACTGCATGCAGCAAACCACTAAATACTAGATAATTCTGAAATGATGTATACGAGAAACCTTGTTACCTCCCTGTATTAGACCTTTCATTTCATACTTTACGTCGAAGACTTTTCTATTGCTTGACTGGCTTCCCGTATACTGCAGTTATTAAAAGTACCGAAATACCCTGCGTGTAAGGTTCAGCTTAGGTATATGTGAGGATGGACCGGCAATGCGCCTCATAGGATCAGCAAAACTTTAGGGTGCGCATTATATGCAAGGGTATTAAACGAAATAATATTATTATTTTACAAATTGGACTCCTGTACCACCTAATAGGATTGGCAAAAGTCGGGTTATTGATTGATTGATTTGTTTAACGTCCTAAGGCCGTAGGCCTCATGAGACTGTAGAAGTGTCTTTCATGTGAGGTGCGCCTTATACGAGGGGTATTACGGCAGCACTTGTCTTGGTTTGAGATTTTGTGAGGCAATGTCGGTTAAAGCAAAACAAAAAATATGTGAGGAATCATGTGATTTTTTCCTACTATTAAGGACCCTAATTATCGCCATATTTCCAAAAGAAACAAAAGGATTTTAATGTTTAGCAGCCTAAAACTTTGTCACTAAAAGGGACATGGGATTGGAAAATGTTCAAACTCGAATATAAACATTTCTCATTTATTTCAATTGTAACGCGCAAGTGCCTGTAGGTAATGATATGTCATACAAAGGGCATGTAATAAATGATCTCATCCATGCGTATTTTAACCCCAAATGTCAAATACATAAGCAAATGTCCATAACCAGGGAATAAATTTGCATCGTATTCACCGAGGTGAGGCTGTCCGTATTCAACGATGCCTTATAGGCAGAGTTGAATGCGGACAGGCCTTACCGAGGTGAATACGATGCAAATTTATTCCCTGGAATGGACATTTGCATTTATGTCATGGCCTAGGGGGTCATTTTGCCTTTAAATAAAGAAAAACAGCTCAGATCTGTTCAAAATCCAAGATGGCAGACACCCATTGAATACAGACACATTGTATTCAATGCCCCCCATTGAATACGGCGGTTCTAGTACTAATCTATAGTGACGGTCGTATCAGCCATGACATAAATATAAAATGGAAAAAAAGGTTCACTTCATAGGGTAAGTAAACTGCATTATTCTTGACTAACTGGGTACTGTGCCATATTCTATTCGCCTTCACCTAATAAAGTACAGCCCACTACCAAACTTGTGAAAAACACTGCAGTAGTACCTGATTGTAGAGAACCCCTTTCTAAGTGAAACTGTAAGTTATAACTACCATATCGTCCGATTTTACTTTGCATGCATGTAATCTATATATAGTGCATGTAATTTCTGCGAGTGGGGAAGACTAGCATAGTCGGGTTAGGGGCAAGTGACAAAATACCCACCCTCATCACCATTAAAGGCAGTACAGGGTGCTTACACTCAGAACTAATTGACCACTAAACCTGCAGTAACTTAAAGCTGTAAATACAAAGCAAGAAATAATGGGGAAGGGTTAAAACTTGGGTACACAGGGTGAGGGAAACCGTTAAAAGTAACACCTTTGCTTAAGTGTGTCAATGAACTTCTGCAACGTATTAAGCCTACTATCAAATAAGGGAGGGTATTAACTTGGTTACATTCTCTCAGGAATTGCCCTAATTCTTGATACGCACCATCTTTTAAAGTTTTCGATGAGAGCAAAGTGAAGAGAAAGGCAACATTACAATTATTTGTTATTGAAAATGTGGGACACGTTGAATCCAAATCTGACCAAACATAGACCGTCTGATACAAAAGCCAACATCTATACGTAGTTGTAAATTATCCAATACAGGTAACTGATTCTGTTCACATTGCAAAATATGTAAATCACCATAATATATCTATGAGTGTGGTCACGCATTGTATCTATAGGCTATACAGGTTAATCATTGCAATCTTAGTGTAGGTTTACAACATACAATTAACTACAACAACTCAACTGTAGTGCACATCATAGTGAATCAGTCTACACTGCTGTTTCTTTACTCACGACTTCAGAATGACCATGGACCATCTACTGGTAATCAATTTTGTGCAAACACACAAAAGAAACGACTCTTTCTCTCTATTCTATATGTGAATGTGTGACTGTTATTTTTCAGTGGTGTCTTTACGTCAACGTTATACCCACTTATCCGCAACATCAACATGAAGATAACATTAGATAAAAGTGGACATGGGACTAAACCAAAGTTCTATAGCAGTCATCATATGTGTCAAGTCATTCCAATCCACTCCCTGTCAATATCATATTCTAATGCCATCGATCAGACAGACATGACAAATTCTGCAGAATGTATAACATGCAAATGGACCCATTGTTTTCCTTTACCCTTAAAATTTTTTTTTATACAAACATGTAGGAAAAAAGTTTCCCTGATAAATTCTGGGAAATTTCTATGTTTTAAAAAAGATTCTGATTTGAAGGAATTATTATGCCTGGCAGAGATAAAAAAAATCTACCATAAGCAATAAGTATCTATACATGATAAACTGAAATTAGGCTAAGACCCCGTTATCCAATGATGTGCTAATTCTACTCTTCTGTCTCGAAGAACACAAGTTGCACAATATGTATCACAGCCAGAAGAACAAGTTCTCTTCAATTACTTTACATAACAAAGAACGCAAATGCCGTAGTAGGTTTGAGAGTGTTACACAACAGTACCGGTACATGACCTATTAGTTGCAACAATGCTATGAGCCAACCCAAATATGCCTTGACATAACGATATTAGTTGCTTTACTGGAGGTACGTCAATTAAACATCCATACTTGATTCTGATATCATACACCTTTAGAGTGATGATCATCAGGAATGCGAGCAAGCATAAAAAAAAAAGCCCCCAATATCGGGTGTGGATCTCTGTGTGTGCGGGAACGCCATAGTGTCCTGGAACATAATAAAGCTTCCTTTGACCTATTCAACAAGGCATTGGAGAGTACACACACCAGCATAAAAAAACATTTCAGTTTTAGTGTCAGTCAGTCATTGTGAAAACCAAACTAATATGATCTAGGTGCAGCAGAGAAAATATGCGATTCAAGTGCCTGACTGGATCTAGGCAGGCGCAACGACTTGATATACCGATAACAGCTGGACGGAACATACACAACATGGGGGACACAAACTGAGGAAATCTTACTGAAGATACACATGTTTACACCATATGTTATCTATCGATATAAGATACTGACCGACGCCATAACCATATCTTGGGCTTTCCTGTTGTATATGACTTTGGGCTGCCAAGAGAAACAGATGTATCAGCAAAGCACAACTACTAGTGTACTAAATACAGGAACAAACTAAGGAAAAGTAAAGTTGTGCTATTTAAAAAGGGGGAAACTGTGTAGGACAAAATAGAAGAAAGGGTTGGTTCCAAATTAAGAGAAACAGAAATTAAAACATCTGGGGAAAGATACAATATTCCTCAGTTAATATTTCTCGATGTAAAATTAGTATAAAAGGCTGTTGGTTAGTTGCTGGGAGTATTAGGTAACTCTGTGAAAGGTAAGACACTTTAGTTTTGGTACAAATTTCTATAAACTACTCAACTGTAGCACTGCACTAAATATATGTGGTATCTCTTATGTTATCTTTATTATTTATCAATTATTCTCAACTGTATACAAGTAGATAATGTAATATCTTATAGGGATAGATGGATATGTGACAATAGCAACAACTGACTGGATATATACAATGTACCAAGGTTCACCACCACCTTATCACTCTAGAATTGTCATGCAGCACCACCCACTTTCAAGACAGTGTGATTTACTGATGGTATGTTGCTCCAACAGTATGCATCCCCAAATTTCAATACAGGAGAATTTCATACAGGGAATGACAACACACTTTCTGTTGTTTTGTGAATTGAAGAAAATAATTTTCACAGAAAAGGCAACATACCACAGGTTCATCACAATAAAGATCCACTTTTATAGATGCAGAGCAAGTTCTGGACTGGACTAAGCATTTAAATGTTTCAGAAAATCTCAATATGCAACTTCCAAGTTAAGCAAAGGAAGAAATGAGGGTTCTGCAGATAAAACTGGTACTCATCAACTTTTTTGTCTAACATTATTAGATACAGTGAAATTAATGAAAAGGTTTCTGTTTTTCTAAATCATCATCTATGAATTATTTACACTTTGCTGAGCTGAGTAGGCATTAAAATGCGTATACTATGGCAAATGAAAAACAATCCACCAGAAGTGGTATTTCGAATGCACAACATCTTTTCTTGGGTGGTTTCATGGCATGTCATGAGGTGTCAAGAGCCAAAAAAGTTTTATCCTCCTGTTTTGTGTCAGGTAAATCCAGCTGCTGGTAGCATTAACCAGGGGAATGTAAGATTTTGATGTAGAAATATCCATTACCGGTAGTTAGGAATGACATGTATAGGCTGGGTCAAGACATAGTCTGGAAAACTGGAAAGATGTAATGTTGAATTCTAATCTATGCTATATGAATATAGAACTGTGACGTCCTTTATAACATCTAGATTTTTTCCCAAAAAGACATGACATAGGTTCGTCCAAAATATTCAGTGTCCTTCTAGGCTTCTTAGGAAGTTGCATATATATGATAACTAGTTAAAGAGATATTTCACAATAACGTATTTAATCCAATGAAATATGACATATCTTAAACCTGTACTAATATTCACACTGTTTTATATGAAAAAAAAATGCTGAGTGTTGATGTGGGATGCAAGAAATGACTACCGCCAACTGATTAATTCGCATCACACTACACAAAACACTTTGGGTCTTGGGGAAGGGATTCATCTTTCCAACAGTTAAAGTAATAATCTATTTATTACCAACATCACAGTCTACTATACTTGCTTCATGTCAAAGTAAAACTTGGCTAAGAAACTAATGCATGTTTATAATTTTTGTCATCTTTCTAGTTAAGACTACACATATTGATCAAAACCTGAGAAATAATGAGGTCTAAATCACTTTCAATTGTTTCTATTCTCATGCTTACACCAATAATTTATTAAATAAGTCTGATGTGGCCACAATGCATTTCAGGGACTATTGTGTTTAAAATCAATTGTATGGAGTAAAACACTGAACATCTATGGGTAGAACTGATAAATAGCGGTGACAAAAGAATGTGGAGATTTTACTCCACTAACAATATCTTTTGACAATAACTATAGTTACAGTCAGACACCAACTTCTTCATTCTGCAAAAGAATTTCAAAGTAGAGCCATTATTTATAATCTGCCCTTTAATGTCATAACATGTCCCACGTTACAATAGCATACATAGGGATCCTCTTGTGATATTTGGGACATTATTCAAACGTATAAAACATATTCCCGATCAAATAACCTTGGATATTGGATACTGAGAAACATATCATATGAGGGGCAGACTGTGCAATGCATTTTTTTTTTCATTAAATAAGGATGGTTATTTGTCCTACAAGTAATTGGGATGATGAAGCACAAAGAAAATCTATTCCATCAACTAGAAAAAAATGTGTTATATAAAACTGTTAGGAAATGGAAAAAAAAAAAATTTTATTTTTATTTTTTAACTTTGACTGTTGTGCCACTCACTTATGAGTCAGTCAATTGCTTTATTCTTCTGCACTGAGGAAAATATGAGTTTATTAACTAGATGGTACTGATTTAACACATGTGTTTACATGCAGGGATAATATCTTATTTTCAGAGAGTTACCAATCAGGATAGTAAGAAATGGCACTGTTAATGGGTTAGTAAGAAAAAGAAGGAAAATAGGGAGAATGATGCATGCCTATCTGGCAGCCAAAGTTCTCAGCAACGGAGGGAGAAAGCATGCACCATGCTATGTCAGTCAGGGAGTTACAAAAAGTCTACACGCTGATCAATACTGGCCTCCAGTACACAGGCTATGGCTTACATCTTTCTGCAGCCATCCCACTGATAGAGATCCTTTCAAGATCCCATCACTTCATCATCACAACCTGTGTGCACCTTCAATCGAGGAACATGCGCTATTTTTGCGTAAACACAAAAATATGCAACCACAATTGCTGACCTTTGCATAAGCTGAGACTTATCAATGTTAATCGTTGGGTCCCACATTATTAGCCAAACGCTTGGCAATTCCACTAAGAAAGCAACCTCATCCAAAAATATATCAAGTGTCTGCCACAACCAAACCCATCCTGACCTTCACATGCGAGACCATATTGAGAAATAACTCCTCCTCTGTACACAAACCAAAACTTCCATGAGAGACTATAATTGGCATAGTCATATCTTTCAATCCACGTAAATCCATTAAATAAAAGATGAAATTTGTCCACCATTTCAGCAGAATCTTGATATCTGCAACCTATTACGTATCTGCACCTGAAATAGAAGCTCTACAGAATATGGTATATCTGAATAGGACCTACCTCAGCCATGACTGTATCCTGACACTTGCGTATGTACTGTCCTTCTGACTTGACAATAGTTGATAGAAAGCGCAAGTATTGTACATGGCGGCCATGTGTCTCTATGCAATGCACAAAGTGTTGCACTACACGCTCTGTGACTTCGTTGCACAATTGGATGTTGTCCTGAAAGATTGCCCTTGCTGTCTCTGTTTCCAATAGCTGCAGTAGAATTTTAAATTTGTCTTGGTTTAGTGCCTCTTACTTCATGAGAATGTGCCATGAGGACACATTGGATGACAAAGAAATCTTTCATTGTTTTAACTAATCTGTGAAAATTCTCTGCATAGGGTAAGGCTCTTTGAGTAAAACAATGCACAGATCTCAGGGGATTGTCATACCTTCATTTCAATTAAACACAAAATAATTCATAAAACCCCAAGGATACAATCGTATTTTGTCAAGTAATTTCTTTTGTAACTTTAAGATAGCTTTCAGCAAGTTAGCTTTCAAATGATAATTCAATACAAAAACACGTACAGATGAACCTGACGGAACTTACCCCTGGCTGAAGGAAAAGTTCAAGGTTTTTGTGCAAAAGCACTTGGTTAGAATGGTTGCCCAGGCAGAAGCTCTGCAAGAACTCATGAGCAAGTCGCAGTAGCTCATGCATTCGGATGTCATCATTCTATGTGAAGATGAGAAGGGGAAAGGTTAAGAGGGCATACTTCTTAATGGATGTTAACCGATGAATACAAAATGTAATTATCAAATGAACTTGACAATGTACTCATCATAGGAAATTGTACAAGTACTGATTATACACAGTGTCAACAAATCATCACGGGCTGTTCTAAATTCAATGAAATAAGTAAAATTTAAGCAACCTGTACTACACATGTATTTGTATAATGCTATTGTGCGTATCAATTTGCAGAGCATTAGAAAGTCATTTCAGTAATAGCTTACCTTTTCATAGGGAATCTGTAAAAGTTCTAAAACAACAGCATGTGCCCCCATGTTTCGCAGTAGCCTTTGTTCATGCCGTTTAGGTTTTTTCTCTCCTCCTACATCATTTACACATAAGCGCATTAGCCGCTCAAGGATCTCCTTTATTGTCTTGTAGTTACGGATTGCATCCGCGCTCATAGGAGGTCCCATGTCCAGTTCTATAGCTGACCCTTCACCTGTCAGTCCCTGAGAGGAGATTTTAAGACCATAAGCAATGAGGCCTTCCACAGGAGGCAAATACCTAAGTGTGAAAATTTATTATATCCCTCAAAATATGCATCATGGTGCATGTAATCTAGAGAGAGGCATTCTAATTAAAGTGAAGAAAACTGCAGTCCATATCCCTGAACACTACAGTCTTAGTGCCTAGGCAAAATTAAATACTATATACATCCATGGGCACTTGAAGGCTCGGAATTAGATATACTGTATGGGATTAAACAATTTTGGTGACCTTCTTGGTCATAGATGTCACACAAGTTCTTACTTCTGGCAAATAATTCTGTTCCATATTTCTCGCATATACCGATGGGCTAACAAAGCAGTAAGGAATTTACAGTGAAACAGTGGGAGAGGTACTTACAATGCTTGTTGGTGCCACTTTCTTTTTGTCTTTCTTCTCCTTTTTCTCCTTGTCCTTTTTATCACCCTTACAAAGAGTAACATTTAGAACAAGAAGTGAATATGCGCCTAGAAGCTTACATGTTAGATTTCAAGTTATTGCTCCAGCTCAGGTCCTAATAGTAATACAGCAATATCTAAGTTACGTGTCCTTAAATTAATATACTCTAAATATTACCAAATATAGAATAGCACTGGATCCTACTAAGGTGGTGACTCAGACTTAAGTCTGATATATCAAATACTTTCAGGTGATAAACAGAACCAAATTAGAAATAAGTACTGTACATTTTAACTTTGCTTCATTAACCCCCCCCCCCTCCAATTAACCTTTTCTACTACGAGAAATATACCCTAAAGTGCAGAGCAGTCAATAATTTTTATGTCTCTAAAACATTATCAAAAAACGACCATTCTCTTCCCATACTGTTGTCATCTGGCATTTTCATCAATCATAATATACTTACTTTTTTCTGTAAGCCATGAAAAAAAGATATTGGTGTGAATTAGTGTTTTATTTATCATGATTTTAGGCATTAACACATCTTGCAGAATTTTAAGTTATTTAGAGATTTATAAACTGCATGTATGAAGATCAAAACAAGAAGAAATCTGCAATTACATTACCTTGTCATCTTCCGGAGATTCCTTGTCCTTTTTCTTTTTCTTTCCGGTATCTGACTTTGGCTTATAAACCCAAAGTTCCGACTTCTCAACTAGCAGACGCAAATCGTCCAAGTCTGTTTTAATTTGCTTGTAGTTCTCCACATCACTCTCTGAGACAAGTAGTTGTACCTAAGACAAGGCAGAAACCACATCATAATCCTACCAACTTCGACTATTTACAAACAAATGTCATGATCAAATCTCTCATTACTGTATCTAAGTATTTAAGGCATATATATGAGACATACTTGTTTGAAGGCCCCAAGAACCTCTTGGCGTTGTGAGAAGTGTCTGAAAAGCAGCTGTAGTGCTCCAGACACAAGTGCCGGGTAGTTGTGCATTACGAGATTCAGCAATACTCGAAGGAACATACGACCTCCCTGGCCGTCCAGATCCAATTCAGCAGTCTCGGCGCTGCAAACAGGAGAAAAGATTGATTTAACTAAAATCCCCTTTCCTCTTATCCAAGGGTAGCTGAAAGTGCATTCTTTTTTAACTGTATGAAGTTCAAAAGCACCAGGAAAAATATATACGTTGTTTATCGTGAATATATTCATACACTATGAGATACAACAGAAAATTGGGGTTACATCTGACTACAACACTGGGTGGTTAATAGAATACCATTTGTATGAGGAAAGAGTTATTATAAATGCTGTTTGATATATCAGGAAACATTATGTTCATTGTAGTTTCACTTAAACTAGATGTAACTTCTTCCTTCACCATGTTTGATATTGTTCGTGAATTAACAGTGCTATGGGGAGTAAGTATGAGTATTTATTCCAGTATGTCTGGTGTGACGTATATGTTATTCATATTAAGTGCCCAATATATTTATTGGTAGTGACTGTGAGAATACATTATGTAGTTAGTAGGTAGTGTAACATTAAGAATGCTTTGATATGAGGAAATAATGAGTATAATAAGAAATTATATTAGGAGCTCATGGAGGATCCGCCACAAGTAGACCCTGGGAGGATCTTCATCATACTACAAGTTGGAAACTTCCCATGGGTATAAGGAGAGGAGCAATCATGCTGTTAGTAATGTTCATGCCCTGAAAATAATAAATGTCAATCTGTACATCTCATTAGAAATTGGACTTTAACAAAGACCCCAGACACCCAACTGTATCAGAAGATATATGTATACATATTGAAATTCATTTTAATTCATGACACTAAAAACATTTCAGATTGAAATCACTACAGATAACCTTCACCGTTACTGTTTTAAAAATCGTCATGCAGAAAGAATCCGAATAATTTACCTTTGATTGCCCCATACCACTTAGGTGACTTGTAGCTTTTCAAATTTCGATCAAGTTTCTTGAGCATTATCTGTACTATACACACACACCCTTATCCTAACATACCTGTCTTAATATTTAGTTTAAGTTGTTACCCCACATGTCTTGTAGCTCGCACGGAAGCAATTAATTCACACCCCTAACCACGTGAGTGACTTAAGTCACAAAAACGCATGATTAGCTTAGACATTGAAGGCAAGGTGCTCTCTGCTGCACTGAAATTATCATTTGCATGTGATCTTCAAGTTGCACTTTCCAGGTAAATACCCAACACCTTTGGTGCTCTGATTATGAGAGGCTTCTAGATCATTCAGCCATATTATTACAAAGACCTATGAAGCCACCATGCAACCCCGATTCATTGATCGGTCTGCCAGAATGTACTTCTCCCTACCTCTTGCGCAAAGCGCTCGGAATGATTGCAAATGTGGTAGAGGCTAAGCCTTGCATAAGGCCACGTTCAGTCGTATTGGTGGCCATAGTTAAGTTGACAGATGAACTGCAAGGAAATGGTTTGGCAATGAGTTCAGGAGTTTTTGAATGAGTGACATTGGTTCGGTTAGCATTAACGTCGCAGTCAGGCGCCTCCATCTGTATGTTTGGCTTGTCCTCGACTGACACTTTTCGGACAGCTGTAGGCAGTGATAGCTTAGCGATAGGAATTTGGCCATGGCTGTGCCCTTCTGCAATCGAGGACAAATGCAATGTTAGAGATGGCCTTCTTTCCGACTCGTCCAAAGCTCCTTTCCCCTCATTTTTTTGACTCGATGTGCAACATTCTCGATCAAAATGATCCTTACTTGTCTTGCCTTGATGCTGACCTGGTAATGTCACCTTTTGATGACCATTAACTATTTGGGACTTATCTGTTCCACTTTGCTGGTCATCCTGGTCCTTTTTTGAATCAACAATACCATCTTTATGGCCCTGAAGTGGGGGATGTGCTTTTTTCAGTCCATCGTAATGCCCACAATAGAAGTTGGTTTTACTACTATCAGGACCATCTTCACCATCTGAATAACTTTCATAGCGATTATCACTGCCCTGATGGCCATTCATGTACAGACTGTCTTCCTGGCGAGAAGTAAGGGTTCCTCCATTGTGGCCACAGCACTGGAGATCACTGATACTTGGGGAATGTGGAGGAATGTAGCTCTCTCGGAAATCACCATTCATACCAGGAACAGCATTGCTCTCCTTGATGTCACATGCTTCTCCTTCATCTTCACAATTTCTTTGTTTGGCTCTCTCTAAATCGCTGGTCAAATGGCTGTTCTGAACACCTTGAGTCAGGATTTGCAGGTGTTCTTCATTTTTACTTTCTGCGCTGTCGCCATCAATGTGGTTACTCCCAGATGTTGCTTCTGGTCTCTCCTCTTCAGTGTACTCTGCATCTTGGAGAGAGTCATGGATGAACCCCCCAGACCTATCAACGTCACTTTCGAGCACTAGATCATCATAGATATCCAATGATGGATAATCTAAGCCTTCTGCCTCGACATCATACCTAGAGCCATCTCCCCTCTTTTGGAGTGAGCCAATAATCTCCTCATGAGACAAGACCACTCTACCATAGCGAGATTGACAGTTGGGAGGGATGCTAGAGGCAGAGAATTTCTGCGAGATTTTAACTCTTCGTAGGGTCTTCAGTCTAACCCCAGCCCTGACCATGGGTACCTCACACTTGTGGCGCTCTTGTTCAGGAGGACATTTCCAGGAGAAACTAAAAGCTGAATGAATTAGCTTTCTGAGAACTGGGGATTCTGGTTCAAGCGGCGACAACTTATTGCCCATGACATATATCATCTGTGACACTATCTGCTGGTTATGCTCATCGCTAAGTATGTTAAGCTTAGCTGGGAGGGTGCCCTGCGCTGCATGTTTCTGGTGAAGCCCTTTCCGGGGCAGAAAATCTACTGGAGAATTTTTGCTACGTATGTTCTGTGAGGTTTGATGGAAAGCCTGTGGGTGGGATCTCGGGTCTTGATGGACAGGCTGCGTAGGACTTGGGTCTTGGTGCTGGGAATGGGAAGGGTCGCTAAAAAGGAAAGATTCAATCACATTGTTATGAAGGTTGTCAGTACTGTGGAGTGCAAGTGGACCCAACAAGGGATACCCAAGTTACATGGTTTGGGGTATGGTATGGGGGGCAGATTGAGATGGGAATACAGTGTAGAAAAGGATATGGGGAGCATTCGGGTTATGAGACACCATCACTCTACATCTACATTCAACGCCACGCCTTATCATATCAACATTGGAAAATATACCCAGTAGTGGGACACATGAAGGAAAGTACAGGGATAACAGAGACTAAAAGAGGCACAGCAATCATACAGAGCTTCTAATACAGATCATGGCTATTTCCCCTGAAAGAACAGACTTTTTCTGCATTTCAAAAGGGAATTGCTTAAAAATGTACATAACCACTGTTTGTGACTACAAATTGACTATTAGGGATATTCCCTTTCTAGTCACCTGTAGTCAAAGCTCCTCTAAACCAAAGCTCAGCGGGTAGTATTCCACATTAAAAAAGTATAAGACACACAGCTTGAAAACATAAAGGCAGATAAAAGATAGTATGACTATTTCTGCCAGATGCTGATGACAGAGGTCATTAAGTGATGAGGGCATGTGATACGCTGCAGAACTCTTAGTTGAAACTTTCCGTTTTCACACAAACAAAAACATCCTTTTGATATTTTTCATTTTCCCCCAGCAACATCAAATGCCCTCACAGAAACGTGTATCGTAGGTTATGAACAGTAAAAAAATGGAAGAAATAAGTTGTAGAGTCTTCAAACCAGGTTCCATGTCAACTTACGGGTCCTCGCCTCTGGTAATCCAAAATGACAACATTTTAGCTAATTTTGATATGCCACTACCACTGATTTACTAGACAGCAATAATGGTCACTACTACCTTTAGTTCATCTCTATTCAAGCATTATAACGCTCTTATCATTATAATCCCAGATACAATTAATACAGGTCCGCAGTAATCATTGTTAATAAGCCTTCACTGCATATCCCTCTACCAGTTATCTTTTTCATACATATACTAGAATATGAGAAGAAAATATGTTACCTTCCGCCGAAAATATCCTCAGCTTGTGCACCGATACTCTCGAGATCCAAACCTTAAAATCCAGAAGGAGCTGTTGTAATCATCAGGTTATTTCTATCGAATGTCTCTTTCTATTTTATGTGTTTATGAAGTGAGAGAGGTACAATTTATGCAAATTCCATACCGTGTTATAGGTGCACTCCATATGAAAGAAGACGCAAAACTACATTTATCTGTGGTCATGTAATGGATATACTTGAAACTACGATGCACTTATTTAACCAGAATCATCATATCATCATTACCAACATACTAGAGAGATTATCCATAATGTATAAAGCATCAAAGTATTTTCACTATCGGTATGTTTGATACAAAGTTAACAAGAAAGCAGTGAGCATTTGGTGAGAGATTTCTCAGGTCCACTACCAAGGTTACCCAGGGTGTCACTACCCTTTTACTATCACAGAGGGGCTCAACACAAGTTAGTCACTGCGCAAATGGAACTAAAGCTCTGCCTGTCCGCACTTACTCACTTATTTCTAAATAACGATCTGTACAACATTAGGATACACAATCATAGATGATCTGTGTGCGTATGCAAATCATAAACTATTAACTGGTGTTGGGAGATGAGGAGCACATATTGCTACTAAATGGAAGAACTAGAAGATGCTCTATCAAACCAAGGCCTAGAAATGAAATGGGCAAATGTGCTGGTACTTGCTACTAAAATAGGAATCAACTTATTGCAATTAGCTCAACAGTGTGACATAATTTGAAGCTGATAACTTTGCATTATTTTCTCACCACTGGACACTAATAGACACCCTTCCTTAAATACAGGGGACTGTTTGGATTTAAAGGTAGTAAGTCCAAGTATATACAAATTGTGGACATAATCCACCACCGTAATCTCTTTTTATTGGGGAGCATGAGTAGGAAATCTCTAAGTTACAGGGCACCTTGACCACTTTTTGTGGGACTGGTCTCGTCATGGTCTCGTTTGAAGAGTGAAAGCAGCCAGGCTATGCGGTAGTCAAGTCTCACATTTAGAATAAACTGAAAACAGGATGAGCACTAGCGTGTGTTAGTGTAGAGTTAGTGTTATTGATGATGTAAACCAAAGGTCCGAAGAAAGCCGTGAAAAGAATTTAAGTTATCGTAAGCTCGATCAGCTAACATCATAAATTGTACGTGTATTTATGTGGCAATGATTGCCAGTGAGTGATCAAATCATGTGAAGAGATAAGAAGATGAGATGGGGAGGTGTTTGGGGTGGGTGATTTGCTATCAGAGATGCTTCAGTGCGGTACTGTCGTGTTCCAACTAAGCTTCTACGACTGCAGGTCATAACGATAGTCATTATCAGAACCGAAGCAAGTCAAGATGGAGTAATTAATTCAGGGATATTTCAAGCATCAATTCCTTAAGAACTAAAGCCAACCAGTTGACGTGGAAATAATTGTGCCAAATTGATATTAAGAATTAATGTTAATGTTGGTTGACTGGCTTCCGGTTCCAAAAGACACATTCTGGAATCCAAAACAAAGCTTGGAAGGTACCTTTCCCATTGTTAGCATTTTCTGCCTCTTCATCGTCTTTAGGCACACGGATACAAAATTAATGAAAAAAAACTGAGTGGTTAGAAGGAAAAGAAAGCTGATCAGTAAAGTCTGTTTACTCAAAATCAAGGTAACAGAACAAAAGAGCATGGCTTAACCAAAGCATGGCAAGTGTGAGAGACAAAAATACAAAAGCGAGAGTATGTACTACTTAAGCTACCTAACCATCTACCTAGCTATCACCAATTGAGAAACGAGAGTAACAACAAAGAATCCAGGACTGATTTGCACGTCAGTGAAATGAACAAAAAAAAAAGCAATTATTGGAAACAACTATACCCTGATGGAAATCCCACTCCAGATCTTCATCCAAGGAAGACAAGTAAATTGGTTAGTGTTTAACAGAAGCCTTCCAGCAATTATTACATAGCGTATTAGCTACCGATAAATGATACTACATGTGTTAACCAGTGGTCTACTGCCTAGTAGTATTGATGGACAGTGAAAAAAGGTCGATTTATTCACTATGCTACATGTTCCAAAACAATAGCTCAAATATGGGCTACAGAAAAAGTCAAACTTAATTTGTGTAAACTGGTAAATGATGGTGAGGTATGAGTTCATAAGACCATCGGCTGATAAAAGATGTCTGCATAAGTTTACCGACTCGTTCACAGAATATGCTATAATTTACTAGCTGGTAATCATGTTTAACGGCTAGTAAATCGTCGCCTTGGGGCAATAAGGTTGTAACTGCAACTGGATCAACAAGCCAAAGGGTACTTCTAACAGTTACAAGCTTATTGCACTAAGACCGCGAAATGATGTTCTGTTAAATGGTAAGTCACTGGAAAATTCTGTTTTTAGGTTTATCAAATTCAAATGACGATGACAAATGTTTACAGGCTGAGAGATGGTGTTAACAGCAGACCTTCTTAGCCTATACAGCAATTTATCATCACCTTCTTATAACCAGGCCTAACTCAACTCTCTGTTTTCAGCGTTCGTAGATTCAATACTGCAAAGCAAGTGACATTCGGATAGGATTGCTTAAACTGGAAGGACTACTGTAGAGATGAGGGTTAGTTTAGCATTCAACACAATCCAAACACAACATATAGCTTCTGGTAATTTACCATCTGTGGTGCGTGCGGCATTATTCTCGTCAAATTCCCGCTTAAAGATGGAGAGCAGGCACGAGATGCGGTAGTCCAGTCTCACATTGAGGATAAACTGAAACAAATCCCAAATGCCAGGGGATATTATTTTCTCATCTATGTGTAGTATATACATGTACATAGCAACGTTTCAACATATCAATCTTTAATCATCATCTTGTAATCTCTGCCTTCACCTGCAAAGTCGCTAATTCACTTATCAAGACAGTCCTACAAGTCCCTAGTAATCTACAGGGTACATAAGCGCATGCCCAAGAAGAAAATCGTTCTCCCTTACGACATGCCCAAGAAGAAAATCGTTCTCCCTTACGACATAGTCATTTCAGATTTAATGTAGGTTTAAGATTGATGTATCATATATGAGTTATATTACGTTATATAATACTATCTTAATGAACAAATCGATAAGGAGAATCTATTAAGAATCTGAGGCTAAGTGGACATCAGAATATGAGTTATACTGTAGTAGGTACTATGTGAATGAACAAATTGATAAGGAGACTCTATTGAGTGGCAGATGCTAAGTGGATGACAGATACATACATACCTGTAAAATCTCAATGATTTTCAACTTTGTATCCATGACCAAGACATCTTCTTCCCCACTGTCTTTCTTCCTTGTCGTTAGCGATGCAGCTTGTTTGACAACGTCAACTATGGATACCTTCTCATTGGGAGTAGTACCATCTTGATTGTGGCGCATCACCATGTTGGTGACTGCTGCTCCCATGCTGCCGATACCACGCAGTACTCCAGTACGTGCTGGGAAACATAGGGGGCAGTCGTGTTATGGCAAGTAGGAATATTTCTCACTAAACTTACAGAAATTCCTTATAAAGGTTTGCAGTAAAAAACGTTAGTAAAGGGACTAAGCCCGTCTGTAATAAGGAATGATGCTGTCATATTTATTGATCTACATTCATCCATGAACATAATATAGTTGCCTTTGAAACAAATTTTCTGCTGTGATCTTAAGCTTTTCTTTTTCATATAGATCAAAACCACTGAAAAGACGTCTCTGATTTTCATACTACAAAATGATAACAGTGCAAAAGATGTGTATTTTTTTTTCTTATTTAGTCAAGACATGGTTGGGTGTATGGTATGCCTATTCACGATTTATGAAATGACACTTTGATACATGATAACACAGGGACTAACAAAATTTTAATCCTCTAAGAAAGAGGGAATCTAGTATTTGCACATACTTTACGCCTACTAAAAATAGGTATGGCTACCTATTGCAAAAATTCCGCCCTTTAGTCAAATAACCTAAACAACACACTGGGCCTCCATGTTTACATCTATCAAAATTTAGTACTAACGCGACTGAAAGCAGCACTCTACTTGAAAGTAAAAAGCATCTCCCTTGCTGATATGGACACAAACGACTACTGGGGATAATCGATGGTGAAAACCATGTTACCACTTTGGAAAATCAAGGTTGGGCCACGATGATGACTTGATGGGGAAAACATAAATACGTTCACAACACATCAAGCCGTTAAGGTGGAATCACGGGATATTTTGAACATGTCTGACCATCAGTAATTCATATATGGGAGAGAACAAAATAATAAAAAAAAAACCTTTGCAACGTGAAATATCATATCCTAAAACAAAACAAATTTGAACTGACATGCAAGGGATGGGAAATGAGACAATACAGGAAAGGTTCACAAAGAAACAGCAACAAGAATAAGAAAATATTTCCACCTGGTTCTTTCGGTTCTGTATCCAGGGATGGCAAATGACAACAAGGAAATGCATCAGGAATAAGTATAATCATAACTAAGAGTGAGAATTTATCACCAAATTATAGAAATACTGTAATACAGGCAGTGGTAAGGATGTTCCCTACTGGCTGATTTTCGGTCTCTTTCTTGTATATATTTCTTTGGTGGCCAACAAAACGAGTATAGACTGTCCACCGGTTACCAAATCTCGGCCTTATCTCGTGCTTTCATGCAGCTCTCAGTTAGGTTCCATGCGTTTTCCCTCTTTGTGATGTTTGATTCTATTGCCACTGGCAAAGTGCCCATACATTTCTCAATTAATATCTGCATATATGTGGATGTGGAATGGCTAATATTAGCAGATATGTATTAGAGAATGCAGAGATTTGAATATTTATTGAGCTAGAAATGTGTAAAGTAGACATCACAAAGAGGGGAAAATGCAGAGAACCTGACTGGGAGCTGCGTGAATCCACGAGATAAGGCCCGGGATTTGAAACTGGTGAAGAGTCTATAGCTTTTCCTCATCGAATAGTGTGCCTTTCACTGAAGAGGATTCTGGAATGCCCATTCAAACTCATTCATACTGATAAAAGGACCTTCTATCTTTCTTTATATTCAGGTGCTTTCTTCTAAATCAATTTCTGAGTTTGCAGTGACAATATATGCGTTACTGTCCTTTATGGTAACAGATTGTACATTTGATGTATGCTTAATAATATGACAACAGCGATATATACTGAGTTACCTACCACCAATTTGTGCTGCTGAGTGTGTGGATAGAAATGAAAATAACATTGTATTTGTAATGCAACTGCATAATAAACATCTTCCTTAATTATTCACTCGCTTTGTTTTGCATTATGATGATAACCATGATATTCATACTTTCTAGATGAAATAAGATTTGGAACAGTAATAGCTACTGTCAACTTAAGTTATCTGGCTGTATCTGAAATGGGAAATTGGCAAATAAACCTAAAAAAATGAAGGTATTAACTTACGATCTATGGTAGCGGCGGTAGGGATGACGCCCTCAGGCACACAGTCCAGAATGGAGAGTAGCGTCTTGGTGAGACGCAGCAGGTCAGAGAAGCTGTAGAACCCGAAGTAGATGAGATGACGTGCTAATTTCACCACCTGAAGTACATGGTAAATTAGTTATTCACCACTGAACGATGTATAAAAGAAATCTGCCAATCATTTGTTATATGAAACTAAAGAGAGTTATCACTCATTTAAATCGAAAGCAAGAATGTTAAAAAGGATGTCATTAGATGAGGCGGCATATTCGGCTACTTTGTTTTAAAATAAGGTGTTTCCTGTGAGTTTTTATGTGTGTGTGTTTTTTTTCGTGCAAACTTACAACTAGATATCTTAATTATACAGGAATTGAAAAAAAAATCCATGCAGTTTTGAATAATGAAAAATGCTTCCGTGCTTTGTTGAGGGATATGTGCCTAGAGCATTACTTCTTTGAAACAGTGATATAACCTTATTTATACACATACTAGTATCCGGGATTAGTATACCCACATGGGTAACAAACCCCTTCACTTGTCATTTTTATGGACAGTTGGACAATACAACTTATGCATCTCCATTGGGGTAGGTTGCATTTCTTGATAACATGCTTTGACATTTGTCTTGGAACCTCCATATAAAAAGTTTGTGCAACATATCTTTTCATAATATAAACTGTTCTAGGCTATGTGCCATAGTCAACATCAGTAATCTAATATACTTCAACTTGTATTATAATGGATTATATGCTAGAATATCCTATGTGGTGTAATGATGGCTATACAACGTGGTACATTGGTAACTGAGTGGGCCTAGACTCCACATATCTACTACTCACTGAATGATCCAAACTAGGCATGGGACTCATCTTTTTGTTTAAACAAATTTCAAACATAAATAAATATTAAGAAAATAAACTTAAAACAATTGAGTGTGTAAATTGAACAATTTAAATATAACGCACAAACAAATCATACTCTCACAGAATGGAACTCGGTTAAAACACTAAACAATTGAACTCTATAAAATGCTGTTTCTTTCCCCACATGCTCTACAAGGTACGGTTATAACCCAAGAAATGACCATTATGACAGAGACTTGTGACTATATGATTGAACCTTGGACCCATAACCAGTCAAGGAAAATTGTCAGGCCCAGCGCAGCAATTCTAACACCATTTATATTGAACCAAAACTTTAGACCTCTCCTCATTTTTCAATATTACCTTTTTCATGTTACCTAGATTATCATGCAATAGTTTTCTTCATTAACACATGACTCGCAAGTGCAAAGTATGAATTAAATATTGAACCAGAGGCAAAGCGTGATACAGTCTCACTCTACTTCTCTCTCAAAGTTTGATGCTCTATCCATACAAACACACTCAGCCAAATATATCAAGTCCATTTAACATAGCGGTACAGTATACTCCAGGAGTACTACATGTATTTACATGTGTTGCCGTATCAAGAGTTGGGAAATTATTCTTACCTCGAAGGTGAGCTTGTTCTGCTCCTTATCAGCAAAAGCCCACGAGTTGTTGACCACGTTACAGAGGTAGTCCTCTACGAACAGAATGGTGTTGGCAAACCTGGGCTTCACCGCCTCCTTTACAGGGTCTTTGGTCTTGTTGGACTCATAGCTGAAACACAGAAGTATCAAATAAGCATTACTTATTTATGATTATATCCATAGGTTGTATGGGTATATAGATAACCACAAAGGAAACATTGCAATTGTTTGACAAATGTGTTCTTACGTTGAAGGCAATACTTATGGTTAGAGCATTAATGATTTACACTGGTTTTACCTACAGAACTGTCACTAATAAATTTGGTTTCTGCAATTAGCAGTTAGAGATTGATTTATATCATATTTGGATGTGGATGGGCAAAAAAAGAATGGTGACCTTATCTATTTTACTGATATCTAGTAACTTCAGTGTTGCCGAAAAGACGCCGGCACGCCGGTTTTTTGCCGGCGTAGAATCTAAATGGCCAGAATGACCTGCCATCATCTGAGCTTTCTAATGGTGAAAGAATTTTTCAAATCGGTCAATTAGAAGCAAAGTTACAGCTGTTTATGTATAATCAAATATTTTACCTTTTTTTTTTTAGTTTTTGTACTATGTATAAAACCATTTATAATGAAGTTTATATCAGCGCCTTAAAACATGAATTGTCATATGGCCTGCGCGACAGGAAAGTGGCCTGCGTAAGATGCTTGGACGCAGGCCACATTGGGGTTGAGAAAAAGTTTTCGGCAACACTGAGTAATCTCTTTAGATTAGTTTTTTTTTATCATGTCAACTGGGTCAAATGTACACATAAGAAGGTCCGTTCCCAAATATCTTACGGTGCAGTTCTTATTTGTAGATAAAATACATTTACCAAATATAATTTCTTGAACTGTTGTGCCCTTCACCTCGTATCAACACTTAAGAATAATGAGGATATGTCAAGAAAGTTTCACTATGCTATCTGAAAGATCTCTAAATGTAGAAAGTATAATGATTTTGATAGATAGAAGTAGGCAATCAACAATCATGATGATTATTGATTGCAGGGCTGTTTATAGATTGGGATGGAAAGGTCCAGTATACATCTCCTCGTTTCATACTACATGATTATAAACAGAAAATGCCAAGACTCCAATGATATCGAATCCTGAATGTTTAATAACACACTTATCCAAAATATATACAGCTCATGATATCCTTATGAACACTCCATGAGAGGAATTTACCAGATAAGTGCAATCCACAAATGACATCATGCCTCTTTTGACCGTTTTATACCCCTCGTCCGTCACGCTTTTACTATAGAAATGTATAGAAGCCATGGATCCCCGCTCTCCCTAACCTGGTTCCCCGGGCCATAGCGCTAGGCGAGTACTCAGCCAGGAATCATCCAAGGCTGAAATGACCTTCACAGTAGAAATCTAGTTGTGTATTCGGGCTAATTAATTAATTGTTTTATTGTCCACTTTGATCTAGATAACTTATCTATAATAAGAATCTGATTAAAGTCGGATGTGTATTGAGTCTCCCTAAGGTATTATGTAATCTCAGCCCCTCCACCCTTAGTACAATACACATAGCACGGACATGCATCTCCTGAGCCACACTACCCCAATATCTAACCAATGAGATTCGCCCATCCATTCTACTAGAGCCCAGTCATATATGGAGGATAATGCAGGAGCTGATATCTGTCTGTAGTGTAGGTACAAACACAGGCAGCTTGTCAGTCTACGCTTTCTGAAAACATAACATTACGGGGATTGGTGTCATTTTTGGCCATCGTTTTTGGCCACTAGGTGGCCAATAAGTGCAAAACATGCTGCATCCTCATACATTGACGGGGGATGTTAGTCCACTTCTCCTTGTCCGATTTTGATAAGCAGCATATCAACATGATTCCCAAGACATTCTCATTCCAATTCGAATGGTTATGGTTTAATGGGTCCAACTGTATCATCTATTCTTGAACAACTGCGTGCTTGGGTCAGTTAGATATGCCTAAATTAGAAAAGGTCACAGTTCCTGTCCATTGACCTACAAAGGTACTGTCAGGACTAGGTATGATGATATGTTTGAGTTGTAAAAGGGCCTATGCCAATCATTTTGGGTCTTTTGTTGCTAAGAAATGTCCCAAAGACCTGCTGAGTAAGAAACATGCAACATATTTCACTTGGTTTTGCCTCCTTGATTCTGCAAATAGCACAAAATCCCCATAATGTTACCTTTTCCCGTGTTGTGTCACATTTATGGATGGCTCCATGGTATTAATGTTATGCTAGAAAACAAACAAAAATGCTTATTTTGCCCTGGGGAAGCCATCAAAGCTCCTATGGTAATGATTAGTGTACATGTTTATTTGTACTTGAGCCATGCTGGGCACATACCTTTCCGTTATAAGGTCATAAGGCATACCAAACAAATATATGCTGTGGCATTTCGTGCACGGGTATTAGGTTCAACATGTTACTCCTTTGGAGTGAGTGAGTGAGTAATAGATGTTTAACGCCATTTCGACAGCTGAGGTCATATTCATGGCAAGAACTACATTACACAATTTCACAGAGGAATGTGTCAGTGCCTGCGCATATGTGCACCACACACATCCAAGGGAATAGGAAAGAGAAGAAATATACCCTTTTAAGTGGTCTAGGGAAGCCCGTACTCCTTTGGAAAACTCAAAATTGATAGAATAGTCTCAATATACACCTGCTTATAAAATGTTCCTTCAATGTTAATATCAACATGGTTGACACACGAACCTAAGCTACTGGTGAGTATAGTGCACATACAAAGCGCAAGTTGTAAGTCATATGAAGGTTAAGTCTAGGCCACAGGCCTACTTGTTATTGGCTTCTAAGTTCAAAGAAAAAAAAAGAAGTTTAAGTTCTATGCACCTCCCACCTTCAAGCCCCAATGAACAGCTGACTATGCTCTATCTCTCAGGTGCAAAAGCTAGCTGTCCAAGCCATTTTGTCATACCTGGTTCAGCATATTATTTACTAAATGCATATAAGGTCAAACAAAGATTATTCAACCATGGCCTAGCTGCGGTGGCAATTGTTCAGAGATACACTATAGACCAGATTTCCCTCTATGTTCCTATGTCTGTTAGAAACCCTCTTTAATCTAACGTGGTCCTGTGCGGCAGTTTCCATATATATGAATGTGTTATTGACTAAAGTCAATAACACAATTAGACATTAACTAACAAGTCTTTTACATGGACCCTGCCTCTATTGTAGGGCATCAATATCAAAAGCTGGTAAAATTCCCAAACATAGACTCTATTGGGGTTGGGAGGGGGGAAGCAAACATAAAATGTACAAATCACAAAAGGGCTAAATCAGTCTATGCACTCTTATAACCACATACAGTTGTTGGTGCGTCGGATCTTCATATCTGTAAGGTAAACACACATTCACTTGCTAACGACACATTACAAAATTACTTCATCTCTCTGAATGGAGGAATAGAAGGAAATCCTCCATTTGATTTGAATTTGTGCAAAAACTGTTAATCATCTAGAGGTTCACCATTTTTTTATACAAAATTTACAATATTTATACATGGGAGTATAGCTCTACGGCTACAGCAGGTAAAAGCTTCTATGGACACCTGCTCATGCTTGTGAAGCTACTATACACAGTTTTCTATTGATGCTCAGGCAGAACTCTGGATGCAGGGCTATACATACAATCAGGGGTTTTGTGGTGGTGTAATACAATATATAATTAAAGTCACTTACTCCACGATGGAGATGACAGCGGGTATCTCTGACCATAGACGTGCATACTTGACTGGAGTAACAGTCTCCTGGGGGTCGCGGTCTACATGCATGTGCAGCATGAGTCGACAGAAGGACGCCCGCAGTTCGTATGGTAACATCTCATCGGACATACACCTGGATACAAAGAGGAAGGAAGAGATAGTACACTACGAATATAAATTCAAGGAGCAAGTGCGCTATGTGTATCAGCACCTATGTTTAAAATTCATAATGATAAAACATGCTACTATGCTTTCTGAGCTATACCTCGTTTCTGATTAAATGTAGTTATTTAATGAAAATGTTAAGGTGACTTATATAAGGATGAAAGATTTGAATCCATTGGCCTTAACATTTATTAATAGGGAGGGCCTATCCAGATGCTAATTTGATCTGCTCACCTGAGAATGAGGTCAATGTCCAACTGTGGTGACAGGATGTTGATGGCCAGGTATTGCCTGTCTAGGCACATGTGGGAAAATAGGTTCAACTGGTGCCTGTAATATAAACAACATCTGTGTCAGAGCAAAAACGAACAAAAACTTTTTAATCATTATTTTTCCTGTTTCAAGTATCATAAGATTTACACCCCCAATGCCCCCCCCCCAACAGATAGCAATTCTTCCATAATATTTTCCTTGAAAATATATGAGTCCATGGATGCCACTCACTGATCACCAAAAATTCGGAAATCCTCCTAGTTTTCTCAATTTCCAATAGGAAATACCCATAGAAATGAAAGCCAAAAGTTCGGAATTCCTGAAGAGTTAGGAAAGGTGGCATCTCTTATGAGATACGAATATGATGCTTGGTCGTTAGCCTATAGCAGAATGGGGATATGATGGGATAGAGCAGCGATTTCAAGAATAGTAAAATAGTCTTCAATTACCTATAGTATTCAAGCACCTCTAGATCCTCTTTGATCTTCTCCACTGCCCCCATGGCAAGTTCACGTATGCTCTTGCTCTTGACACCAGAGTCCCAAAACAGGACCACCTCTTCTTCCTCCTCTATTGTGATGATGGGTTCTGGGGGTACACCCTCCTCCTGCTGCTCCACCTCCATCTCCACCTCCACCTGGGTCCGCACCAATCTAGAATGGGATTCACAAGTAAACCATTGACATCTGAGAGGCATTAAGGAAGTTAATGATTGATATACTTCCATTCCTCTTAGTACACATCTATAGATTTTCTAAATATATCCAACATAGCACCTCCAAAAGCTGCATCAAATATTTTGAAGTGACAAAAGAAGATCATCCCTGACACGCTTTGCTAGAAACGGCAAGAAACACTAGACGTTTAAAGGATGTGACCATTATATAAGTGTAGTGTGAGGTGAAAACGTTGCTACCTGTTAACTTTAATCCTCTCAAAAAGTGTTGTTTTAGAGTGAACCCCCACTTTTCATTAGCAATGTGATGTCAGCAATGACGTGGATACCGGTGCGCCAAGAGAGGTCAAAGATTTTAAGCTTGGGGATGCCAGGAATGGGGAATGAAGTGATACCTCAAGTTAAGCTAACCACTGTACAATCCCAAAAGGGATCAGATCTTATAGGAAATTGTTTTAAAGTTTTAAAATGACCCAAAATGAACAGGTTTCTTCCTGAAAATTCCAAGAGTCATTAATTATTTTTTAAAAGATGAAAATGCTAATCTCCCCGCTCTTCTGCAAGGGAGGTATGGATGTAATTTTGGTAGAGTAGGGCCCCTTCTAGGTCTAAGGTTTAGACCTGTAATTCCAAGCCAATGATGCAAAAAAGTACTGTAGGAAACCAGTGTAAAGTGAGATGTCACCGGTTGGCCAATAAAGGATACATCTGGAGTCCATTACAGTTCAAGACATTTGACAGGGAAACATCAGAACTGCATGAGGAGTTGAAAATTGACAAAGATAATTGAATACAAAACAATGTTAGATTATACAGACCTTGTTTCTATGAGGATGTCCTGGTTCTTCTCGGAGAGGACCGACTTGCATATAAGCTCCTGGGTGACAGGAATTGCCACTTTGTTTGATACACACAAGTCTGAGAGGTAATCCAGAAACCTGAGGAAAAAGGCAAATCAAGATCTTTAAAAAAATCCTTTCCCTTGTCAATTCAGCCAGGACTTTTGCGCGCTCTTTCCAATGGTCACAATGGGAGTCATTACTTACATGAGAGACGGGACTCGGGAATACACTTACTTTTACATGTACAGAAAGTGAGAATGTGAAATAGGGACAGCGATTTTGGTTTACACGATAAAGATGGGAAATATCTGTATCTAACTGGTCGACAGATACACAGATAGATACGGTATCGCATTCAACAATACGCAGGATGAAGAATACATAGAGGAGTCACAAAATTGGTACATATTGTAAGTTTGTGTAGATCATGAGCTTAGTTAAAAAATATAAACTTGTATACAATGACATATATTAATTGGTCTATCAAATATCCATAACCCCAAAACAAAAGGATAATATCCATCCAAGAGTAACAGATATTCCCTGATACAACAATATATTACTATCAAAAGCAAGATGGCATTTATACCACAGCTGAGGCATGAATGCCATTTGTGCTTTTGTTCAGTGTTCGTGAATCACCGGTCATTAAATAAATGATAAATAACCATAAGCGAGTCCTAGCTTTAAGCAGTGTATGTTAGTCCATAGAGTAAGAAAAGTAATGAAGTAAATAACAAGTAAAATATCGATTTCTACACTTATAGATACTGTTCCTGCTTTACTACAGTAATTTGGTAACACTCCTAATAAATTAATATAGAATCTGAGTTGTAAATATCATAAAGTGTTCAATAACCAGTTCAGGTTTAGGAAGGGGCTATTCACTATTCTATATGTCATAATCATAACACATGTATATGGTTATACATATAGACACCAACAATAGGCAATGAGTATCTGCATCTAGCCATTACACCAACAGCAATGGAGGTTTTGCTGCCATGTAACCATTACCAGACTATTGGGATTTTAGTTAAGGTTATCAAGGTGTGTAGAATATTTAGGTATATCAAAGTAGCTACCAAGTATGATACTCTGAGAATAGGTGAGCATCTCTACTCACAAGAAGTACTAAATTCTGTGCATATATTTATGGTAAAATACTTTGGGAATGTTCTAGAATTTGATGAAGGAAAAAGATTCCAGTGTCGGACAGGAAATATGTAAGGGGTTCACCCGTGAAGAAAGGAGTGAAGTTTGGCAGAAGAGTAGGTTCCTCTGGGTTTTCGAAAACCAGTAGTACTTAGACATCAGAGGGGAAAAGAAAACACCCGTCACTTTCGACACACATAACATTAACAAATATTTCTTTATCTGTTGTGCTCTGTGATCAGCTTCATAGGACATAGTATAGCACAGGTCTTGGTGAATTGGTGCTGGAAACTGATTTTTTTTTTTTTTTGCAATAATTTACTCAAGTAAATGAGCTATACATGGGATCAAAGCAATGATGCTTTCAATGTGTACCTTTAGAAGCCATAATCAGAGATGCCACTCACTGGCCGACAAAATTCAGGAAAACTGGACTTTGGACATATTTTACCCAGGAATTTAAAATAATTTAATACAGAAATCTTGGAATCAAAACTAGGAGTTCCTGGTAAACCAGGAAAACTGGCATCTCTGCATAATTAACGTATATGATGTATGCTATTAGTGAACGTATTCCATACCAAATCTTTTAATATTTCTGAGTAGAATTTGGTCTTTGTTAACATTTCAAATGCCGGTAGATATGTATGCATCAGCCTTTATTTGATCTCCCATGGACAGCTAAGTTAGAGTGTGTCAAAATTCGTTCTTTGATTTATGTTTTTTTCACAATATGGGGTTAGGTGAGTTATCAAAACAGATTACCCATACCATAGCATACTGGAGTATTGGAATGGCATTGAATATGTGATCAGAGCGATATAACTAATCCATCAGATTTTATTTCCTATACTTTTCGAATTGGACGAGTACATCTTAAAATGAATTCCAATGAAAAGCCTTGTATTTCTAATCAGTAACATTTCTTGAATGCAACATGTAGGGTCATTTCCAATAAGATAACTTTATGTTGTACTTCTTTTGATACATCTAAATATAAAGCTAGTCTAACATACTCAGCTATACAGTCTAGGTCGTCAGGTCAACAGATAAGTTGTTTCGTACACTGGCTATACAAAGACCTGTAATCTACATGTCATG
Source organism: Acholoe squamosa (assembly GCA_949317995.1). Lineage (NCBI taxonomy): Eukaryota > Metazoa > Annelida > Polychaeta > Phyllodocida > Polynoidae > Acholoe > Acholoe squamosa. Next base: position 78,974,835 of record OX439035.1, on the reverse strand, counting down.
AATAACAGTTTGTGCACATTCTGGTTTGGGATTAAGGTGTATGTAACTCATAAATATAACATAAGAGGGATACTACAAAAGGGTTTATTATTACAGAGTCCCAACATATCTTTAAAATTTTATTATTACCATTTTCCTATAACAATGCATTATAATTAATCTCTTCAACATGAAACATATTTTCAAAAGATACGATATGTAAAGGTGATCACCACACCAGCGTGCAGAAGCAGACTTGTGCCAAACCAATGGATCAAAAAACAACCTGGTCTGACAAGAACCATCTACAAGATACCAGAGCAATAGGAAAATCCACCTTCTGCGTGAAATTGGTGCAGAAACAAAACTGCAGAATCTAGACAACTACAATTGTCATATTCCGACTTCCAAAATATGGGATTACACTTCTAAGCAAAACATGTCAGCCTTTAATTCTCGTCTCTATCAAAGTAGTAAGTTTATAAGAAAAAAGTAATTCTATTAAAATGAGGGTAGAACTAAGAAAGCTCTCATATCAAACGTCTATTGGTAAAAAATACCCTATGATAAAGAAATAAAATAACTGAGAACCCTCTTTAAGTCAATTGTAGTTTCTAATCAGTGATAAACATTCGCAAAATTCATGCCAAATTTATTGTACCACATTGCGGCGCCCACATTGCATTGCGGTATAGATCAGCAAGGAAATGTTGATAACAAAAATGAAAGTCAAATTTCTATGTGAATGGTTCATCTGTGAAAAAACCGTGGGTACCATATCTGGAAAAATACTTCAAAATTCAAATGCCTTGAAATGGGCATTATATCATTGAGGGTCTCCAATTGTGAGGTACTCAAACAAACTGATAATGAATGGTATACTCTAATGGAAACAAATGAAATACACTAAACTGAAATCCTCTGAAAAGTCATCAATTGATGAGTGTTAAAAGCAGCAGTGTGTTTCAATGCATTACCTCCTTTCGCTTTTGTATGAATAAGGAAACAGAGAGAGAGAGGCAGAACATAATTACATTGTATAAAGTTGTATAAAGCAATATTGTGCAAAATGGAAATACTGTCTCGAGCATATTGTGAGCAATGATATTGTTTATGTCTGGGAAGGTGTACTTATTTTCAATTTCATTTCTGAGGTGTGAATGTATGCACAGCTTGCTTCGAATGTTACAAAAGCAAACAGTCAATTGTGAGAAAAAAAAATCTGTCAATGTCAAAAAATTCTATTGATATAAAGTGAATGATTAATCCAAATTTGCTTGGAATGATCCCTATCCACGCTGCGCTCTTATTTTCAAAAGTGGACCACACGAGATGAAAGGCGCACAAGAGCACACACAAAGTAGAACAAAGAGCTGTACAAAATGTAAGTACACCATAGTCAGGATAAAGTGTTGAAAATTGAAAGGTGATATTGAAAGGTATTTTCTGAAATCCAAAATGCTACATTGTTTAAACACTTAAATAACATTATAATATGCCAGATAAAGAACTATTAGAAGCAGTACTCCAATGATAATGTAGGAAGTTACTTAAACCTTGATAACAATTTTTATCCCAACCTAAAAATGTCCATACTATGTGGTACATAATTTTAGGCCTACCTGGGTTCACGATTTTGTCGAACAAGACTGACAAAAGTCTCGATCTCTGATCCGGTGATGTGTTTTTCGAGGAGTTTGCGGTTGTTGTGGAGGAGAGCGGTAATGGTGTCCTCTGCCAGTACATCGTAACCAATCTGCTTTTGCATGAAGGGGAACTGCTTGGCGATGTACTCCTACAATTACAATAATACTGACTTCACTTTGAGAAAAATAATATTTTAACGATGAAAAAAAAAATGTATATGATTTGACACATGATTACATAACAGCTTGAATGATATTTTTTTAAATCTTGATATCACATATTTATTTATGTACATCACTGCATATTCAATACATTTTTATTAATAATATTTCTTCACTCACCTGATTTTTCCTGTAGTTTTGCTGTGAAAGTTTGAGTATTCGGTAACACAGCCTACATATGTGTCTGAAAGGGGCGTGTCGCTGATCGGACAGCTCCTCCATACGTAGCATAGGGCCATCTCCATTGTCTTGGAATGGTGCCTGCAGGATTTTGAACACCTGAGAGAACAAATAGCAAGTTAGTAAAGAGGTGAAAATGAGTATTTAACCTTACACAAACATACTAGGAATAATCAAAACATTTCTTACCCATTTGAAAATTGAAAGTAACATACTCAAGAAGCAGTCAAATTGGAAGACGAACTAGTAAACTTAACAAAAAGGTAGTTTATCCATAGTGTGTAAGTAGATCTTACTGATTCGATAACCTGTAAAAATTCAATGTGTCATTATCTTGTGGTTTCTAACTAAAAGACATTTCATGTGAGGAAAAACAACCCAAAAACATTGTAACCGTTAAGGGGGGTTCCTTCCACACTGCTGGAGCGAAAGACAATATACGACCTAAAAGCATTATTAGAAATACTGTTACCTCGATACGGGAATCCATATATATGATACAGTACAGAAATACAATTTTAATCAAGACCTCACTAGACAGTTAAAAATTTACCTGTTTCAGTATGTTTTGTTCTCTGAGCAGCTTCTGTCTCTCTCTGTCAGGCTTAGCCACTGTGACTTCAAGAGGATCCGCAACAGTGTTTTCCACCTCCGCCACAAAACATATGACGTCGGTCAAAAGCTGGGTGACGAACCTGTAAAAGGAGGTTAACAACAATCATAGCTCTGATATGTATTTCTTAGGCATTACCACAGTCCTCATAGTACCAATGGATGTATATTTATTAACTGAACTCATATGCTTTTAAATTCCATCTAGACATTCAATAGATAAGCGATAATCAAAAAAACTACCCCGGTAGTCTACATTTTCTAAAAATATATATGTAGCTAGAAGGTGTCTTTTAGAAGTTGTATACATACATTTTACACTCTCCTATTTGTCAAATGTTAAATCATGTATGGAGTTTATCCCTTGCCTCAGAAAAGGTGGGGGAGATGAAGAGAATAATGTGCCAAATAGGCCACTGATAAAAGTAGTAAGGTGAAGATGCGTTCATACACAACAAAGTAGCAGACTTAAGCTAACAAATGAATCAACTACACCTGGGCACAACACTAATAGGATCCTGTTCTGTAGTGCATGGGATGTTGATATGATATGTGTTTTTGAGGGAAATTCCCGTCTATTGATTACATACTTATTACACGGCTGATCCAGACAGCCCAATGTTAAAACCTATGGGAACTACAGGGTACGTATACAATACCTCCATTGGAGACAATGTGTCCATACCACATGGTCTGAGATAAATTTTAAGTTTGTCGCAGTTTTTATTCTTTTAAGACCATGGAGTTATGTAATACGTGTTAAGGGCCACATTATGAAGTATTTGACACCATTCTTCACTTGATGGATCTGAACCCTATCACTTTTGCCCTATGACCTCGTATGATACAGCCTGGATCCATCTCATGAAGAACAATGCAAAATACTTCAGTCATGGTATTATATCTATATATCAGGAGATATATGTGTTTTTAATTCCTCTTCTATTAGAAAGGATTGAACGCTGTCAGAGATAGCCGTATTTGAATATTCTAAACATTTTATTTATTTAAATGTGTTCTTGTCGCTTGTATATACCAACACATGCTCTTAAAGACTCAATTAAGTCCACGATATTGGACTTATCTAGATGTCTAATCTACATTAAGAAAATGTACACTTCAAACTAATTAACGTGTATTTCTAGTTGTACATGGTAACAAGTATGCCCTATTCACAACTATCAATATAGCTGTATAACAAACCTATCACGTCAAAACAACACAGAAATGAAATCAGCAAGAAGTGTTCATGGATAGGAATAACATAATAGAAGAATTCATTTTCGTTGTATGTCATATTACCAATCTTACATCCATCATTAGTTGGAAAGGGAACTCTTAATATCCTGGACTATATAGTTAGGAAACATGGGACAGAAATTATACTTCTCCCCCCCCCTTTTTTTTCTTTTTTTTTGCAAATACTGGGAAATGCCAATCCGTCATCGACAGATATTGGGACGTATCACGATTAATATCGATTTCTCTATGAAATTGATCAAATTTCACAAGGAGAAGGCATAAAAAGCAGAAATTCCCACATGTTATAGGAGCAGTGACATCTCTGCTAACTGGTGAAAATGACCCAAAGAAAAAAAATGGGATGAAAATATGTTAAAATGATTAAAGAAGGGGATATCAGCTTAGGTATGTTGGTTGTATTCAGGGTAATATAACATCTTTTTTTTCAATTCCTATTAAATCTACAATGAGTAAAATCCTTCCACTGTTTATAAATACATTGGTGTATAAAACCACTATCTACTATAGAAAATGATTATGTTAAGCACATATATCGAAGAAAATGGAGATTTAAAGAAATCGGGGTGTGCATGAGCTAGCACGAGAATTTATCACTTGTTCAATGATCTTGAAAAGAAAAAAAAACGAACTGAAATAAATGTAAATATGTGGTGAAAGTAAGGTGTCTGATCTGAGAACAGTAAACTACGCCATTCCATGTCTATTTGTAACGTAAGTAAAACATACATCTCAGCACCAGAGTTATACTTACTTGTGCAGACTACTATTAAATGGAGCACAGAAGAAACATTAGTTCATGTGGAACCTACCAGCTTCTCATTGTGGGAAGTACACCCCAGACCTTTACCGATGTAATGCAGTAATCCAAAGATTTGCCGCTCTTCACATTGGGAATGATTAAACGTTTGCCCATTAACCATTGCTGTATGAATCAATAGCGTTCTCTGTAGCGCATGTGTTCTGTTATTTACACTTATTCAGTCAACCAACACCAAAATTAAGAATCAACCCCTTGCACTTCACTCATTTCTATTGCTGCTATTCTCATATCTTATGGGTCATAGCTGGTGAATGCTTTATTAATGCCTTAAAATGTCGGGGCGCTCGTACCATATTAACTGTTGGATCCCCCTCCAATTTATGTGCTCTAGCAAATGCCCTTTTCATTAGAGAGCCCAGCGCTACGAGGCACTATATGGATGCCATGAACAGGCGAAGTTGTGGTTTTAGAAGATCAGGGTGTAGTTTGGAAACACTAAACTGCTATTACCATGGAGTAGATATTAATCAACATCAGCTGGATTAGAACCTATCTGACATGCTTAGTCACCTCAGTGTTGTCATTAGTTGAGGTTAGCAAAGACTTATTTAATTTGGTAGGATCCAGGAAAACATGATTGTGATCTAGCTTGCGGCCATTCCAGTTGACGCTCAAGAAGATAGCTAGCATGACTACTGCTCTACCTAGTCCTTGTCATACTATCATACCTTCTATGTACATCCCGACGATGAAAAGAGACATAAAAAGCTTCAGGGATGTGTTGCAAAGCATTATATTCACACAACAGTATGGGTATATTTCGTACGGTACACTACAGCATTATAGATTAGATAATATTATTTTGAGAAGTGAAAATGAAAAAAAAAAAAAGAGTCCACCCTTTAATACTTAAGTTTTAACGGTCCTAAATAGGAATATAAATATACTTGAGGACATAGGGGATGACATGTTTAACACAATTAGGAGCTTTAACGGACTAGACGACATGATAATGCATCAAATGTGATATTACAGTCGTTTTCCCCTGTCATAATATATCAGAAGCCGCAAATAGAAGAAGATATTTAGTTTATGACAAGACAGTCATCCATCTACAATAACAGAATGACAGAATGCCTTAAACGTCCTAATATGTACATATTGTCCACAAAGTTTAATACTTGTTGGCATACAAACCTTCGTTCATTCTGTGTGATGGAACCCTTTTCCAGCTTGTTGGCCACATCTGCCAAAACTTTACTTGCATCATTGGCAAAGTCCAGATCGCGGACTTCTTGTGGTGAGACGGGCACGATAGCAAATGCCTCTTTGTCTTCTTTTATTGCAGCACAGCCCACCTGTTACAAAAAAAGACATATAGGAGTTTTGAAGTCACTATTCATTATTTCTAACCAAAATGTACACACCTTTAGGGACAGAATAGCCCTTTTTTAGCACAAGGCTAACCTTCTTGGTCAGCGAATAACTCGCCTGCTCTGTGTGGCATTCAGATTATCATGCTGGGTACACTTTGTGATACACCAATGAAGCAGTGGTAAGTTACTCGCAGGAATTGTATTATTTTATCATAAATCCCAATTACTGTGAAGGATAGAGCCATTCTCAAAAGACACAAGACTTTGTATGGCATGAAGTAGAGCAAAGGTTCTTTTCTTTGAAAGGATATGTAGAATGATTAAGGTCACATAAGATAAGATAGTGAGATATGGAGATATCAACATGTACTCGCTCAACATGAAAGGAACATGGTAGGCATATGAAAGATATACATGTCATAGTGTACAAAAGGAGAGGGACAGTGCTTACCTTTGACATGATTGGTTTGTCTTCTTCTTTATCAATGGGAACACTTGTACTATGAACCCATGAGTTGGTGCAGAGATGCCGTAACCGTACAAAAGAGGATCTGTAATTAAATGTGTCAAGTCAATTTAATAACCCTCGTAGGGCTGGCATTCACATTGTGATATCATTTTGTCTTTTGTTTTGTCATTTCAAGCATCTGGTGGATTTTAAAGCATATCTCATATACATTTTGTTGGTATATTTCAGCACTAGGTTTACAGTTCAGGACTATTTGATTCTTAAGTTCAATGTGTATATGGCATATACATTTCCTAATTTTAACATATTTACTTGTTGAATATATTATATTCTTTAAACATCCACACACCCATATATGATCTGTGACTACTGCTTTATTATATATAAGTCAATCTATATCAAGTAAATTAAACATGCCATTTACACACTTAAACTAGCTGCGATATCTTTAAAAATGAATGGTTAAAAGACCTGCAATTAATACCATGAAAACAATGATTGATATAGGTATGTCAAGCCGTTGATGAAATCTGGGGTTTAAACGACAACAGAATGATATCTAAATGCAGTCTGTTAAGGAAAGGAGACAAAATTATGTGTTTCTAGCTAACTATTCTTAGCATTACACTGAGCAGTTAAATAGATCCATGCATATTGACGGGAATTGAAAGTTTTAAAATGCAGAAGTGGGAAACCGATCGATGAAGCTGATCCCATACGTATCTGTGGTATGGGTGTTGAAGTTGGTCAGATTTAGTTTCCAGTTCTTCAATCGAAGATTCTTTGTTATATGAAGACACTAACTATTTGATGAGATGTGTACATGAGTGTGGAAGTTACACAGGTGCAGTTGATCAAATTTTAGTTTAGTGTAAGTGTATTTCTTAATGATGTGCAAAAGTGAGTAACTTATTTAAGGCAAAGGGCGCAGACAAGGAGAATTGACCGTAAAGCTGGGCTGTACAGCAGTACCAGACGTAGATTTCTGAAAATGTTCTTTTCTAAATTATTCAATTATCAGAGTAGGTAAAGATTGAAAAGGTCACAAATGAATCAATGGTAGGAACGAGATTTTAAGCAGAGATTTCCGCTAACTGTATAAAACAAGAAGAAGAATGAAATCGCTGTACGACTCTGAAGACAATCAGCACAAAAATAGTGAGTTTGTGAGAAAAATATAGATGTACTCTGGCAAATGCCTTGGGTTGCATTCGCATCTAAGCACGATGTGGTCAATGGAAAGTCCATCCAAACCATACAATGGTATGGCACTGGTTGTGGACTTTATTTTGAACAACGAATAATATTAAATAGATAAATTAATGACATATATCCACTTTAGGCATTCAGTAATCCTTACTGCAGGCTATGCAATATTATAATGGGAGGAACAAACTCCGGTTTTAGGTGAAAGGACATGTTCCCTTGTTCAGTCTAAGCCAACCACAGATGTGCCAATTCGATTGGTAACAATAGCTAGCCGGACCTGAACAGAGATTCATCCGATCAAGTCTGTGGCACCGGTAGACTTGCCGCTTGTTGCTATCAACCGACTGAGTCAGTTCCATCTCGGGCTCATCTGTGGTGGGCTATAGGAACATACTATTGGTAATGCAGCTGTCTGAGCACTAAGTGATTGTGAACTACTGTGCTGACAATGAGTATTGTGGTGGTCATCGACGGCCTTTTTTGTCCCACTCCTTCCTTCTCCAAGCAGACCGGTCAGAGATGGGGCTGTAGTCTTGTTATTCTGAACCCGGTACAAAGAGACCCTAGATCTGCTACTGAGCCACGAGACACTGATACTGAGACTTCACTTACCCACTCTGGGCTCTAGTTTAGGGAAAACGCGTCAGTCAAAAAGCAAAGTCCATCAGATTTATCAAAGCTTTAAGGAGAGGCAGGCAAAGGGGAGTGCCCCTTTGTAATCTTTCCTGTGCAGGTGTATTTAAATTTCACTACATGATATATGAATTGGGGCTTCACCAAAGCTAGGCGTTTTCTGTTATATTTTCTAGATTTGAAGTATCATTACTGACGTCTATAACCCCTATGCCTTACAAATTAGAAAACAAATTGCACATTTTGAGCAATGACCATACAATTAAATGACAAACTACACCATGAATTCATGAATATACTATGGGGAACCTCACAATCTATCATATTTGAAAACGCCTATTTTGGTTAGAATGCATCATGAATATTCTATCACTTGTTTCAAAGCTGATCTAAGTTACAATGTGAGAGGCTCTCTAGGTATTCTTGTGTAGTGTTATGATAAAGCTCGCATATATTGAGTGATCATCCATTCTCACGATGGCGTGAGGAAAAATTCAGCTTCAAATCATGGCAAGAATGAAGCAGCATGCCTTGGCAGTATTTTTTTCATCTAAATAGATAGTTTCAAACACATATTTGTTCATGTATAATACAAGCTTGTGAAGAAGCTTAAAATAGAAATATGCTGTGTTCCATCTACTTCATTCAGTTAGTGCACAGGAAAATTCTCCTGTATTTTGATAGAAATCCTGAATAGGACAGGTAGAAATACCAACTATTTGACACTTCCAAGCTTACCTAGGCACCAGAGAGTCGCCTCTGATCATGGTTGTCGGGTCCAACTCGAATATTGAGGCAATGTCGTGAGCATGCAGCACCGAGACGAGTGCATAGACCGAGGCACCTGGACTGCCCCGGAGTTTGTTCCGCATAACATCAGGTGTCGGGTCACTGTCAACCTGTAACAGGATCAGACACTAATTAATTATTTTTCATTCTATATTTTTGCTACCATTCTCGCTTCTCTACACACAAAGGATCTTTAATCATGTTGAAATGAAAGAAAAAATTCCTATTATTTTTTTTTCTTTTTGTATATGGGGTACAAGAGCTGTCTCAAACGGACTCTAGGACTCTATATTGGTTTCCCCGCTGGAATCTCTCCTTACATAAAGCTGTTTTGTTTGTTTTTTTAGCAAATCAACTTCTCATATTTTTTGTCATGATAAGTAGTGTTGGGGTGTTTATATTGCAGTACAATCGTGTTCCTCAATAATACAATAACATAAAGAAGATAAAATGGATACTAGACTCACCTCCGCTGCGAGGTACTGCCCCGTGGCGAGGTGCTTGAATCGGAATAGACTGTTCCATTGGCCAGCACCTCCCCTACATGGGTCATGATGCACCACCTGCAAACAATAATGCAGAGCAACTCTTTGTCACTTGTAACTTTTTAGAACATCAAGAAATGCTATAACTGTCCAACCCACCTGATCTGTTAGGACAGCACTTGTCAGCAGGTTTTTAGACAATATCCCCAAGATTGTAAAACACTTTGTAAATGGTATAATGTATATGTTAAATTGATGTCGATATCATAACAAATCATTCATCACTATGAAGGTTTTTTTAAAAATAATTTGCAGCTTAAGTGCGAGTATTTGTATACTAAACCCAGTGCAATTATCTACTAATAATCTGAGAAAGGCTCTTACCTCGACTTCCCACAAAGCTTTTGAGCTTGTGGCAGCGGTTGCAGAAGTTCGGCCTGTTGTTCTCAAAAAGACATACTGCTTCTTTTTATACTCGTCTCCTGTCAAGAACTTTTCTTGTTCAGCATGGAACATCCTGACAACGTCCCCCTGTAAATGATCAACAAATATGTCTGTATTGTGTCAATTGCAATGTGAGGGATACACTGTGAGGCTTGCCTTCCTATTTTTTAACATAGTAAAAGTCTCAATAGAATTTTTTTTCTGGAAATTTGACTTACGCCTTTTAAGATGTCTTCTTGGTTTTCTTTGTAATCCATAAACAGGTTGATTTTCCAGCATGTGTTGGAGTTGACGGAGTTTACCTGATAAAGAAACAGCAAATAATTACAGACGGGTAGTGGTATGTCACCTGTATTTGTTATTGTACGACCACCAAATCGTTTCTACAATGACACTAATAATAAAATTCATTAAGACAATATGAGAAGCAAGGTCAGCTTATGTCCGTCAATTGGTGAAGGCAATTCCCATCCCATCCTTTCCCGGCCACCTAACACCCTCCATAAATGGCTTCTGGGTAAATTAGGGGTCACAAGTGAGCAGATAAACCATTAACTGCAGGCGGAAAATGAGGAGGCAACCCCCACTCCACCCAATTTAAATCCCTATATTCCACAAAAAAACTATTTGCATCTCTTTTTTAGGGCACTTGCTTGCCAGTGGCCTATGGATGATTGCGCACAGGATGGGTGGTTCCTGATTGGCATGTCATATCCTGTTGACATTAACACAAAAGATAACATAAACTTTAGCCATCTAAAAAGGTGGAGTAAATAGGCTAACCAAAATACCTGAGGTTAGAAATGGCGTAATTTTGTAAAATGCACTTACCTCCTTACAGCCGGGGTTGTCGATAAGGTCGTAGTTACTGGCGTGTAGGGGCTGTCCCGCATTCACAGGATTAAGTACAACTTTGTCTCCAACCACCACCTACAGCAATAGAGAAAGGGAAGTCTGTGAGTGGCTCAACAGGTGGCAGGATAGAGCAGCTCTTAAACATTATAGCTCATAACAACATAAGCTTTAAGGGAGTGATCATTTTTTAAAAACAGGGGGGGGCCGGTGGGTTTGAGGGGGGGGTCAGAATTTTTTCAACCCCTTGACCGGGGGGGTCAGAATTTTTTCAATACCTCTGATGGGGGGGGTCAAAATAATTTCACCTGTTTTCAGTGGAAAACCCCGCGCGTTACTATAGGCTAAAAGGGGATGTTCGCGCGCGATTTTTGTCCCTTATGGGGGGGGGTCGAAAAAATTTTACCCCCTCGAGAGGGGGGGTCGAAATTTTTTTCGCGCGTCCGCGCGCAAACCCACCAGCCCCCCCCTGTTGTTAAAAAATGATCACTCCCTAAGAGTCTGCATTAAATATTCAGTGTTGTGTCTATTCCACAGATATAGGAAGAAGAAAAACAACCCCCAAGAAAGAAACAAAAAAACGACAACAAAACAGGCAATCCCCTTAAAGCCAATATAAATCTCCACCTGACTAAACACAGGAATGAAGTATACCCTAGAGGCAAGATTTATTTAGTGTGGTGGTTGCGTAGACTATACATACTGAATAAAGGACATTAAGTGCTGGTGGGATCACAGAGATCTGAAGACGTGTCCTTCCTCTGAATAAGACCCCACCAAGGCCCCTGGTCACCAAGGTAATCATGATAATGTGGGGCAGTCAGGCCACCGACTAAACAACACTACTACATTTTTTAGCTACATGTGTACTACAATCAGTGGAGCAGGGTTGGCAGTAGTAGTCAGGTCACGACCGTGCTTAGAGCATTCTTCATCACAGGTAAAGCCGGATAAAGGCAATCTGACAGTGAGGTTCCTCTGGGTAATCCCACTGGGACATCTCGAATGAATCTTAAATACCTGGCGGGAAATAGCTGCTTGTACCAGGAATCCCTTAAAGGCAGCACCATCCATTACCATTAGTGCAGTATGCTGCCGACCCATGTGCTCATCAATGCACTTCGAAAGGCTCACCATAATGCATCACGATGGTACTGCCGGGTGTAAACAGGGGTGTATTTCAGAATATATGGAAAATTCTGAAGTTACTCATGGAAATTCTGAATTTAATGTGTGATACTACTAATGCTTTACCCAAGGTCTGAACTCCTGAATATTCTGAAATCAGACAACACCCTAAAACTGTCATCCATCCCTGCATGTACTGCTTTGGTGCATCATGGCGACCTGCATGGACATGACCCTTTTTGGGTTATACAATCGTTTTAACACGTTCATGTCTCGATTTAACCATGTCAAATTATTAAATTTTTTTGTGTCACTACCAGTATGGGCATGTGTTATTTGGGGCCCTTGTGTTATTCCTTTAGACCGTTGAATGTGGTATAGTATCAGTATGTGTTTGTGCATAAACGGTAGTGAAGACAGAAAATCAATAGCAATTGAACACATTTGCAGGCAACACTAAAAGGTTGTAAGGGACAGAAAAAAAAAAAAAAAAAAGAAAAAAGGAGTACAACAAAACCGTGTACAAACTGTCAGTGTGACATTCTTTTTAACCCATTATGTACACATAAACTAATCGGGCCCTATCACGGGGTATATTTTTAGTGATTGATTTAGTAATAGATGTGTAACGCCATTTCGAAAGCTAAGGTCATATTCATGCGGTGAACTATATTACACAATTTCACAGAGGAATATGTCGGTGCCTGCGCATATGTGCACCACACACACCCTGAGGGGATAGGAAAGAGGAGAAATAGACCCCTTTAAGTGGGCTAGGGAGGCCCAGTATATTTTTAAATACACTACTTTATTGAAATACCTTTCTCAAACATTCATCTAACAAAGATGTCATTTCCTAGTAAACAAAATATAGGCTATTATCACGCTATTATTATTAGCAAAATCTGGAAGTGATAAAAAGAAATTGAGGCAAAGTCATAAGATTCAATATAGAAATCTCAGGGGAAAAGGAGGAGTTTCCAAAGGTAAAGAATTGCATCTCTCCTGCAGGGCTATATTCACTATGGTGTCAAAGCCTAGCAACACCAACACCACCGATGACGCTGAATAGGACTGTTTGCCTATACTACTTACATTGTCGCCGGCGGAGCGCAGTTTGTAGAAAGGCACAATGTAGAACCAGGACCCTTCATTGCCTGATGAGTCCAGGGTCACCCTCATGGCGTTCTTCTCCAGGAGGGCAGGTAGGCGCTTGTTGACTGTCAAGTACTTGTTAGACTTAAGGTGCAGCAACTGGAGCAGAAAATTGAGAACTCTTAATAACATTCATGTACAATAAGCAATGGGACGCCATGAAAGGATTTCATATCACTTATAAATAGCAACAGCAGTACATAATACTCTTTCAGGAACATCGTATTTCCATTGTGCATGACCGCATTACCACAATAGGCTTACATACCGTAAATCCCCGGTCATAAGCCAGATTTTTTCTCTATTTTGGGCCCAAACCGGCTTCTAAATTTTTCCTAAAGTCCCCCCCCCCCCAGCTTATGACCGTTTTTTTTTTTTTTTACTATAGAATAAAGAGAATATGGTAAAAATTTGACCCAAAAACGGGCTTTTATTTTTTTCCTGAACTCACCCCCCGGCTTATGACCGGGGCCGGCTTGTGACCGGGGATTTACGGTATAAGTGGCATTTCGCGTACAACCCTGAACAATGGAACATCCTATTTGGTGCTATTCATTTTGTCTATATATCAAACGTCCCCCATGTAAATCGCACTCTAAGGTTAGAAAGCCCATAAGATGCTTTACCTCCTCTTTCACACATAACACATTGTAAAAGTCACAATTTAAACGTGATTTTTATGGCATTAACATAATGTTATATTATATACCCCCGTCCTTGTTCGGCTTGATTGCTACATTTATCTTGTCAGTACCTTACAGTCATGTGCCCTTTCCTTACCAGTAATTATTCTGTAACGACAGTATTATGGGTCGTCCCCTATTTTATTATGACAAACACATCGATGAGGCAGGGTATGTTTTTATATAGTGTTGCAGCAGTACAGATCCTCCCCTGCTGCCGATATCCAATATCATCACGAGGAACAGTTTATCGAGTGTAATTGAGCCGACTTTTTGCTAGGCTTTGCCTATATTTTCTACATATTAATAAGTGGCCCGACTTTGATTTTTTCTTAATCTAAAAACAGAACAGAACAGAAACAGAAACAAAAATACTTTCTTTTGGAAAGGTACTACCAGCGTTATCAATGAAATTGAAAAAAAGGATCTCGCAATCGTTGTTTCAAAATCAAATCAAACTGGCACTTATCATTGATATCAATCTATATCGAGAGACAAACGTTTTCACTATTCTTTCTACATGTAATATTGATGAAGGCCATGTCACTGAACTGCTGATGCAGTTCTATATTGGGATAATCCTCTCCCTGTTAATCCCATGCCCCACCCACTGATGACCTTGGACGGCACTAATCCAGTCTGATGAAGGTTGACCCTGGGGAAGGTCGTCGATTAGTAGGTGTTTATCTGCAGATTATGCCGATCTATCGATCATGCTTATACATGTATGGTTGAACATGGGCGGGGACTGGGTGGGGCCCTTCTGGCGTCACATCACAGACTACATGTCGTAAGTACATGTATTAGGAGCTCATCGATACACTCACAATTGGGCTAAACAACTCAACTTATACCCTTAGCTACCCTCTGACAGCTATCACAAATATAATGCAGCAATGTAAATTGCTGATAACTCGAAAAGTGAAAAGCCTATGATTGGCTCCTAGGGGCCATCCATAGATGACATCAGGCAAAATTTGACCTTTTTAGACCCCCCTCATCATGTTTTTTTGCCAATTTTGCAATGCTGAAGGTATATGCAAAATGTATTTCGTCATGCCGGGCCTGCCCCCCCTCCCCCCCTTCAGCATGATATCATTTGTGGATGGCCCCCATGAGTTGTGCACTCATTCTGTTGCATCAGCATTCCCTCACCCAGGTTATTTGCACCACCAAGCCACTATTCGCATAACTCCCGCCAAAACTGCACTATTTGCACCACATTGCCAAAAAAGGCAGGAACGTTGATACCTGGATCAATATCATATACCTTCACCATTGGAGGCAAAAAGTGTCTTATGGCTGCCAACCAACTGAGTCTGTACATTATTGACAATTTCTCAAAATTTACAAAACTTGGTAATGAAATACCTTTTCCTGCAAGACCCCTACATCTCCTCCTTTAATGGCACTACACATTCATTAAGTAATTCTGCCTCTTATATATAAAATTTCCATCTTTTATTAAACTTATTCGCACCACCAAAATGACTGAAAATGAGGTGCCCCAGGGTGTCTCCTTATAACTCGCTTTTCGAGTTAATAATGAAATTCAATATTATCCCGAACAGGAAAATCAGGGATAATGATCGGATAATTCGCCCATAGACACTGCAAATGAACACGTCTCTTCAAATGGAAGAGCGATATTTCACTGCAATATCCATTGTTGACCTTGGCGCTGATATGATGTAAAATGTACATGTGAAACAGTAGACTTGAAACAGGTAAAGCAGTCATAGTGGATAACTAAATGTCAGGGGTTCAATATGCAAAGGTGGGACGCTCTGGTCTGACCACAGATAAGAACTACCAGCCCCTTCACCGATACCAACTTGTGACAGATACTGATTAGAGCCACTAAGTGACAATTTAACGTAATTAGACACTGATCTTCAGAACAGATCATTACCCAGAGATTTTTGTTTGTTTGTTTAGTTTTACGTCCGCGGGCCATCAAGGAACTCAGACATTCTATTTCGAACATGAAGTCCTTTCTCTTCTCTTAGGACAGGTATTTATATGCTGTTTGCCCGACACAGCAGTGACCTTATCTATGGATGACTGAATCTATGAGATGAATGACCACATCTATGAGGAGGGTTGAGGGGGAAAACCGCTACTGGGGCTTCATTCCCCTACTCTTTTCGAATGATAGCAAGTGTTCTTTTATTTGCCTCGCCCCATAGGCAGGGCCAGACAAACCACAGCCTTTGATCACTCAGACATGGTTCACTGAGGGGGACTCCCATGGCAAAAGACAAACATGTAGACCCGGGCCCGCGCATATGGACACCAGCTGCCCACATGCTCACCCCAAGTTTGTTGCCTTTTACGAATCTGGTATGCCCACTGGTAGAATGGAAGGAGAATTCCTCCTTCGTGGACTCCCAATGAAGTTATTCTGCTCCTCTATGCCCTCACATGAAGGTCCCCACTCCACAGGGGGATTACTCTAACCAGAAAGGCCCTTCCATCATCTCCGACTCCCTCCCTCTTTACAGGAAGAAGGCGTGGCCTCTTCATTTGGTAAAATATGGCGAGTTGCTCGGGGCTGCTTGGTGAGCTGCTCAGGGAGTGTGGGTGTGAGGAGATGTTTGCTCACCTGAACCACAGAGCCATACTGGATGATGCTCCCCAGCAGCTTCTTGTTCTCTGACACGTTCTGCTTCTTCTCCAGCTCCGCTGCATGCTGCAATTAAACAAAAGGACAATTAATACATGGTAGAGGAAAATATTCACTCTCTACTTCCAATTAGAAGATCTTTATTACTTTTAAATATATATCTAAAAGTAATAGAGATCTTCTAATCTAAATAAATATATGATCATATATTTAAACGACGATAGTGTATGAGCCCTGTACAGTCCAGGACAACAGATTATATTCCTTTGGTTGTATGTTCACTCATCTTATTTAAAGGGACCGATATTTCAGACATCCTACCCCTCGATCCACCTTCGCCCCAGTTATCAGTGAATTGAGACAAAAACATCAAAAAGTTTCTAATTGTGGCAATTAAGCCATTCAAAGAAGATTCCAATCCTGTTCAGAAACATATATGCATATAGGGCCCATATCCTCATCAATATAGCATGTCATTTCTATGTACACTCGGAGTGTCCTTGTAAACAACATAAAAAACATATAACGGTAGTCTATTAACACATATTTCCAGAATAGCTATGGGTACAGCTGCTTTGTATATACAGCATATATGCTCTTAATGAAATACAGCTGGACCCGTAGAAACTATGGGGAGAGAACACACACTCTATTATCATTTTGTTTAGAATAGTTGTGAGAAGGTAATGAGATTCATAAAATAAGTAATGAGTAGTGCAGAAATGTATCTGACCCCGTCGAGTGGCATACATTAGTAATTACAAGATATGTGTTTCACTTACAAACTCTTTATTGTAAGCCTAATTTTACTCTTATCCTATAATAAGTGTCTTTGGTATTAATTTAAACACAGATATCATCATACAACTAGGACTTGGAAAATCGCCATGTGGCCTGTGAAGAATCATGTGATGATTGAAGTGGCTGATAGCTATCTGACATATCAAGGTGTATCTGAGATCGAGTGGTGGGAGAGGATGACATACTCTTGATAACACCAGTACCCCATGTGAATTTATCTACAAGTAGCTAAGTACGAATCCCTCCCCCAACTGAAAACATTCAGCAGTGAGTGCTGCATATGTTTAAATGCTGACACAGCATACAGATAGCCTGGTTCACCTGAAAAGCTGGAAAGAGGTTAGTAGCGGTAGAGGGTATCTTTATGAGTCTGACTGTGTGAGGGCTCTCTGACACCTTTACGTGTACAAAACACTCATAAACCACCTTACACAGCTGTATATATATATATATATATATATATATATATATATATATATATATATATATATATATATATATATATATACATGTTTTTTTTTATCCTCCTAGGTTATCGTGACCTCATCTTTTTTCTTCTTTTTGTACATTTATTTTTTCAAATGTCCACATTACTGCGTTGTTGGAGATGATACAGTTCATTTACTCCCCGTGAAGTTCCCCATTACAATTGATTAGATCTACTGGCATATCAATTTTTCCTGTGTATTTTATAGGTAGTGTTGAAATGGGGGTGTCCTGGATGTGAAAATAGATTGCCCTAGACTCTGGCCTTAGACCTACCCCTACACCTCACACAGTATAAGTATCAGTCCCTGTATCATTAGTCCCAGAATGAATACACCTGTGTCCCTCCTGCACACGTGCACTCAGTCTCAGCTACAACCCCAAGGTACATATCCGACATGTGCGACCATTTTATTCAAAGACAGTGGTCAAAGACTCCCCTGCCCCCAATAACAATTTAGAAATATAAGCATGAATTCTTGGAGACTCAGAATTCTAGGTCTGTATGATTGTACTATGAATTAGCAATACACAGTACATGTATTCATATTTCCAACGTTGATATATTCTATATCTATGTGGATGATTTGATCAAATACCGCTAGCGCTAAGTAATTTATTTATGCAGAGTCTAAGTGTATTACGAGGGAGGACAGTGGAATATTCGCCCTGTATATCGACCCCTAATGAGAGCGGCATCTGTAAATATTTGTCCTATGTCTGCAATAGACATTTCATGGGTCTGAGATGTGTGAGTAACACAGGAATGCCTGCGTCCTGGCATATTAAAACAAATCACTGTTCCCCAGAATTTCTGTCATATTTGCCCCCTGTGAATAATGAGAGCTATGGAGGTGGATTGCTTAAAGTCAGAGGGATTTTATATATAGTTGGCATTTGTTATAAAGTACTATATCAATGTTTTTTTCTCCTTTTTTTTCATTTGATTGATGTCAAGATCAATGGTTATCAGTTACTTTATTTTAAACTTTACTTGTTGATTGATTGATCCATTATACTACCCCTATATACTACGTTTTGTCACGGAAATGGTGTAATTTCCTGCCCTGGTCCAGGTTCATTTGAAGCTAATGGCCCAAGCACTTCATAGGGGCTCCCAACGACATGTCACAGATGTCTTTTTTTCAGTTGACCTTGTGCAAATACATACCTGTGAGCTGCAATAGCAGGTAGGCCCAGGTCAGATATATTGGACACCGACTGCCACAAGACATCACAGGGTTTTTCGCCTTTTATGATTGTTATTAGGGAAAGCTCCCAATGGAGCTATTCTGCTCCTGCATTTCCCAGGTGGGGGGGGGGGGGGCACTCAGATTTCTTCTGACGGGGGTGTGCGGCTGGGCCTCTGACAACCCTTACCCTTGGTGAGAGGGATTTTGGGCAAAAGGTGACCCTTGCTGAGAGGGATTTTGGTCAGAAATGTGCACAATTAAGTGTTTTAGCTGAAAATTTACCCTTGATGTGAGGAATTTTTGTCAAAACTGCCCACATTTGGCAGAAGTTTTTAAGAAAATTCTGAAAACTGACACTTATTTGGATGCGTAGGGTCAAAATATGAGAAAAGTGACCCTTGGTGAGAGGGATTTTGGCTAAAAGTGACCCTTGGTGAGAGGGATATTGACCAATTTAGACCCTTGGTGAGAGGGATTTTGGCCAAAAAGTGGCCTTGCCAGCCGCACACCCCTGTCAGTGACATATAGTGAGTGCCCCCCCCGGGCTGCATTTCCACATCATGAAGGCCTTAACCCCTTCTGATGGGGAGGGATTAAAAGATTTAGCATCTTTTAAGAAAAGAAAAGCTTGTGCGCTACTATACATCAAAAGAAAGGGGGGGGGGGTGAAATTCTACACGCATCTGGCAGGGGACAGAAAAGATTTGATCGTTGTCGAGATGAGGTAGTAAAATATTGTTTTGGGTCTGCACAAAAACTCACCCTCCCCCCCTCGTTGAAAAAGAATGACCACTCCTGAAAATGCCCAACATGTCCCAGCAGTAACACAGTCTTTAACGTAATCCCTATAAGGATAGAGACACAACTGCTGTAGTAGTTACTGTAGCACAGCTTCCCACGCTTGCATCCTGTCCGCCCACTCTACAGTTTTGCTACATTTCATTGCGTGTAACCCGAGAAAGGTACTACTCAAGTACTGTTGACAATGCATTACCGTGCTCACCCCTCCCTAGGAGAGCGGTTGATATTTTCGAAGCCACCCTGAACACATGGGATGAACAGCTATAGATAGATTCTATGTACCGGTATTTGTTACCATGGTAGCATCTTGGTACACTTCAGAGCTATTGGCCACTAGCTGGTATGGAGCTGGTTCCGGTGACACACACTGATAAGAACTGATAAGATGGGACCAGCATGTCCCTGGAAATGGTTGTTAGAGTGAGTAATAGATGTTTAACGCCATTTCGACAGCTAAGGTCATATTCATGGCGAGAAAGACATTACACATGTTCACAGGGGAATGTGTGCCCGCACATATGTGCACCACACACATCCGAGGGGATAGGAAAGGGGAGAAATAGACCCTTTTAAGTGGGCTAGGGAAGCCCAGAAATGGTTGTTAACCAGGGACAAGGTACCCATCATTGTATGTGTTATAAGTGGGTTTTACCTCAACCAGCAAAATTCAAAATGGCTGCTCCACTAAGCCTCCATACTCAGGGATTTTGAAAGGGCCGCGCAACGCGCATATTGCGCATTTAAAACAGAAATAGCGCATTAAATACTCCATAAAATGCGCCATTGGTGCATTGGCATCATCGGCATGGTCTCAAAATGTTTTTCAAAATTTCAATTCAAGCTGAGATGTATAGGACATATAGTAGTGTAACATATCGTTGGAAAGCCAAGAGCATAACGGAAACAGCTAGGTGCATCTCACTTTGATTCTTATGGTTGTTCTGTGCACTTATTATGTTGAATACAGTATGATAAAACTACCCAAAAAAAAAAGAAGAAATAATCATACCCCACTCACTGCCATAGCATTTTGGCTGAAATGTATATATTGGCCCATTGGTCTCCAAAATGGCGCATTGTTTTGGCCATGAATGCGCCATTGGCTCATTGGAAAAATTCCTATCAAAATCCCTGCATACTGAGTCCTATAGGACACGCATAGCTATACTATAGACCTAATCAAGAGTGAGAAGTCAGCGGAAACGCTGAGAAGTGTAATGAATAGAGGAGTGGGATTCTCACACATCGGGCGATGCGAGAGGTAAAAGTGCTTATAAATACCTATAGTCCACTGGGCCTCTTCGGCCGACTTTGGCCAAAATTGGCCGAAGAGGCCCTGTGGACTATAGGTGTTAGGAGGGAATGGCTGCTATTCAATATATATATATATATATATATATATATATATATATATATTTATATATATATATATATATATATATATATATATATATATATATATATATATATATATATATATATATAAATATATGTAGTATCTGTTTGAGTGTGTACGTGTATAATACAACAGGTAAAGGTAGCGGAATAGACTGCCGATCTTGGAGTTGTCTTCCCATAAGACCTGTTTCTGTCATAGCAGCTATAATGTTGAAGGGTATGGGGCTCAGATGGTGTATCTCACACATCTGCGTCGTATACACTTACTGCAGTATGGCAGATATATGACGCTGCCTGCATCATTAAATGGTGAAATAGGAGAGATATTCTACTTTAATCAGCAATCTGACACATTGTTGTGCATATATAAATGTGAATTCTGAATGCTACAAAAGATTCCTGAATTTTGATACAGTACATATAATAGATGAATGGATGTCCTTCTGTTCAATTTGTTTTCATTCCTGAGAATATTACAGGTTATATTCGTTCCATTGTTCTTTAAGGTTATCATAATGTAGGCCCTATTGTAAGACGTGAAAGTAGAACTATGGCTATATGCCTTAGACATCCATCACTTTCCCTATAAACAGCCTTTATTAGTACTATTACGAGTAACAAGGGCTTCACTTTCTACTGTCCCATTGAAGGGTCACCTCTCCCAGATGCACACAAAGCAAACTTTCTAATCATGTAGCAGACATAAGATACTACCCCGTTATGACCCGCAATGACCGTCGTGCTGATTGCTTCTCCTGCTGCAGACTCCATTTCCGGTCTGTGGCGTTACTTCCGGTTGTAGCTGACTGCTTGTTCCTGGAGCTCTGTAGTAGAAAACATGGTCTGGTAGACAGGGACCAGCTCATCAAGGGTCTTTGCAGTGTCGGCTTGCCCCTTCTCACTGCCTTGTGATCTTTTTCTCAGAGGGTGAGAAATTCGCTGCATGCTTTCGAGATTGAATGAGGCCTCGCACAACGTGAGAAATGACGGCTTTGTTACGACTGCAGCTGTGAATTTCCCTGATTCTGCACAGAATTACCAAGAAAAGATGGTCATGGAACACTAGTAGACTATAACTTTCTCATATCATATTGTCAGACACCTGTTGGACATATGAGTAAGCCAGGCGTAAGGTATTGTAGATGTCGGGAGATATTTGGTTGGCAGTGGTATGTTCTTTATATTGGTATTCAAGTAATGATTCATTTCCACCTTGTGTATTCAGATATATTGCTCACAACAGTCTCCAAGGGGTGTATAGAAATATAGTTGGTAGCGAGAGCCTTACATTAATAGTCCACGAGTAGGAATAATTGCACTGGAGAGACAAATGTTCAATTTAATCAGCATAGTCATTCTGTGTATACTTGATATTCATGAATCTGCAAATGTGTCGTTTTATAAAGAATGACAATGCCTTATGAACCACCCGCCACTTTAAGTTGGATAATACCAATGCAAAGAACACATTAGCCTACACAAAATTGTCGGGTCTGATTATCATTTTAGTCACGGAAGCATTAGAGACAATGGATTCAAATGTAATTTCATTGTAAGCCACCCTACTCCATTTTATGGATGCTTCAATATATTTAATTCTCCCATATTTTGAAAGTAGCCCCACAAATTTAAAAATCAGTGATAGATTCTCATCTAAGTGAAGATGGCCCGTGGTACTACATGTATATGTCCATCCTATTTCCGAGTTCCCTTTGTTACAATACTGAAATGTTTACTTCAGATTTAGGATAATATATTTCTGCCTAGTGGAGAAAACTGTCAACACAAATCAATTTGTCTTCAATAACCCTCAATCATAGTAAAGTTCTCTCTAAAAATCTTCGAGAACATCGATTTGTCATCCCATCCAGGCAAATAGCCCCATATCCGGAGTATTCACTACATGAAAACAGAGAAAACTTACAGCTGAAGAAAACGTGGTTATTTCATATTGTGTGGGCATAGAACGCATGCCTCACAATTTCAGCCGGCAAAGTTATTCCTAAGGAAGCAGATGAATAAATTTACATTATATTGCATCTATACCAAAGAAAAAGGGAAGGGCCATCTATCAGTATGGGGCATCACGAGGTCTGTATTAGGAGCGGTAGCTCATTTCTTCCCAGGTAAATAACCCCTCAGTTACTCATTATTAGCCATGGTAGTAGCAGGTGTTTACTAGGAAATGGTTTCCATTTTAAAGTTGGTGCTATTTGTTGCTGGCTGTGGCGGGTATCTTCAGACCTGTACCACGGAGTGATCCTATGATTGGGACGCAATCCTGAGAGGACAATACATGTATACGGCCTTAATTCCGTTGTATTTTCTTCTACCTGTATCTTTGAAATTTTGCATACTGATGTTTACAAACTCCTACAAATAGGGTGAAATACGAGAATACTGCAAAGTCCTATTTTCAACAACTACATCTTCTTATCATTGTTTATCAATATAGTTGGCAATAGCTGTACATCGACTGAATGAGTAGTTGGGATCTTACATGAATCTTCCTATTTCCCACTGACAGATATAAATGATGTTTTCAGCATCAACGTATCTGTCCGAGCAGACCTCCTGGGAAATTGAAAACGAAAATACACATCCTCCATTGGATGTTTATTGGGCATTTTCTACGAGAAATTCCCAAATGAATCATGTGACTGTATCCGAGGCCATGACGATTTTAGAATATGAGCAGACAAAGCCTCTGTCCCATCTATATCCATAGACTTTCTGAAAGATGTTAATAATGTAGCTGGACATCTCTTTCAAGCTCCACAATGCTATCAAGCTTGTATAAGTGTGAATATTACAGGAATAAATGCCACTACCGGCATATGTGCTCATTTCCTATATATATACCTACATCTATTTTAATACTTCCCATACCTCACAGGCTCTCAGGCAACATATTTTGGACCAATTCTGAGACCTGTGTTGTCATTACTGGCACATGGAGTTGCCACATGACAGGCAGACATAGGGACTGGAGCAGTGGAGCACCTTATCAGTGGTCAGCACGAATACTGATAACCCAGATAGGCCAGGATCCATCAACATGTACAGGGAGTGCGCTATCAATGTGACATGGTGGCCTATCTCTAACCTCTCTAACTTGATACAGTCTAAGTTCTGATATGAAGGGGACTTGGCTGATGGACAAGCCAACCTACAACAATCCAACCTTCATCTGGGTATTATGGGATAACCTGACACAACTTGTGCCTCATGTGGAGAGTGAGTAGACCTAGTCACAGAAAGGACACGATAAGCCATGTACATGTTAGTGCAGGTTGAAGAACAAACAGTGTCACCGGCATTGTTCAGGTGGCGGGGGGGGGGGGGGGTCAATGGCTCTAATTATATTTCAGGAATACCTAATTCTATGTTCCAATATTGCCTTGAACTCAGCCCTATAACTCTGTGATCGCGTGCATCAAACCGTTTCGAGAACTCTAGGTTGCAGAACACCAATTGACGGGAGGTGGCAGCAGGAGACACTTTGTAGCTCCGCACTGAAGGGTGTTGTACAATGATTATTGGTCTAAAATCTGACAGTGGGTAGGCAAACCAGGTATCAAATTAATCTTTAGGGTGTATATTAATCGATTTGAGTGTTATTTAGGCTGATATTTGATGGTAAGTTGAGGGAGGTGCACTCTATTTAATTAAAGAATTTATTTAAATCATTCACTGCAAAACCCCCAAATCTGGGTACGTCCGCACTCTAAGGCCTATAGCACAAAAGTTAATCACATTGTACCACATGCCATGGCCCTAAATTATTGGGAAAAATGTATATCTACAAGAAAATAATAGTGGCTAAGCCCAGATACTTGCACAAGTATTTTATTTTCGCCCAAAAGCTATATAGGCCAACAGTGGAAAAATAATTAGTGTTCTGCAGCCTCTACGGGCTATATAGGGCCTTCTACCAAGTTTGTCAAATCTTGCTAAAATGTGTTTATTTTGCTTAGGGTAAGTCAGTTAGACAATGTTATAGTGAGAAAGTGCAAGGGAATCAATAAAATTAGTGAGAAATCACTGAAAATCGTAGTAGCGGAGTTTCGGCCTTGGAGAGGTTTATGAGAAATATTCTGGTGTCAATCCGCAAGCCTGATACTTCTCTCTGGGGGGTGCCAGGTAACCAAAATTATGGTTTTCAGGGTCAATACGACCTGAAGTTTACATTCTCAGCTGTTTCCATCTATTTCTATCGTCCTCAGTGCTCTATGGGAGGCCTTTTCATACATTGGGGGAAAACATAATTTTTCTCTCCCTGAGCTATGCAGCCAATGAATGTCTACTGACACTTAATAAAATGTCCTTGTATTCACCATATCTGGTAAATTTTGTTGTCCTCACATGGGGGAGCTTGAATAATGTGTAAATAGGGCCATCTAAGCCATTACACATGGAGTTAAGATGCATTTTGTTGAATTTATTCCTTTATAGCATTATATTTCTGAGGGTTTTTCATACATTTTAGCCAGATATTTCTGTGAATTATAGCACCTAGAGAGAGAATAACACTCAGCACCTCATGTGGTGCTCCTTGGCTATCAGCATGTCAAATTTCTTGGCCCTGTGACCATTTTTTCTATGGGAAAGCACCATACCTCCATGTCAATGTTAGAAATCAATGAAATCTATGGAGAGCGCACAGACTGATACCCGCTCTGGGAATTGATTCTCAGAGAGATTTGAGGGGCCTGAGCGGCATAAAAGTAAAAGATTCTGGATAAGACATTACTGGGCCAGTGAATAAAAGCTTTCCAAGCTATTTCATTGACCACCAAGATTCCAACCCAGGCCTTTAGGTTGCAGAACACCCATTGACAGGAGGTGGCAGCAGGAGACACTTTGTAGCTCCGCACTGAAGGGTGTTGTACAATGATTATTGGTCTAAAATCTGATAGTGGGTAGGCAAACCAGGTATCAAATTAATCCTTAGGGTGTATATTAATCAATTTGAGTGTTATTTAGGCTGATATTTGATGGTAAGTTGAGGGGGGTGCACTCTATTTAATTAAAGAATTTATTTAAATCATTCACTGCAAAACCCCCAAATCTGGGTATGTCCGCACTCTAAGGCCTATAGCACAAAAGTTAATCACATTGTACCACATGCCATGGCCCTAAATTATTGGGAAAAATGTATATCTACAAGAAAATAATAGTGGCTAAGCCCAGATACTTGCACAAGTATTTTATTTTCGCCCAAAAGCTATATAGGCCAACAGTGGAAAATAATTAGTGTTCTGCAGCCTCTAGCGACTTGCTCACTACTAGGTTCCTTGAATTAGCAGGGAGCCACGTCAGGCTGTATGGATTCCTTTATGTATTTTCCCCGCTTATACTGAACGTGATAAGTTCCGGAAATGTGTAAAACTGTCAGGAAGCAATGAGTTTTCCAAAACAAATTGTGTATTAGATAATCAGGAGTTAACAACCTGGCTTCATGGCATATTGCTGCATTGTCAACTGGACGATGTCGTCACAAAGTGGCCCCCAGAGTAGGACATTTAAGTTTTTTTGTTCAGTTCTTGGCAAGAATTTAACATACATTTTAAGACAAGGGGGCAATGCCACAGGATTATACAATGGAGTTGTAAGGCCAATGGTCTCTATTATATTTAGGACTGTGTGTGTGTGAGGTGGGTGGGTGGGTGGGGGGGGGGTGTTAGTGCTAATCCTCACCCAGTGACCATGATAGCTGTCATGGTGGTGGACAGAGGTTCTCTTCTATATGTGTGTGTCTATGAGGGGGGAGTGTTAGAGGGGTGGGAGATATGTAAACACTGGGTAATTATCTGGTATTCTGTTTGTTTGAAGGGGGAGGGGCTATTGTCACTAGTGTCATAAACATTCTTGAAGGGCCACTACAGACTTTCCATCACAGGTAAGAGTATTTTGCTAGCTATGTGTATGTGACACCCACAGGATATTCCCAGATCTGACATTGTGCATTCTATGCCCTGAGCACTCATGACTAAAGTGACACTACAAAATGTTAGGGAATTACTGACTCTAGGCTGTAGACTCTTCAGACTGGAAATAATCCACCCCCTGTTCCTACTCTGAGCAAGGGTTTTCTTGAAGAGAGGATCTGGTGATTTTTGAGCTCAGACCCATACCCTCCGTAGTAAAAGCCAAGGACCATTGGCTTAAAAACCCCGAAACTACAAAACTGCATTTACTTCTGACTCACTAATTAATATAGAGTACCAAGTACATGTAGTGACTCTTGGTTGCAGCAAATGCTCATTGCAGCCTCCTGAGAGCTGTTCACCTGCAGCTCGGGACGCATGTTCCCATAATATAGGTCCCCATAAAATCCTGCTTAGGATGCTAGTCAATGCCACCCGAACCCTATATATAATGTTCTGCCCTCCTCCTCAAACATCCCCTCATCCATCCATCCATCCTTTCCAACATTCCGATATATAAATCTCAAACCAATATGTCATACATGTGGCTGGGATGTAGAAGATACTATGTACTTTAGATAAAGGGGAAACTGCAAATCATTTCCTGATACTGTACGCACATTTGGGTCAAATGTTGATACTTTCCATTCCTTAGCAATAGCATGTGAAATCAGTGCAGATGGTCATTGTGAATGTCATCTCCCTTCACTTATCTTTACTGAATAGCAGCACTCAATCCACCTATCCATGTTTCTGTGTAGCAGAAGTACTGCCTGCGAAATTAATTTCCTGTTGCTGGCTGCAGCTGCATCTTGTTGTCAGGAGAAGAGGCTGGCTGGCTGTCCCTAGGGTATGGAGAATAAAGACGGCCAGCAGAAGGACACTACTACTACATGGAGGAGATTTCAGGGTGCGCTCTCTATAACCTCATCTGTTTGCTGTTTTTCTTGGTCATGACAACAGCCTCTGCTGCAGAAGCCACTAGGTTTAGAAAGGGCTAGTTGCTCCATCCCCATGGGTTGTTATGCTTTCATCTTTGAAGTACATGTCTATATTAGGCAGGTTGGATATTATTACGACAGTAAAGGATAAAAAAAATGTTTGCTCCTTTGTCACAACATAGGCTATTCGTTGTTTTCTACTTTTGTTAGAGTCTGGGTGGATAACTGAAGCAAGGGATACATTGTCATTGTTTGAGCTCTATATGCTTGGTCTTTCGTGTATGACGCCAGATATAAAGTACGGTATGATCCCTGGTTGTCATCTGAATAGGTGGGGCATAGCTGCAAAGAAGAGCGTGTACATAAATGATTCCCTTGTAGTACGTCGTCTTCTGGTGTCCATTTTCAGCTTATAAGGCCATAATGTTATCATCTCCTTTTTTGGAGGGCCATGTAAAAGGATATCAAGGGCAGCTCTAAAGGTCAGCGTACATCAGGAGTATTACACATAGGGCTTTGTGCCCACTCACTATACTCCTTTAAGGCTTGTGTGTGCTCCGTCCTAGAGACTTCTCCTGCATAGACTGTCTGAAGAGGCGCACTATGGAGGCCCTCAGGGATGTGGCACTGTGGTCACATCCAATCAGGGACCACCCCGTTCATTAACCTTTCAAAGAATAGAGCCTGTTCCCAGGCTATACCACTAGTTTACTGCGTTTTATAAAATCCAAGGAGATACTAAGGGAAGTATATATAAGGTGTTCTACTAAGGCATTGTGCCTTTGTGACTAAATTATATCATTTCCAATATAGATATGTTCTAAACATCTAAATGATTATGACTATATGTTAAACCTGCCGGGAATATGTCTCCTATTGAAAGTGAGGGACTTTTTCTAATAGGGCAGAGGCAATGGCTATAATTCTAAAGGTTTCCCAAGCTCCCCAACAGAGGGTAAACAGGTTACAGGAGCTTAGCAATGACTCTTAATTCCCATGGTGGTAGTTAGGGTCGATTGCAGTTGCCCTTTGCTCGGTAGAAGTCTATGGCGCGGAAAGAAGTTTGAAAGGTGGGTCCAAACTTTTGTAATTCTTTATTTCCGATAATCTCTACTTTTATTCATTGTGAAATATAGTTTATATCTAGAAGGGGAATATAAATCACCTTGACCTCCAGCCAGTGTAAAACAGCAATCACCGTAATCTCTCGCGTAGAAGGCGCAGCTCGCGTAGAAGGCGCACCCCCGACTCAGAGAAGGCTGGTTCGCGTAGAAGGCCCACATACCTTCTCTGAATTGGTACACTGAAAAAGCCCGCGTATAAGGCGCACCCCTAACTCAGGGGGTCTGGTCCGCGTACAAGGCGCACCTCGTCCATGGCCTGCTACAAGGAGACGAGGGTCTCCTTGTAGTTGGGGATAGCCTTAGGTAGGGTTAAGATCAGGTTGAGTATGATGCTGATCATATATTTTTTTTGAATGCCACAAATGAGGTGTGACCTGAAGTAGAACTTATCTCTAACATTGTATTATCAGTTCTTTTGATTTCTTTTCATACATTCATGCATTCTATCAATGTTGTAGCATGTTAGGGAATGAATTTAAATCATAACATTATCTAAACATAGTTGGAACATCTGTTCTAAAGTCAAACATACAGCAAGTGTATATAAATGGTATACTGGCTCCATCTGGTGGCACTTCTAGTATCCATGTAGTCCATCACTACTGTACTGATACACTGTAAACATGATCATTTATAATCATGTGTTCAATAGGAATGGTTCCTAGAAGTGCCACCAGATGGAGCCAGTATACCATTTATATACACTTGCTGTATGTTTGACTTTAGAACAGATGTTCCAACTATGTTTAGATAATGTTATGATTTAAATTCATTCCCTAACATGCTACAACATTGATAGAATGCATGAATGTATGAAAATAAATCAAAAGAACTGATAATACAATGTTAGAGATAAGTTATACTTCAAGTCACACCTCATTTGTGGCATTCAAAAAAATATATGATCAGCATCATACCCACCTTATCTAAATTGGGGTACCAGTTAAACCCGCGTATAAGGCGCACCCCCAACTCAAGGCAGCCTGCCTCTCGCGTATAAGACCCATGCACGATCTGATTCGCGTATAAGACGCGCCTTATACGCGGGAGATTACGGCAGTTCCTGTTTGCTCTGATTTATACAGCTTTGTCTATTTTTCGTGAGAAATCCGTTTATTTTAGAGACCATTTACAGTGCCTCGAATTAAATACATCACACGTGGATTTACCCTCTCTAAAAGCCTGACCTACAACATTGCTAATTCCAGACCATGTGAGGTCGTTGTTGGGTAAGGACATGCACTAGGGTAATTGCTGAGAGTAGCCTACCAGTAAAAGGTGGGCTCCTCTCAGGACTGAGGGCAATGAGAGCATCCCACTCCTTCCTATTACATTCTTCCCTGCCCTCTACATTCGAGGCTGATTTTGCCTTGCGTGATGAGACTTCTACAGGAACAACATGGTATGGTAAATAAAGCAGTCATGGCGTGCATGAGCATCTTTGAGGTACTGATGCCACTTGCTTAAGAACTGGTAACGTGGTAGATTCTTTACTGAAATATAACTCATGTCCCTTTTTCTTCGTCTCTGATTTCACCAATGTAGTCACGCAAACCGTTTTGGACTGCAATTTTCCATCAATGAGTAAGCTGAGAATATTAAGAACTCAAAACATATATCAATGTGTAGATTTCTTGATATATGATCTGGAAATGCATGCACATGCTGGGTACAGCAGCTTCAAAATTGTACACATATCCGCTTCTATCAGTGGCTTTCATAATTACATTGTATCGATTTCGGCTAACAAGAAGCATTTCTTGAAAAAAGAAATTTACACCTCATGCAAAGCAATCATTTGGCAAAGACTATGTCATGTTATTAAGGTATTCTACACTTACATGAATCTTCATTCTAATTCAAATCACCAAGGAACTATAGAAGTCAATAATTGATTTTGATGGTTTTGATGAAACCATTGTCTCTTGAAATATTCAAAGATTATGGCCTTGACTGGTCCTGTCACAGGCCTCCTTCGTTTAAAATCTGCCAATACCAGTCACTTACAACGATGCTTTGAAAATGTTTAATTCTAAGAAGACCTACCTAATGGTAATGATCTGTTTTACCATAAAAAACTGAACTAGAAAATATGGACAGGTAGCTTCAACTAAATCAGCCAAGCTATCACTACGATTGGTCTATTATTAGCTTCAACAGTCGGCTTGCTTCTCAAAAATTATCCAAATATGATGGCTCCATGCAATTACCAGTAATGGAAATAAAACTAAGCAGCCTTACAAGGATATCTTTGCTTCGAAGCTTAATTTCGTGTCCTTTTCCCGAACTGAGTGATCTTTAATAGCATGGACACACAGACTCATTTATTACATACTTCGGGAGAAATTATGAACTGAACTTCGACTTATTTCATCATAAGGTTCGATGAATATGTCCTTTCTTGCCCCCATTAACGCGTGAGAATAGGCAATGACTGAAGAAAAACTATAGCAGTACTATAACAAATTCAAATTTCATTATGGCTGAAGAAATTGGTGAAGTTAATGTTTCACATGCTTAAAAGTAGAAGGAAGATGACTAAAAATGCATCTATCGTGTTTCTTTCTGGGTTTATTAAATGCAGCATTGACCCTTCTCAAGTCATGTAAATGGAAACACACCTTTATTTTTTTGGCCATAGTTTTCTATCATTATCTGACAAAGAGTCTTTAGGCTGTCAGACACTATTTAAGGATGCGACATGCGGGCAGCTGTTAATTAATACTCCTAAAATACTCGTAAATGACAGTCTCTTATCTCTGCTATTACATTGAATTATTCATATACACAGCCATAAAACGAATATATTTAATTTCTGTCCTATGAAGAATATATTGTGTCTGACACTAATAACTCCACAAAATCCCGGTCTTTATATCCATAGACATCACTGTGGTCTACTTTTAGTAGTTCTGAGAATTAGGAGTGAATAAGTGCCATAGAGCAGATCATTCTGAATTGGTCAACTGGGGAAGCCTGCAGGCTGACATATATATATATATATATATATATATATATATATATATATATATATATATATATATATATATATATACACTGGGCCCCTTGTGTTCATCGGCAGACCCTGCTGCGCTTCGCTCTGCTAACGTGTTCTCCTAGGTTAAAGGGATAGATTCCGTTGGTGTACATACGAACTGAAGTCCTGCTGTGTCCTTACAGCATGTGTATACTGCTTCCACACAGAGGTGCTAATTTTTATTGCCCCACAGGTGGTCCTGTTTGAAGTTTGGTCTGTGTGGGGTCATTAGGGTTTGGGGGTGGAGGTTGGAGCAGCTCCATAAACTGACCAACAACTCAACAGAAGTGGGTTGGTGTCTATTGATGGACCAGCCTAATTTCAAAATTCTGACAGTTGGAGAAAATAAAATACTCAATTTCTGATTGTTTTATTCATCAGAAAAAGCTGATTTTAGCTATACCTATCATTGAGGTACTCACACATATGGTATGTGCTTTGCAGAAAATAGTATTCACTAAAGACAGAGATATTTAGGATAACTTGGCATATTTGACCAGAGCTCTTTACCCCACCTTATATGAGACCCCCTGTGGGATCACAGGCTGTTCCGTCCTATTTATAGTCTTCGTTCCCCTTTAAGACGCCCAGCGAGAACCGACGTGCACCAGTCTAACATATATACCTCTCTATTCAGCAACCTCTACTTTCTACTACAAGACTGCGGAGCTGGCAGTAACGCCTATGGCAATAAGTAGCATAGCAGCGATGCCTGTGGCTGGAATCATATCAACGACAACGCCTTAACTATAGACTTCATCAAACATAGAAACTGTAGACAGCTCACTATTGCAAGAGGATTCGCCTTCCCCATGAAAAACCCCATAGCGCAGTAGATGAACTGAAGGCAACTGATTTCCCTCGTTTGTCATATTGTCCTGATCAAATACAAATCATGTAAAACCTTTTTCCCCCAGAATCTGTCCATATGCGATGGCGGATGAGTCTGGAGAGAGAATATTATTCTTCCTATCATCGTGAGAGCAGCTCACCTCAGCTCTTTTATGGGAGTAAGCAGGCTCTGTTTAGCTATTCATTCTATACATCACCTATAGCAAATTAGTTATTCCGCCTGCACCAACATTTCCCCTTTCTAGCACTTTAGCGCCAAAGACCTATGGGCATAGATCTACGCATAGATCTACACTCATCACCAAATGGCGCTGTTAGTTTTATTATTGATTTCAACAACAGGCTTAGCTTCTCTGCTCTATTCTGCTCACAGTAATTTAGATGATAAAACAATGTCATTGTATTCTGCTTTACCTATCAGTAATCTTGACATAGAGGACTTGTGAGAGATATGAGCTGACAGCTTTCACTAAGTCGTCTACTCTACAGCACTCAGTGAGAACAATTGCCGTTCATGTGTCCCTGTCAAAGGACATGTCTGAAAGCCCAGTCGTCTAATTACTTTAGATCCCGCTTCAGAGATTTCCCTCTGATAACTGATAAAACCAAGTGTCTAGGTAGTCTCCTTTGTTATAGCAATCAATATAACTACAATGTATAGTGCTCAACTTGACTAATTCTAAGTAATATTAGTATCATACGAAATATATAGAGCTACATTCCTTTCTAAAACAGTAAATGCACAGGATTAGTAATAGCGCCAGGAAATATTCCGGAGAATACATATATATGTACACCAATCCCTTTGTATTAGTCATGCGACTTAATATCGGCTCAGTCCCTGGTTAACATAGGCCCAGATCATCACAGACGTTTCCATATACTGTACATATTTATACAACCATGGTAATAATCATGAATATTTTTGTATATTATCACCAATATATGGATGCCCTCGGCCATCCAGCTGGGTTGGTGGACATGGACTAGGCCCTGTTTACATCTCCTACAAGTATCCCACATTATGCTCTCACTAACTTATCACAGCCTGTGTTCACACCAACAGACCCTGCCAGCAGAACTTCCTGTAGGCGCTAAACACTCCTCAGACACCACTGCTGACGGGAGCAGCTCAGAGATGCTCACAAGAACACTCGATTTCAAGTGAGTAGCTGCCTCCATTGGTTTACACCGTTTTGATTTTAACGGGTCTCTTAGGGGATGGGAGATGATGAAGTGCAGCAGTACCACTAGCTCAAATGTTGAGTTGCTCCAGGGTTAATTCAAATTAGTGGGTACCAAGCAATCATTTACAGCCACACGATCCAATGCCAAATGCACAGTCCGTTCTGCAGCAATGGCCACTGGCAGCAAGAAAGAAAACGAAAAATCTCCAGGTGGTAGCTTGGGACATACTCTATCTGCACCCATTGCACATTCGGTATATAGGTAACTAAGTGCCCTCGTTCCCAGGATGTGGTACATGTACTCAAGTCCAGAATAATGGCCTAGTCTCAACCAGGACACACTGCAGAACGAATGAATTAGCAGAGAGATAAATTAATCCTAATCCGTATCCTGAACACTACTACTCCCTGAGCTCACATAAAGTGGTTTGACTGCCCCTATACATTCCATAAACACATTATGAAAGGGTGAATACACCAGGGTTTTGTTTAAAAGCCGCTAATGACAGGCTTGGTGCAACGATCTATGATTGCTCCCATGGAGAGAGCTGGGGAGGGGGCAGGTCTGGGGTTAGAGCATATATATGTGTGGTGGCTCTGCTTCCAAAGCACACCACACATTACCTCGGGCACAGCTTTTATCGCCCACCTGGCCCAGTGAGCTGCTCAGGCGGTTGTCCACACGTACAGTAGTGATGTGTGAGCAGCTCGGCTGATCTATTACCAACAGGGCAGGAGCAGCTCGTTCAGGGGGATCATGGATTATCACTGCAACTGCTCATTCATCCCCCACCTCCGGGCTTAGCGATCAAAGACTCAGCAATGTGAGACACAAAGCAGAACCAATTTAAACCAGAGCTGAGCTGCTCATTTGGTAGTTTAATACCATATTTAGGTGGTGAGTGAAGATTGGGTACATGGGACTTTTCCTTTATCTACCACTTAAATATTCATGATATAAATGGATGCAGATAATCATGACAGGGAATTCAGATGCAAATTCACAACAGTAATATTCTTACTGTTTAATCGGATAAAACACGATCCTTATCCTTAGAGTAATTATATGTTTGTAGGAGGATTATCGACAGGCTTTGTAAAGAAGGCGGCAGTGTCTATTGCGATTACTTTTCTAAAAGCAGGTGGAGTGTGTGTTCATCACCAGTTGCACCTGCGTCCTGCCTACCCTAGACACTAACAACACACCAACGTCCATCTTCTCCAGTTAAGCCCCATCAGTCATCAGGCCCTGGAGGAAATAGGTAGAGGGAGAGCCACCTCCAGAAGGTATATGCAGCTCCGGGCCCATAAAGCACATCGCACTGGTTTACTGTGCAGTAAATGTGACTAGTAACATAATAAACTAACCTATTTACCTTCTCACACTTTGCTGACTAATTATAGTAAATACATGATATGTTATGATAAGTGTTGATCTGCCATTACCAAAAGCTAATACATGTATCTATACAATGGAAATAAATTTACTGGCTATGTTTTTCGAGTCCTCATATGAAGGGCGGGGGTCTTTTCATAGACCTTTCAAGAATTATAATTCCATTAAACAAAATCAGGTGTATGTATATTGATGAAAAGTAAAGAGGCCTATACATCATTTATCCCCAGCTCCTTTTCAACTCCTCTCTACATTCAACAAAACCTATTAAATCTAATTGGTCTGCCTCTAGATTTTCACACCTTCGCATCATACAACCGGTGTCCTTTGGATTTCGAATAACGCAAATTAATACCAAAACAAATATATGTTTGATATTAAAGATACCCGATCCCAGTAACATACACCCGGTTCAGAGACATTGGCGAACTTTTAATGTAATGACAGGCCGTTAAAAACTGAACAACAGCTGATTCAGCACGCTATGCAGTATCATCGGCCCACCCTCAGCCAGTGCAATCCCTGAAAAGAGCATTCAATAGATGCAAATTTAAACTGAAGTAGACTGCGGCACCATTAAAAGAGGATTGCAGTTGGACTAGCCTGCGGCTAATCTGGGGCTAAGGTTGATCTGTGCTCAGATAGATAGGCCCTGACGGAGAGCCTCATCAGCACTGTGGGGGTCTCTGTCACTGGATAGGAGGTCTTAAATACTTAAGTACCGGTCTACAGGAGGCCATGCATAGAAAGAACTCTGACCTTCCTGGTATAGTCTATAGGGGAGGAGAAAATACATCTAGAATAGTTACTTACATACCGCCAAGAGGGGATCGGGATTAATGGTGGATTGTCGTACTTACCTGCAAAGATAAGAAACAGTTGTTCAGATATAGTGATAAACAAGAATGGCACATATATAATATAATGTACAGTGCGATAGATCAATAAACCATGATGAAGTATATGCAATATTATCGATGATATAGAATAAAGGGATGTGTCGCTTTGGATGTGATGAGTTCCCAGTTATTGACCTCACGACTTTGTTTTTTTTTTTTTAATTTCTTGGAGTTATTTGCTGTGAAAAGATGGGGGCAGCCCTCAGTTGTTTCACAAACATATCAGTGCTTTTTGGGGTGTTAAGACCTATATGATACTTGCCCCTATCACAGTGAAGTCCTTTCGGAAGGAATTCAAATGTTTGACATTTCATCAAAAATACTCTTCTTGATTTTATGTCACAAAGCTTTGTCTATTACCTTGATTAATTCTATGTAAACAGATTAATGAAGCAACTTGGAAGTCACAGACAATATAGAAAAACAGGATAGTGAAAATCCAAACACATATATGCCCTAGGTGGACCCATATACATTTGTATAAGTACTACCCCTGCCTAAAGGCGAGAAATGTTACCATAGATCCGTTTCACGTTGATCATATTTCCTTCAGCGCCACCATAGACACCAATGAACATAATAATAAAAGTTAACAGACAATTACTGGGATGGATTATAAATACACAGCATCCATACCAATGATGGTTATTATTGCCACACCCATTAACGACCTGGATATGGTAAAGGCCTGCATTGTACGGTATTGATTAACGTATTGACATGGTCCAGAGGCAGAATTGGGGTTATACATATTGTGCATGTACCTGCTGTATATATATGCATATCGTGCATGTACAGTAAGAGCTCTCTCCTCAGCGAATCCTACTACCTGTGTACAGCGAATTTTCATTTTATGTTCCGACCAACCTCACATCCCTCCATATAAATTGAATCTAAAAATAGATTCAGCTTTGAAAATCAAGTACCTTAGTACCCATATGCTTTAACCCCAAACCTGCCCCCTCCCCAGCCCTCTCCACGGGAGCAATCATAGATCGTCGCACCAAACCGGGAAAAACATCTTCCTGACACATTGATGATCATTGAATAAAGAAAAGAACTGTATTGGGGCAATCTATGGGGGGGGGGGGTGGCGAGGGTGAAGTAGATGAAGACGTGTATTAGAGAGGTTAAGATTTGCCTACTTGTAAAGTGTACGGCAACGTCGAGCCTAACATTTCCTATCATTCTAGACGTACACACTGCCGTAGACGTCGTGATCTTAACCTCTCTATTATATCTCCATTGCAGGGAGGGATAAACGGCGAGCATCTCTTCCTCTTTGATTTCTCCCTTTCCCGGTGCGGTGCTGGGGAAGGCGTCTCTCCCCTCTTTGATTTCTCCCTCTGTGCACCCTTTCTCAAGAGGAAGGGATCAAAGATTGAGAAGATGCTTGTCTTAAATTTCTACAAATTAGGCAGGGGTGTAGAATCTCTTCTCTCTTTGATTACAGACCTAGGGGTTGGGTGCAGAGGCAGTGGTCTTCTCTATCTTTGATATCGCATTTCTAGGGAAAGCGCAAAGGCATTTGTTCCGGGCAATTTCCTCTCCTTCTTTATTTTTCACTCCAAAAGTAGGATGGCATGCGAAGGCAGAAATCTTTGACTTCTCACTCCAAGTAAAATTGAACAGTGTGAAGCTGTAGTCTTCTCAATTTCTGTTTCTATAAATTGACACGTAATCAACTGGCTGTAGCCAGTATGTGATGGAAAGCCTCCGCGGAGGTGGAGATCATCGCCCAAAACCTCCCGAGACGTTTCAGTTCATGTAACACGTAAAGGTAATAGAGAGTTTAAGATTTGCCCACTTGTAACGTGTACGACAACGTCTAGCTTACCATTTCCTATCATTCTAGACGTACATGTTGCCATACCAGTCGTGATCTTAAACTCTCTATTGTATGTATCGACATCGTGACTCCCAGAATGTCATGAGTTCTCAAAATAAAGTTATCTAAAACTCATACAATCTGTACATACATTTATGGAATAGTCTGTACACACAGTATATAAGAGTCTGCGCTTTGTCTAACATTGCTTCTTGCCTTGGGGTACACTATTGGCTTTACAGGGTGTCAACCAGATACTACCTGTGGGATCTTGGCGCTGACAATTAACTGGTGGGTGTGCAGTGGCTGTAGGCTACCTACTGTAGTCTGTGATCACTGTGATAAGGGACAATAGGGAATCTTCTCAGATCCACTATCCTCAAAGGAAAGACCACAGCCACTGGTGTAGGTTTGCTGCTGAAGACAGCACAACTAGTAGCTGAGTATGAGATAAAGGAACGCGACATGGTTCCTTGGCATTTGCGACACTTTTGTCATTTCTGTCCTCCCTTATCCCCTATAGTGTGTGTACCTGTATATATATGGCATTGGACATGGATCTGCCTCCCACCAAAAATATTTAAGGGTCTTTTCTTGCCCACACGCTGAAAGAAATACACAGAGGGACCCTCTAGGATTTTATACCCCCCCCCCTTCCCTTCGTGGTAAATAACAGATATCCCTTGCTAATATGCTGCTATATCATAAAACATATGTTATGTAAAGAAGTCCTTTCAAAGCGCTATCGAGCTGAACTTCTTGGTAAAACATGACACATTGATGTAGCTAAATGCCAAAGGATATATACATCTACACCCTGTCGTATGCTGCTTATGGCCTATTACAACACAGCTACTGGTACCTCGCTTAGACTGATCAATCATACAGTATTTAGACAATGTATCCACGATGTTGTATAAATACCATAATGCCACGGTGAAAACTGTTACCTTGGTTACCAGATAGACCTTTGGGATCTGGGAATGTCTGGAGGCAATTAAGAGAAGGGTGGGACTTCTTTCAAACTGTCTTCTGGTGTCTTATTGTGTGGGTCTATAATAGGAGATCTGAAGAAAAGGAAATCTACTTTCTTTACTCTTTTTTTCCCGTTCAGAATGACTAGACTACAGTGTGCGTCTACTGCACATTTCCCTCCTTACACACATACAAATGTACTTTTGCTTACTGTTGTAGGGCGAAGGTACGAGTTGTTACACTGAGAAAGCGTTTGAATCGCATTTAAAATGAATGTGTGCCCATACATTTTCCACATTGATGGAGCAACAACTAAATTATATTCTACTGCTTTAATAGCTGATGATCGGACATTCATTGGCTGGGTATCCTATAGACAACACAGTCTTTAAGATAAGAGCTGACGGGGAAATGGCTTCTTACTGGCTTCCACCAGACTCAGATGTACGTTTGCATTTTTAATATGCTAAAACGGTTCAATCACTACGGTATACAGAAAGAGTGAGTGAGTAATAGAGGTTTAACGCCATTTCGACAGCTAAGGTCATATTCATGGCGAGAACTACATTACACAATTTCACAGAGGAATGTGTCAGTGCCCGCGCATATGTGCACCACACAGTATACAGAAAGATGTGTTGAACACCGATAGTTTCCTGCTTAGCATTCTCTCATTTAGAACTTTCTCAGAAAACTGAGATTGCACGGTTTTCCTTGAACAGAAAATCGTCAGGCTTACCAGGACTGCTAGTTAGTCGTCTAGAATGCTATGACGTCTAAAGTCTACTACCGATAAGTATCGGCCTCTTGACGTTGACGTATGTTACGCTACGTCAATTGTGTAATACATCGCCGTCATTTCAGAGTAATGACGTAAGGCCCATCATTTAGCACCGTAGACAGCCAAACGGAAATAGTCCCGTTATCAATAGCACATACACTTTGTGCTGCTTGGGCGTTCCCTGTTCTGCCCGAGGCGTTGACTGCTTCCAGGCTGCTGATGCTTGGGGGTTATCAGCAGATTTATCATCAACAAATAGGGGAGCTGGAGCAGCATAATCCTTTAAGGACGCCATGATGCCTTCAGTTTTATGGTTGTAATATTCATGATGCAAGCCTATAGGCAATTAAGGGCCCCATTGCTGCACCATCACAACCCTCTGGAAGTGTAGCAAAATCCTTATAGGTTCAGCATGATGCATGTTGTAGTAGCAATAGCGAGTGTACCATGACTATAGAAATGGTGATTTTATACACTATGCGACCATTGAAGGCGCACACAGCAGAGGAACTGGGTGGTATCGGCCCGCCCTGTAGTGTAATGAGGCACAGCCAATGGTGGCTACGAGGCTACTTATCAATACAAGCTCCTCTAAATGGGGCCCTGATCTCTGCATCAGAAAGCTGTCAACTTTTATACATTGGGATCCTATATGCAACACTAAATTGGGCTTTACTGGGAGGTATTTGGGAAATT
This sequence comes from Acholoe squamosa, assembly GCA_949317995.1. NCBI lineage: Eukaryota > Metazoa > Annelida > Polychaeta > Phyllodocida > Polynoidae > Acholoe > Acholoe squamosa. Next base: position 78,933,999 of record OX439035.1, on the reverse strand, counting down.
TTATATTTTAATTGGCATTGGGACTTTCCCCAGCAAATACATATATCCACGATTCGTATCAGTTCTTCAGATGTGAATGACATATTTATGTGCCTACTAAGAAATAAGATAGTTCCCAGGGCTAGTCCACAGCCATGAACGTACACAAAATCATGGTTATTACTGAAAGAGGAGAGACTTCCATACTTCTTCTTTGTTACAAATTAACAAAGTACATTTCCAGTCTAATTTCTATTAGACTATGACCAAACTAAAACTTTTGGAAATAGAGGCAAGATCTCTCAAACCTAAAGCTACTCATATTGATAACCCAATGCAGTACATGTGTACATAGGCTAAGTCACGAGACAGGAATACATTATTCTGGATCAACATGACTCCCAATGCCTATAACTCCAATGTCCTTAGTCAACAACGTAGGACGTGGAGGGACGACTGGGGAAGGTAACTAAGTGGGATCCATCGGGTCAATATGTGTGAACAAAGTGGGGAGTCCTCTCCAATCTTCACCAAGATCAATATGGAGCCATATCAGTGCAGCTGGGCAATTCATACATTTGTGACTTTGAGAAACCAGTGTGAAGATTCAGACACGGCTTGTCCTCAAATAACAAATCCTTGACACTTGACTTAAACTGATTAAGCCGTCTAATGGCAGGGGAGTATTAAAAGGGGGGGGGGCAGGGGGGCCTGGGCCCCCCAATCATAAAGGAGGTGGGGCCTGAGTATGTCTGCCCCCCCCAAATTTGCCAAGAATTAATAATGAATTGAACAAGAGCTAAGACTTTGCATTTCAAATAAGATTGATATAGTATTGAGAGAGGGAAAATGGGGGGCCTGGACCTCATATCATATCTAAAATTTATCAAAAATTACTTTTCTATACAAATTTGTAGGGGCTATTGCGCTTGAGCCAACATTTCAAGGTGGTCGAGGTGGGGCCCCACCGGGCCCCCTGAAAGAAGATTTGCTTCCTACGCCTCTGAATGGTAAATATTTTGAGTGGAGGACTTTCAAATGGCATTAGGTGGTGGATGTTGAAGTGCTGACTATTCTACTGCCACCTTCGATAAAATGGCTTTTCTAGTAAATGTAGTGGAATGCCCACATTTGGCAAACGGCGTAATGAGATTACGTCTGTTGGCATGCCAACACTGCTCTGCTGTCTTTGAATGCAGCCGTATTAAGTTCTCTATTTTCAAGCACCGCCCTCAACCATTCAGTGTTTGTCCATACTAACGCGAAAAACACTTCTTTGTTTTGTCTGTGAAATAATCTGAGGCAGGAGGGATGGACCTTGCGGTGCAAGCGGATCTAGACAGTCTATTGTAAAAAAACATACTTGTTTGGAAAATAGCCTATTGATCGCTCAATTCTATTGGTACTGATTTAGAAGGTAATGATAAATAAACAATGCAATGTGAACTTTCCTTTTAACTACGATTCCTTAAACCTTTACGGGCATGGTACCTCCATATTTATGTTTCATAGTCGCCATGATGCTTAGATCAACTACTGGTGAGTCTACTGGCCTGCACTACATTGGAGCATCACCCACTAGAGCAGCATTGGTGTGCTATGTGGCTGCACTACATTGGAGCATCACCCACTAGAGCAGCATTGATGTGCTATGTGGCTGCACTACATTGGAGCATCACCCACTAGAGCAGCATTGATGTGCTATGTGGCTGCACTACATTGGAGCATCACCCACTAGAGCAGTGGCTAAGTGTTGAAAAAGATAGGGAGAAGAAAACTAATCAGGAATAGAAATAACATTACTCATCCCTCAGCCCGAAAGTGTGATAAGCGGACTGCTGTTGCCGGCATTATACGACACTAGTCCTGGAGATGTGTGAACTTTACAAAACAAGAGATACACCTACCATGCAATTATCTACCAACCAGGCCTGGCAGACCCTGGCTAATCAACCAAGTCAGCTGCAAAGAAAGATCCTCATCCCCATACTGCAGCTTGCAGGGGCGTGGGAAGCAGTTTCCAGGGGAGTTTTCTGCAATTTGTGACCTCCCTTTGCTTGACATTTTAGTTTTGACCTTTTGAAGAGTTGGCCAAAAGTGGGGGGGGGGGGCATGTCCCCCATGTCCCCCCCTGCTTTCCACGCCCATGGCTTAGAGTGTCAGCATACCGGTGGTGGGGAAGGGCATACTAAGCACGGGCCACCACCTTTCTCTATAAATGTCACAAGGCCTAATCTAATACTTGGAGAATATTGTAGTGTCGGCCATGGCTTACACCCATGTATACACAGGCATTATAAGAAAAACATGGGACATTGCATTAATTAGACAATTTTCTTAATGAGCAATCCTATTACTGTGGTACCTTCCATAATGGCTCACTAGGAGACGAGGTGAGTCAGTTGGGTTAAAGAAATCAATGGCATTATGTGAGGTAGGTTTGTTGGATTGAAAAAATTTCTGGCGTTAATAGTCTGGCACCTTAGCAGTGTCTGTGGATTGTCCACACTTGTCACGTCGTGCCGTCATTACAATTACACTGCGGCATGGTAAGGGTGACAGTAATGGTTTTTATAGGCCTTGCATGCAAACTCTTTAGGCCTCCCTTTTTATTCATAGAACCAGCCCTCAGCTACACACCCATGCTCGCAAGTCATTGTCGCCAAATCCCACATCTTTCACAGAAACATCAACTGATATATTCAGCCTCTTCAAGGACGGTTTATGACCACATAATCGAGTTTGATTTAAAGTAAAGACACAAGACATTTATGTTAAATGCAAGTCATATCGTTGTGGCAGCTGGAGTTTGCTATATAGTCAGACTCTTTTGGGATGTAGGGCATAACTCATGTTTTAAAGCATTCATTCTGCCTGCAACCACTGCACCTTTCCATATACTACTTATCTCCGCGTCATGGCATCTCCACATCACAGTTCTGGCCCAGCATGACTCTGCCCCTGTAACATCACCACATACACAGTCCCTGTGAAGTCCTACACAACCATATATCATGACAATCCCTATATCTCTCTAGAAGCGGCAATGATAAATGCTGTGTGACACCTTGTTCCAGACAAACACTGGTTCTCCACGTCCAAAGCGTGGTGATGGGTTACCTGTGCTGACGTGGGACAAGCAAGGCCGTGAGGTTACAGGTGGTAAAGTACCAGCCTGGCGCTGCTAATGCTCCACCAATGCTCTGGGGTGTACAGAGCGACAATAGCATGTGTCACGCCTGTAATGGATACGATCACCTCACCCAGTCCTTACTAACCTCAGTATGGATTCCATTTCTGGCAATTCACAAGCTCCTGTATGAAGTGTCTTCTCAATAGGACCTAGCATGACATCAGTATAATGTGATGAAGGTTTTATAGCAAATATTAGCTTGGGTACATAGGTATTCAGGAGGGACAATCACTACGATTCATCTAGAGTCTCCTGGTACCATTCTCGATTAGATCGATAATGTGTTCATTATATTCAACACAAATGTTGGATGGATAACAAAAAAACAATGCAGACCTCGTACACAAACAAAAATGTATCATTCTTCTGTCAATGGACAAATAAAGCGCATTGAATGCTTATGCCGTGAACAGTGGACTGCAGACACCTTAGCATTATCATGCAGCTTAGATTAGACGAACCATGGTTAACATGCACCTCGCAAGTATATGTATATTAAATTTTTACCTCAAACCAACATATATAAAACTTTCCCTCAAACCAATTGCCTGAAAACTAATATTCGTTGAACATTATAGACACCCTACAGTTATAATATCAGTTTGACAAGAAAAACTGCGTAGATTGAAAATCATGAGCCAGGAGCTCTCATCTAGACTAAAAGGTTTAACAAACCAGTACGATATTGACCATTTCGGGCATTTCCAAGGCACATCAAAGGTAATTCTGCAGTAGCTAAAGTATCAAAGGCATATTTCCACCACAGTCCCGTATCATTTATCCACGACACAGAGGTTCTAGTAGATTGCTCCAAACTCCAAACCATTCCACCTGATGAGAGGGTAAGTTCTATATTATATTATTGAAGTTATTCATACCCATGGAATGATTCCTCTCAGGAACATCTCCGTAATCAGACAGACACAGGCATTACTGTCAGCCATCGTCAGAGTCTCTGAGATGATGACCAACAGGCCTAAGGTCTAATTTGGTTCGAAAGGCACCAACATTGGACAATTTTCTCCTGTCCCTGTGATCTCTCAGGTAACTACATTTGCTGACAGCAAGGTCCCCTCTGCATGTCATTTCGTACAGAACATAATATCGTGAAATTGCACAAGGGGCGGCTGAATTAACACGAATGGTCCTTATTTCATGTCAATCGTAATCTGTATCCTTTAATGCATTTATTGTGCTGCTTTTTTTTTCTTCTTTTTTTTTTAACTTCATTTATAATATTTTCTAGTGTGAAGGCCAGAGGCATCCTGCATATTGTTTTCTATTTTTAGCTATGATATGTCACCTAATACAACTTCGTCCATCTAAGACAGCAGCACACAAATAGACCTAATTTATATGTATCAATGACATCTTGCCTGATAGCAAAATTTAATAATCGAGGCGAACAATAGCTTTAATAGCTCCAAAGGACAGGCTATGGTTCTACTTGTTACAATAATAAGGAAGAAATTTCAACCGTTGTGGTAGATTCCACAAGTACGACTTTGAACATCTCAGGAGTGCAAACTTTGGAGTGAAGTCCGATAATGAATTCAACAGTACTGTCTATTTCCGTCTGATGGATATTGTTGAAATAGGATCGCCTATTCAAATAGAAGAGACCATTCTCGGGTTGCTGTCTGTGGCTTCGGTGGCAGTAGAGCTGGCCTAATGATGAACGAGCGTGCCGTTGCCGACTAGAGACTAGGGATCCGGTTAGGACCTCATATGTCAGTATGATACAATATCGTGTGTAGACCCCATTCTCAAATGCATGAATGCTCAAAACAGATAAGCCCAAAACAGTTGTTGTTAATAACATACAGCGGCTACTTCCGAATAAAAATACACAGTTGTTAACTTCGGTCATACAAGAAAATTCAGCCATTAACCGAGATGATACAAGAAGGTTCAGTGTCCCAGAATGGAACCCTAGAGACTATATTCAGCCCTGATGAAAAAAAAACAAAAAACCACAACAACACTGTCCTTCCCTTCCGTCGTACACATCTATTTGCCACCCGATATGTATGTTTTAACTTGGGGAGCAGCTCAGAGTAGCTCAAAGCAATTCTGTCTGATGTTAGCAAAGCAATAAATCACCGAGACCCGCCCACTACTTGAGACGCTACAGGGGAAGCGACGTCGTCAACACCCACACACTGTACATGTTGCTAAGGACAGATGGTCTTCCTTGGTGGGTATGCAGTATCGATACAACTGAGGCACTGGTAAATGGAAGTCTTCCGTTTCCTGTTCTTTTACCAATAGATCTAGTCGACACATGTATAGACACACATTTTGGTAATCAATGTCAGGTCTAGGCTCAGAGGATATGAGTGGGAATGATAACCAGCAGATGATAACATTTTCATCAATTTGTCCCAGCAGACATCACTATTCATATATATATATATATATATATATATATATATATATATATATATATATATATATATATATATATATATATATATATATATATATATAGTTCACATCAGCCCCAAAATATATACTCACATGATTATTAATTACAAGTACTGTAAATATATAATCTTATGTGAATAGTGCACAAGGAGTGAGTGAGTAATAGATGTTTAACGCCATTTCGACAGCTAAGGTCATATTCATGGCGAGAACCTCATTACACAATTTCCAGTACACAAGGAATACAGTGAGCATACCGTTCTGATTAATCATTTAGATACCCTATAAACTGCCCTTATACAACCGTACATATACTGAAAACCATCATACAGCATGGCATTGGCTCTATTTCAAGGAAAACTGCTTTTTATAGCATATATTTGTGCACAGCCCATCCCGTGAGGCTGTGCACCAAGCTCTGTAAGACTAAGTGGGTTTTTACTTCGAAACTGGAGGAATAGAATGTACACTCCAGAATGTACCTAAGGGAGGGCAGCCTAGAGACATGATTGAATTCCGTCCAAACGATTTTATCTACCTAGTATATGGGATGTAACCAACTCACTAAGGGGAGATTCAGATCTCTCATTAAAACTGGCCATCCAATTGAGCCATTCCTCACCCTCGGCTGGGGCTACTTTGAAAATAATTGATTTCTATATGTAAGTTATTGAAACCCTACTGCCAAAATATCTTAATGAAGGAAAGTGTCTATTGTCTTGTTTGCAAAGGAGCTATCGAGATTGCATAAAAAATCGCTTTGCATAGGCAACTTGATAAACGAAAGTGAAAGAATTCAATTTTTTTGGTCATAATCATGAACGACCGTTGTCGGTCACCATTGTTCATACTCATATTAACCCCATGGACCACCCACAAAGAATCCTAATAATATCATCTATCTTAATGTTATATAACAATTTTCATGGCCTATGAGGCTCTCAAAGGATTGTCTCTAAAACGCTTCAGCATCCCTGCATGTGAAGGTGATGTGTCATTAAGCTATGAGCTTCTGAAACTGCATTCACCTACAAATTAAGTCTGAGACTGCCTTCATTCAAGTCCGGTAAATAACTCCAAGCAGACAAATTGTTAATCACAGAGAGAAGCAAAAAAGTTAGATGGCTGTCACCGTCTTACCTTTGGTTACTCTTCTAATTTTATGTTGTCAAAAAGAGGAAAACCTCCATAGTTAAGCCTTTGAGGGCCTTGTGTTTATTTGTCGTCATGATGCATGAATATAGCACTGGTGAGTAACTCGCCAGGGCTCCAACCATACGGCAAGACAGCCCTGTGGGGCTGTTCAATACAACAGCGTTAATTTGATTCGCTAATGCATTGCAAGAAGGTCTTAAGAAAATAAAGAATCTTGCCTAATGGGAGGGTTAACTGATTAGAATGAACAATGCAAGGACGATGTTAACCTTTTAACGCGCTGGCCAACAACTACTTATGGCAATGTGTCAAGAATAATGTGTAAGATATACAAATGTATCATACCTCTGTCACTAAGAAGTTATTCCTACCATGAAGTGTTCGATTTGTCAGATAATCCATCTGGGTTAACTGCTGACACTGACCAACAGGCATAGTGGACGGGCTTCCAACTTCTAAGATAAAGAAGGAAGTAACTGCCTTCCTATGTATTATATCTGTAGAAAGTTGTCTTCAATTCACCACTTGGGGAGTGATAAGTAGAGATTTCTACAATTATTTAGAATTGCTCCTTGCTGCTAGTCAGAAACCTTTCCCGACAGCACACATTACCACCCCAACTCCTGCAGGCTGCATAAACACCAAACAACCTTCAGATGCGGCTACTACCACTACACATGGTTTGTCATACTGGTAAGGCTTGGTGGGTTCTCTCAGATCTCAAGGTTGTGCTATTAAACAGAGCTTTTTGCTCTTGCTCAGTAGAGCAGAACAGAGTAAAAATCAATTCTTGCTCAGTATTCTGTCTAACCCAACCATTCCAGCATAATATACCGGGTATTACGGATTACACAGGACACTCATGGAGTGAAGGGTCCAGGAGGACTCTCTGACTCTCTGTCTCTCTGTCTCTGTCTCTCTGTCTCTCTCTCTCTGTCTCTCTCTCTCTGTCTCTCTCTCTCTCTCTCTCTCTCTCTCTCTCTCTCTCTCTCTCTCTCTCTCTCTCTCTCTCTCGATCGAACAATACGTCATCAATATGAGCAGCCATGCCACTGACAATAAAATTAGCCTAAACAAGTCTGGAGGAACAACTCATGACACTTACAGCGGGAATATCTGACAGAAGACGAGATGAGCAACTCATGGCACTAACAATACAACCATGAAACAGAACCCAATACATGCTCCATTGCTCCATCAAGTAGACCAGCTCTCAGTCTGTGAACTAACAAGGTCACGCTTGGTCGAGGACATTATTAAGAGTGAAATGTACATCACAGATGTAATGGCCGATCGATCGTAATAGAGATGTGTAATTACGAAGTGATTGGGAGGTGTGGGGGGGGGGGGGTACATAGAGGTGCGACTAGGTGCTTAGGTGGAGGAGGTGGGGGGGGGAGGGGTACTGTAGGCATTACCTAATCAATGGGCTGTAGGGGAGATCTGAGTGGGTAGGCGGATAGAGACTGTCCAAGGTGTTATAACAGCATAGACTACTGCATATTTGTCACAGTGAGTGATTTTAGTAGCTGATCTATAGAAGAGGCCCTTTGGCTGTTTTTGATATGATGTGCTGTCCCTCCTCTGACATGATGTATTAATGGCCGAGGAGACAAGTCTCTCGGCCAATAACAGAATCATGTGCCTTTTGCCTCCTCTCCTGTCGCTGCAGCTTAACACACCAAATACGAGGTGAGGACTGTGATTAGCTGGGTTAAATCTGATACCTACCATGATACCTGCTCACAATAGGATTACCTAGCAGATAATAAGGCAATAAATCAGACCAGACAATCCAAGGAGCGAGGTATCACTTCCTACTGTGCAATCTGTAGGAAATGTGGTGCAATGGATAATGGTTTATCAGACTGGAGATAAATGTTGTAGTAGGGAAAGGCTGGTATGAACGGACTTCCCATATAAATGTCATAGTTTATTCAATACGCTGATAATCTGGTCTAGATAAGGGTCCACTTTTCCATGCTCTAGAAAATTATTGGTTCAGTTCATTAAGTTACATGAACCTTTAAATCCCAACTTTCCTTTACCCTCAAGGGTTTTCCTCATTTATCTCATTATCCATGTAAAATAAACCAACATTTTTCCATTGTACATCATCTATCAAGGACCCCTCTACATGTATTATTATTTGCCACATGTGAATGTATAACTCATTTCAACTACAGTTTCAACTATATGTATCACTGCCATAAGCCGGTATGAGAACAACACCATGGTCTCAATTTAGTCTTCTCACTTCTTCTCACTGTTATTAGGTGCTATACATTCAGTGGGAAGTAGAGCAGAGAAGGGAACACTTCCTGACCGTGGCATGCCTCACTTATAGTTTGTTTGCTCCTTTCAAAACGTCCACATTGATCCATTACCTGTCTCCGTCTTACTCTAAGTGACAATGCTTCCGAAGCAGAATTAAGGTAACACTAGTAAGAGTTTAACGTATGACCGAGATGGCATGTCAGGTGTATCAAATGGACAAAACATTAGTTCCTTAACCTTTATCCACACAGCTGTATCCAATGTATCCTCGTACCATTACTACATATACTAATCTAAAACACTCTTTTTCAATAACTCTCATTCCAGTCAATGGTCTTCCAGCGGAAATAGAAAATTTGCAATAACTATATTGAAATTCTTTTATTCTGCAAGGAGTAAGCACAGAGGTTGTGAGAAAACCGTGTAAGAGGGTTTTATTTGGGTGTACCTGATGCCAATCCGATACCAGGTCCATATGGTACCCAGCCTCTTGTGGTCCGAGTTGTGGACCATGTCCATGCCACCTGGCACCAAGCCAACACCCAGTGGTGCCAACTTACAAAAAAGGAATGCATACAGAAACTGCTGCGTCTGTGTCTCTGTGTGTGTTATATAGTGTCTGTGCGGCAACCATAGGGCATGGGTGGAAATGGGAAGCTATGCTAGTCCTGTGTTGCTTTTGGGTTACACTGGGATACCGTAATTGTTTCTCTAGGACAGAGACAGCAGGGAGGACATGGTCCTATTTCAATCTACAAGACAGTTTAACTGTGAAATATGGTTTCTTTGATTTTAGCTACTATTATTGGAACGGTACATGCATGACAGCACTTGATATGAAATATCATTATATACAAGCCATATAGCACTACCGATTTTCTTACATTAGAAAGGTGTTTGCATATATATATATTTATATATATATATATATATATATATATATATATATATATATATATATATATATATATATATGCAAACACTTCAAGTCTCACCCACTATATATATATATATATATATATATATATATAGGCAAATTCATTTGTCTTGCTTTCACTGATGTTCTATCTTTGTTGAGAGATAAAACTCTTTGTAACTTGATGTAGGTTAAGTGTATATAGATGACAACAAAGGTATTTATATTAGGTGCATCTGGGGTGAGTGGAAACATTAGTACACAAACATATTCAGAGCAGATACTGTGGCTGAATTTAAACCTAACGTGATTTTTATTCCAGTAGCATAAACCATAAGGCTTAATGATGAAGGAGAGAATATCACTGTATGAGTGATAATAAAATTATGACACTCCACATTGCAGAAGATGCATCATATTACGCGTGCCGGTAAGGGGAAGAGGATTTGTATTCCCAGGGTCGGACCCTGGAACACGCCTCTCCAATACACATTCCCTCCAAACACCTAAGTTAACAGGGTCCTTCGGCTAATCTAATGCGCAACTTATGCTATCTGCTACAGTACCACACAGAATGTGCAGTCTTAGTATTCACCCACATAGACATGCTGTATGCTAGTATGCATATTCATTATACTACAAAATGTATTGACAAGTGGGACTATTCCTTTCCCAAGAGTATCTCTTCTACTCTTCTCTGTACCCATTGACTCTTTCCAGGAAATACCAAGGTACTCTCCGCAAACATTAATTCACAATCTCTTTTCCCCCTTTTTTTGTGTACATCTGATTGTGAGTCTTTAATAAATCACTTGCCAATCATTTTAGAACTATATGAACAATAAAAGTCACTGCAGCTAGATTGTATTGACTAAAGCTGAATGACTTCAGGATTCAAGAATAAACCACATGGACGCAATTTAGCACTGAAAACAGCAATATTATGCATAAATCACCATACTCGTAGGCTACTATAGTGTGTTGGAGCTGTAAGGTTACCCCAACATATACCAAACCTATACAAAGACGGTTAGATTGATGCCTATGAAAAATATGTTGGTATCAGAGAGGATAACACCGGCATCAAAATGGCCATGTTCTCGGGCTTGTAAAAAGGACTTGTAACATACTAGGTTAATTCTGACATGGGAGGTTACCAGGTCAGAGTGGAACAATGATTAGACCTTACTTCTGGTCCTATATGTGGGGGTCTGGATGGGGGGTCCCCCATGTCACATGTCAATTTTAAGAAATGGTTATGTCACATGTCACTTAAATCCCCATGTCCCATGTCACCTCTAAGAACCTCTCATGTCACATGTCGATTTTAAGAAATGGTTATGTCACATGTCACTTAAATCCCCATGTCCCATGTCACCTCTAAGAACCTCTCATGTCACATGTCGATTTTAAGAAATTGCCATGTCACCATGTCAAATTTAGTGGTCCACACCCATATATGTAGCCCTGCAGCCCAGGGCTCTTAACAGGGGCACAAGACTGGAATTTGACGTCCAAAATGTTCAATTTATTGCAATTTTCTCAGTATATTTGTACACAAAAACGTGTATGAATTGAGATAAGTGTAACCATTTACTTCAGTCTTTCATAAGGCTATAGCTGTATAACAAGTAGCCTAGTCATTAGAATCAAAACTTATTTTTGACAAAAAAAATATTTGCTACTGTGAGATGGTAGTAACACAGCCAGTATCTGTTTAGATAGTCTAAGCACCGTGGATGTAGAGGATTATCTTCCTCCTGCTTGGGGCATGGCACCATGCCGTACATCTCCCCTCAGGAGGCTAACCTCAGACACTAACCCCTACCCTGGCTCCAATAGCTGCAGATCGTACATGCCTACAGATAAACACATTCGGAGCTTTGCCAGATAACATAAGAGCGGGGCCAGACCTGACAGTTCTGACATGAGACGCCTCTAGCCTGGCTAATACAGCATATGTGCCTTGCCTTCTGGTGAAGGATAGAACACACTTTTAGTCGCCCATGTTACCTGTGCCGTCCATCACCCATGAAACGACCACCTAGCGGTGAGCAGTGGTAATGTGGTAGGATCTAGAGTAGCTCAAAAATCTACTTAGCTATAGGGTCGTTTGTGTTAAGGTGGGCCCTAGTTGAAGTAAAAGAGAAGTAAGACACAGCATAGCCATCAGTAAACCCTCGAGAACGACTTTCTGATGGGCACTACCAACTTGTAAATATAACAAGATGTTTATAGTTTCTCTAAGAACTTATAATTTGCTTGGGTTCTTCAAGTCTCACCCACTAGAGGTCTTTATTGTTGAAGTGGTTTATTAGGTCTAGAAGGACAATGATACAATGAAATTGTCCCTCTCCTAGCAACCTGAGAAAAATAAATGTTTATGTGAACACCCACTTATACACTACCGATTTTAATGTCTAGCAAATATGAATTTGAAATACTGTAAAACACCCCTTGTTAGCCACAGCCAGAATGCCTGACTTTCCTATATTAGCCGCACCTAGGGACTGAAAAGGTTGGTATTCTTTAAGCTATGCATAAGCCACAACCTGACGTCCTTGAAACATTATGAGAGGCAGCAACTCTCTGATATGGTCGATAAGAGTTCTTTTAGGGTCGTACATATATCTTTCATGTCTTTCTGTTGCTATAATCATTCTTTTGTTGTTGCAATCACTAGATTTTTCTTTCTTTCTTTTTTGTAAATGGCCAAATAATGTCACTTTATGTGTATATATGCTGTTTACGCTACCTTCAGCCCCTGCATGTCTCTGGTCACATTACACTATGACAACCTGATCATGTCTAGAACTGTGCCTGACGGCTTGGCAGCTTTGGGGCCTTCCAAGTCTCAAAGAACTTTCGCCAAGTGTCACTGTGACAGACGGTCTAATACAGTAGATGTTCATACAATCTGGTACACAATTGATTCATTCAAGTCAGATTTTGTCCATTCCAAAACACAAATACTACTTCTAACTGAAAATGAAATTCCCCCGGAGAGAGTAAAGGAAATAAGGAAATGCAGAAAAGCTGTCCGTGGGTCTGCCTCGTCCATCTGCCACCAGGGGATGCAGCCGGGAACGCCCTCTTGGCGTCTTCCGGTGCAGCAGTGTCGGATCCAGGATTTTGAAGGGGGGCGCCCCTCATTTAGCCCCTAATTTTGGCTAAATTCTAGGGTAAAAAAAAGTTAGGTAAACTCTTATGTACTGGCGAAGGGGGGGGGGCGCCCCCCCTAATTCCGCCACTGGTGCAGAATGTGAACAATAATGGGGCTCTGTAATATTCTGCCACCATTCTCCTTCCCACACCCCTTTCAGATCTAATACTCTCCCAGGCAGTCGATTAGTGTGTACAATACAGGGAGAGTGACGCAAGGCTTTTGTATCTAATCTCACCTCTAGTTAAGTGCTGCAGGAATAGCACCACTCTTAGAGGTTGCAGGGCGGGTTGCTGCCTTCCTATAGCAGGAAGCATAAGGGTCAGGTCGTCAGAAAGTGTAAGATTTTGCCCTTGAAGGGGCTGGAAAATTAATTTTCTAATTACTTTATATAACCTTAACAAATTTGTGAAAGGACATCCCTTCAGCTCAGAAAACCAAAAAATACCAACTTAGGATGTCCGGTTCCATTTTTATTGCTGGTTTTATGTCATGTAACGTCCGGTACCAAAATGATGAAATAAGAGGTATTTAAAGTTGCTCTCAGTAATATAGGAATGTTCCATTATGCATAACAAACATAAAATAACATGGCCAATATGTCTATTATTGACTTCAATTACAAAGTGGAACAAAATTTGAGTTATACATCCACAGTAGACTGCCTCTTACATGATGATAAAAGTACCGGACGTTACGTAGCGTCCGGTACTTTTATCAGAATTATTTCACATAAGCTGCTCTCACAAGGAGACAAATGCAGATAGACACACCATTTTTTCAACAAAATAGGGGATAATAAGGCCCTTCATATGGGTAATGACAAAAACTTCAAAGCTCCACTTTTCCATGTTTTATAACTGATTTAGATTTAGGTACCGGACGTTACAAATTAGAGATTTCCATTTTTAAATACACATGATGAAAAATTCTCACTCAGTAACATGTCCAAACCTCATGGAATGATTCCTATGATCATATACAATACAAAAAATAACCTTGGGATACTCCAGATGTTCTTTATACAATACAGGACACTTGTAAAAAATACCAAAACTCAAAAAAGAACAAATTTGGCCGTTTTTTTCACTCCAGCAGGCTATAAGTCTGGGAGTATTTGATGGATGACCACAATTCCACATTTTTCTGATAGCCCTAAGTGCCCTCTATCAAATGAGACTATTCAAGATAAGATTGGTTTGCTACTTCTTTCTCCAGAGCCATGAGAGTCCAAAATGACCCCAAAAACACAAAATCTACTGCTTTCTGGCGACCTGACCCATATATGCTTCCTGCTATTTGATAAGGTTCTACTTCTTGTACTACATGTACCTCTAGATGTTACTCCAGGGGGACACACAGGCTGTAAATCTGTGGTACTGGTACATTGATTAGGTTGCACAGTTGGGTAAAAAGTCAACCTTACAGGGAATTGATCAGTGAGGATTTCATTTCCCAGCACACCTAATTCACCTATAATGCTTGACTTGCAATCTTGTAATGGCGATGGGGTGAAGCGGTGCTAAATCATTATATTAAATAATCTCAAGACCAAGATTCCATCCAAACTACATTCATTACATTCACACTCATCAATTCTGAAATTGAAACCAGGTGGTGTGTTATTTCTTGAGATTTCATCAGTGGCCCTATAGAAGCCTGATGGGGAAGGAAGACTGGTTGAGCAGGTATTTATTGGGTCTGATGGTAGAGAATTACATTCAATTCGATGCCACGTTCCCAGCGCGTTAGCTCCGTTTCCATTGGCTTAGCAGGGTATTAGGGCTAAATTATCTAAACTAGAACCACATGCCCCATCCACATACACATGTTGGAACAATCATCAATATTTTAACAGTTTACACAAGTAAAATAGGCAACAGATGCCGATCAATATATATGTACATTATTAATCCATTACTAGAGGAGTTTCTTTTATTAACTGCTGCCTAATACATGTACCAACATAATTCCTTAAATACACTCCCCTCTTTTGGTCAGATTCAATGAATTTCCATGAAGGACCATTTGAACTGTGTACTGGAATTCGCCATTAGATTGTTCTGATGCAACCTGGAAGCGAGTACTATTAAAGCTGCCAATACATGTACGTACACCATCACTCGATCTGTGTGCAATACTCAGATCCTCCTGTAGATGTTAAAAGTGTGCTTCTGTAAGGGTAGGGTGGGGAGTTTGATGAGGGGCGCGTTATAAGGACCATGTAATTCTGACGAGGCATTCAATACGATCACCACTCCCTTCCCTATATCTAAACGATGCTTATAAGGCCACACCAAAAAAAGAAGTTGGTCTATGGATTTTGGTTTTGAAAAAAATGGTGCGAGCGAGTGAATTTTTTTTTAAAAGAATTTTTGGCGTCCAATGGATTCTCCTTGCTGGAAAAGTGAGGTGAGCGAAAAAGTTTTATTTTTTAAAAAATATTGCCAAACATCACAAAGAGAAAACTTGTAGAAAGTGAAGCGAGCGAAATCCGTAGATGAGATTTTTTTCAAAGAAAAAAAATTTGTATTTCCTAAAAAATATGGATAGGGAAATCCATAGACCAACTTATTTTTTTGGTGTGGCCTAAGGTCAAAGGGTCAAATTAAAGAGGCAATGTACTGGAAAGTCACTTATTTGCTGTTTTCTTTCCTAATATTGGGTTAGAAAATAATGCATCACAATTTTCAATAGCTTTCATATTTTATATTGAATTTTGCTGTGAGGTTCTAGATCTTTCTTGGTAAGGGTTTTGCCACATTTCTCTAGTACATTTCCTATTTGATTCAACCATTCTGGAGGACTCTTAAAGAAAATACCTCGCATATAACGCACAGGCTTTATGCAGGGATGCACCCCTGGTGTGCCTTATACTAAGTCTTAGGGGTGTGCTTTATACGTAAGGATTATAAACTATACGGCACATGGCTATTGTATTATTGACCAATGGGAGGCATCCCTGGCATATACTGAGTCGGGGGCTGAAGGTGTTAGTCATAGTGGCATCGGGGTCTAATGGCGGCCCCCAGCTGATAATGGCTATGTGAGCTATAGATCAGTACATCTTGTACTAAAGTGGCCTACAGGGTACATTTTATGACTGTAGGTGCGCCTAGTAGCACTGGCCTCCACATAGGGTGCCCCTTATACTTGGGGAATAGTGGTAGACCCTATAAAGAGGAATTATTTAGAGCCTAAAATTTTGGCCATCTTAGGCATGTCATTATGTCTCCATAAGGTTCGCGTGAATTTATTAAACAGCGCTTACAGGCATGTTGTGGTTGAAATTAAGCTAATAAGGGTCCTGCGGCGTTCTATTTGGGGTTGAGTAGTTATAACTAGCCTACCTGATTGGGGAACAAACACTGCTGGTCTGGGGTGGTGCATGCAGGTAGAAGGGTAGATTCAGGTAAACTGCAACACTGTCTGCACTGTGTATTGGTCATATACTTTAGGTCTATCTTTGTACAAACATGTGGACCTCCCAGTCTCACACTGCTCAAGCATCACAGGCCGGGGGCTGATAGGGCCCACCATGCACCCCCCCCCCCATCCAAATGCACCAGGTATTTTTTCGATCCTAAGGCCCTGAACAAGATTCAAGATGTTAACATTGATTATCTTGGGATGCACTACCGGTTTTTGCTCATTATCCATGTGCGGGTTCAGACCACTTTTGAGTCAATTTTGCTACCATGTTATTCAAGGGGTATGCTCAATCCCTAAGCTCTAGGACTATCTTACCTTGTCTGGATCCTGATGCTATTGGTCTTGTTGGGAAGAAGACATGATAAGCTTTTCATTAAGCCCTAATACATGTTTTTAAGTTCGGATTTGAGTGTACCAGACGGTCAGGAAGATGGAAGATTGAAATCACAAATTTCCCATTTTTAATTGAAAATTTTAAAGGCACTCCAGATACATGTATAAAATTTGCTCTTATCCCCATCTAACCATATCTAATGTGATTTATGTAGGCCAAACCTTTCTGAGTAATATGAGACGTTTTGCAGCATTCCTTGTTGAAAATGACCCATGTTATTGCCTTGGAAGCAAAGACACTACCTTGAGCCAATATGATGCTGTTCCATTTCAATAATCTCCCCCTTTATCTAAATGGATGTTTTTCCATGCTAAATGTTTATCAATTCTCCTGTCTCTTATGTAAAAAAGGGTGCTGATTAAGAATATATGTGTACCTACTTCATAAAATTTAATGGCGAGGCTGTATATGGCTGAAAATCAAAATGACCGACAATAGATTCAAACGTCACTTTGAATTACATTTATGTGCAGTCTAGAAAGTATCTGGTGGGTCCTACCCCCTATAAATCAGCTTAGTAGAATACAGTGGTGCTTTTGTTTTGTTGCTAGGTGTTGTGGTTGCCTAGCGGCAGTAGCTTTGCATAGCAACCAAGCCTGAAAATTTGCTCGAATGTGCATACCTGCATGGTTTCCTTTCAGCAACATACTCCCCTGATGTAAACTTGCATATAACTCTTCTGTGACTTCCATCATAGACTAGGAATATAGGTGATAAAAGGTTGCTAGGTTGTGTGGTGGCCTAGCAATAGCAGTTTTGCATAGCAACAATGCCTAGATTCATACCTTTAGGCATATCAGAGATGTCAGTTGGGTATGGGCTCAACCTCTGAAATTTTTGGGTGTTAGCAGAGCACCCATTTCTCTCAATTTATTATACCAAAAGCACCCATCTCATCTTCATTTCAACCTGTTCCCCTCATTAAAAACCTTTAAAACCACCTCTACATTGGATGGTGATAGAAAAACAATTAAAAGACTGCATTTGAATTTTAGCCAAACAGAAGCCAGCTAAGATTCATGTCCTCTGAAATGAGATTTCAGAGATCCTCTGATCTCTAAAAGGTGGTTTGTCTAGAAAAGGCTAGAGGGCAGCACAAGGCATACTTATTTCACCTGCTGAAACCTGAACTCTGCTCAGCCTTATGCTCCATAGAAGTAGAAAGGGCATGTGGTAAGGGTATCTATGATTAATGTAATTCCCTCTATCTATATTATGACCACAAGATGGAAGAAGCCTCTTAGATGTCTGACTTTTGGGAAAGTTTTAACATCTGAAAATAGATGGACCTCTTAAGGTCTGACATCTCTGGGCATATACTATGTCTTGTGCATAGTCTCCCCTCAAGGACATAGTTCACTGATTTCAAATTGCATATAGCTCCCTTGTGCACATCACACAGTATGAACATAGGTAGTAAATGGTTGCTATGTCATGTGGTTGCCTAGCAACTGCAGCTTTATATAGAACCCTATGTCCAAATCTATGCAGATAGCCACAGATAAGTGTATGGTCTCGCCTCGAGAACTTGTATGTATAGCTCCCCTGTGCACACCTCAGCATATAACAGGTTGCAAGGTCATGTGCTTGATGTTAGTCTACCTTTTAAAATCATCCAATTGACAGAGACCAAATAATGATATAATGCTAATATGATAAAATATTTGCTACATCAACACCCTGTGTTATTTTGTATAAACATATCCATGCATATGTATCTCAGATCATCCATGATTACACAGGATTATAATTCCTAACAACTCTCCCCCTCCCATATTAAATTCCTGGAATCACTGTCATGTACTGCATGCCTTATTGATTATCCCAAAGGCTTGGGCAGCCTACAATTCTCAGGATATTCTCTCATCTGTTACTTCTTCAGAGCATTAGGCCCAGTGTTATCCATCCTTACATATCTCTGAACATTACATTCTGGTTCAACTTCTCTCATAGCAGTGTGATACCAACAGGTGGGGATTATGCTGCTGAACACTTCTGAGAAGGCATGTTGATCTGTCATAGTTCATTATCCCAAACACATGGTGTAGTGAATTACTAGTTGACCCTGATAATACTACTGAAGTCCACTGGCATACAGACCTTAAGTATCTTCTACCATTCCACATCACTCACAGTGGACATGGTGATGGTTTGGTTTGGCTTATAGAAGAGGGAAGTGTCATCCATATTGTAAAAATTGCTCCTATCATATCTAGAAAGCACCTGAAGCTACTGTTGTACTTCTTTCACCTACACTTTAATCTGCAGTCTCTCTGTCTCTGTCTCTGTCTCTCTCTCTCTCTCTCCATGGATCCTATGACTGGAAATCATCTTCCTGCATTTGACAATTGATAGCCATCTTTCAAAGTTTAGTAGTAGTGAAAAAGCTCATTGTTCCATACAAATTTTAGATTTAGTTTAAACATTTAGCTGCTCACCACAGTGCCAAGTCATCTATTCAATTTTTTAAACAGCAATCACAGACTTGACCACTAGCTCAGTAATTGATTTTGCAGGAAGGTTTGATTAATGTGGGAGAGGAAAAAAAAGCATAGCATGTTGAATGGCTGTGATGGATACAAAACTGCAAATTGACAGAATACTTAATGGGGGGTCTATTGGATGTGTGACCACTATCAATGACATCTGACAGATAGGGACAAAGGAATAAGTAGCTATTAAGATCAAGCTAGCCATTCTAGAATATTTCCAACCTGCCTGTAAATTGGAGACATGATACAAGAAGTTACCAGTCAATCATCCCGTTTTTCGCCCTCACTCACAAGGGACACCCTATCACCCCAATGCTTTACCTGTCTCTTCTATACAGATATTTGGAATATAAAGTGTGATTGGAGATCTCAAGCTCCCTCTAGTTGAGTTCAAGTGAACTATTCCCCAGGATCTATAGTCATGATTATGCTAGAGCATTGTTCAAATAGAACAGAGATCTGGATAGGAACTACAGGCTTACTTACCCTTACTGGGGATGAACAGTGCTAAGATCATTGAACAGACCTCAAATGACAGATAATTTTTGAAAGTAAACCTACAGTATTAGGATTCTGAAGTGGTCAGTGAGAGTCTGGCTGGGTTAAGAGAAGATCAATCCCAGAAAATCAGTCTAGTTGTGTGAAATTATTGGTCACAATAACACAAGAACAAGGTAGTTAATATGTGTTAGGCTGATGTAAGGGTTGTGGTTGTTGCAATTCATTTATCTATCCCAGCTCAAGTTAGAGATAGGGCAGGGAGGTTATTTTTTCCCAAGTGCCCTTCACCATCAAGGTTCCTTTTCACAACCTACACTACTACTACTGAGGCGAGAAATGGGCCATTTTGATATGGGCTTGTATCTAAAGCTGCAGTTGCTAGGCAACCACATACCATAGCAACCACTTTCATAGCAACCATGTTCATACTGTGCGATGTGCACAAGGGAGCTATATGCAATTTGAAAACAGTGAACTATGTCCTTGAGGGAAGACTATGCACAAGACATAGTATATGCCTAAAGGTATGAATCTAGGCATTTTTGCTATGCAAAACTGCTATTGCTAGGCCACCACACAACCTAGCAACCTTTTATCACCTATATTCCTAGTCTATGATGGAAGTCACAGAAGAGTTATATGCAAGTTTACATCAGGGGAGTATGTTGCTGAAAGGAAACCATGCAGATATGCACATTCGAGCAAATTTTCAGGCTTGGTTGCTATGCAAAGCTACTGTTCCTAGACAACCACAGCACCTAGCAACAAAACAAAAGCACCACTGTATTCTACTAAGCTGATTTATAGGGGGTAGGATGCACCAGATACTTTCTAGACTGCACATAAATGTAATTCAAAGTGACATTTGAATCTATTGTCGGTCATTTTGATTTTCAGCCATATACAGCCTCGCCATTAAATTTTATGAAGTAGGTACACATATATTCTTAATCAGCACCCTTTTTTACATAAGAGACAGGAGAATTGATAAACATTTAGCATGGAAAAAACATCCATTTAGATAAAGGGGGAGATTATTGAAATGGAACAGCATCATATTGGCTCAAGGTATTGTCTTTGCTTCCAGGGCAATAACGTGGGTCATAGTCAACAAGGAATGCTGCAAAATGTCTTATATTACTCAGAAAGGTTTGGCCTTCATAAATCACATTAGATATTATGGTTAGATGGGGATAAGAGCAAGTTTAATACATGTATCTGGAGTGCATTTAAAATTTTCAATTAAAAATGGGAAATTTGTGATTTCAATCTTCCGTCTTCCCGACCGGATACTTTCTAGACTGCACATAAATGTAATTCAAAGTGACATTTGAATCTATTGTCGGCCATTTTGATTTTCAGCCATATACAGCCTCGCCATTAAATTTTATGAAGTAGAAACACATATATTCTTAATCAGCACCCTTTACCCTTTTTTACATAAGTCAGGAGAATTGATAAATATAATGCAGCAATGTAAATTGCTGATAACTCGAAAAGTGAAAAGCCTGTGATTGGCTCCCATGAGTTGTGCACTCATCCTGTTGCATCAGCACTCCCTTACCCAGGTTATTCACACCACCAAGCCACTATTCGCATAACTCCCGCCAAAACTGCATTATTTGCACCACATTGCCCAAAAAGGCGGGAAAGTTGATACATGGATCAACATCATATACCTTCACCATTGGAGGCAAAAAGCGTCTTATGGCTGCCAACCAACTGAGTCTGTACAATATTGACAATTTCTCAAAATTTACAAAACTTTGTAATGAAATACCTTTTCCTGCGAGACCCCTACATCTCCTCCTTTAATGGCACTACAAATTCATTAAGTAATTCTGCCTCTTATATACAAATATTCTTTTTTTTTTTTTTTTAAACACATTCGCACCACCAAAATGACTGAAAGTGCAGGGCCCCAGGGTGTCTCCTTATAACTTGCTTTTTGAGTTAAAGATTTAGCATAGAAAGCATCGATTTAGATGCTGCAAAATGTCTCATATTACTCAGAAAGGTTTGGCCTACGTAGATCACATTAGATATTATGGTTAGATGGGGATAAGAGCAAGTTTTATACATGTGTCTGGAGTGAGTGAGTGAGTGAGTAATAGATGTTTAACGCCATTTCGACAACTAAGGTCATATTCATGGCGAGAATTACATTACACAATTTCACAGGGGAATGTGTCAGTGCCCGCGCATATGTGCACCACACACATCCCGAGGGGATAGGAAAGAGGAGAAATAGACCCTTTTAAGTGGGCTAGGGAGGCCCGACATGTGTCTGGAGTGCATTTAAAATTTCCAGTTAAAAAAGGAACTTTGTGATTTCAATCTTCCTTCTTCCCGACCGTCTGGTACACTCAAATCTGAACTTAAAAACATGTATTAGGGCTTAATGAAAGCTTATCATGTCTTCTTTCCAACAAGACCATTAGCTTCAGGATCCAGACAAGGTAAGATAGTCTTACAGCTTAGGGATTGAGCATACCCCTTGAAGAACATGGTAGCAAAATTGACTCAAAAGTGGTCTGAACCCGCACATGGATAATGAGCAAAAACCAGTAGTGCATCCCAAGATAATGTTAACATCTTGAATCTTGTTCAGGGGACCCTAAGGATGGAAAAATACCTGGTGCGTTGGGATGTGGGGGGGGGTGCATGGTGGGCCCTATCAGCCCCGGGCCTATCATGGAGTTCCATTCAAAGGTCAGGAACCCTCAAAAATGTCTGTCCAAATAACCGAAAATGTTTTTATGTTTGAATTTATGGCCAAAATATGGGGGGATTATATACCTCCAGTATGCCCCATAAAAAAGCTTGTCCCCTTAAGGTCACATTAGGTTCTATGAGTTGGACAACAAAAATCATCCACAAAACACCTCTTCACAAAAGGGAGTGATAATTTGTTAACAACAATGGCGGGGGTGTGTTTTGGGGCCAGAGTGCAAGAAAAAAAAAAATTGGCCCCTCGTCACAATCTAACTCACCTTAGAGCAAAAATGAAGATATCTTGTGGGTTTTTTTCTGTAATCCTCTGCAACCCGATTTAGATACAGTCTATCATCTGGTTTACTACAGGCTTTGATCCATTCAAGACATTGCTTGGTTACTGGATCCATGGGGTCAATAGGCAAGTTTGGTTTGGGTAATCTAAAAAACTCCATGTGCTCTTTAGACCAGTATCTTGAATCACTCTTGCATGTGTTCCATGCACAACATTTTTCTGGCATTTCGGAATGCTTACATGTATAGATCTGTATAGGTATGCTATATAGCTGGCTGTTTGATCCCTACCATGCAGTGAGCCTGCAGTCTCAGTTGTATGGTGTTAAAAGACCAAAACTGGGACACTATGCATTTCGGCACTCTCTTGTGCCTACTACTAGTAATGGAGCACATGCCTAATAAAACCGTAGTGTTGTAGATTTTAATAGAATAGTAGAGAATAGACCTGTGAGACATAGCGCGGCAACTTGTAATCTTGTGTCTAGTGATAGAATAATAGGAAAGCTAACTTCAAAGGCAATTAAAGGTTGTACCATCTGGCTCACCCTGTAACTCTTGTGCTGCCTTGTACTACTAGGTCTACTACCGAGAAGTTCTGCCTGCCCATAGATGACCACTACAAATGGTAGAGGTGGGCATGTTAAATGACCCAGAACCATATGCACCAAGGACCCCAGAATGACTAGGGTTGTGTGTGGCAGTCTTACCAACCCCAACAGCATACAGCTGGTCACAACCCCCTCCCCACCAAACTGGTAACCCCCTCCCCTCTGTAGACAGGGTACACCAAGTTTAGCATTTGTCTCTCCATAGAGATTTATAGAGATTCTAAACAGTAAATATCTTCTTCAAATACAGAATATATGATCCAAATGTACCATAACCCCGTGAGATGAAACCTTTAGTACATATATACAGCAATTTCAGACCACAGAATTATCAGATAAAGCCTACAGAGATGTATTGGTGAATCTTAATTTTGTCTTATGCTAATCTTCCATAGAGCTCCAGGAGCTGAAATGTCTAATCTAATCATAAAACCCAAAATAAACATATATCACAAAAACAAGTTATCTACCATTAGTACATACATATGCTGATAACAATGCCTCAATATTGTGCCAAAATAGTCCATAGGAGAAGAACAGTGAACGAAAATAGAAATCAGGGCTCCCCTATCCCTTACACCGTGGCGACTCTGAACCATTGACTAGTCTACAAGTCTCACTAGTAGGACTTAGAGTCGCCGCGCTAATTATGACCTATTTTATGTGTAATCAATACAAGCATCCACCTATACCATTTTGAGATGGCTTAAGTAAAGGAACAGAAAGTGTCCCATTACAAGACTGTTTACTCATATAGTCCCTCAGGTAGAGTCTAAACTTCCATGATATCCATGAGTGTATGTGTGTGGGGGCTATAGGGCACCTTGTCTATAGATAGATTTACCAGTAGAACTGCGTGACAACCCTATTAGACGGCATGACCAGCCACGGCCTTTCTACATGCCTCTCAGAGCACGACCTGATTATCCTTGAATTGTACAATTGCCTATCACAACACTCTTACTTTTAACTGTAAACACAGAGACCATAGTGTTTATGCAATTACAATTACAACGTCTGGAATTTGATCAAGACCTTGGTTCAACATTGAGAAGCTCCCATTGGGGATGGCCTCTGAACAAGGCCAAGTGACTAAAATCCCCTGTGTTCCGAAAAGATAACAGAATATGTAAGCATTCAGACCATCTTGATCTTCCGAGATGAGCATAAAAATAAGCCATCAGTGTCAATGTCCTTTGGTTTCTACTAATAGACCGACCACAGCTATGCCTTTGTTCTGATATCCAAAGCTAGATAGCTCCTAATTACTGATGCCATACCAGCTGCAGCCTGGCCTAGACGGAAGCTGAGACAATGGTTAGCCCAAAGTGGCTGTTCACGCCTCTCCACTCACCACTGACCGACCACAGTTAAGAGCTATCTTGCAAGGATAGACATGGCTACTTTCACCGATTTGGCTTTTCCGAGAATACTGCTGACATGGCATAAATTTGTGCGGCTTTCCGTAAGCCATCTTTGAAATGTCTGTAGATCAGGATGAGAGTATAAACTACTACCCGGTACAGAGATGCCATTCACTGGCCGACAAAAAAAAACCCAGGAAAATTGGACTTTGGACACATTTTCCCAGGAATTTAACATAATTTAATACAGAAATCTGTGAATAAAAACCAGGAATTCCTGGTAAACCAGGAAAAGTGGCATCTCTGCCTGTAGTACATGTGATGTAGAGGACAGATACATAGTCTATTGGTTGTAGGGCAATTTTGAGTTGCATGGATTTAAGTGATCAATTTGTCAAGCAGAGATGCCAATCACTAATTATCTCAATTTTCTCAGTGTTTAATAAGAAATGCTTGTAGGAATTACAGTCGTCAATTCGGATTTCCGAAAGGTTAGGAAAAGTGGCAAAAAAAAACCGTTGAAATATCCTTACTGAGTCACCCGAATATGCATGTGCCTGCAACGGAAAGTTATAGGTCTAATGACAGAGATGGAAGTCACTAAGCACAAAAGTCCCTGAAATGCCCAATATTAACCCCTTGATTTACATCTTTTATAAAGGAATGTACCTTTGGGACTTAAAATCCCTGAGATCAGGGAAATCCCTGAAGACTTCCATCCCTGTAATGAACTTCAGGTATTGACCTTCGGACTAGTCTAGTGGGGGGGGGGGGGCTGATTAGAGTTCCTTCAAAATCATCACAATGAAATTTCTTGATTTCCTATGACAGAAAAATAATCAAATTTTTCATGTTATGGTAATGACTGCCATATGCATGTACTTCCCGACATAATAAAGATAGGTTTAAAATGACTTCCCGTGCGTCTTTCTGCACAGACCCCAGAAGTAATTATCCCCACCATGTAATGTTCAGTCACGGACTGTCTCCGGTGATTAACAAGTAACTTCCTCCAGCTTTTTAAACCATGTGCACGGCTACAGCCATGCCTGTTAAATAAAAACGTAGCCTTCGTTCGGGGAAACATGTATACCGAACCATTATTTCTTCAGCAAAGCTAACACAAGGTACATGAATAAAGTTTACTATATCCCAGCTCTACATTTCATCTCTGGTCACTTCAGTCAATAGGGACAGGTTTACTAAATAGTGGAGGGATGATTTATGATCTCATAACTTGTGTTTATCATTATGATTTCTAAGGAGATTATGATTCCATGACTTATGCTTATCACTCTTATTTCTTAAAAAAAAAAGACGGTCCATCAAGTACATTTTAGCTTCACCTTCAGAGCAAATATGAGGAATGTTTCCATGTGGTATCTAAACCCCATTCTCACTCGAACGATCATGACATCAGATCAACATTATGTTATGATAAACCAACAGGTTACTACTGCCTTAGGGATAATAAATCATTATCAAGCAGCTAACAAATGTGCGTCCATGCCTCTTAGTTGAACCACCATAGTTAAGAGGTAGAAAACATGTAATGGCGCTTCTGAGCAAAGATCAGAGGCTCTAATAAAAGGGGTAGACATTGAAAAGAAAAGATAAGGAACTAAAAGGCATGAGGTGGCTAAATGGAAAACACAAGTAAAAAGCGCATTAGGCCTCCAGGGTGGGCTTACTGAAACAGTAGTGGACCACCAATGAGGCGGTGGTTAGCAGGAGCTGATGACTGGCTTAGTGGATGGGCCCGGCAGGCTCCTTGGGACACCTGCCGCAGGTGGGCTAGCGCTAGCCGAGACGAGCAGGTGTGGACTGCTCCACACCTGCAGCAGGGCTCCACACGCCCAGTCCTCCACCTGAGGCTCCCAACCTTGGAGCATATATTAACATGTTTTACAGGTGGCCTCCCCCGGTGGTGGACAACTGCTCCAGGGCGGATGCTGCTCCTTAACATCCTTTTCAGAGTCTCCAGCAGGTCCACAGTGGCTAATG
Source organism: Acholoe squamosa (assembly GCA_949317995.1). Classification (NCBI taxonomy): domain Eukaryota; kingdom Metazoa; phylum Annelida; class Polychaeta; order Phyllodocida; family Polynoidae; genus Acholoe; species Acholoe squamosa. The sequence goes on along the minus strand of OX439035.1, from coordinate 78,907,082 downwards.
TCATTAGGCCCCACCCCCCCCCTGCATTATTGTCATGAACACAGCTTAATTAGTTTGAAGCTTAAAAGCCAGGTGGTTGGGGAGGGGTCAGTGTTGAGCAGAGGTCGCCCGCCTACTGATAAAACAGCCACAGCATATTGTGTTAACATTGCTCAAGAGAGAAATGTCATTATCATTCAAAATGCCTCTTTGGCTATAGAAGGCTAGGTGTTGATGTGAATAATGCATGTACAATGAAGTCCCAATCACAGTTAGAGAAGGTACCCTGGTGGTCTCAGATGAGGCATATTTCAAGCTGGATTACACACTCTCTGAACCTAATTATTGGCATGACAGGATTTTGAATCGTTTATCGATCAATCTTAATGATGAAACCAATTAATATTGCAGGGTTCATTAGCCAGTATTTAATCTACAAACGTCACTCGGTACTGGTAGATTAATCATAGTGCCATTCCAGTTGCATTTCTTATTTCCTATTTCTCCCTTTAAACAGCAAAGCCTAATTTTAAGATTTATCAGTGTGCCATTTACAAATGATATTTTTCTACTACCGGTAATGACGAAGCCGGACCTTAACCAAAATTAAATGTGAGATAGCTAGTTGATATCGCCATGCAATTTGACACTTTAACAGCGGCTTATGAGAAGCAGTATAAAGGTAGTGATCAGCATGAAAATCATTTGGAAGGTACATTTATTTCATATATCATGTTCAATCTCTAGCAGCAATATTTCACTAAGCTGACCTAACATCCTTTTTCATTATCTCTTAAAGGATTCGTGGAAGCCTTCTATCTATAAAAATCATATGCGAATCGTTGTCGTCTTACTTACGCAAATATTATGTAGATGTGTTGTGAATTTAATACTATTATTGAGAAATTAACTTACAGCAGTAGCGGAGCAAGCAAAAAGTGTGGGAGATAAGCTGTTTAAGTCATGGTAATTTTCACCACAATCTCTTAACATTACCTAATCTGAAGAATAAGTCACGAATTCATCAATTATTTCTCCAGGATTTGATTGCCCACCCCCCTGATCCTTGCTGTAATTTTGTGCATTTCCCCCCCTCTTCTATTAAAAGAACGTGCATCAACTCACCGAGACTTATTTCAGATCAACGATCGTTTTCACAATAAAGAGAAGCATTTATCTTTACAGAAAAAAAAATTGCCTAGAGAGATATTTACCCTATATATAAAAAGGCATTAGTTCGTCGCTGGTCCCCACCCCATTGAAATAAGCTTGATTGCTTGCCAGGAACAGATACACCAAAAGAGGCTAGACAAATGTATGTACTTTTTTCAAAGTTAACTCGATTTTTCTCTTTAAATTCAATTTCATTCATACTTTGAGGCAGTTAAATATAATAAAACTCCCTCTTATTCAACTTATTCTCCTACCTCAATCATATTTGAGACAAAAAGTAAAAGAAATATGCTTGTTAAAATGCTTGGGCTTCCTTGGCAACAAGAGTTGATAAAACCGCCATTGTTGTCATATTCAACAGGGGTGTAAAATAACATGATGATAAGAGACAAGTTGTTGAGTTCATGAATTTTCAATAATAGATATTTAGATCATAACCAATCTTCAATAAAATATCAAAATACCTCCAAACAACTTAGATTTGGCAGTGCAAACTTTACAATCGGCGATCCTCAGTGACCATGGCCGTTTCTAGGTCACAGGTCAAAGGTCATGGCTGTAGGGATGCCACAGATGCGGCCACAGATCGTCAGATGGCGCCACAGGTTTTGCCGCCCTAACTCAGAGCAAGGGGAAACGTGGGGATAGAGATATACGGGGGTGGGGGGGGGGGGGGGCGGGCAGTTAAGATGGGTACAATACACTCCCTCCCCCTACCACCTGGCAAACAATAATCTTAGGCCTATTTGAAGAGTTATGGCTAACCTAGTGTGGGGGTTTACACACCGTCTGCCGCTCAGGGAGCTCTGTACAGTGTGGGATACTTATAATTATTGGCAAATGTTTCAGTCCTGCGAGAGCACTCTCCGGGCACCTCTCCCGCCTTGAATTCTAAACCAATCCTTTGACAGGTAGATATATATGACCCTCCTTGACAATTCCTGAAAGTTTGGTTAATTTCAGATTAATTCTAAGGTAGGGAAAATGGATATTTTACAAGGCTCACAACCGCGGTAATGTCGAAACAATATGGCAGCCATTGGAAATGCCAGGCCTCACTCGGTCAAGTTCTTTCTGCTCTAGCTAAAGAAATATTGTTAATTTTGCTACCATTTCTTGATATGTTGTAGATCTAATCATAATCTATCGCTCATTTCTTCTACAGCACCCAGTTTTAACTCTAAATATATCGGTGAGTCACTTGTAAACAAACTATTTGCAACTTCCAGTTGCAGCAGGAGGCAGAACCAGTAGCTGATAGGTCTCATAACAGAGAGGAGGCACTAGTAACATTCTAACAAAGCATATCTCTATTAACCCTCCATTGCAAGAATTTTCCACAAGGGTGATGTACATTACTCTTATTGAAATTGGGATCATCCATCCGACACCATGACGTTATATTAAATTCCTACATGGCACACCCCTTTGCCCATACACTATACATCACAGCCCTGGAGGGGATGTGATATTAAGGTATGTTCAGTATGTGAAGTGTCTGTGTAGATCCAACCCTGGAGTTATCTGCCGATAAAGCCTCCTTCGAAGAGCTGCACGTGGTCAGATACTTCTCACCTGGACTATCTATAGGGAGCCAGGCTGGCTGTTGACCCTTGGTCCCAGTCATTGCTGGGTCAGTATAGATGGTAACTGATAACAAATACCAAGGACAAACCACTTATGATAATTGTTAATGGCTGGAACTTGTGTACCATCAAGTACCATTACATGAAGGTGGTAATCATGTGATTTGTCTGTTTTATGATATATGATATATCTAATATACAAAGCTTATGATTGCACCTTCCTTGTCATTAATAGCTCAGATTTTCTCACTGCCCCAATGGTTTAAACAATCTACTCTGCATACATGTACATATCAACTCTGTAAAACACAGTACTTCTCATCATCATTACGCCCTGGTGAGGATATACTCAGATGCACATAGCAAAGGCAAATAAGCAGATTAGTGTAAGTGATCTGTTATGTAACCCCACTCCCCGCCCAGCATAATTACGGTACTACGGCAGGACCAGAATAGACATCATGATGATCCACCTATATAGTACTCCCCTCCACCCTCACCCTTTTACCCCATGTTTCTCACCCCTGCGGTATGGTGTATATTGTGGTCAGGGGCAATGTCAGGTATCGTTAACCTGCCGAGCACTGGGGGTGGTGACAGTCTGTATGAAGGTTGGCAGGGGGCGTGTCCCTTCCTCCAGTCCTCCTCCAGTATGCAGTAAGTGCTGGTATGTAGTATTTATTGTGTTCACCTCAGCCTCAGATTGGACTGATGGCATTTGGCATTCACACAGACGCACAAATTGGTCTATTTAACATTATTAGATGCCTTTGTGCTCACCTTTTCAAGTCTATGGTGTCTTTCTATTGGTCAGCAGTTTTGTATATGACACAAGCAAAGTGCTTTAATATTGAACAAGTAACCAATGGATAACTCATGACGCGTGGGGGTTATCGACGGATAATAACACGAGGCCGTAGGCCGAGTGTTATTATCGTCGATAACCCCCCATTGGTTTTATACCATGAAACCAATAAATAATCAATATTATACCAATAAATTCAAGTTGAAAACAAAAATTATTCCCCCTCCCAGGGACTCGATGCCAGCCATTGTGTGTACACGATCGGTACATACACCTCCTCGCCCGGCAGCGGACAGCGACAGCCCCTGTCTCGGCTAGCCTTGGCAGCGGCACACGGCGAAAAATAGTGTACATAGAGATCTACACCTCGTCGCCCGGCAGCGGACAGCTACAGGGCACACGGCGAAAAAAGACGCATCTCACTGTTATGTTTGTGTATAATACTCCTCGTCGCCCAGCAGCGGACAGCGACAGCGCACACGGCGAAAAAAGATGCGTCCAGGCCGGGATTCGATCCGCGGACCTCTCACGGCTGAGCGCAAAGCGCTAACCGCTAGGCCACCGCGTCTCCTCCTTCTGCGCCCGGCAGCGGACAGCGACAGCGCACACGGCGAAAAAAGACGCATCTCGCTGTTATGTTTGTGTATAATACACCTCCTCGCCCGGCAGCGGACAGCGACAGGGCACACAGCGAAAAAAGAAGCTTCTCGCTGTTATGAAAAGGTGAAAAATATTCCCAAAACCCTCTTCGGGTTCTTTTTGTAGCACTAGTAACTAAAAAACATGTTATGTTCTGTCAGTCCCTGTGGCGCAATGCATAGGGAGTTGGTTTAGGGATCTGAGACTGTAGGTTCGAGCTCTGCCCTGGCCTGGAAAATTTTGTGGGTTTTAACATGTAACATATGACATGGAAGGACATGAGAGGCGTGCTGTTATCCTGGATAACCGCACGCCTTACCTGGATAACCGCACGCCTTCCAAAATTGATGTTACAGCCTATAGGGTGTGCAATATCGACAGATATGTGGATGGGAATAGACCCCAAAAAGCACTGTGTAAGCCAGAAATCGTGGTATAATGGATGATATGGGTTTCGGCAGTGGGATATTGCTTGTGAACTACGCCAATATGATATACATGTTGCATAAATGTAGGTACATGTACATGTATATGCTTTTTTATACCACGATTTCGGGACTTCCGGTGGGTTTAAAATGTCTAAGGATAGGGCATTGCCCTAAAATGATCTATGGGCAACTGTGTTCTATGTGCTATGCTAAACTATGCTTTAACTAATTGCTGACAAATAGTGAGTAATTACTGACATATATTGAATAGTTGCTCACAAACACTGCATTATTACTGACATAGGAGGAGGTATTGGCATATATTGACTGAATGCTGACAAAAAGTGAGTAAATACTGACATATATTGACTAATTGCTGACAAATTGTATGTAAATACTGACATGTGTTGACTAATTTCTGATATCTAGTGACTAAGAACTGACATATCCTGAATAATTGCTGACAAAGAGTGTGTAATTACTGACATTTATTTACTCACAATCTGTCAGCATTTTGGTCAATACATAACAGAGAAATAGCTATTGATTCAATTGTGCATCTTGCCTTGACTGGTATTTGTCAAAATATGTCAGTATCTATGGACTATTTGTCAGCAATTAGTTAATATATATAAGTAATTATTCACTATTTGTCAGCAATTAGTCAATACATGGTAGTAGTTACTTACATTTTATCAGCATTTAGTCAATATATGTTAGTAACTGCTCACTATTTGTCAGCTATTAGTCTATATGTCAGTAATTGCTTACTATTTGTCAGCAATCATTCAATATATATTAGTAATTACTCACTATTTGTCAGCAATTAGTCGATATATGTCAGTAATTGCTCACAATTTATCAGAAATTAGTCAATATATGTCAGTAATTACTCACTCTTTTTCAGCAATTAGTCAAAATATATCAGTAATTATACACTATTTATCAGAAATAGTCAATATATGTCAGTAATTACTCTCTATTTGTCAGCAATCATTCAATATATATTAGTAATTACTCACTTTTTGTCAGCAATTAATCGATATATGTCAGTAATTGCTCACAATTTATCAGAAATTAGTTAATATATGTCAGTAATTACTCACTCCTTTTCAGCAATTAGTCAATATATGTCAGTAATTATTCACTATTTATCAGAAATAGTCAATATATGTCAGTAATTACTCTCTATTTGTCAGCAATCATTGGAATATGACTGCCTCCATTGAACAACTTGTTTGATGCTATACAAAGGTAGAGGAGGGGTCTTTCTTTTTTACTGTTCAGATTCCACTAGTCACTAGGTGCAGTCAGTAGTTTATACTTGCAAGCATATGAATTCTATAAGGGACCAATGGAACATATCTATATTATATTGAACAGTACCAAGATACTGCATAATTATGCTAATTATGCAAATAATACGCGCGGATATGGAATGTTTGGTATCAATCTGGGGTGTTTTGTCCCCCTAAAGGACATGCCCCCCTAAAAAATTTGTTTCAGAAAAGAATAAGCAAAATAATTTTTTTGACTTGCAGCCTTTTCGGCCTGAGCTGGTCCACCTGCGCCCTACCTCCAGCCAAAACCTATCTGTTTTCAGTGTCACCGGTGAAAAAGGGCAGGTTTGAGGAAGGAATGGATCGAAATATAAGCTTTTTTGGGACGCGGGGGCAGACGCCAGTCCAGGCACTGGCAGAGAGGTCCAAGAACTGGCAGTTTTACAACTTAAATCATATCTCCCTTAATAATAGGAGTTTCCCATAGTGTGACCTATAGATAAAGGGTAGCTCGAGCTGGCGAACGTCATGGCGTTCTTTATTTTCAAATATGCACAATGGGAACAAAGTTTTCACCAACTTAGTGATCTTTTAAGGACAAATAAATGCATTGGTGCATCACGCTGACCTTATGGAATAAAATGACAGGTGGTCTAAGGGTCTCTCAGCTAATAAAAATGTGTAGAGTATTATACCAACCTAGCGATATTTTAGGCCTATTCAGCGATCTTTTAAGGACAAATAATTTATTTCATGGCCAAATACAATGCTGTACCTCTATCTGGAGTGACTATAACAATGTTTAGAGTCAATTATACAAAGTTTTCGATAATTTTAGTCTATAATTACACCTATTATAATAGGGGTATCATACTTATGTGTACATGTATATATATACATATATGTAGGTGGCCTTTAGTGGGTTAATGGAAGGCTTTCACGGCTTCATGAAATCAACAAGAGGACAGGATAGAAACGGACAGGGGATAGAGAGGGAATAGAGTATGTGCGGCCCCTGGACAGCCTGCTAATCCTGTAAGGATCACAGTGTGAATCAATGCATCATAAACCCTATGCACTGCCCTATGTATACCCCTATAGAAACAGACACCAGTGCATTAAAGGTTTAAAATGGGTTTTCACGGCTATATCCAGGGTGAGTAGACTTTCTTTGTCCAAGCACTAACAGCCAATATTAAAAGGATAAGTTGGTCCCTGTGTAACCCTATGTGTAATCCTATGAGTAAAAAAGGGCTAGGCTATAGCAAGTCTACACTAGAAGGGCGATTCAACATCGGTGAACATGGTTCTTGTAACTATTCTATGGTCTGTCTAAGACCATAGAATAATAAGCAGTTTAGCCGTGCATTATTCTGCATATACCACCCTTGTGCATTTTTGAAATTTTTGGTATATACTTTTTCTGGGTCAAGTTGGACGCTGGCGGACATAGAAATTTAGCCTCGCCATTGTTTCAATGTGAAAAATCGTCCATACTCGTATGAGGATTGAACCCCGGCCGCAGTGGTGGTAGGCGAAGGCCTTAGCCATAGCGCCACACTGAACGGTGATGAAACCCAATGCGAAGGTAAATAAGTTCTAACCTGGAGTCCTAGTCGTATGTTTTCAATCAGTTTTCGTCCTGAATCCAAGCTTTTCATGTTATAATATCGAAATCCCAAGAAGTTTTCGATCCATAGACGAGGAATGCGTGCTAATTTTCTCCATTTTGTTCAATATAAATAAGAATCCAATGATTTTTCTATCGTAAGTGAGTCGCGGTGCAGCCATTCCCACCCGCCTCCTTGTCCGACGAAAGTGTGTCAGTGGCCCGGATGTGGATATAGGTCATCCGCTCGCTGACACACTTTCGCCGAACAAGGAGGCGGGTGGGAATGGCTGCACCGCGACTCGCGTACATTGGGAAAATCAATGGATTCTCCTTTATTTTGAATATATTGGACATAATACGTATGGAGGGATCATCTAGACTATCTAAGGATGTATATGTTTTAATTTGAAAACGTGTCATGGTTGGATTCCATACGAAAAGTGACTGTAAACACGGCGGTACCTGTCCCGTCAAGGAACAAAAACAATGGCTTCGCGCAGAGCGGTGACCCGGGCCGTATCGCTTGCTTTTACAAAATGTCTTCTCCTGGCTATATTCTTTGGATTTCAGGTAAGAAATTGATACAAAATGGAGGAAATGGTGGTATAAACCTATTAGGTGATGCATATCGGGGCCCCACGGGCTGTATATGCTGTATATACCCGAGCCGCGGATATGCATCATCTATTAGCTTATTATACCACGATTTCGGGACTTCCGGTGGGTTTATATGCAGTTTAGCCGTGCATTATTCTGCATATACCACCCTTAGGATGGTATACCCTATATGCTGTATATGCTGTATATACAGCCCTAGGGCCCCGATATGCATCATCTATTAGCTTAATATCACTCATTCCTACTGCTCAGGGACTAAATGAGGCGTGTATACATTCCGTATGTTCAAATACCACACAGCCAGGTTTGTATGAAATTTATATTAGTTTTTAGCCATTAATGCAAGGTCATATATCATGTATCTGTCTTGGCTCATTAAGCTTATAGAAGAGTCCTAATTTATACATGTAAATGCCGACACCAATACCCCCTTCCACGGTCTGTCCTTGTCACAATGTCAGAAGCTTACTCTATATATGTACATAGCAGTGTGAGTGTAAGAGGAATCACTCATGCCGTAAGGCCTCATTAGTATGATGAAGGCTCGTGTTAGCGCGTGGCCGGCGTAGACAACAGTAATTGGCAGCCGTGACTCAAGGACCTGGCTGCTCCATGACGGCTCTGCTCATTGGTAATACACTAACGAATAATGATGGATAAAATTACACAGAATTGTCCCTTGTCTTCTTTCCCCTCCCTCCTCCATGGCCAGAAAATAATACGGTTGTAAGAGAAGTAGGAAGACCAACGCCTTCGTTGGCAATTGCCAATCCCCAGGGTAATTGTGCGTCCCAATGAAGTTACCAATCATGACTAGGTTACTGATATTCTGCTCGCAGCCTTGCCGCAGGGCCAAGGGCAATGGTGCTGCTGATGCAGTCGACCTTTTACGTCATTATCCCGCTCATCCAGCTCAGGTATTTTACACGATCAATCAGGGTAATCCTAGTGAGGCAGCGCAAGCCACCATCCGCCATATCAGCTATCCTTGATTAAAAGATGTGAGATTTAGTAGGCTGATATTGGTTTGTGATGGACCTTTGGAATTTGAGAAAAAAAAATGCATGCTTAATGCACACTAGTGCAAGGTTGATATTGAAATGCTCGTCCAACTCTATCATTACCAAGACAATATCATTGATTGCCAAGCTGTGTGTAGAACAGTGTGTGAGATCACTGTCTAACAGTATTATAGTAGAGGTAGAGGCCGGCATCGACCTTCATTAATACATTATGGAGAGGTTTGTTTGTTTGTTTGTTTAGTTTTACGTCCGGGGGCCATCGAGGAACTCAGACATTCACTTATGGAGAGGAGACCTTCTCATTAGGCCATCCATAATCTGGGTCTCAACAAGCACATTAGCACAGCTGTACGTGAAATGATATGTTCAAGTTTTGTATCCTGACCTCAACCAAAGAGGGCCGACCCAAGTGACATATTCCCGGAGGAAAAGTCATGAACTTGCTTGTTATAACCTATCTTGCTAAGCTGATGCTAAACTAACAGTCAGAGTGTAATTTCAAGGCCGCAGTAAGAAACAATTGTAAAGCCTAATTGTTCAGGCCGTGCAACCTGAAACACATTTTTTTCTGCCTTGTGTGCATCGGCGTGATGACAGGTGTCATTGTTACCAGTGATACTAATGTTCTAACATTAATTAAGTTTGTTAATTGCGTGCCATGTACCTGCAGGGTGCCACGCCCATGTATGTCTACCTAACACCTCTGTATACATATAACAAATGAAGAGCAGCATATGAGACGCCCTCACACCGGACCTATATTATGTAAAATATCTAATGCACCTGAAGAGGTTTGACACCTACAAAATCCCAGTGGACTGCACATTAATGCATGCCCCTGTGTTGCCTTGGTTACTATACCGTTAAAAAAATTATGGCGTGGGTATCTGCAAAAACTCATAGATTGCATCTTATCCCTCACATATTTCACTTCTCCAAAGTGCATGATAAAGACAGACTCCGCCCAAGCCCAATACAGTGTTTTACCGTCATTCTGCAGTCTGATAACTACAAGCAATAATGATGACCAATATTTTATAACTTACATTATCTAACACACGAGTGAAATGCCTGTCCACATCCTCTGCACAATCAGGCACTGCAGGTCCTGCGCAATACTTGAATAACGCACTACAATTTGCAACCTGCACAGATTTTTGAATCGCCCTTACAATTCTGTAATAGCCCCGTGGTCCACCTCTGTGCACCTGAAAGACAAAGATAGAATAGAAAAATCTACTCACGTGAAGTTTCTTGAGAAGCACACCGTCTGTACTTGTTGTACCACTTTGTTTCATAGCCTTCCAAAACTGTTTCTGTGCAGAATAACGGTTCATGGGGCACATCTTGAAAAGACAATCTGAAATGGAGAATTTTTAAAAGATAATTATCAGTGGGATTCAAGGGAATTTCCCTTGTTCATCATTATAATTGTTATTCTATATATTTTCAATGTTACGGCGAATCGGGAGTCATTCACATGGCTCACTGAAAATGACCCCAAAACATGAAATTTTGATACTAAAGACACACAGAATTCTAGAATCGGCCCTATTTTCTATTGTAGAGGTCGGAGGAAAACGTCCTGGAGAAACCAGGAGTCGAACCCGGGACCCTCCAACCTGCAGGCGGAAGCTCTACCGCTGAGCTACTTCCCCATCTGACATTCTCTACCTTCCACCTACATCTGGATCAGTATAATACACAAGGGGGGTCAGCTTATACTGGCTGACCAGCCCCTGAGGGCTGGTGCAACCGGAACGGGGCAGATGGCCTACCGCCATGGACTTACAGCTAGAGCTGGCCCCTACACTCCTCCCAACCAGCTTCAACCATGGCCAACCAGCACCAAGCATTCCTCCCAACCAGATCGGTTGGGCTTTATCAAGCAGTGTGAGGCACTCCTGACATCCCAGTTGACCTACCAGTACACAGTACTGCCAGGGTCGAAGCGTATCTGTATTATACCGTTCCAGGCACCTACACCTGGATTGGTATGACACACACGTAGGGGGGAGCTACCACCGGATGCCAGCCCCTGGGGGCTGAGATCTCCAGAAACGGGGCTGCTGGCCTTACGGCAGAGCTGGCCTCTACACTCCTCCCTACCAGATTCAATATAGGGTTCAGTACCCTATAGGTACCAGATACACGGGACTAGTACTGAGTCGCATACCAGCAACCTGTTTCCAAGTCCTCCCCAGTACTAGCAAATTGAATTGTCATTCGTGTCATACCGGTCCAAGTACCGAGTTCTCGTAGTCCTCCCTCACATGGGTCAGGACCAACTCGGTTTCTCCACCAGTGTAGAGGTCGGCGGAAAACCCGGGACCCTCCAACCTGCAGGCGGAAGCTCTACCGCTGAGCTACTTCCCCGTCTGACATTTTCTACCTTCCACCTACATCTGGATCGGTATAATACACAAGGGGGGTCAGCTTATACCGGCTGACCAGCCCCTGAGGGCTGGTGCAACCGGAATGGGGCAGATGGCCTACCGCCATGGACTTACAGCCAGAGCTGGCCCCTACACTATGTTCATTTTAAATAGATTCGCTCTACAGTTTGCCCTAATTCATTCGCTCCCGGACCATTTGCCAGTCCTCATGCTTTCTTTTTTTTTGTTGTTGTTGTTGTTTTCTTCGGGACTGTAGGTCCTACTGGTTGTTGTTCAGTGTGTTAGATATTAAATATATCGTATAGCCGCACCCAGACTTTGAATCGTTCCTATAAGCCCTATTTTATTTGGGTTCTGGCACAAGCTAAGAGAGAATTTATGGTACGGGTTAAAAATGTGTGAGTTTGGCGCCCCTGGAGAGGGGGAAAAAAAGACATTTTGACCCTCAAGAGGGGGGTCCACATTCAACCTCCACCCCCCCCCCTTGCTAAAAAATGATAACTCCCTAACGCCAATGCTGAATGTCGGGAGATAGCAGTGGGAATAAAGTGAACAAGGTGCTGGAGGCACCTCCAGGTGGGGTGGGCAGGGAGTGGGGCTGTGGCTGGGTGGACTGTAATTGTATTACCTAAGTCCAGTCTCTGAAGGCCAGCATTAGAACCAGAAGGGTCAGTACCATATTGACCCGTTCGTAAAATCCCCTTTGGCCTCTATGGGGAAATACTGGCCCTGGTCACACTGAAGCGCTATAGGAAGGTGCTGAAGCACTGTATAGAAATATGCCCTAGTAAGTTAGAACAAAGGTTCAACCAAGTAGTGGAATATTTCAATAGTAAGGCCAGTGGATGTCAGTATTTGGGTCAAACTGAATCTTTTATATCGCTGCCATGTTCACTTATTCGTGTAAGCACTACGCCAGTGCTGTTTTCCATGGCTAACATCCTGGGTGGGGCTCACATGGGGGAGCAGGTCGTTTTACGACCACCTATGGGCGGCCTTTGAGAGGAAAAATGTTGTGGTTAAAAATATTCTTGAACAAGGTCAGTTTTTATTATCAATTAGGCTCACAGATAAAAAGACGATTTACGAACGGGACCGACCGTTTTAAAGGTGTGCCTTTCTGTTTGTAAATAGGGCTGAGGAGGAGAAGGCATTGGGACATCTGCATTTCCAACAAACATGTGTTTAAATTGATAATTCCAAAATTCCAAGACATTTTAACAAATTGTCCCTCTACATTTACCTAAAATTATTCTACATGTTTTCATTCAATCTAACTTTATGTTTTCAGATGATTACATGGACGGCCGACTGCAATCAACAATGCAATGCAAACATGTTGGTATTTAAAAAAAAAAAAAGAATTCTGAAGCTGGTCTAGATTTGGGCAGGTTTCATGGACAGGATTAATGTCATAATACACACAGTACCACGCACCCTGATTTAATTCTTTACATTGAGGCCATTTCGGAAGTGAATCATTTAATGAGTACCGTAATCTCCCGCGTATAAGGCGCGTCTTATAGGCCAAACAAAATGCTGCTGGGTCTTATACATGGGAGGTAAATTGCCTTGAGTTTGGGGTGCGCCTTATAGGGGGGGTATTTTTTACTATAGAACAGTACTAAACTAACAAAAATCTGCCCTCAGAGGTGCGCCTTATATGTTATAACACACCTCCCTGAGTTGGGGGTGCGCCTTATAGGCGAGCTGCGCCTTATACGCGAGAGGGTAGCACAGGGAAGTATCATCATGGTAACAGGGGTAGGAAGACTAATGTAGTATATAGACTGACCTGGGGATTTACCTAAAGATATGATACAGGACCCATCAGTAGTGCCTATCACAGGTATAATGGAAACCCAGATTATTGGTTCAGTGAGTACAGCGGTAAGCGTCTGTGATCAATGGGTAGATTACTCGTGACTACAGATGATATAACAGCCAATAGCTTCAGTAATACATCATTATAGCGCCATCAGTATCAGGAATAGCCACCCTTTGTACTATTCCCCTGATTAAACAATAGAAATACAAGTATAGAGAGACGAGTCCCTTATTATCTGCACACTTACACACTATTCTAACTTCACCACTCAAAATCAATACACGACAGAACCTATTATTAATACCGATAGGAACAATACTAGTTACCCAATTACTTCCAGTAGGGGGCCTTTGTTCATAATGTAGGTGCAAAAAGTGAAGGCATTAGGTATCTGGTGCTCTGGCTGTTCGTATTCTGATGGTCTTGCTATCTTGTTCTCTCGGAAACATTGGCACACGAAATCCCTGCATCAACCTTAAAACTTTCCCATGTGGATATGGAAGGTCAAGCACCCCTTTTTATATCAGGTTACATTTCCTCATGTTAAATTTGGCGAATAAAGTAAGCCTTTAGAAAAAACAGGGCCGAGCATAGTCTTATTTTTCTAGCACTAACAATGTAGTGGTCGACGAATCATCCCCGTGAGGTGCGAGTCATTGTAGTCGTTTAAAAAGTATTAAAAATCTAAATGATCCGAAATACCCTACCTAATTTTGTTACCTGAAACAAACAACTTTTTCGGCCTTATTCAAATATAATACGGGATGTAATATAAGTTACCTTTCAATTGCTACCGGTAGCCATATTAGGGGGTCAATAGCAACAAGGAACATTCCCTGGAAGTTTGGTACATGTAAATCCGGCTTGTGATTAACAAATGGGGTACATGACTCATAGTCTCTCTTTATAGGGGCTCTATGCAGGTGAGCGACCAGACACGCATGGTACATATGCATTTCCTCCATAACCCTTGGCTTACCCTTTGGGGAAAGCATGACATTTAAATGCATCTTTTTCATATTAGTAGGATACATCAACACAATACTAGCAAGTAACTCACTGGTACTACCCGGTATACTCAAATTACTATTGGCACTATGGCGATTAGCTGGGATTTAAAGACGAAGCACATTAAAGAAGAATTCTGTCCTTGTTATATTTACACAGTAAAAGAACTTTTAGGGAGAATGGGTGAACTAGAATACACAGAAGAATTAATGCAGAGTTATAAGTATATCCTAGGAGTGCCTTTGAGAAATTCGACCACAGTGGCACTACACTGCTGAGTGGCGTCATATTTGTGGTCATGGTGACATCAGTGCCCCTGGAGGTCAGTTAGCACACTTATATGCCTGAATACATACAAGGGGTCAATGTTTAGGAGATTATGTTAAGGATTCAATTGAAAATTTAGGATCTAAGATCTATGATCAAGAGGCCCGTGTTAAGGATGCAATTGAGAGGATTGAATTTAGGATCTGTCATCTATGATCAAGATATTAGGATTTCATATTTAAATTTGACGATCAATTCTGAGTTTAATATCAATTCTAAAAGCAGTTAAATTGCAGTGCGTTTCCCGGATTAGAAATTTATCCCATATTTTCGGCAAAGTAAACACAGCAAAGCTGTAATGCCGTGCATATTCATATCATGTTCTAAGAAGTATAGAATTGATTTACAACATTTTTAATATGATCTTAGATCAAAATTTTCAGAACAAATATTATTTTAATACGGAATATAAAAGCCCTTCATATGTTGTGTGTTTTGCAATTTATTAATCTATAACATACTTTCAGGAAAGTAAACACAGCAATGCTGTAATGCCGTGCATATTCCTATTATGATCCAAGGAAAAAAGATCATTATATATGAACTCTATGGCCTTTGGAATGGACCTATACTTAAATATATGCTCTGATTGTGGTGCTTCCTCGCTCTCCATGTAAAATCCTGTCCCATTGCTACAGTATGGAGTAAACCTATGCCTGGATTAAAATATGCAAATAAGGAATGTGTGTGAGGGTTGGGAGTAGTGTGGTGGTGGTATTGGTGGTGGTGGTGTCACAATGGTCACTAACATCCATCTGATAACTTTTGAAGATCAAAATTGACCACATATGACCTGGATCCCTGTGATTCCTGTAACCAAGATGGCCGACACACAAGGAAAACAAAAGAATTAGGTAGTTGAGGTGTCCCAATGGTCACTAACATCCATCTGATAACTTTTGAAGATCAAAATTGACCACATATGACCTGGATCCCTGTGATTCCTGAAACCAAGATGACCGACACACAAGGAAAACAAAAGAATAAGGTAGTTGAGGTGTCCCAATGGTCACTAACATCCATCTGATAACTTTTGAAGATCAAAATTGACCACATATGACCTGGATCCCTGTGTTTCCTAAAACCAAGATGGCCGACACACATGGAAAACAATAAAATTGGGTAGTTGAGGTGTCCAAATGGTCACTAACATCCATCTGATATCTTTTGAAGATCAAAATTGACCACATATGACCTGGACCCCTGTGTTTCCGAAAACCAAGATGGACGACACATATGGAAAACAATAGAATTAGGTAGTTGAGGTATCCCAATGACTACTAACATCCACCTCATAACTTTGAAAGATCAAAATTGACCATATTTGAGCTGGATCCCTGTGTTTCCTAAAACCAAGATGGCAGACACACAAGGAAAACAATAGAATTAGGTAGTCGAGGTGTCCCAATGGCCACTAACATCCATCTGATATCTTTTGAAGATCAAAATTGACCACATATGACCTAGATCCCTGTGTTTCCTAAAACCAAGATGGCCGACACACATGGAAAACAATAAAATTGGGTAGTTGAGGTCTCCCAATGGTCACTAACATCCATCTGATAATTTTTGAAGATCAAAGTTGACCATATATGGCCTGGATCCCTGTGTTTTCTAAAACAAAGATGGCTGACACATATTGAAAAAAATAGAATTAGGTAGTTGAGGTCTTTCAATGGTCACTAACATCCATCTGATAACTTTTGAAGATCAAAATTGACCACATATGACCTGGATCCCTGTGTTTCCTAAAACAAAGATGGCCGACACACATGGAAAACAATAAAATTGGGTAGTTGAGGTGTCCCAATGGTCACTAACATCCATCTATAACTTTTTTTTTAAGATCAAAATTGACCATGTATGACCTGGATCCCTGTGTTTCCTAAAACAAAGATGGCCGACACACATGGAAAACAACAAAATTGGGTAGTTGAGGTCTCCCAATGGTCACTATCATCCATCTGATAACTTTTGAAGATCAAAATTGATCACATATGACCTGGATCCCTGTGTTTCCTAAAACAAAGATGGCCGACACACATGGAAAACAATAAAATTGGGTAGTTGAGGTGTCCCAATGGTCACTAACATCCATCTATAACTTTTTTTTTAAGATCAAAATTGACCATGTAT
Source organism: Acholoe squamosa (assembly GCA_949317995.1). Taxonomy (NCBI): domain Eukaryota; kingdom Metazoa; phylum Annelida; class Polychaeta; order Phyllodocida; family Polynoidae; genus Acholoe; species Acholoe squamosa. Next base: position 78,890,245 of record OX439035.1, on the reverse strand, counting down.
GACCTGGATCCCTGTGTTTCCTAAAACAAAGATGGCCGACACACATGGAAAACAACAAAATTGGGTAGTTGAGGTCTCCCAATGGTCACTAACATCCATCTGATAACTTTTGAAGATCGAAGTTGACCATATATGGCCTGGATCCCTGTGTTTCCTAAAACAAAGATGGCCGACATATATGGAGAACAATAAAATTAGCTAGTTGAGGTGTCCCAATGGTCACTAACATCCATCTGATAACTTTTGAAGATTAAAATTGACATTATATGAGCTGGATCCCTGTGTTTCCTAAAACAAAGATGGCCGACACACATGGAAAACAACTAGGAGGCGTGTATTTGATGGATTAAGGAAATCAGTTAAGCACGGCATAGCCGTGGTGATTTATTTTGTCATGGTTAATTATAATGCTTAAAGTGTGCATCAATGTAGCAGGTCACCCATAAAGGGTTAATTGTGCATCAATGCATCATGCCATCCATAAAGGGTTAAGTGTGCACCAATGCATCATGCCATCCCTAAAGGGTTAAGTGTAAATCAATGTATCATGCCATCTATAAAGGGTTAAGTGTGCATCAATGCATCATGCCATCCCGAAAGCGTTAAGTGTACATCAATGCATCATGCAACCCATGAAGGGTTAAATGTGCATCAATGCATCATGCAATCTATAAAGGGTTAAGTGTGCATCAATGCATCATGCCATCCCTCAAGGGTTAAGTGTGCATCAATGCATCATGCCATCTATAAAGTGTTAAGTGTGCATCAATACATCCCTAAAGGGTTAAGTGTGCATCAATGCATCATGCTATCCATGAAGGGTTAAGTGGGCATCAATGCATCATGCCATCTATAAAGGGTTAAGTGTGCATCAATGCATCATGCTATCCCTAACGGGGTTAAGTGTGCATCAATACATCATGCTATCCATAAAGGTCTAAGTGTGCACCAATGCATCATGATATCCATAAAGGGTTAAGTGTGCATCAATGCATCATGCAATCTACAAAGGGTTAAGTGTGCATCAATACATCCATAAAGGGTTAAGAGTGCATCAATGCATCATGCAATCTACAAAGGGTTAAGTGTGCATCAATACATCTATAAAGGGTTAAGTGTGCATCAATGCATCATGCCATTCATAAAGGGTTAAGTGTGCATCAATGCATCATGCCATCTATAAAGGGTTAAGTGTGAATCAATGCATCATGCTATCCATAAAGGTCTAAGTGTGCACGAATGCATCATGCCATCCATAAAGGTTTAATTGTGCATCAATGCATCATGCTATCCCTAAAGGTTAAGTGTGCATCAATGCATCATGCAATCTACAAAGGGTTAAGTGTGCATCAATACATCCATAAAGGGTTAAGAGTGCATCGATGCAATCTACAAAGGGTTAAGTGTGCATCAATACATCTATAAAGGGTTAAGTGTGCATCAATGCATCATGCCATTCATAAAGGGTTAAGTGTGCATCAATGCATCATGCCATCTATAAAGGGTTAAGTGTGAATCAATGCATCATGCTATCCATAAAGGTCTAAGTGTGCACCAATGCATCATGCCATCCATAAAGGTTTAATTGTGCATCAATGCATCATGCTATCCCTAAAGGTTAAGTGTGCATCAATGCATCATGCCATCTATAAAGGGTTAAGTGTGCATCAATACATCCCTAAGGGGTTAAGTGTGCATCAATGTATCATGCTATCCCTAAAGGGTTAAGTGTGCATCAATGCATCATGCCATCTATAAAGGGTTAAGTGTGCATCAATACATCCCTAAGGGGTCAAGTGTGCATCAATACATCATGCTATCCATAAAGGTCTAAGTGTGCATCAATGCATCATGCCATCCATAAAGGTTTAAATGTGCATCAATTCATCATGCCACTTAAAACTCCTAAAAAAGTGCATCATACTTATGTGTACATGTATACATAAATATACATGTAGGTGGCCTTTAGTGGGTTAATAGTCAGTGGTGCTGAGAAACGCACCACCAGCAGAAGAGAACCACATGGTGCTGGGGGTGGTGGTGCCAGGCAGGTATGGGGCCACCCCAGGAGCACAGCCACCACCACCATTCAGAGGTGGGTGGGGGGAGGGGGGCTCTATATACTATATACCATGGCTCTGCCTGGTGTCCAGGGCTACCACCACTGTCCCCAGGATCTACAATAACAGGTCCACCAACACCACCACTGCCACCACTTCTATGCTTGACTGATTTGCAGATTTTAATCCAGGTATAGGCATACTCAATACTGTACCTATGACAGGATTATACATGGAGAGCGAGGAAGCACCACTATGAGAGCTTGTATTTAAGAATGGGTCCCCTCCTATAGCCGTTCATTCTTAAGAATGAACGGCAATAACACCTCATGTATTTGACTTACAGCTGTTTGGTCATGACTTGATAAGATTGGTATACATATAGGCCCATATATCGATAGCACAAGCTGAGCGGCTCCTGATTAAAGCAGTCTACTGTGGCTAATCTGGGCACACATGCTACAATGAATCTCTAAATCAATATGGGTCATGTGGGCACAAACTAACTTTCTCAATTATAAATCTATGTAATTGTGGGTCCCATAGGATTCACACCAGAATTGATTTTGGATTAGTTCACCAAAGTAGAAAACCCTGTAGTTTGATAGACCGTAGTATCTCGCATGTAAGGCTCACCCCATGGATAAGGCGCCAGATAGGGCGCACCTGGGACCAAATTAGGTCATTCAGTAAGTACTGTTCTATAGTTTAATTTTAAAAAGCTCACATATAAGGCCCACATCCAACTTTCACCAATCCATTAAGGCGCAGTTGTATTAGAGGTAAACGATGTAAGTCGCTGCTAACTGGAAAACAGCTTTTCAAAGTATTTTGTTGTCGACACCCTATCTGCCCATACATTTCGAGGCAAAATGGGGAGAGGGGGGGATCAGACCTGAGCCATGTTACTGGAAACACACAATATCTTTTTCTTTTTGCCTCAATAGCATTTACCTCCTACCCCATATTCAAGTAATGTGGCACATTGCCCATTGCATATGAATTAATATAATGGCTCCGGCCATAGCTCCTAGTCATAAGTAGCGAGGAAAAACTATAAATAGGCGATATACCTTGATGCCTTCTGCGTAGCTTTGTATAAGCAAGGTAGTGTGTGGGCAAATAAGAGTGAACATGACAAACATACTATGGCTGGGTGTGACCAGGGGTCAATGTCTTCAGTTCTACCTAAAATACTCAGGTGTACCCAGGTACGTGGCAGCAACCACTACAGGGGGGAAGAGGCACTTACTAAAACAATTAAATTGAGGCATGCCCCCCTACCCCCTCCCTCTCCAGTCCTACAAATGGGGGAGGTGGTGGGGGTTGGCTGGGGGGGGGGGCTTGAACAATATTTGGACGTGTCCGTAAAATCTCTTCCCTCGTTGATGAATAATGTCTTATACACTTCGTTTTACAGGAATAAAAAAGAACCCTACTCCTAAACAGTTGAAGTGGTTAGGTTCATCACTTTCTTTCCCCGCAACTTTGGAAATAAAATAAGCTAGTTAGAAGCTGATGGCTGAGATCCTTAGCCTAGCCTTCCCACCTACAACTTTAGCATAATACCTTGAAGCAGCCTTTTGCCTCAACACAAACAAACTCTTACACAAACCGTTACTCCACGGTCCCAACACACATCATGTGCTGCCTGGGGTGGATAAACAACACTACGGGTCTGGGGTTCTACCTTAGACCGTCATGTAGGGGCCACCTCCAGGGGTGGGGGATCAGGAGGAGGACCAGTCCTCTACTATTAGGACGTCCACAGGGGCAGGGATCATGTACTGGCCTTGTGTCAGGAGGTGTGTCGGGTGCAGCAGGTCAGACAGGGTTCTTATCAAGAGAGAGATCATGTTTTTAACAAGGGGAGGGGGTAACATTTCTTTAACTGGGGTGGGGGGAGCGGTTAGTTTTTTAAACCCCTGTTGGGGATCTGATTTTATATGTTTTCGACGAAAAACACACATTCCTGTAGGGGCAGAGATGCCACACTCTGGCAGACAAAAACCAGGAAAACTGGATTCTTTTCACCCTTTCCCAGGAAATTAACATGATTTATTACAGAAATCTGGAAAACCAGGAAAAGTGGCATCTCTGGAAGGGACAGTTTTTGACCTACCGGTCACTCCGAGGAGGGGTAAAATCTTTGCCATGTCCGCACAGAAACCCCCCATCCACCTCATTGTTAAAAAAAACAAACTCCTAAGGTGGTTTTGCCAAAGGTTACCTTTTATTGATACGCTTGCTGCCTTACTCGTCTACTAACTGCCTGGTAAATTACCGGGGATAAACGCACTCTGGGTCAGAATACCTACAATTATATTCCTTGTTGTTGGACGGAAACAGACTGCATTACGATACAACATACTCATTTTTGAGTATCATTTACAGTTATCCATACCGCCATGTATCCGTCACTCTGTCTCTTAAAAATAGTGAGGGGTAGGGAATGATGATGGGGAGGGGCTAATTATGTCCAATGAAAAGCATCTTTTATGGTGTCCCAATTGCAAATTATTACCAGGAAGAAAAAGCTCACTATTAAAAAGAAATCGTATCTGAATGGAAATGAGAGAAGATCATCAAAACACCATGGATGATTCATTGATGCGCGTTATCAAGAGTATGAAGTGGTAGTGTGGGGGGATAAATTAATGGCCCAAAAAATTAAGCAATTATTTGCCATCGCCAGCCAATATTGGGTTAACTCTTTATCTCTTTGCTGTAGAAACATAAAGGATCTATACACTGAGAATACAGGGATACCTGTAAGTCTACATTTCTAAAACGTAGCACAGTGCTCCCCCAGCAGGACGAGCTATGTTTCATACATGAATCCGGTCCAAGATCTCCGAGAGTCATCTCCCAGTCGTCGTTAGCTGGTCAATGTCGTAAAAGCGTTTTTCGCTAAAACCCCTTGCTGCTCCTGGACTCGAACCCACGATCTCTGGTGTCAGATGCGAACACCAAACTCACTAGGCCACGCATCCTGATACACTAGGGTGGTAAATTTGGTAGGTCTGGAGGATAAGTGGAGATGATGTCCCATGTTCTGGGTAGTCATCTCCAGTGTCTCTTAGGGAGTGGTCATTACCAGTCCCGGGGTCATTATTTATCAACAGGAGGGGTGGTTGGGGGGGGGGCTGTAAAAATTTCAGACCCCTCTCATGGGGTGCTGAAAAAATTATCCCTCTTGAGGGGGGGCTAAAAATAAATTACCCTGTTTTTAGCAAAAAAAGCCTGCACGCTACTATAGATCAAAAAGGGGTGCGAAAATTCTCTGCGCCTCCAGTGTGGAGGGCGCAAAACTTTTTGACTGCCATCGAAGGGGGAAATAGAAAATTTCTGCGCATCCCTTTGAAAACCCAACACCCCCCCCCCCTGTTGATAAAAAAAGACCACTCCCTTATGTTATAGGGCCTAAGGGAACTTGTAAGCTTACACTAGAGATGACTTTATAGTCATTTACCGGTAGCCATCTCCGATCCCTGCCAGGGATTCCTGAGCTTCGATCCACCTGGAGGTAGCCTAGTTGGACTGAGACCCAAGATGACCTTCTATGTCTTGGGTAGTCATCTCCATTCTGATCCAAGGTTTAGGCCTACCTGTACACCAAAGATCACTTTCTTGAGTCATCTCCAATCCAACTAGAGTGCACTAGAGTCATCTCTGGTCCACCTGGAGGATATCTACAGCCTCGGGATAATGTTCCGTCTCCTGGATTGTCATCTCCTGTCATTTCTATGGTCACCTGTACACCGGATGTGACTTTATATGGTCATCTCTGGTCCACCTGGAGGATATCTACTGCCTAGAGATAACTTTCCTTCTCCTGGATTGTCATCTCCTGTCTGTTCTATGGTCACCTATACACACCGGAGATGACTTTCTCGATGCATCACCTTTGAGTCATTTCTGATTTACTCTGTACCTGCACCCTGGATGACTTCCTATTTCCTGGAAAGTCATCTCCTGTCTGTTATAAGGTTATTAGTTACCTGTAGCTACTGCAGATGACTTAATAAAGTCTCTGGCCTGCCTGGAGGATAGCCTACCTGCAGCCTGGAGATAACATCTCATCTACCGGGTAGTCATCTTCAGTGCCCAGCTTGGAGATGACTTCCCATGACCTAAATAGTCATCTCCAGTATACTCCAGTCTGATCTATTACCTGTAACCCAGAGATTACTTTCTAGAGTCATCTCCAGTTCACCTGGAGGATACCTGCAGCCTGGAGATATGAATTCCCACATACTGGGCATCTCCAGTCTTCATTGGTTACCTGTACCTGGAGGGCCTACACTGAAGAGGACTTTCTAGAGTCATCCCCAATCCATCTGGGGATGACTTTCCACGTTCCAGGTGGTCATCTCAGGCAAATACATTAGAAGTCTTATCCAGTCTAGCCTATGGACAGACTAGAGATGACCACCTGGAATATGGGAGGTCCTGCCCAGCCCCCAGTGGCATGTAGGCATAAGCTGTCTCAGTCCCCAGAGTCATATATCCTATTCAGACCCCACTATCTGGTTAGTCATCTCCAGTCTATCTTATGTTACTGGTACCATGGCAATGATTTTCCAAAGTCATCTCCAGTCCATTCCTAGGTTTAATATCTATAGACTAGAGATGCAGGGTATGGTATATGGTACCCTCAAGGTGGATCGGAGATGACTAGAAAGCCATCTCTAGGGCACAGACTGAAGATAATACCCGGGACATGAGACATTATCTCCAGGCTGCAGGTAATATTAACATAGGAAGGAATGGGAGATGACCCTAGAAAGTCATCTGCATTGTAGGCCTACCTGTAGTTTGGCCTAATGGAGTAACAGACTGGAGATGACGTCATCTCCCTGCTCAGGTAACAACCCTCCATGTGGGCTGGAGATGACTCTAGGACATATCTGGTGTACAGACAACTTTAGAACAGACTGGAGATGACCCTGGAGAATCATCTCTGTAGTATTGGAGCAGGACTCGTCATCCAGGTGGACCAGGAGATGACTTGAGAAAGTCATCTCGGGTGTACAGGTAACCATAGAACAGACTGCAGATGACAATCCAGGAGACAGAAAGTCACCTCCAAGCTGTAGGTATCCTCCAGGTGGACCAGGAGATGACTCGAGAAAGTCATCTTCGGTGTACAGGTGACCATAGAACAGGCAGGAGATGACAATCCAGGAGCCAGAAAGTCATCTCCAAGCTGTAGATATCCTCCAGGTGGACTAGGAGATAACCCGAGAAAGTCATCTCTGGTGTACCTGTAGGTGACCATAGACTGTCCACCGTTTACCAAATCTCGGCCTTATCCTGTGCTTTCACGCAGCTCTCGGTCAGGTTAAATGCAGATTTCCCTCTTTGTGATGTTTGATTGTATTGCCACTGGCAAAGTACCCATACATTTCTCAATTAATATCTGCATATATTTGGAAGTAGAATGGCTAATATTAGTAGATATGTATCAGAGAATGTGGAGATTTGAATATTTATTGAGCTAGAAATGTGTAAAGAACACATCACAAAGAGGGGAAAATGCAGGGAACCTGACTGGGGGCTGCGTGTATCCACGAGATAAGGCCCGGGATTTGTAACTGGTGAAGAGTCTATAGTTCTAACAGACAGGAGAAGGCTAGGAGATGACAATCCAGGAAATGGAAAGTTATCTCCAGGCTACAAGTAAGATTATCCTCCAGGTGGATTAATTCTTTTTACCCCTCGACCATCCCCTTGTTAAAAATGACCACCCCTATATAATCTATGCCCCCTCCCCTCATGCACCACTGCACCCCCCCCCCCCCAGCCTGGTCTAGACCATACGACGATAGAGAGATGACTCTCAGAGATCTTGTGCTGTTTTCCACGCTAATCATACCTCGCAGGACGCCATCCAACCTAACAGAGGCAGGATGGACACACCCCTTAATCCCTTAAAGGACCATCTGCCCGAGATCCAGGGCGTGTCCCATATTTACTGGATAGAGCTGTGCATGTAGTGGAGTACCGTAATCTCCCGCGTAGAAGGCGCAGCTCGCGTAGAAGGCGCCCCCCCAACTCAGAGAAGGCCTTTTCACGTAGAAGGCGCACGTACCTCTTCTGGATTGATTTCCGGAAAAACCCGCGTATAAGGCGCCCCCCCCAACTCACAGGGGGGCTGTTTCGCGTAGAAGGCGCCCCCCCTCCCCACCCCCTATTCTACAGTGACCGGTCTGCCGCGGTGCTGGCTTTATGAGTTCAAGCTGTCATCGGCACACGGTCGGCGTCAAACCCGCTGAGCGCCTGTACACCGACTGGTCTGCCGCGGTGCAGGCGCTATGAGTTCAAGCTGTCATCGGCACACGGTCGGCGTCAAACCCGCCGAGCAAATCTACAGCGACCGGTCTGCCGCGGTGCTGGCTATATGAGTTCAAGCTGTCATCGGCACACGGTCGGCGTCAAACCTGCCGAGCAAATCTACACCGACCGGTCTGCCGCGGTGCAGGCGCTATGAGTTCAAGCTGTCATCGGCGTATGGTGGGCCTTATCCCCGGCGAGCGCGTCGACACCTCCCGGTCTGCCGCGGCGCTAGCGCTATAAGTCGATGCTGTCATCGGCCCACGTGTTCCCTACACCCCGGCAAGCCACACCGCATTGTCAACATGTTGAGTCTATGCTGTCATCGGCACACGGTCGGCTTGAACCCTCCAAGCGCGTTGACACCTCCCGGTCTGCCGCGGTGCTGGCGCTATGAGTTCAAGCTGTCATCGGCGCATTTTCCCAAATGAGATGTTGGAAAAACCCGCGTATAAGGCGCACCCCCAACTCAAGGCAATTACCCTCCCGCGTATAAGACCCAGCAGCATTTTGTTTGGCGTAGAAGACGCGCCTTCTACGCGGGAGATTACGGTATATGACCTCTCTGCCACCCGTACTAGACATCTCCCAATAAATATATTTATATGTTTGATCATGCCATATAGATTATATATCCTCATTTGGCAATCTTTTTTTCTTTTAATTCTTAAATTTGCATCTAGAAACTGCATTTCAGCATTTAAGGCCCCTTCTGGGCAGTCATTATGTGTTGGTAGGTCCATGTGGACCCGCCACCCCCCCCCCCAAGTCCTGCTGTTGAACGATGTTTTACTCAAATTGATTACTCCCTTATGTAAATATGATCGAGCAGGGCTGGGGGTGGCCATATGCCATTTGTCTTTGGTTTGCCTTACAAATTATACAACAGACACATTCAGGCTCACTGCAAGTCTGTCGGGAGCTCCCCGAGATGATGAGTAGATGGGGAGTGGCTCTGAGCAGTAACTCAGAACCACGGGTATGCAGCACTCAGCTTGGGAAGGAGGCAGAGGTCAGGGAGGTAGGTTGGGAGAGGGGTGAGGAAGGGGCACTCTGCCAGCTGAGCAGAGTAATGTCTAACACCTGGATACTCACCCACCCCACCTGTTCACCGTTTATACCATTAACAGGTATGCTTTGTGGCGAGGGGCTATACACTTAAGTGGGCATCTGCATTACATTAAATATAACAGATGGTTGACTTATAAAGCGCGGCGCAAATATGAAGATCAGACCAGAGTCTAGTGAGATTAGGGTGGCAGTCAGTACTCAGTCTGCGACCCCCTCCTACCCCTCCCTTCCCCAGTCTATTAGAAATCTTCACTATTATTAGCCTACCATCATTCTGTAGACTGTCCGTGCTGCGACTGTGAATAAGCAGTGTTTAATATATACACCAAGCTTAAGTTGAGGCTAAATTGTGTTCACTATGATGTTTCATATGCTACTAATGGTAGATACCCTAATGGCCTGTATAAGCCCCCTGACGCTTATAGATTTCAACCTACCTTTACCCCAGTCCCTTATTCAAGACCGGCGCTTATTCAAGACTTAATTAATAGTGGATTTTTCAAATTCAATGCTACTATACCCCCGGCGCTTATTCAAGACCGGCACTCATACAAAGACCCGGCGCTTATACAGGCCACTATGGTAGGTTATACTCCCAATAATCCCTGACACTAGATACTATCAGATAATGGCACCTTATCGCTATACATGTAGGCATGATATAGCCCTATTGGTAGGGATCAGCCTTTAAACTAGATACTGAATAGTCTATATCTAACAACTCATATGTTGTAGAGTATCTAATCAAAGTTGTCTGTGGAGCTAGATTGAACTGTCACCACCTGCAGGATTTCCGCTAGACCCCGGCGCTAGACTGAATTTTTGCATTAAGAAATATTGATACATTGTACTTTTTATTGCTATAGAACAACTGACTTGAGTGAAACGGTAGGAAAATTACCTAGATCTCAATTTATACACTGCAGCTTGTACATTGTCCACAGGACAGGTACTTAAGTCTTAACTCACCTCGAAACTTCTTGGGTGGGTTGGTGAGATCGCCAGCGTCTGGTTGAACCACACAACGGTCATCGACCAACCTGTGAGAAAATAATATTGACACAGAAATTAGTCATAATGAATCCAGAGAGCTATAATATATGATATCTAGTCTTCCTTATTTGTCGGAGTTGAAGAATTGTCTAGCCTACATCCTGTTCTTGCAAGTACTCTTGTGCACAGGTTACCGTAATAATAGATTTAGATCCAGAGATTGCCCCAAAAAGCCTGTATACCGTAATCTCTTGCATGTAAGGCGCACCTCGCCTATAAGGGACGTCTGTTATAACGTATAAGGCGCACCTCTGAGGGCAGATTTTTGTTAATTTAGTACTGTTCTATAGTAAAAGATACCCACCTATAAGGCGCACCTCAAACTCAAGGCAATTTACCTCCCACGCCTTATACGCGGGAGATTACGGTATATATATATATATATATATATATATATATATATATATATATATATATATATATATATATATATATATATATATATACACACATATATAGTTACCAACCTAGCTCTAGAGATCGAAATTTTGGCCCATGACCCTGTCCCACACACTGTTTGTCATGTAGTTTGAAGTACAAATGTAGGCATTGTAGCAGGTACAATGACAATGTTGCCCCGCCCCCCCATTGATAGTGATACAGAGGTGTCAGTTGGGTGTTGGTCCAACCTCTGAATATATGAAACTGTACTAAAATCTAAATTTGCGGGGCCTCTGAACCTCTGAAGGTTCTGACATCTCTGCCTCAACTCAAGATGACGATTCCAACTTGATACCCCTATCAGGCTATCTTTTATATGCCATTTTAATATGAAATTATATATACCTCAGGTCAGTTTGGAATCCTGAAGTGAAGCAACTGACTTCTGAGGTAACATTGATTTATAATAATTATAATCCGGTACAAAAAAATAACAGATCATAAACTACAGGGTAACGTACCCAGTACTGGCAGTATGTATCAATCATTTACTAGTCTAGTCAATAAGTCATGATTAATTTAAATTGGGGATCATTACATTGACACATTTAACATTGTACCAGCAGGCATTCTGACATGAAAATTTCTTTTACAATCACGGTAACTGTCACTAGTGTCAGTGTCACACACAGTGCTGCCGATCTAAATTTAGCCGCTGTGGCCAGTCCCTCTCTATAGAACAACTGTACGGTAGTGTTGAGTGTACCACACTCCACAGGGTACTATTATGACTGAGTCAGTGTGGATCACGGTTGGACCAGCAGAATGTCAGTCAGTGCCAGAGTACAATCGCGTTAGCACTAACCACTTACCCAAGCGTCGAAATAAATCCTGCCACATTTCCTTCAGCAAAAAGAGACACTATGTCTCCAATGTGAAGGAAGGCTGACGGCGATTCATTCATTTTGCCGTCTTAAAGCAGCTAGTGCCCCACAACCTAAATCCACAGCACTTGGCCTCCCGAGTCCCGATGGCCGCGACCACGGCCCTGCTAGGGGCCGTAGGATTTCCTGGCCGTGTACGTTGTGATTGTATTTCTAAATGCTGAAATCGAAGGCTGAATGCAGTCCCTTTTGAAGAAACGTAATCCAATTTCGTCTTATTCTAAAATTGAGATGGCGCACAGCGTATGTACATCCAAGAGAACGCTGTGCGCCCACCTCGAACCGTCTGCAACTGGACGAGGTGGTTTGCTCTGTGAGCAGCGCTACACAACCGGAAGTATATCCAGTGACAGGGGCGTCGTAGTTACGTCATGTGACAACAGGTGGCGGGGCAGGGGCGTAGTTAGCGTCTCGCTAGCGTCTCCACGGGAGCCCTCTCCCGTGCCCATTCCGCGCCCAGTCTTGGGCAGTATCAGGGGCGGCAGAACCAGAGGGTGCGTTGGGGGGGGGGGGACCCCCCCCCCCCCTCCCGACATGACAGTTGGGGGGAACCAGACTATGTTGTGGCTCCCCTAACATTTTGGGAGATTTAAGGTCCTGTTGAAACCCTGTTCTATATTGGATTTTTTATGTTGTCAGATAGGCCTATTGTGGCCTCATAATGCACCATTTGACTTATAAAATTTCAAAATTCTGCTGGGGGTGTTCAAGACCCCCTTCAATATATTTCTAAACACGATAGAAATCTTACTAAAATCATATAGGCCTAGTACCAGTAATAGGTCCCAGGTAGCAAGGATACATTGGGCCAATGTTGGCTATCATTGACACCATCGCAATCTTAATATAGGTCCAACATATGGGAAAGCAGACATAAGGCTAATGATGATTAGGCTAACACATTGTACGAATTCCAATATTGGCCCACTAGGCTATTGGCCTACTAGATCTATTAATTGGGGAAATGATAGGCTAGGCCTATACAAAGGTTCTATCAAGGATATACATTAGATGGCGTTAGTGTCGACCATGCTAAATTGCTCCTGCTACAGGGGCATAGTGAGTTCTCTCTTACTCACTGCAGAGTGTACGTCAAGATTTAAAATGCTATAGAAGGGGTTTGGTTCATTTTTTCAATGCAATATTTATGGGATATCTAAATACACTATCTCTCTCTGCCTATCTCTGATTTCTAAGCTCTTGGAACCGTTTTTCTATTTCAAAACAGTATAATTGTGAGAGGTGGTTCTGCCCCCTCAATAGGCCTATGTGGCTGCAGGGGCTGGGTGGGTGAGTAGCCCCTGTGGCCCAGGGGTCAACTAGGACGCCATCTAATGTATCAAACTGATAAAACGATTGTATAGGAAATGGGACATTCGGCCAACATATGACTTCTAATATTAAGGCCGAGTCATTTATTGCCAGCTGGGGGGCCTGATAGATGTTGGTGGCATTTGGTTCATCATTGATCGGCCATCAGGCCTACGTCGCCCCAATGGGCAGCCAACATTAGCCCTATGTTGGCCCAATGCATCGGGCCAACGTCGGCCAATTTTTGTGTGCTACCTGGGCAGATGCACTAACCTAGGCCCTAACTAAGATTATTTAGCTGTTTTGACTATTAAAGTTAAGTTTGACTGACTAACTTGGATTTTTGTTTTTTTCAGTGAATACTGCTTCCAGGCAGTTTTGTCACCGTTGTCGACCTCCTTCGCATTGATATGAGTGGGTGCCCAAGAGTTGGGCCCCAACTAAGTGAGAGATCATTTTTTAACAACAGGGGGGCTGGTGGGTTTGAGGGGGGGTCAGAATTTTTTCAACCCCTTGACCGGGGGGGGGGGGGTTCAAAATAATTTCACCTGTTTTCAGTGGAAAACCCTGTGCATTACTATAGGGTAAAAGTGTATGTTCGCGCGCGATTTTCAGCCTTACGCTGAAAAAAAATTTTACCCCATCAAGAGGGGGGCTCGGAATTTTTTTTGCGCATCCACGTGCAAACCCACCAGCCCCCCCCCCCCATTGTTAAAAAATGATCACTCCCTAAGGCAGTTGTAAAAAAACCCAGTTGTGCTGGTGAAACTCTGCCTCTCCAGGGCAAGGCCGGCGGCAAGGGGGATGTACACTGATAAATCTGTGGGTGTTCCGTCCCTCCACAATACCCACAGAGAACAGGGTCTGTATGTCACTCTACCGACGGATGGACGGGAGACTGAGGGCAGGGAGGGCCAATACACATTCAACTTCAATCAGATCCTTATCTGTAGGGGGGAGGGGAGGGGATGGGGAATGAGGTGCGTGGCTGTAATACACATCTTAGATCAATCAGATTCTTATCTAGATCAAAGGGGGTCATTAAAAGTAATAGATTAAGGTGAATGTGTATTGCCCTCAGTCTCCCGTCCATCCGTCGGTAGAGTGACCCACATACAGACCCTGTTCTCTGTGGGTATTGTGGAGGGACGGAACACCCACAGAATAATCAGTGTAAGGGGGACGCGGCAAGGGCTTACTCAATAGCGCCGACTGGTGGAAAATGTGGTACAGCGGTACAATCGCGCCATCTTTTGTTATTTCCTAAACTAAAATGAGGGAATCCCTTCTGACGTCATTACGTGGAGGGGTTTCTCGAGAAAAGAATGGAGTCGTAGGAAGGGACGTTGGACCTGTGATGATATTTTTCGTCTTTTTACACCACAGCTGGCGGATATTCTCCGCTATAACCAAACCTCCAACATGAGTAGCTTTGGTGGACGAATGAGAGAATATACCGATGTATCTCTTGATAGGTTTGATGGCGAAAACTTGGAATCTACGGTATATTTTCTCTCGCACAAACATGAAGGTGAGATACAGCGATAGCCTAGCTTGGGGGCAGTCTCGTTTGCGCTAGATAGATTGTCACATGTGCTTGTGAATTGGGACTTTCTACGTAGTTTTCGTATGGAATACACATCCTAATTCAATTTACAATTATTAAATGCAAACTGAACGCTTTTTCCTTTTTTGGAATATTCGATTCGAGAATGAGAATCGATTTAAGTATTATGTGTCACTGAATCTGTGTGGACAAACCAGACGTTGTCGTTGAGTGAGACGAGTTAAACATCACGTCTACGACTACGGTTATAGTGGGGAGTGGTGTCTGGGTTGGTGTTGTGATTACATTCGCTAGTCCTCAATACATTGGAACTACATCTGTTAGTATTACATGAAACAGATCTAGGGTATTGTTTTGCATCTGCAATTGGCTCTGATAATTGAGTCTGAAACAGTTGAGAACATTTGAGACGCTTTGACATTTGTCTGTGCCTAGCCTAGCCTAGGCCCTAGGCTAGGCTTGTGTGTGCTTAGGCTAGGTTAGAAGCATATGTCATTATAATTTTATATGCCTTATTAAACATACATTTACATTAGTCCATGTGTTTAAACTTTAGTTCCAGTATCGACCGTCTGGACATCAACATAGTGACTATGTTGATGTACAGGCAGACTGCCATAGACGGCATAGTCATGATGTCCTCTAGACTAGAGTAGAGGGTAGAC
Organism: Acholoe squamosa; assembly: GCA_949317995.1. Lineage (NCBI taxonomy): Eukaryota > Metazoa > Annelida > Polychaeta > Phyllodocida > Polynoidae > Acholoe > Acholoe squamosa. Next base: position 78,874,857 of record OX439035.1, on the reverse strand, counting down.
TAGTCTAGAGTCTAGTGAAAACATGACATCGTCATAGTTTAGTGGAAGATTATCATTATGTTAATTTAGGGCGTACAGGAAAACGGGAGTACATAGAGCTACGAAAGTGGCAAGGGGGGGGGGGCTTGACGGATTTTGGCGGATTGGCAGATTTTTTTCCAACCCCCAACACTATGACAAAAATAATCATGACCCCCCCCCAAAAAAAAAAATCGGATACGCGATGGGTATTTTGAATTGCCCCATATTTAGTTTTGACCCCCCCCCCCCCCCCAGTGTGAAGGTTTATTTAGGCCGAGGCCACTGCCGACTCTACCTCACGGGAACGGCAGAGCGCAAAGCCCTTTGTTGCAGTTTAATTTTCGGTACCAATGGTACCGAATCATTTTAAACAAACTTCTCCTTGATGTCTGCTTTTGAAACTTCAGTCATACAACTATCAGATACTTTACTAGCCACATGAGCTTGGATGAAAAGATGGAAGCTTTGATTGATTTAAAATCCTTTATTTTATACCTGCTAGTTGCAGCAAAAGCCTTGCTTTGGCACTGTGCCAAGGTCCAGGTAAGAGCCTCAAATTTCTAGATTTTATCAAAATATGGATAATCAAGGCTATGTAACTGAAGATTAAATACTGCAAGAACACAACTAAGTGTTATATTAAGTCTGTGAGAAGTTTGGAGAAAGACAGTGAAGGAAAAGTATATTTTTTCATGAGTTTTCTGCTGTCTATGGGGCCAGCCAACTTTGCTGTCAGCCGTTAGCGGTAGCGATAGGCTGTCTCCGTCTGGCCTAAGGTTTATTGTGTTTTGCCCCCCCAACCTAGGGGTTCTTTTTCAAAATGACCCCCCATATATCTAACAAGCCCCCCCCCCCAACTGGCAATAAATGACTCGGCCCTTAGGGTTTGACAATTGAAATGGTTTCAACAGTCAAGTGTCCCCTGCCACTGGCACAGAGATAGATGATATTCATATTCAACTTTTGAAACAATAAAATGTTACACCAACACCCGCTAACACTCTCAGTGCCTAGTGGCACATTCTGTGCAGCAGCCAAAAGTGGCTGGATTTCAAAGCGTAGCAAGATAGCCTCAAACCACCAGGTTCACTGTATATTCAAAGAGTATTCTTAAATAGCGAGAATTAAACAATCATTTTTTGTCTAGTGCTAGATTGTTATGATGAAAGCATCCTTGTAAGATTCAAATATTGTGGGAATATCTGGTATATACCTATTTGGAACATAAACAAACACATTAGTTACGGAGAGACATACATGTACTGGCCCACTGGGGTTAGCAACAGGATTCTCCGCAGAATGTAAAATCACACCGTAAAATCCTGCAGCGAGCTGGTGTAAAATTTTATTTGGTAACGTCCGAAGCCTTATGGTAGGCTAAATTTGGTTGTTTAGTCTCATTCATAACAGTGTGGGGATTACAGATGGGAATTTAACAAAGAAATTGAAAGTATTTTCATAAATATGGCCATAACTTCTGTTCTAATTGGCCGATTTGCAAAATTCAAAAAACTTTATGAAGCTAAAATGACACCGGCGGTGATTCTGAGATGAAATCACACCGGCGGCAGTTAAAATCACGCCGTCGGCCCGTCGGCGTCATTACAGTGTGAGGAGAACCCTGAGCAAGACGCAAACGCAGCGCCTTTTGTATCCTGGCGCTGTAGAGCCTGGCGAAGAAAATGTAGGCTCTATCTTACATGTAGGAATAACAAAATAGCTTACAGGTACTCCTCTCAAATTTGTCAGTGCCCAGTGGAATGTCCGTGCATTTGACACAGTGATTTGTCGAGCCCTGTATCAGCCCATAATCACATCCCACAGAAACAGTGTCCTTGTCTATAAGGTGCACCATGACTTGCTGATGCAAAAAAAAAAAAAAAACCGACCCTACCAAGAAACACAGGGCCGACCCTGGCCTTTTTCTTCAATTTTGAAGAAAAATATGCGTTTTTGGGTGTGTTTTTTTGGTCATCTGTGAGGCATCAGCATGAGGCGAGCATCATCCACACAAGGTGCAATCACTGTACCATTTGAGAAAAATTTACAAAATATAAATAATCTAACCTACCCTAACTAATTTTTCAGTATATTACCTGAAACGCTCAATTTATCTTTTACTTTGGCCTGATGCTACACATGTATAGGAGCTTAGACCCATGGATCAACCATTTTGATTTTAGCTGGTTATTCCAAAGGTGGCAAAACACACCGTTAAAACATGATTGGTACCGTCCCTGGATAACATCTAATTCCAGGGACATGCTGGTTCCCGTCTTATCAGCTTATCAGTGCATATCGCCAGAACTAGCTCCACTCCCGCTTACACCCAATAAGATGCAGGAGGGTTTGGGTCCATCCTTGTGTATAAGCCGCCCCTTATACACCAGTAATTACATGTAGTACATGTACTTTACAGTCGAATTGGCATACAGTAATACATATTTCAGATGTATAGAAGCATCAGGACCAAATGACAATACATATCATGGTGCCGATATTTCTTCTCTCATCTCTCCATGAGCGATTCACGCACTTCATGTTACACTGCTGTGCATATACTGCAAAAGCGAAAGAACAGCAGGCGGTCTCTGTGCAGCCATAGCCTCACCCATGTTACAATTAGCCTTGTGAAATAGCACACCCTGAGTTAAAGAAGCTAGTACCGGTATAAGGCACACCCACAGGTTGATTTTGAGCAGGTTTGTACTAAGGCCAAAACAAAATTTTGTCTTCAGGTAACAGGGTCGATAAAATTAGGGTAGGTACTTAGGGAGATTTCTTCTTTTTTTTTGGAGAATTTTTTTATGGCCGGCTGTAAATATTCACGCCAGTCGCCTATATGTGACACAAATTTGACGTGTAATCAGATTTCCCCAAATGGCATTAAACAGTTAGGGTAGGGCTAAAAAAAATACGGTGGTTAGTGTGAATACAAAACTTTTTTTCTTAAGCCTAATCTAATGTAAATTTACCCCAGCCATAAGGCGCAGCCCCTCTTTTGGGAGGTTCTACAAGGCCCCTTATGCCACAGTTTCACATACACATGTATAAGCTGCAGAAAACTTTTAAGTGAGGTACCATGGTGCAAGTGTGTATATTGAAAAAAACAACTTATCATGGAACAAGGTAGTTTGTGTGTGCGGCTTGTTCTTTAATTTAATTTTCCTTTCTTGTTTTTTTCCTCATCTAACAGATCACATGGTTGGCCTTTCATCAAGCAACTTCGTATATAGACTACAATCCAAGTAAGTTGAATTTATAAATTGTCCTTTTTTTAGACACTATAGTGATAAGACGACACCATCCAGCTGGGTCTACAACTTCCAGACAATTGATATTTAAATATGGTCCTTAAATTCTCATCGAATCAGAATTCGAGCTGATGTAATTGTCAGTGTGAAATACAATACAGTATACTTTATAGGAGTGCTCGCGCCAGATTCTTATCTATATGTTTGACATCCTTCCAAACATCAACAATATCAGTGTACACGCTGCATATGATTGCATCGACTACAATTACACAGGTTGTCGTTTATAGTTATTATAACTAGCTCTCTCCATGTTCATACATCCACATATTTCTGCCATTCTCAGTTCCCACATCAAGCTGTATTGTTCAGATGTGACCCGGGATCTACTGCTGGCTGATGATCGGTTTACAGGCTTAGCTAAATCACTGGTAAGACGACATAGTATGCTACAGTATGGTCTGACATAATACATCAGTCTCAATAACTAATTATTGTACCGAAGATTTATTTCTATTTTTATGAAGAAAAAAAAAGATAAAAAAAATAAAAATTAACAGTACACTGGATGACACTCACATTGTAATATGGGTTGACTGTTATAGACAAATTTTGGTCATACAGAAGTAATTGGAAAGAGGGCACATTTTGCGGGAGTGTCATGAGACAATAAAAATACTATAGTTTTCAACACCTAGATTAGCCATCCAAGTAATTCTTTTTTCGTTTATAGGTTGTGCAAGAACTTGAAGTGCCTTGTATTATCCCTGTGCCAGATCCAACGACAGGAAAGGTTAGTCCCCCCTTGGTACCTCATTGAAATAAGTCCTTTGACATCTTACATCGGTCTGCGTCTTTTTATATGTGGTATGAGTCAATTGAGTCTGAAGTAAAATATTTAATCAGAAGGAATGGTTACTTTCTCAGTTCCGATCGTTATCACTACAATCGAAGAAAAAATGTCATATATGCTTTAGAAGGGCACCTGTATGAACAGTTCTACAGATAACAGTTACTAATTTACACCATTTTTTATTGCAGGTGAAATGCCATGTGACGGTAACATTGATCCCTGCGGGGCACTGTCCGGGTTCTGTGATGTAAGTAGTATCAAATGTACACTTTATTTACAGTTGGACACAAAGGGAGTCAAATGATTTGAGGGCCATTGTTGATTATAAAAAAAAGGCATGTCAGAACTGTATGAGTAAGATTTCATATTTTGATTGTAAAACCATGTTGTCTTTTCAAGGGTGGTTGAATCTGCGAATTGAACTACGGGCAAAAATTCTGCCCCTACGTTATGCAGGGAGCCAGTGGAGACCTTACTACATTTCAATGTCATTTTAACAGGTTCCTGTTCGAAGGCTCAGAAGGCATAGCTCTATATACAGGTGATTTTAGATTGGCCCGTGGCGACATCCCAAGGGTGGAGTGCCTCAAGTCAGGAAACAGGTACACACGTTACACAACACTCTATGAATGTCATATATTTACAATCGTATGTGTAGTTCTAACTCCTCGAACAATATGATATTACAAGGTATGTTTCATAAAAGATTGTGGTTGTTTCATTCAGTAAGCCTCATAGGGTCTTTGAATTGATATTAGCGTAGGTTCTCTGTAGTGAACTTCACATTAATACTTTTGTATATGCATTGTGCTCTCTCATTTTGGCTTTTTAACCTGGAAATTGAATAAGCCGCCATTTGTGTGAAATTATCAATCACTTTTACCAAACATTAATTTACTTGCAGTGCAAAGCCCATAGACAGTCTATATATAGATACTACATTCTGTGTGCCTGAGGCTTACTACATCCCTAGCCGTGAGGACTGTACAGTGGCCATCATCCAAGTAGTGGAGCGCTGGACCGCCTGCAGCCCGGACCACATCGTGCTCATAAACCACCGAGCTGCTCTTGGATATGAGCACCTCTTTGTGGAGTTGGCTCAACATTTTAACACCAAGGTGGGTCTCTTATTCTTAATTTTACCCCATGTCGTCTTAGTTACATACGAATTTTGAATTTTCAGACGGGCCTTTTTCAGCCATGAAAGTTTTGTGCAAGCTATACAATTGTGTATTACAGATCCACTTGAGTAAAAGGAAGTATGACCAGTGTAAACGAGTGAAGGCGCTACCTGACTTTGGGACATTGGACGGCAGTTCTACACAGATCCACGCTTGTAAATGGGCTGAGGAGGTAAACACATTATGATGTATCTTGAAGAAATAAAAATAAAATCCCATGATTTAAAAGTAGTGCTAAATACATTAAGAATGTATTTAAAAATTCAATATCTCATGCAGTACAGATAAGGTCATAGTGAATATTTGCAGTATACTGAGTCTTGTAAATTTCTTATATAGCCGAAACGGAAGCGTCGGTCTGCACTACCCTGTGGCCACTGTAAGAGCGGAGATGTATCGCAGCTGCAGGTTAAGAAGATCACCGTGTCTACCATGTGGTTCACCCATAATGTGGGGATGGAGGAAATTGTAGTGGCCCCCAAACCAACGAGCCCACACTACATGCGCGCCTGCTATTCCTTCCATTCCTCGTACAGTGAAGTGCGAGATGTTGTGACATACCTCAAGCCACGTCGCATCTTTCCCAATGTTATACCCATGAACCATACACAAAAACGGGTAGGTTTACCATGCATGGCTTGCCTATCAATAAAGAAATACAAACATTTTAATTGCAATAGAAACTGATTAGACAGAAATCATTCATAATATTACCGATGAGATTTAAACGTTCATATTACTGGGGTATTGAAGTTCAATTGATATTTGCACAACTAGGAAACTCACTGTTGTCTTTGAAAATCATTGTCCATGGTGTAATCAGTCTTTTTTTTAAATTTAAGATTCAAGAACGATTGAATAACTTCTTGAAGCTTGCATCAGCGAGCAAAGCGCCTTCAACTCCTTCCAAACCTCGCCTATTGGGCAAACAACGTCCACCACAAAAACGTCCTCTAAGGATGAGTAATAGTAAGTATTTGCAGTCGTTGTGCAAAAAAAAAGCATATATCATTATTAGTTTTGTGTTATGACTTTTATGACGAGCCACCTCTTAGGAATACATTTGAATAAAATGTCCACTGGTCAATAGTGAAAAATTCAAAATATTAAAGAGGTTTGGCAACTTTACACTGGTAGTGTTTAAAAATCTTACATTTCCCATGTTTCAGGCCAGTCAACGGACTCTGACTTACTATTTGACGACTCTCCAAGAAAACCTAAGAAGTCGAAAAAGTCTAGTTGCAACGAAGACACAGCAATGGACAATGGTCATGAGGTGTCCCTTACGTGGGATGGCAGTCAGAACACAGAGCAAGGCCATGGAGAGAGTGAAGCAGATGTGGATTCCAGCTATGTTGGTAGTCAAAAGAGCAACGCTAGTGTCATGGATTTAGTGGCCAGTGACTTTGATTTGACTCCGAAAAAGGGAGCCAAAACAGATTCCCAGTCCACCCATGAACCTATGGAGAGCTTGGACACTGAGGTTAAAGGATCCCCTGGAGGGGTGCCAGAGAAGGCTGTTGTGAACGGCTTTGGTGGTGAGCACTCTGAGGAGCTATTTAGTGATGATGAAGACGAAGAGGTTTTATCCGTTCGCGAAGCCTTCAAGCCCTTCAAGGACGGCTCATATGGATCTCATGTAACTTACGCTAGTGATACTGATCTATCCGACTGTGAGGAGGATCATAATGGGGAAGACATAGTCATTGAAGATGGGCAAAAGGGAGGGGATAGTGAGGGGGGTCAAGAACACAAATCAAAGTGCCAAAATGGACAGAGTTTATCAGAAAAGGATGAATCTGTCACTGAGGATATTATACAAGATACACAAACGACTAGCGGGTCCACATTTACTGTGACAAAACAAGGGGAGGGGGTACATTCAAAGAAAGTAAGATCTTCCAAAAACAAAGATCAGTCTGCTGAATCTAGCGACAAATCCATATGTATGGAAGAGACATCAAAGGACCAAGGCAGTGTTGGTAAGAGTGTGTCAGAAGCTAAGACAATTGAGGATGATGATGATGACGATGATGTTATTATGTTGGATAGTGATGAGGAAGGGGAGATAGCCGGAGAAGTACCAGACTTAACGACTGACGATGAGGAGGAGGATGAAGATGAAGACGATGCACCTCCTCAACCGTCCACCTCTAAGAAGGTACATGAAGTTATAGACCTCACGGCGGAGGATGAAGACGATGACATTGTCAGTATGGGTGTCAGAAAGGTTAACCGCAAGTTCATGGGTGAGGAGGGTGATGGTTACCATGGTGACACAGAGTCTGAAATTAATGATACTGATGGTATTATGACAGACAGTGATAGCAGCTTTGCAAAAGCTTCATATGAGAAAACCAAAACACGCATGCGCAATGGCAGGTCACGCAGAGCACAGGTCATGAATGGCAATAGCTCATCGGAGAGTGACTCTGACTCTGATGTGGCTGAGGAATCATATTCGGCCCCAATGAGGTATCCGATAGCTGGCAGTTGTCACTACTCTAAGACAAGACTGAATGGCTTTCACAGCACCCTGGTAGATACTGAGGTCATTGTCTTAGATGACCATGATGATGAACCCCCACCTAATGTCACTGTAGTGGATATAGCTGATAAAGACAAAGCTGCCGAGGCCTCCAAGTCTACACTAGCTAGTGCTGAGGACCTGGTATCTGGTGCAATGGAAATGGCATCTGCTGCAACCAGTGCTGCTAAATCTTCCACTCGGTTGGTTTCAACGATACAGCGTCTCAAGATGAACATCCACAAACCTGTGCTTGCATCATCCACTGCTAGTGCCAAGGGTGAAATAACCAAGCAAACAGCTAGGAAATCTACTTCAGTGGGGAAGATAAGCCCCAAAAAGTCGACTCATAGTAGGGACAAGACTCATACCTCTGGTCAGGAGTCTGTACGGACTGAGGTAGTTGAAATGGTGCAGGGGGACAGAAAGCAGACTGAAATACGCAATATCTCACCATCAAAAGCAGCTATTGTCATTCAGAAAGACCAAAAGAAATCTCAAAAGTCTGATTGTGCTCCCAATACAAGTGACTCAGGGAAAATAGGTGTAGCACAGTTAGAGGAGAATTCTGTGTTAAAACATGCCCCACATGAGGGTCTGTTGAGGTAGTCTTAACGATGTTTTCTAGGATTTATTATATAAATTTTATGTGTCATGTAAATGTTTCATTAACTCGAAAAGAGTTATAGGAGACGACTATGGGTCCCCTCATTTTCAGTCATTTCGGTGGTGCAAATAAGTTTTAAAAAAGATGGAAATTTTATATATAAGAGGCAGAATTACTTAATGAATTTGTAGTGTCATTAAAGGAGGAGATGTAGGGGTCTTGCAGGAAAAGGTATTTCAGTACCAATTATTGTAAATTTTGAGTAATTATCTATATTCTACAGTGTCGGTTGGTGGCCATAAGACGCTTTTTGCCTGCAATGATGAAGGTATAGGATGTTGATCGTGTATCAACTTTCCAGCCCTTTTTTGCAGTGTGGTGCAAATAGAGCAGTTTTGGTGGGAGTTATGTCAATAGTGGCTTGGTGGTGCCAATAACATGGGTGAGGGAGTGCTGATGTCAGACCACAAGCTAGACTTGCTCAAGGCTATTGATTTATTTCTTTTCGAGTTACGAGCAATGCACATTGCTGCTGTATATTTGTTTTAGGGAGACGCCAAAGTTCTATAGTGTTCTGTTGAAGGTATAATTGATATTTGAGAATGCCTCGCTGTATATTTGCCAGATAGGATTCTGTAGGTGCAACCCAGAATACCATGAGGTCTAATGAAATTTTTATAAGTGTATTCTATGTGGATCAGGAGAGCTAAAAGGGGGTACAAGTGAGTATCATACTCGAAGCTTTATGAAGAAAAAAATTATTTATTTTAGGTCTATTCCCACCACTAGAATTTAATGAACTTTCAACCTACTGGGTGATTGAATATTACCTGTTTTTACAGAGAGAATGATCACTGATTAATCAAATGTATGTATATGTTTGTAACAACGAGGACTGAACAACCGTGAGGGCTTTGTTGTAGATTGTTTTAAATTTTTCTCTTGTTAAAATGAATTGATAGTAGCCTAAGGGTTTCAAATTTGTACTGATTTGTTCTTATGTAAAATGGATTTAACATGGTATGTCTCTGCAATGCTATACATAAAATGCTTCAGTATTGCCACAGAAATTGTTGTAATCTTTTCTGATATAAAACACAATTCTATGCTAGAATAATGGTATACTATTACAGTCGTCTACAATAGGGAAAAATGATTTTTTTATTTGGTACGGTATGTCGACAACTCATTCCAGAGAAGGTTTTTGCATCACAGATGTTTGCTTCTCTAATTGTATGTTTTACAATTTTAGACACATTCACTGAACCGAATGAATCGTTATACTAATTAAATCATAAGAAATTAATGTTATTATAAGTATTAAATAGTTAAACTTTACAGGAATTTAGGATAATTCTGCAAATTTTTTTCAGGGTGCTTTCACTCGCCAAGACAAGTGTATAGAAAATGTACAGACTTTGTGGCTGGGATATAATCAAATCTTGGTACATGTGGCATGCATACAGATGATATTTTTCACGTGTATGCCTCTGTTATGCCGTAATAAATATTCGTTTGCAATACAAGATTATTCATGTTCGCTGAATATTGTAGACAGTTTACAAAGCGAAATGAATTGAATATATATCTATAGCAACCTTTATTAAAGGAACACCTATGAGTTAAAATGAATTTGTGCGAGAATCTAAGTACCGGCAGTATGACCAAGGACCCACTCTTTGTCTTCCTGTTGTTTTTTTGGCCGTTTTATTTTGTATATAGGTTTTACACAGTTCTAGTCTTGAGTACGGTGTGAATATTCCAATTGAATTCATTCTGAAGGCGATATTTACATCCTCTCTGTTGAAATATGTTGTAATCTCCGACTTATGGTAGAGTTGACCAAAAGGGTATTTTCAGGTATTACCATAATCTCTTGCGTATAAGACGCGTCTTCTATGCCAAATGAATGCCTGCTGTGCCCTATAGAATCATCCCAAAGTCAGGTTGCGTCTTATAGACGGGGTACTTTTACTATAGAACAGTACTAAACTTTCAAAATTCATGCCCTAGGTGCACCTTACAGTTTTCTTTCAACTCAGGGTGCGTCTTATAGGCGAGGTGCGTCTTATACGCGGGAGTTTACGTTATGTCACACACCAAAAAAGAAATAAACTGGTAGTAACAGTGTGTGATTTATGAAATTCCATGCTTTGTATGTGTATATGTAGTCAATTAGTTCCTTCTCATATTGTATTATTCAATAGTCATGTCCAGGTATTCAGATATCTTCAGTAGAACGGGAAACGGAATAAAAAACACGTGCACAATGTAAAATTCCATGTCTGGCCACCGAATCGGTTCAGTATATTACCTGTATAAGAAAGTATATTAATGAATTATACACCCAATCACGGATGGAATTTTGGACTTCCTTCCATTTAGTTGTTTGTTCAATGAAGCCAAGGTCGCCCCTAGAGGGGAAGTCGGTTTGATGTTCTCCGTCAACTTGATACGATTTTGTAATTCAAATGTTTGATAAAGGAAAGAAATACCCTTTTTCTCACCAGTAGTACCCGGGGGTAGCTATTTTCTTTGTTTCTATCAAAATCGTCGAACCTGCAGCCCACAATCAAGTTAATGCTATCAACAATAAACATGTATTTTAAGTGAAGGAACATAATTATGATCCTAGTCCTAGGGGGCATTTAAATATTACGTAATCATAGGGGGAGGGGGTTCATGAAATTTGTTACACTTTTTGACAAGGTGGGGGGGGGGGTGTCCAAGTGTTACATAAAAACAATGCTAAAAACAAAAATGCCTCTCATGACAAATCTAATATCATAATGTGTTTCCTGTCAAATTTAGGGGGGGGGTCAAGTGAATTTAGGCCAACAAGTGAAAAAGCTGGTATATTGTCGATGGAATGCAAAGATATCTCGATCCTTGTTGATGCGTTGGGGGGGGGGGAGGTGTGACCAGTGTTACATAATCAGGGGTGTGAAATCTCTGCGGAAACAAGGAAATCCGCGGTTTTGATGCTCAGAAGGACCATTCTTGAGATCTATGTAAATCCACTGAGAAAAAAAATTACCATATGTAGGGGGGTCTAACTTAAAATTTCTGCCAATATCATTCCAGATGGAAATATGCTAGCATCCCATTGGTAATCCTGAACATCCCTGTACATCACAGGGTGAATATTCTGCCCAAATAACATTTAGATCACTTTTATCCTTCTAAACCATTTACCAACAAGACAGTGTAATGCGCTTCAGAGGAAATGCGTTTTGGGATTTCACACCCCTGATAATTAGGGAGGGGGATTGGTCATTTTGTTATGAAGTGTTTCAAGGGTATGGGTTGTAAAAACGTGGCCATATTTCTGTTACGTAATATTTGAACAACCCCCTTTTAGTCAGTGTGTTTGATTTCTATGAACAAAGATTTTGTTAATAACTGTACATGAAAGTTTAGCCTTTGCACATCATATAAACCATCTAGTTCCTCAGTGCAAGACTTCGATTTCATAGGAAGGAATCAGTTCTAAGTGCACTCCCCCAACCCTAAAATTCTTTTGTTTTCACCCTATCTTTGTGGAGGTGTGCTCTTTGGTCGCAAAAAGTGAGGTGTGCGCTTATTAGAACATGTTTGACACCTTCAATATCTTAATGGCAATTTCACACTTTGGACACCTAAATTTTTTTCATCGATGAATTATGTGCCGTTTCTAATAACTTGATTCTGTTTTAAAGTACTACCGTAATTGCAAGCCACATACACTTCAGATGAAGTCATTTTCACACTTCACACCCCTGATAGTGAGCAAGCGTTGTGCTTTCTAAATGCTACTGACCCTAAACCAAACTGTCTTATAACAAAAAGGTTGTATGAAGTGTTTGTTATAGGCTGACCTGGTCAAGACCCTGGAGATCAGGAACACTTCAATACCAGTATGTATTATATAAAGCATGAGTGTGGAATTTGCAGGGTTTATGAATTGTTGTATAATGAAGTCATTTGTAAATCCTAAATCTGAATGAATTGTAAATAAATCTTTTTGTCATTATTGGCTTGTTCTTCTAAATGTGACTCTCGACGTCTGGCAACACTGGTGACCATCTGTGGGATAATGCGCAGGTAGGTGCAATCCTTATCGTATATGCTAGGTACTAGTTAGTACAGTACGGTAAAACCCATAGCCCACTAGGCCTCTGTCCCCAGACCTACCGTAATCTGCGTATAAGGTGCGTCTTATACGCCAAACAAAATGCTGCTGGGTCTTATACGTGGGACTAAAATTGCCTTGAGTTGGGGGTGGGCCTTATATGCAAGTTTTTTATATTATAGAAAAGTATTAATCTTACTAAATTCAACATTCATGGGTGCGCCTTATACGTTAAACAGTCCTCTCTTAGTTGGGGGTGCGCCTTATATGCGAGCTGCGCCTTATACGCGAGAGATTACGGTATATAGGATTTGTATGGCTTGATAATTGATGGGGCGACAGAGGCCACGTGGAGGAGTAATGGTTGTTTAAGGCCATTCTGACAGCTAAGCCTTTTAAGGCAAGGAAACAACAGATTTAAGGAATATCTATATATTAAATGTGATACAAAAGATGAAATTATTTTTAGCCTTTGCGTTCAGCTATCTGATTTGTTGACTCTTGAAAACACACATTTTCCTCATATAGATTAATTGCTGGATATTACTGTTTACCCACTTTGACCCTTTTACATTTCTATAATAAGTCTATGGGAGAGGGGGTGAGATACCCTTCCACCCCATAAAGCAGGATTTGCACGCAAATCCCACAGAGTAACAGAAATTCAGGGGTGAAAGGGTTGGAACCATATTTTGGAGCATCAGACCATCCAAAGTGACCCTTTTTAACTACAAAAGGGTCATAACTAACCAGGAAAGGTCGAAAGGTAAACAAAAGTTAGCAAGGTGGTACACCGATCGCTTCATTCAGAACACTGTAGGTGGCGCTGCATCACAAACATCACATCCACCACCTTCATCCTAGCCACATTTAGTGATTACTCAATCCCCAGCCCTAATGGACATGGATTAACAACACTGTGGGCCATGGTTTAGTCCAATGAGACAACCCCCAATCGGACAAGCCTGGTCTGATGAACTTATTTTGAAACCCTGAATCACTTGTGATCTATGTCACACGTCCATTCATTTGCTTATCACTGATGCCCCACTCTTCCACCTCAGAGGAGTTGCAGTATTCGTTTTGCATTACCGTATATTTATTCTATTAAGCGCACATGCTCTAATAAGCGCACCCCCTCCTTTTTGGGCCTCACCTTGGTGTAAAATCAGTCAAATGAAGTGTACATTTCAAGATTTTAGGGCAAAAACAAAGATTTGGGGCTGTTAGAATTAATTCTTGTAATAAGGTTTTGAGCATCTTTCAATTGATTTTCCGCATGTGCGCTTACTACAACGAATATGGTATGGGCTTGGTGGTTGTTTTATCACTTTCAGCCTGAAGTCCATCACTCCACCTGTTAACACATTCTACCTCTGCTTCCCTCTCGCAGGCCGCGAAACCCTGTTGAAAGAACACGGTAGCAACTTACAGGGGAGGGACAGCCCTGCCAAGCCCCAGCCCCGACCCACCTCTCTCCAGGATGCACCAGAGAGCACCTCCACCGTGACTCTGGGTGCCATCGCCATGGAGGGATGTGGCCCAGACCCTTCCACACCAGACACTTCGGGCGCAATCACAGAACCCATTACTGACCCCTCACACACAGGCCAGTCCTCCACGGGGGTCTACATGGTTATGGATAGGGATCCTACCTCACACATGGGTTACTCTTACCTGTCAAGGAACCTCTCCACTGGAACAAGCACTCCCAGCTCTTCCTCTACTACCAAATCAAGCGACACCTTGAGTGGCACCACAAGCGGCACTTCTAGCAAAGACATGGACGACACCAACTCCCACAAGCGGGCATCTCACACCACAGTCTCTCGCGCTCACACCGCCATGAGTGCCCCTACCACAACCACCTCGGAACATGACACACCCCCTGTCGACCACACTACCGCCATCAGTACCCTCACAGCATCACCTCGGAACTTGGCACAGCCCCTGTCGACCACGCTACTGCCACCAGTGCCCCCGCCACAACTCACAACACCACCAAGGAAACGGTACATCCCCCGTCAACCCTGCCGCCACCCACCTTCCGTGGGAACCCCTACCCGACCACCTCACCGCCATCTGGAGTGAAAAGGACTTGCACCCTGCCGACACGCTAGGAGCCCCCTCTCTCCCCCAGGGATTCCAGACCACCCTGGGCTAGACACTGACACCACGACTAATGGTTCACCGGAACCTTGTGGATCCTCCTATGAGGCACTCAACAATAACCAGCACACTGTTTCGGACGACACCCTGTCTAGGGGTCAACCACACCTACCCCTCGGCAGGACTATCCATGACCTCCGACTTACTAGAAGTCCGAAATCAGACCAAGACCTCCCCAACCACATATTCAAGGTCTGGCAGAGAGGCCACAACATGGCGGCCTGGTCCGCCAAGGTCACTCAATGGGCGGATCTACTACACAAGGGCTCCCAGGACGGTAATCTGGCACCGTTCTTGTCAGGCCTGGACCCCATAACAAAAGAAGGACCAACCAACATGCTAGCAAAAATCCACGACATCCATGACATCCTTCGATGTCCGCCTTTGAGCCCTCCTAAGAGCTCAAGCCGAACTGGCAGACATTCTAACTGCCCTTGCTGCCTCCCACAATTCCACCGTGGACTCCCTCTTTGGGGACGTGGCCAACCTCATGAGGAAGGAGGGACTCCCCCACTTTGAGGCCTGGGTGGACTATGCTGTGACTTTCATCCTTAAGGACCACAGAACAGAGGGTCAACGAGTCAGGAACTACGATACCAGAATGGACCCCAACCCAGACCTGAGCCACATTATGACAGTTCCCTCCCCTCAGATGAACCTCTGCCCACCTCAGAGGAGGTGCTCCACGCCATCAGACACCTGCGCTCTGAACACGAGAAAAAGTGGAACAACACAGAAGCTCAGGAACATTTTGAAACTCATGAGAAGGAGAAAAAGAAGCAGAAGAAGCAGCACCAACCAGCTGCTGCAGCAAGAAGAGCAACCGGACCAGGGAGGCCCACAGCGACACCTACTAAGGGAGCGTTCATTATTTATGGCAGGGGGGGGATGACCAAATGAAGGGGGGGGTCATTTTTTTTGGAGGTATTCAAAGGGGGGGGTCATTTATTTTCAACCTATTCTTAGAGGGGGGTTCGCTTTTTTTCAACCTATTCTTAGAGGGGGGGTCATTTTTTTTTAACCCATTCCCGAGGGCCAGGTAGTTTCCTGTTGGGGAGTATTTGCCAATGTGATGCAAATTTTATGACAAAGGAACAAAAATTTTCGCGACGCGTCGCGAATTTTAACTATTTGGTTTTCAGTAATAATTCTAGATATAATTCTGCCCAACAATTTGTTACCAGCTACCTATAATTCATATCCTTTTGATTATGTTATATGATCAGAGTCTTACTCCTTTGTGTGTCAAAGGGCGGTTAGCACGGATAAGATGTACCGGTACCTGTGTTACCAACTCTGTGGAGTGGGGACCTTCATGTGAGGGCATGAAGGAGCAGAATAACTTCATTGGGAGTCCACAAGGAGAAATCTCCTTCCATACTAACAGTGGGCATACCAGATTCGTAAAAGGCGACAAACTTGGGGTTTCTTGTGTCTTGGGGTGAGCATGTGGGCAGCTGGTGTCCATATGCGCGGGCCTGGGCTTACATGCTTGTCTTTTGCCATGGGATTCCCCCTCAGTGAACCACGTCTGAGTGATCAAAGGCCGTGGTTTGTCTGGCCCTGCCTATGGGACCAGGCAAATAAAAGAACACTTGCTATCCTTCGAAAAGAGTAGGGGAATGAAGCCCCGGTAGCGGTTTTCCCCCTCGACCCTCCTCATAGATTCGGTCATTCATCTCATAGATTCGGTCATTCATAGATTCGGTCACTGCTGTGTCGGGCAAGCAGCATATAAATACCTGTCCAAAAAGAAAAGAAAGGACTTAATGTCCGAGAAACCTTGAATGTCTGAGTTCCTCGATGGCCCCCGGACGTAAAACTAAACAAACAAACAAACAAACACATGACCACTCCTTGACCAATCGGGGCATCGGAATTTTTCCGCTGGTTCCTACAGATTTGTGAAAGATCTTTTGGCAGGTACCCATATTAAAATTTGACATGATAAGCCCCCTTTAAAACATGGATGAGGCCAGTCACTACCACTATGGTATATGTATACAGTTTTCCCTGGGGTGTAACACTGTTCAGCTCTTGAGATTGAAGTATTTGGCCCAATTTGTGACACAATGTTCCTTGTTCTTTTGCTCGCCCTGCTGATTGTTTCAAAAGATGTCATCATGAAAATAAGTACTTTCCTTTAAAGGGGTACTGGGAAGGGTATGGTACACCACAAACAACACTTTGTGGTGCTACACCATACACCTCACGAGAGTGAACAGGGCACCAACAAAGTTGTCAGTAGTAAAAAATGTTACATGCTAAAATCACCGCAACTTGCAATCAGATCTTTCCAGATTTAACTCTTGTTTTCACCCATTGATGAAATCAACCCTGACAAGAATTATGTCTATAACACCCTTCAAATTGATATAAAAACTGAGATTACAATGAAATCTAAATAGAAAGACAAACTACAAAAGTTTATTTCTGTACCGTATATAAAGTTTTTGAAAAAGAAACCAGAACCAAGTCCCTCAATCAGAAAAGTTTTTCCATTGGTCAGGAGTAGGTCACATGGAATATTTTACTAAGACATACCTATTTTAGCTGCATCAGTAGTAGCCCATGCTAGCCAGCCTTTAAAGGGGGGCTAGCACGGGAAAAAACAATATGGGTACCTGCTCAAAGATCGTTCACAAATTCACAGAAACCAGCTAAAAAAATGTCTTATCCATGCTAGCCTTCAAATTGATATTTTACCTAGAGGTAAATCAATCAACAACAGTGTATTCACAATTTGACTGCTCAAAAGATGACACATAACTGAAATGGTTCTAAAGCTGCTAATATCACCTTGTATAATGAATGGACCTGATGTAGCCTCTGTTGAACGTAGTTAAATGTGGTGGGAGTCATTTTCTTTCAATTTATTCTGGGGGGGGGGTCATTTTTTTTCAACCCATTCCTAAGGGGGGGGGTCATTTTTTTTCAACCCATTCCGAAAGGGGGGGTCATTTTTTTTCAACCCATTCCGAAGGGGGGGGTCAGTTTTTTCTGACGTATTCATTCTGACAGATTGTCGTCCCCCCCCTGCCATAAATAATGAACGCTCCCTAAGATAACGGCCGGACCTGACAAGATAACACACCCCAAACCACCTAAGCCTGACGTGAAAACCGTCCTACGACAACAACCCAGGCAGGAGACCTACAAGCCATCACCTCCTGCCTCGGCCAACTACAGGGGATGCACCACGCACTCCAAAGAGACCTACCCATCCTTCGAACAGCATTGGACACACTGGTGCAGCCAGGAGAGACAACCCATGCCCCACAGACTCACTTCCCCGAACTAAATCCACACACAGACATCACCGAGACCAAACCTCCAACGGGGATCGACCTCCCAGCAGAAGTTAGTCGCTCCCCACCGGATGGACAGAGACACAACAGCCGAAGCCCCTCACAGGACAGCACCTGCTCACTCTTCCCACCACGCCACCTACCCACGAGGACACCCCTCCCGCCAGGATCTCCCCTCGTGCAACCACCCTGGAAGAACCCAACCACGACCAACCAACAAGAGGCCCTCTTCCTCTCCCAACTGGTACACTACACCAGCTCACCACGCTATGGAGGAACCCCTCTACCACCCACCATCGAAGCGAGCAAAGAGATTCGAGAGGGTCTGCCACCAGGACTCAGACAGTGGTGTATCAGGACATCAGTCTAACACTAAGTAACACACCTGTACACACCACCCCTCCCTTCTACACATCGGAGCCTGTCAATAAAGTCTCCCATCTCAGAAACCTTTTAAATAGTCGTCAATTTGTCTTCCTTCCACTTATCAGAAACCCAACATTCTCTCCTAGATAAAGGTTTGAACTTCTGTCCGACACCAGGGGAACCCGACCGACCCGACCTCCGACGAGACCTTGATCAGCTCCACCGCCGCCTGGAGATACGACACTACTTCTCACGCTCTGAATTACTAAGATGTCAAAGGGCTGCTCTCACACAACAGCACCCTCCTGCTACAAACGCACCTACCAACGACCACCCTCCGAACATCCCACCACCCACCCTTGACCCTGACTCCACCTCGGGCCCTACCCGATCCCGACCCACAGACTACCAATCACAGGTATCTACCTATCTTTTCTCCTCCAAGGTCCTCAAAGGGGACCAGGCTTGGCTCCCCTCACTACACCTCTACCTCTCAGTGCATACTGTCTACACAACCTCTGTGCACTCAATGAGGTCAAGGTTTGGGCCCCCAAGAAAAGAAAGCTCTTACCGAGCTCTCCAACAACCCCCACATCATCATCAAACCTGCTGATAAAGGAGGAGCAGTTGTCCTACAAGATAGAGCAGACTACCTAGCAGAAGGGCACCGCCAGCTCTCTGACACCTGCTTCTACCGGAAAACGGACAGTGACCTCACACAGTCACATTCCAAAGTGGTCAACGCTTACCTAATCGGCTTCCACACAGTGGGCCGGTTACACAAGAATCTCCTGAAAAGACTCACGACTACACAACTAAAAACCCCTCAGTTCTACCTACTACCCAAGATCCACAAGAACACCACACCGATGCTGGGACGCCCCATCAATTCTGCAAACAACTCGCCCACGGAGAAGATCTCGGCCTACATAGACATCCTTCGTCCCCGAGATACCCTCCTACATTCGGGACACAAAACACTTCCTGAACAAGCTTTCCTTGCTCGGCACCCTTCCAGAGGGTGCCCTCCTATGCACCCTGGATGTCACCTCCCTCTACACCAAAATTCCAAATAATGAGGGACTAGCAGCAGTGGCTAAGCTTCTTCGCCAGGAGAGACACCCAGACCTCGGCAAACTGTCTAACACAGACATTCTCCACCTCCTGAAGCTCGTCCTCACCAAGAACAACTTCAATGACAAACACTACCTCCAAGTCAAAGGTACAACCATGGGCCCTCGGCTAGCCCCTACCTTCGCCAACATTTTCATGGGAGACTTCGAATTTGTTTACACCTATCACCTGCAACCCCACCTCTGGGTGCGCTTCATTGATGACGTCTTCATCTGGACCCATGGATCAACTGAACTGCACAAGTTCCAACACCACCTCAACCAAGCACACACGTCCATCAACTTCACGGGCGAACACTCCACGACCGAAGCCCACTTCCTTGATGTCACAGTGCATAGACAGGCTAACAAGCTCCTGACAGACCTCTACACCAAGCCGACGGACAGCAATAACTACCTCCATTACACCTCAGCCCACCCACGCCACTGCCTTAGGGCAATACCCTACGGCCAATTCCTGCGCATCCGTCGCATCTGCTCTGACGTCCAAAGATTCATCCGCCACGCCACAACTAAGGGACGGCACTTCCTCAGGAGGGGCTACCCTCTGGCCTTACTATATGAAGCCTTCCTCAAGGTTCTCAAGACCCCAAGGGACCAACTCCTCCGCCTGAAGCCACGCTCCTTGACAAAACTGAGCAATGCCAGGATCCCGAGAAGAGCGACACCAGACCCAACATCATGGGCACCACCTACAACCCTGGTTTCAGAGGCATGCACCGTCTGGTCTTCCAACGCCTAGACATCCTAGGGATGTTTGACTCGACAAGAGACCTGTACAGGTGCTCCCTCCAAATGGCCTGCCGAAGACCTCGCAACATAAAAGATGAGACTTTACGGACCAACCTCTTTGCAAAGCCGCGTCCCAGCCGAAGGCCCTGATTTGCCTCTCCCCCGCAGACTGCAGGTACTGCCGAGCCCTTGGCACAACAGGCCACATACGGAGCTCAATCGACGGCCGCCTCTACAGGACTAGAGTCTATGCCACCTGCTGCAGCAACAATCTCATCTACTGCCTGACCTGCAAACATTGTGGCAAACAATATGTTGAACAGACAATGACACAACTCAAGAAGCACATCGGGGCCCATTTCTCCGCCATTGACTGGCTAGAAACCAGACAAGCCCTGGAAGAGGAATCTTTGCTGGCTCACCACTACAACTCAGCCTGCCACGCCAAGACGGATGATGTCACCATACACGTCCTTGACTTCATCAACCACCACCCGAGATCCTTCTACGGCACCCACCTTAGGAACCTGGTCAAGTACAACTGGATCCAATGCCTCCGAACCTCCTCACCCTATGGCCTTAACACAGCTACAACCAACACCTTCAAACCAAAGACCTCTGGTACCCCCAGTCTCCCAAACTAGCCCTGTCAAAAAACAATTTCCTACGCAAAGTAATACATTGTGGGACTGGGAGACTCCCCATTCCCCCACACACATAGTGGGGGACAAGGTAGAGCCCTGTTGGTTCACACCGCTCCACGACTCCACCTCCCTGTGGCACCGGGACATATTTCAGAGTCCTCCCAGCTTAGCTGGGGACCGCGGCAGGCAAACCACACACCCCCCACCACAGACATACACACAGTGGGGTTGGGACCAGCGGACCCTGTCTAACAAAATCCAGCCTGATGAGTACATACAACAGGACTCCTCGCTCCCCTCAACACACACACAGTGCAAGGAGCTTGGATACCCTGAGGGTAGACTAAATCCACCCAACAGCTGCAACCCCAACCTGATAACCCACACCCAAACACTGGGAACCAGCTACCAAGGGCTGCAGCTGTCTCTTTTTGCCACACTACCTTGGCATGGATGAAGCACCTACAGTGCTTTTGCGGTCGCTGGTATTATTCTTGAAGCTCACACCTTGCCCCGTTCAAAACATTAAGTTTAACTGGTGGATGCTGCAGTGCACACCATACTACACATTGGCTTGCAGTCAGTTACACTTGTATCTCTGATGCCGCTACTGGCTGCTCCATCGACACTTCTACATGTGCAATGGTGCAAGTTTGGTTTTCAAGCCTGAAAGTCAGTTATTGGTGAGAAAAAAAAAGGTCCAGCGAAGGTGTAAGCATGTGACGCTAGCTGCACCCAACTCAATATTCGCAAGGATGTCTCCCAGCCACGTGTTATGGAATGTGTCTGAACTCAAGATGTCTTTTAAACGCCAGAATCTTTATTTATGGAATAGCAGTAATCTGCTGAAAATCAATACCTAGATGCACATTTATTATAGCATCTCCTTCAACCGAGGGGCTTGTCTGTGAGGTATACTGCATCTACCTCAACCTGGCGAGGCCAACAAGGGCCCTGTCTAAGTTCACCAGTGCTTTAATAAATCAATAGTGGTCACGGTTTTGTGAGGGGGCCAATTGGCACCTACAGGAGGCCTACTAAAGATTCCAAACACACAAACAAGGCTCTATTGTGTGCAGTCATTGGTAGGAGGTGCTGCTCTAATGGCTGTTGTAAAACCACTTTTGAGATGAAGAAAATTGGTGATGGTGCATCAAAAGTAATTTGATTAAAAATTGTATGTGTAACACTAATAGCGGGGTACTAGAGATTACAACCTCATGGTCAGGGGCCTTGCCAGGTTGTTGTAGATTCATTATACATGTATCACCATATGCTAAGTGTATTGCAGCAGTGCAGCATTGGCCGCAGTGTGGCATGCAGGTTCCACCATGCGTTGCTGGGGGGCCCACGATCCATGCGTTGTCTGCAGATAGAGGCTCGGATTGGGGAGCTCCTCAGTTCGCATTTGTTGAGTTAAAGGCACAACTCTGTGCCACAGGGCGAGCTCCAGGAAGGACGTTGATAAACATGAAGTGATGACATGTTGATACAAAGAGACTTGTGACTGCCACATGATTGTCTACCTTGTATTGTTAAACCTAATTACTTGCCTCAAGAGTCTTCTTTACCTAAGGAAATTCCATTACAGTATTATGGAAGAGTATAATGTGCCCCACTCGACCTCCCACATAGCCCTAAATTCCCGTGTACAAGCGGTACCTCGTACTTTAGGGAAAAGCAGTAAGCCTCATCTCAGGCTTGAGAACGACAATTTAGTTCTACATTGAATATTATAGTGCTAAATACCTGTGTATAAAGGTGTACGATGGTGTAAGAGAAATCCATAATGGATAATAATGTGTGACCAGCAGTGCCGACAATGATAGGATATGTAAAGTAATTTAATAGAGAGGCGAAGAAAAAGGCAGTAAGGCAAGACAAAGTGATTAATGTTTATTGACAAACAAAATGAGTTGATGGCGTGTTCCACAGGAATTAGGGTATAAATTGTGATGTTCAGGTCCATAATGAGATTTGAGATGGAGGGCTTGATGGCTCCAGTCGAGAGATGAAGGAGATAAACTTCCGAAATCCCATCTGAAAATGAAAGAGATAATTAGTTTAGGACCAGTAGAACTGGAGGGATTAATGATGAATAATGGGAAGAAGAATATTAGATTAGGACATAACTACTTTACAAAGTTGAGTAATAAAAGGGAAATAAATATGAGATGGTGATGTCATGAGACAAATACATGTCTCTGCGCAGGCGCACCGAGATGACAATAATCCCCGAATAACATTTGTGAAATTCAGAGTGGGAGACGGGGAGTTCGTTCAGAGGGAGCATGGAGACAGCATTGAAAGTTGGGCACTCATATCTAAACAGACTGTTAACAGCTAGATACCATTAGATCACAACAGGGAGTAGCCTACACATGTTAAGGAAAGGAGCATTATAGTAGTGGAGATTCAACATGCACTTTTAGTGGTAACATCCTCACCTGAGTAGATCTAGAAGTTACTCAGACATAAGCAGGTGGGACTTAGAACAACACTGCCTGGGAATGAAAGGGTTTCAACTTATGAACTTAAATACAAAATGGAGATAGAAATTAATAGCAGTAATTAACATCGACGGACTCCAGGCCTGGGAAGGGCCTCTCCCTCTCCATGCAGGGATCCTCCCTGTGTGGACTTAGGATCCACATTAAAGTTGGACTATCATAACAACTATTAAGACTCTCCCTGTGAGTACACTGCATTGCGTGATTAGAAGTTGAATTGGACCAAACTTGCCTGCTGTGTGATAATGTGATTTTAGGAAGTGGGAGTTATTGCTGGTGAGCCTTAATATGAAGAGGAGATAAAGGTTATTATGATCCGACTGTATTAACTAGAGGATATGACGGAGTGTTAATCATCGGAAAGGTGCCAGAGTATTTGATGAACCATTGTACCCTTGTTGTGCTTGACGTGTTAGTAGCCAAGGAGAGGAATCAATAAGTCTTCAGTCAGGAGGTATCTCTCACTGGTTTTATTTGAGTAGGATCACTGCACAGCTTGATATGTGTACTGGGCTGAGGTAGGGGCACTCTTCCATTTACAAGGAGCTAGCTCAAACCCCAAAATGTACTTTGTTACATCTATATGCAGCGATTAGAAAACAACACCAAATTAATAGAGTAAACACACAGTACAAGGCCACACCTAAAAATAAGTTGGTCTACAGATTTTATTTTTGAAAAAATGGTGTGAGCAAGCGATTTTTTTTTGCCTCCAATGGATTCCTTGCTGGGAAATTGAGGCGAGCGAACAAATTTTTTTAAAAATTTTGCCAAACATCACAAAGAGAAAACTTGTAGAAACTGAAGTGAGCAAAATCCGCACACGATGTTTTTCAAAGAAAGAAATTTGTATTTCCGAAAATGTGGAGAGGGCGATCAGGCAGCCACACCCAGACTTTCATTACATTACATAGAATGCTTTTCTAGTCAGTACCAGCCTTACTGGTCATTCTCAAAGTCATAGATGTACCTCTCTCAGGATGGTACTGGGGAGAATTAATACCTTAAGTTTAGATTCTAGTCATGTATCAAGATTCGTGGTGAACTTTGATCCCAAATAACACGGAACAAGGACAACAGTACTTTCACAAATAGTAAAATTTATTCAATGCAGAAATTTTATTTACACATCGCTTTCGAACACATCTGTACTACCGGTACATTTCCTCACTCATATTACTCCAAATTAGAGTAGTTTTACTGGCCGTTGTAGTTTCAGTCTGCTAAACGTGGGTGTCGATGAATTTCATATTGACATAAAACTTAAGAACTTAAAAAGAGAAAAATCTGCAGACCTCAAATCGAATATACACTGCCATCCTCTAAAATAAATATAGACAATTTCTTTTTACAGTTTAATATTTCTAAAAGTAAATACAAATCCCACAAGTTAGTAGCTCATATATAATGCATGCCTCCATAGGTCTCGCAATTCTAGTTTTTGTGTAAATCTTTAACTCTGAACGAGTTGAATTCCCATTACATTGGCTAAAATACTATTACGAATTTCATGGCAATTGTGATATGTGGTGGGTGCGACTGTTTTGACTGACCAGGTTAGTTAAAACAGTTGCCCCCACCACATTTTACAAGGTCATCTTATATAAATGTTAACATAAGTGGTAGATAAACTAAAACAGCTACATACATACATAAAAATTTACAAGTGTACACAGGTTTAAAGGACCGTCTCATACATGTATTTGATATCTAAACACCGTAGTACTCCACATACAAGATGCGACTTATAAACAGGGAATTGGGTATCCACAACGGGGAGCTTTCATTTGATACTCTCCACTACAACTCCCAAAGGGGGTCTTAGCAATAGCTACACATAGTTTTTTTCAAGTTTCATTAAGTAAATAGAAGGTGTAGCATTTCATTTTTGGAGAGATTCCACAAATGGAGTTGTCTTATATGTGGGGTACTACGGTGCGTATTCCTCTTTGTTCATTCGGTATCATGACCAGCTGCTCAACACATTGCAACTCAGCTCGGACAACGTCTCTGCTCCACTAGCCTGAGATTTTAACATATAGACTGCCCCCTTAATTCAAGTATCTTATTCACCGCAATTAGTGCACACAGTGCAACTGGAAAAAATATCTTTTTTTTTTAATATCGCACAAAAGTGGAAATTCTTTTTAGCTCATTTCTAGTTTAAAATGTATCCAAACAGACGGAGGTGGGCAATTATCAGGTTATGTGCTTAATTTGTCAAATACCAATCGGGGACAGGGCAGATCTATAGTCTAAGAAGATCAATCGTTTCATTAGACTTTAGGCAACTGGTGTATGTTTATCACTAATCAGAAAAAGTTGTAACTTCAAGAGTGCTAAAATTCTTGATAAGCAACTGCTAAACGTGTAATACATGTATTTACAACAATACATTCAAAACATCTGTATTTGGGTAAACATGATTTAATAACATGGCATACTCAACTCCAAAATGGTACAATGTAAAATCTCAAACTACGACCGTTTCAGGTTAATAATGTGCCACATTTATAAGAGTGTAGATCGTGCCTGGATATTCATAATACTATACTTGTACATGTAAAACTGTGCCTGTACTCACAGAACCACACGGATATAATGATTGTGTTGATATTAACTAACTTTCATGTTCACAGTTTTACAAATCATGTCTATGGAATTCATATATCTATACACAGTAAACTGTTACCTATCTAGTTAAACAGAGATGTCCATGTGCTGAAAAGAACACACTATAACCATGAAAACATTCAATTCATAACACTACTTCTCTTCTTTCACATTTCTCTTACAGATTTAATCCTCCGCTTTCTGGTACACACACATACTTATTCGATGTGAAGAAACAATTCTCTCTAAAAATAGCTCTATAGACTCCCTGCCATTTGTTTGCGACACATTCCATTGCAATTTAGTCAAGATCTAGAATTTAACATGGATCCTCTTCTCCAAACAAAGTGGACGCCTATCTACATATCAATCCATCTAAAATTTTCCTCTATGTCGTTATCTGCCTACAATCGACCTTTCAAACATTTTTTTTATTGCAGACTTCTATCCTTAAATTGTTCCCATTGTTATGACTAGCCAAACATTGGGACTCATCATTTGCTGCCATGCGAAGGTAAACTGACAGTGGACTCGAACACCAAATTGTAATTCTTGTCAGATACCTAAAGATTCAGATTTAAAACTTTCGTGCAGAGACCCATGTTTAGTCAATCCAGCACCAAAATAATATACATGTATACAAACAAAAGTGGCCTAATACAGAAAGCCTCGACAGTTCTTGGCCCCACATTGGCACACAACGCGGAACCTTTTGAACGGAGTGAGCTCGGGTGACTTTTTGAGGTGTGGGCTGGCGTCCTGAATTTCTGACGGAGGAGGGGTGGGAGGCATGTCCTCAACTGCACTCACCTCGGCTTTCACCTCCAGAGCTGAGAGGTCTGCACCAACTGGCGTTAGCTCGGCACTGTCTGTCGATGTGTCTGCTGATGTATCTACATCAGCTGGAGGTACTACTGCATCGACTAAAGGCTGGTCAATGCTAAGCGGCGTTAAGGCCTCAGCAGTTATAGGCACCTCGGTACTGACTGATGGGGGTTTCATTACAACACTGTCGTCTTCTAATTCACTCAGCTTCTCCATCACGATGTCCTTGGTTGGATCTACCTCTGCACCCTCTGAGGTTGTATCTGATGCCACGTCTGGTGCTTGATCCTCTTGCATGGAATTCTCTAAACGTTCAGCTTCCTTTGCACGCACACCAAAGCCACCAGGAGTGTCAGCTGTAAAAAAAAAAAAAAAAAAAAAAAATCAGTTCAAACGTACAGCCTACATCCAACAAGGTGCCGTGCATTATCTTTAATAGAGAAAAGAAGGGTGTCTGGAATCCATTAAAAAACGAGTCAAGTAAATGGGCATATATAGATTGTATAGTGGAGGTCATAGGCATAGGCCATAAGCCTTCAGTGTATGATGGGACAGGCTTGAGTCAGTCTATGAGGCTATCTACAGAGAGGTAGATGACTTGTGCTGCCCTCTATTTTTTTGGTGTGGCCTAAGGCTGTTATTTTACATTAAGTAGCGTTGCTTTGTGACGTTTTTTGGTAACTACTGGAAAAATAACTTTTTCCTAAAAAAAAAAAAATGGGTAAAAAAAGAGAAAAAAAGAAATGAAAGATAAAACAAATATCCTATGACCTATATATCATTTTCAACTTGTTTCATGCATATTTTCTAGGACATAGAACCATAAATGTAGAAATGGGACAGAAAACATTGATATTGAAAAGGTGCTTCTGAAAACGAGTTCAAGTAACCAATAGAGCCGTTAGGCGTAGATCAAGTAGATCTATGCTATTACTTGACTCGTTAATGAAGAGATACATCACATCTATATGGGCAACTAATACCTTTGTTGGCAAGTCTGACAAGTCAATCACCCACCATAAAACCATTGGGTGTTTGGCTTTATAGAAAGGCCTTGAAAAGGGTAAAATGAATAAAAGGATAAAATGCTGTGCATGCTTTCCATTATGATTCTTTCAGCGGCCTAGCCACCAGACATAAACTTACATGAGTGTGCCATATACAAGTGTTGCTTATGGTATGTGAATTAAACAGGATCATTTTACATCCACTTACCTGTCATCATATAGTCAAATGTTAGCTCTTCTCCCTTTTCAATGTCTCTTTGGGAGAACAGAGCAATTCTTGGTAGCCGAGGGTCAAGCGTGTTGATCCAGACCCCATATACTGCCAGATTTGGGTCACACTAAAAAGGAGATGGTTATTTTCATTATTTATGAGATCATGATTTCAAATATATTTCTGAAAAGAATCCATTTTCAACAGGATACATTCAAAGTATACAGGGTAACAATTAGCTGTCCACAGAGCAAGAAAGAGTATCAGTTACAACCTTGCACTGAGGTCACAGATTATAATGTGGAATGACATTTGTTCAGCCACAGCTATAAGGCTCTAGAATAATCTGCAGGATACAAACATCTTTCATATCAATTAAAACTTAATTAAAATGGGTCTCCAGGTCAATTGCTATCATTTCATATGCTTGGAAGATTTCATTGTTTCATAAAAAGCCTGCAATATTATCCCAGCTTACACCCTCTGCGTGAAGTGGAATTGATTTCATGAAAAGTTAGCAATGTTGGCACAAAAAGAATTTAATTCAAATTGATAACACTAACCGAATGATTGATGAAATGTGAAATGTTTCCGTAATTTCCAGCATCAACTGTGTACGGGCAATCGTCGTCATTGTAGTCCAGGTCAAACAAGTAGGTCCGTCCAGCGCCATCATAGATCTTGCCTCGTCTTTCAGCTTCTTCATGTGTGATGACCTGAAGTTAGAGACAATGACAATTGTTAATGGTCAGACAGAATACGACAGCTATGAGGGGGTAAAAACTTTAGTAAAGCTCATTAAGCTTTTGAATACCATGTTTTACTCAGTTTCAGGAAGAAAAGAAAAACATCAGAAAGCGATGTCTCTTTGGGAAAAATCGCATGCTTGAACACTTATTTATAGTTTAATCTCTAGGACCTTTGCCCGATTCGCTATATCTAATCACAACAAATATGACCGTTTTTTGCCGGTTAAAGTATAGCCCAGAAAGTACGGGGAACTGGGTAATCTTACCTCTCCAACATATTCCACGACAAAGGACCCCTTCTTTATCTTCTGCATTGCCTTTACTCCCCAGCCCCGACCATTTGACGTTTTGAATAGACAAACTTTGTGCTGGCGTCCAAACTGCACAACTCTATTTGGACACTCCTTGGGGCACTTGCAATATTTGTTACATTCATAGATCGGTGTGCCTGGCTTCACACGCACTCTTTTGTTCTTGTAGTAAGCGAACTCACTACCTGCGTTGGGACCACAGCATGTCTTCTTCTCATCTAGGCAGCTGTCACAGTCACAACCTACAAGGGGGTCCTGTGGAATGACAATGCCCTCTCCTTCAATGTAATCATTTGTGTATATGAAGTTGTCTGGAGGTCCATCAAGATCTACCTTGTTCTCTACAGTAATTGGTGCTTGGTTAACATCGACCTTATTCATTTGTGTCTCCCACTGCTTCAGTGCAAGGTCCATCTCCGCCTTGAGCACTCGGTAGGCCTTGGACCTTTTGTTACTTATGTTAACCTTACCCTCGTTGGTTTTTTGCCTCTTTGTCTGACTATTCAGTGATTCTACGCGTCGTTTGGATGTCTGCCGGGCGATCTGCATCAGTTTCTCAGGCATTATGTTTATCTCCGCCAACTTATAACTGAGAGCGCGTAATTTGTCATGAATGCTGAGTGTTTCTGGCGCACTCGTTAGCTCTGTCATCTTGGCCATTATCTCAGACCTTGATGCATCAGCATCACGTAATTTGTGGAATTCTACCAACAGGTTGGCACAGTCCAAGTGCTCCTTTGGTTCCCAAGTGTTGTGTACGCTTGTCCATCCTTTCCATTTTATGAGGTACAGTTCAGTCACTACCTGAAAGACAAAAAGAGTGATTGTTAAGATAAGAGGCCAATACAATTTCACGTGGTCTTATTTATGATGTCCCATTTTCTTGAAAGTTAACATGGCATACTTAAGTTACGTTTGCCTCCTTTCATCTCAAAAGTAAGGTACTTCAAGTGTGATATGTGCAGAAGGTAAACGTTTCAAAAAGAAGAGAAGGGGCAAGTGAAAAGCAATCTTAACTTGAAATGACGACAGTACATATGTAAATTGACGCTTGATATATATTAGGTCTTATTTATCATGTAGCATGATACAACCTAGATCACCAACAATGCTTTAGTATTCCAGAATGCCACACTTACTCCAAAATCTGTAAACTCCTTTGAATAATCCAATATGGCTTCTACCTCGAAGTCATTTTCTTCATCCCATTTGAATTCACCAAGTTGCACCACTGCAAGGAAGAAAGTATGGTCGTAATGCTCAAGCCTAAAAGATGTTTGTTTCAGGTATTAAACATCAGGTGTTGACAAATCAAGATTGCAAAACATGAACATTCTTCAAAATTGGGAATTCTTTTTTTTTTAGTAGGCCCTTTTTCGCTAAGTACGGTCATGTTACCTACTAACCTAATCTCCTGCGTATAAGGCGTGTCTTATACGCGAATCAAATGGTGAGTGGGTCTTATACGCGGGAGGGTTATTGCCTTGAGTTGGGGGTGCGTCTTATACGCAGGGCACCTCCTAATTCCAAATCAGCTTGATGTACACAGAGTCATCTATTTTCTTTAACCAAAGAAGAGGTGTAGTCTAACTATTAAAGTGTTTGTAAATATGTGTACACCCCACTCACTGAGAGCTTTATTGATTCCATTATTGACCTTTTAATCAAGAGAATCCATGCAGCATTACAACCAATAATCATGCCATAGTGTGTGCTGCCACCTGGTGTTATGGAAGCACACTATGGCATGATTATTTATTGTAATGACTTCACTCAGAACTCCATAGTGGTAGTCTCGGGTCATGACCTTTCCTCAACTTGCTTCCCAGTTCCATGGCCAAGATGGGATTTGTGGCTTGAGATTTTAAATGCAATGGCCTAAAGCGGATTTATTATGTATAAGTCTAAGATCAGGGGAGGATCCAGTAGGGGGGGGGGGCTAGGGGGCACGTGCCCTCCCTAGACCCTCTGAAATTGGGCAAGGCTATGACTCTTAACTATAGGAAACTTGCCCTAAGACCTGCTTGTGCCCCCCCCCCCAGGACAAATTTTATTGGCTGTGTCCCCCCTAGACCACCCCTTCTCGATCCGCACCTGAAGATCGTCATTAAAAGTGCAAAGGTTAGAAGATACCCATCCAAATATATGGTAGTAAAGACCATAGAATTAAGAAAGTCCATCTTTGCGTCTGTTTTTTATTGTTGCAAAGGCGCGACTTACATACCCTATGCTAACCAGGATCAATCCTGAGATCTCTGCGAATCCACTGAGAAAATGAATACTGTAAACGTACATATTGATTCAAAAACTCACTCTACCACCCAACCTGTGCCTGCGCGAAAAATTATTGCGTGATAAGGTCTTTCCACTGGACACAAAGATAAAACCAAGTTATGTCTCTGAGCTGACAACGTGTATATGAAAACAGTTGTGTCCACATAAATTATTCTGTGTCCCGGGCACTGGACACAGGGATTTGTCAAACCCTGCCCTGCAAGTCGGTAAATTGTGCTTCAGAGGAAATAGATTTCAGCATTTCACACAGGTGGAGATGCTACTTCCGACCTGTCCCTGCTTCCCAGATGTCCAGTTATGGATAAAAAGGTATTGAAATGGGGAATCGATGCCAACTCTGCTGTTGGATCCTTGAAATAAGCATGTCAGGACTATACATCATTTGTAAACAAATGTGGAGATTCTCGCAGGTAAAACATCAGATATTTTAGAGAAAGCTCTTTGGCCCCCAAAAAAGCCATTCTCTTGTGTGAACAGTAATAGTCCCTAAGCTTTCTCAAAATAACTTGGGGTTGTTGTCTGTCAAATCTAAAATAAAAAAAATAAAAAGTAGCAGATATAGTAACGTAATTTCTCTTGTATAAGCCGCACCCCTTGTATAAGTCATGAGGTCCATCTAGCCCTTGTAAATAGTGGGTTTACCGTAAACTCCCGCGTATAAGACGCGTCCTCTACGCCAAACAAAATGCTGGGGAGTCAGAGCTTTCTCTCAAGTTGGGGGTGCGTCTTATACGAGGGGTAATTTTTCCATAGAAATGTACTAATCTTAAAAATATCAGCATTAAAATGTGCGTCTTATACGCGAAAATGCATGTGCTAAGTTTGGGGTGCGTCTTATATGCGCAGTGCGTCTTATACGCGGGAGTTTACGGTAGTACTATTCTATGATGCCAAATACCCTCCTATAAGCCGCACCCCTTCTTTGGATTATTCCTATAAACTTTCATTTGGATTCTGGTATAAGCCGCAGCTTATACGTGAGAATTTCAGTAATTAGCATTTGTAAACAAATGAGAGGAGCAACTAGTCAGTTGGATACTGTAAACGTATATATTTTTGTGCAGCTATATTTTCACGCACTTGGCATAGAAAGACCATTTTGCGCAATCATATTTTCAAGCAGGCACAGGGTGAGTGGTCCAGTGACTTTTTGTGTGAAATATTCGTGCACATCTTATTTTTCGCATACCTAGATAGGTGCGCAAAAATATGTACTGCGCAAAAATTAATATGTTTAAAATAAGCTCTGCCAAATAGTCAGGGATGGACTAAAGTTTGCAGTCATTTGACACACATTTGCTATGTGGTCAAAGATGGACGATTGCAGTCATGTTCCAAGTGGTCAGGGATGGACTGTACTTTGTAGTCATTTGATGCATGTGCCAAGTGGTCAAAGACTTGCAGTCATTTGATGTACACATGACAAGTGGCAGGGATAGAGTATAATTTGTAGTCATTTGAAGAACATGTGAGAAGTGGTCAAGGATGAACTATAGTTCACAGTCATTTGAGACACATTTGCCAATATGCCAGTGTGTGTATACATGCATGGACCCCCCCCCCCCAGCCAATAAAAAGACCACCCTTTAATATGTACATGTATATTCACATAAATATTAGCCCCCCCCCCCACCTACTCTAGCCCCCCCCCCCACACACACACATACACAATCAACCAAAAATGACCACACTGTACATGTACATTCACAGTACCAAAACACAGCATAACATACCCTGTGATAAAAATATTGCATTATCACAATATAGAGCAGTCCAATTCTATAGCAGTCCATGGTACTATATGTGTATATATCAAAACTGTGAGTGCGTATGTCCATTACCATAAGCTTAAGTTTTATTAGCAGGAAGTGATTTAATAACCACATGAATGTCCCTTTCTACCTGCCTGCTCATACATTTAGAACTATGAAACTATAACTATAGAACAATAGAACTATAGAACAATAGTGCTATAATATAGAAAAATAGAACTACTCTGAGAAAATAATGACAAATATTGACTAATTGCTCACAAATAATGAGTAAGTACTGACACATATTGACTTATTGCTGAAAAAATAGTGAGTAAGTACTGACATATGTTGACTAATTGCTGACAGGTATTATTAAGTAAGTACTGACATATATTAGCTACCGTAATCTCCCGCGTATAAGACGCGTCTTATATGCCAAACAAAAGGCTGGTGCCTCTTATAGCTTACTCTCAAGTTGGGGGTGCGTCTTATACGAGGGGTAATTTTACTAAAGAAAAGTACTACCGCAAACTCCCGCGTATAAGACTCGTCCTCTACGCCAAACAAAATGCTGGGGAGTCTTATAGCTTTCTCTCAAGTTGGGGGGGGGGCGTCTTATACGAGGGGTAATTTTTCTATAGAAATGTACTAATCTTACAAATTTCAGCATTAAAATGTGCGTCTTATACGCGAAAATGCATGTGCTGAGTTTGGGGTGCGTCTTATACGCGCAGCGCGTCTTATACGCGGGAGATTACGGTAATCTTACAGAATTGTGCCCTAAGAGGTTCGTCTTGTACGCGAAACAACCATTGGCAAGTTAGTGTTAAAGAACATTTATGGTGGTGGGGGTAGATTTTAGATCGAGGGTTTTGATATGTTATAGAAAGTAATACATCATTGATGTAAATGCGGTAACTTCTCCTCAGATTAATCTTTAAAGATAGCAGACTAATACTATTACAGAGAAAAACTGCATTATTACTGACATACCTTGACTAATTGCTGACAAATAGTAAATAATTACTGACATACCGTAATCTCCCGCATATAAGACACAGTACGCATATAAGACGCACCTAGAGTTTTGGAAAATTCTCAAAAAAATGAAAAATTCATAACTTTGGTTCTACTGAGTGAATTTTCAAAATTGACTAATTGCCAGGGTTCTCCAAACATAGGAAGTACACGGGGTTCCCGTGTGCTTTTCAGTGCCGCCCGTGTGTTTAGCTAAAAAGCACCGCCTGTATGCTTTCCAGGAGACTAAGCTTTCTACACTTTTTTGAATTTTGCAAATCGGATAATTAGAACAGAAGTTAGGGCTGAAAAAGTAAAATTTGGTTGAAAAATTCTAACAGAATCTATTCTTTTGCCCATTTATAATATAATTTTTCAAAATTCTCTCACTAGACATGCCTATGTTTTGCCGCTATGATCCACACAGCGTTTGTATTTGAAAAAATTACCTGTATGCTTTTTCATCCTGTAGAGAACCCTGATTGCTGACAAATAGTGAGTAATTACTGACATATATTGACTAAATGCTGTTAAAAATGCAATTAACTACTACCATGTATTGACTATTTGCTGACAAATAGTGAATAATTACTACCGTAATCTCCCGCATAGAAGACGCGCTGCGCGTATGAGACGCACCCCAAACTTAGCACATGCATTTTCGTGTATAAGACGCACATTTTAAGGGTTATTTTTGTCAATCCAGTACTGTTCTATAGTAAAATTACCCCTCGTATAAGACGCACACCCAACTTGAGAGAAAGCAATAAGACCCCCCAGCATTTTGTTTGGCATAGAGGACGCGTCTTATACGCGGGAGATTACGGTATTATATATTAACTAATTGCTGACAAATAGTCCATAGATACTTACATATTTTGACAAAAACAGTCAAGGCAGGATGCACAATTGAATCAATGGCTTTTCTCTGTTATATATTGACTAATTGCTGACAGATTGTGAGTAAATACTGACATGTATTGATAATTGCTGATATATAGCGACTAAATAGTGAGTAATTACTATCGTCATACCATAGCACTAACACTAACCTGTTATAGCCCTAAACTCAATACATATATCATAAAACACAGATTAAAACACAGAATAATGTCAACATTTTCAATCAAACACCAGAGAATGGAGAAATGGAAAGACATCCATTCAGTGGAAAACAGGGCTTGTGCCCCGGGTGGCTGCAAGTATTGATGTGTAAAGCTTATCAACAGTGATAATGCACTGGTAACTAGCATTTGGATCTAAAAGGTTTAAGCATGTGATCAAGCAATGGCTGCCTCCATTGAACAACTTGTTTGATGCTATAGGAAGGTAGGGGAGGGGTATTTCTTTTCTATTGTTCAGATTCCACTAGTCACTAGGTGAAGCCAGTTTGTTTGTTTAGTTTTACGTGCGGGGGCCATTGAGGAACTCAGACATTCAAGGGTTCTCAGACATTAAGTGCTTTCTTTTCTTTTTGGACATATATTTATATGCTGCTTGCCCGACACAGCAGTGATCGAATCTATGAGATGAATGACCGATTGTTTGTGGTGGGGTGAGGGGGAAAACCGCTACCGGGGCTTCATTCCCTTACTCTTCTCGAAGGATAGCAAGTGTTCTTTTATTTGCCTGGTCCCATAGACAGGGCCAGACAAACCATGGCCTTTGATCACTCAGACATGGTTCACTGAGGGGGACTCCCATGGCAAAAGGCAAGCATGCATGCCCAGGCCCGTGCATTTGGACACCAGCTGCCCACATGCTCACCCTAAGCCACAAGAAACCCCGAGTTTGTTGCCTTTTACGAATCTGTTATGCCCACTGGTAAAATGGAAGGAGAATTCCTCCTTCGTGGACTCCCAATGAAGTTATTCTGCTCCTCCATGCCCTCACATGAAGGTCCCCACTCCACAGGGGGATGCCTGTATGATGATGATGATGATCAAATTGATTGTGTTCCTGGCGCCTTGTGAAGCACTATGACGATGTGTAGGGGCTATATACATGTGTAGAGAATACAGTGAAACTTGGTTATAACAAACTTCCTTAGAACGAAATTTGGTTATAATAAACAAAAATGCCTAGTCACAAACCTTTCCTATACATTTCTATAGTAAAAAAACTTGGTTAGAAGTTTCAAGTTTCAAAATATCTTTATTATCAAAAATGTTTACAGAGTCTACTTTCTGGAGATCTCCCTGCTTGTTTGTTTGTTTATTTAGTCTTACGGCCGGGGGCCATCGAGGAACTCAGACATTTGATTTCGGACATGAAGTCCTTTCTTTTCTCTTAGGACATGTATTTATATGCTGCTTGCCCAACACAGCAGTGACCGCATCTATGAGGGGTGAGGGGGAAAACCGCTACCTGGGCTTCATTCCCCTTCTCTTTTCGAAGGATAGCAAGTGTTCTTTTATTTGCCTGGTCTCCATAGGCAGGGCCAGACAAACCACAGGCTTTGATCACTCAGACATGGTTCACTGAGGGGGAATCTCATGGCAAATGACAAGCATGTAAGCCGAGGCCCACGCATATGGACACCAGTTGCCCACCCCAAGCCACAAGAAACCCCGATTTTGTCGCCTTTTACGAATCTGGTATGCCCTCTGGTAGAATGGAAGGAGAATTCCTCCTTCATGGACTCCAATGAAGTTATTCTGCTCCTCCATGCCCTCACATGAAGGTCCCCACTCCACAGGGGGAGATCTCCCCGCATTACACGCTTGGGGTTGATGAATCTCACATTTACCATGGCAATTTAGACTTAGTGACTTTACTGAAAACCTCGCTTCACTTCTATCACTATTTTTAATGATTTTCTGTTTTGAGGGAGGCTTTCGATTCTTTATTCTTTATTGATGGATATTATCCCTGTATAATAATTCAAAATGGTTTATTTAGACTCAAGTTTTCCCCCCATTTTAGCAGTCAACGAGAATCGCAGCAGAATTGTGGGGTCCTTTCCGCGAGTTTGAATAGTCATAATTTCCCTTTAAATTGACATAAAGACTTCATTCAAAAAGCAAACAGGGGGGAAATCTATCATGTACATCAGGTTAAAACCCTTTGGATCTCAGAGTTAACATATGTATTGAATTCCAAAAGTGATTTTTAGGGGTGTTCTACGGTATAAGCAGTATGTGGGGGATGTGAAAATTGTATTTTTTCAGCAAAGTACACACTTTTTGGTCTTTTTTCTGTAGACTCTGTAGACCCATAACTCAAAAAAATTATGGTCCATTTCGCTAAAGTTTACACTCATTTGAAAGCTTAGGATGTTTTCTCTTGAATAAAACCAAAATACACCAGGCAAGTGCATAGGTTTTGACCCTATTGGTAGGTAAAGCTTAAAAACCCTGAAAAATGCTTAAAGTACCATTTTAAAAAATTTGGCCCATATATTACAGGTAAGATTGGAACAACAAGACAGCTTATACATTCATCTTTCTTCAAGCCCTAAATCACCATTTTAGATGCATAGGTCTATATCTGTATACATAGTGAATTAGCAATTACCGTATTCTCCCGCGTAGAAGACGCGCTGCGCGTATAGGACGCACACCAAACTCAGCAGAGGCATTTTCACGTATAAGACTCACCTCTTAGGGCTCAATTTTGTAAATACAGTACATTTCTATAGTAAAATTACCCCTCGTATAAGACGCACCCCCAACTTGAGAGAAAGCTATAAGACGCCCCAGCATTTTGTTTGGCCTAGAGGACGCGTCTTATATGCGGGAGTTTACGGTACATGTAAGTTGACAATGGTGCAGCATTATACAGTTTTGGCAATGTCTGGAGTCTAATCCTACCAGTATCTCAACCTAGGATCTTGCAAGTATGCTGTGCCCTTCATAATACATGTAGAGCCTGTCAGAATCCCATGCCCTATAGAAGTACTTCACTATTCTCCCCTTTATTTCTTTTTTAAAATCATCTTTAAAAAATGTCGGTATCACCGTAATTCAGAAAAGGTATTACCGTTATTCTGTTATTGTTTTTGTCAAGTATCACTGTAATTTTCTATGATAGGAGCCACCCGTGACTTCATTCCATTACAGGCTTCATTCAGTGACAGATCGCTTCTTGTTCTCCGTGTATGGATGGTTCAGTTTGATAGGGAGAAGATGTACCTAATCACTTCAAGAAACATGTTTTATTCCTATAGGCTGTGAAAATTGCATAACAAAGCCAAACAGAGAAGTTGAACTGAACTGACAGTCAGGAATTACAGTGATACTTTCCAAGAATTACAGTGATACCTCATTTCGAATTACGGTGATAGTTTCTGTCACTGTGATGAATCTATACCTGTCCCTTACAGAACCATTCAACGACATCACATATATCAAGAAAGAAAAATATATAAAAAAAAAGAATTCAGAGCTCTAGAGGAGTTAGAAAAAGCAGACATGATTTAACTATAGAAGTGAATGGCAAAACCATGGCGATAAAGGGTGCCAAGGAAGAAATTCTAAAGCAAATTTTCACATGCCCTTTAGAAGTACTCCACTAATTTTCCCAAAAAACAATAAAAATACTGACAGGGTTCTCCACACATAGGAAGCACACAGGCGGGCCGGGCCGCCCGCGTGCTTTTGCATACCGTGTGCCTTAGCTGGGAATGTGCCTCCAGCTCTTTGAGCTTTCAGTGGTTTTTTTAATTTTGTAAATCTGTCCATTAGAACAGAAGTTATCCAAAATTTCAAGCAATGTTCAACAAGGTGCCGTGCTATATTGTGCATGGTTATGTGTCTGGAATCCATAAAAAAACGAGTCAAGTAAATGTGGGTCAACACGGTAAATTGTATGCCCCCGCACCCCCTTGTGGGAGTACCTTTCACCGTGTTGATCCGCATATAAACCCCTTTGAGGGTCCATCCCGTATATGTACATGTATTAAAATTTGAAAGTCCCAACGAAAGTGCCAACAAAAGTCCCACCCACCCACCCATCCATCCATCACCATCCATCCAAGACCATCATTGTTGATCCTACAATTAACATCACAGACAGTGTTGTCAAGGTGATGTGACCTTGTTACAATTACTTGTTACATTTCCTTCCTTTCCCATGGGAAAATGAAGTGCTAGTCCATCCTCTTAAAGGGGCCACAGCTATCTCATTGCTCAAACAGGACCAAAGGTGGTGCCACCTTGTGAGTATTGAGTGAACTAACCTACCAATATAGCAATAACAGCTCCACAGAGGTTTTTTCATGCCAAATTTTTTTTACGATTTTTTTTTATGTATCTTACCTTTTTGCGAAGGAAACAAAACAAAAGGCATTTGTGGTGCTTTATCCAAAGAAGCTATTTTGACCCTTGGTGACATTGTCCCCTTCTCCTGGGGCCTGTTGCAATTTTTTATGTCACACAAAGCCATGGGTCTGGACAATTGGGCCAAAATGGAAAAAAATAAATCACATCACCCCCCCCCCAATGAAAAAAAAATTGAAAACAGTGACAAAAAATCTAACTATGGTCATATTTCATGGACATAGATTGGGAATTAACTGAGATAAGATTTTTTTTTGTTTCAGGGGGCCCCCTCTATAAACGGTTCAAGTAGATAATGGAGATATGGAGATCATGGAAACGGTACTACTGTAATCTCCCACGTAGAAGACGCGCTGCACATATAAGACGCACCCCAAACGCAGCAAATGCATTTTCGCGTTTTAAGGCTGTAATTTGTAAGATTAGTAGTTTTCTATAGTAAAATTACCCCTCGTATAAGACGCACCTCCAACTTGAGGAAATCCTATAAGACGCAGTAGGGATTTGTTTGGCGTAGAGGACGCGTCTTATACGCGGGAGTTAACGGTACTTGACTCATTAATAAAACCCCTTAGAATGCACCACTTTGCATCTAAATTTTGTTCGCAATGCCAATGACTTAGATAGAGCAAAAACAAAAATGTTGAGGACCTCCAGGGGTAGACACTAACTTTTTTACCCACTGGCCACCTGGGCCAGCAGCCTTAGAAATCTTTTGGCCCGCTGCTACAGCTGTTGCCCCAGGATTTATAGGTTGAAACCAGTTTATGTAAAACCAGAAAAAAACATCATAGGCACTTTATTGGCAATATTCACCTACAAGTTGAGTCCTTCATGTCCCTGGTACAAATAAAACTCCATCAAAAGTACAACAGTTTTAAAATTTCCGAGTTTAGTAGGGGGAAAGCCCACTGGCCACCCGGGCCAGTAGGAAGGTTGTTTTTGAGAAAATCACTGGCCAGCACTCAAAACTACTGGCCATTGGCCACCGGGCCAGTGTTAATGTCTACCTCTGACCTCTAACGCATAGACTATGTGTGCTAACGATACTACAGCAATACAGCAAACTAATCCAATATGCACTCACAGAATTACATATAGGGTAGGCACTGACCTATCTGCTGTGTGCGGGTCTGCTAGTGCAGGTGTGAAATTTGTGATCAGCCACAGCTGTAACCTCACTTGTCTTTCTTAATTGATTTTGAAGCTATTCATAGGAGTATCAGTACAACCAAGGTACTATTTTAAAGGGCTTGAAGAGATCTATTGGATGCATATTTTTAATTTAAGATCAGGTACAGAGAAGAAAATTATTCTCCACACTTAAGTTGAACCAAAAATTTAAAACCATTTTATGATATGAAGATGACATAGCACATAAAAAAAGAATGGTTTGCACGCATTCTCTGGTTAAAAATGGTCTAGAAAATGTTTAGATTTATTTTTTCTAAAGGGCCCCCGGATGTTTGACAGACAGCCCCAAAATTGTGATGTGTGGTTCACTCAGAGATTCCAGCTTCCCAATGTTAGGGAGTTCCCTGTTTTCCAATACTATATCCTATGTATTACATCTGTTTTGCAATGGATAGGTATGATAAAAAGAAGGGGATTTGCTTTTTGAATGGAGTCTTTATGCCAATTTAAAGGGAAATTATGACTATTCAAACTCTCGGAAAGGATCCCACAATTCTGCCGCGATTCTCGTTGACCGCTAAAATGGGGGGAAAACTTGAGTCTAAATAAACCATTTTGAATTATTATACAGGGATAATATCCATCAATATCCATAATATTAGGCATAATCTAGCCTCTCAAAACAGAAAATCATTAAAAATAGTGATAGAAGTGAACTACATTCTCCTGCATTCAACTTGCTTGATCACAAATTTGGACCCTATTTAAACTCTTAACTATGGCAGAATTATAGGTTCGATTTGGCATCTTTAACCAGTCATAATTCCCCTTTAAATTGACATAAAGACTTCATTTAAAAGACAAATCCACTTCTTTTTATTAGCTCTTTCCATTGCTCAATAGATAAAATTCAAAGAAAAAAGTTTTGTAAAATAGGTAAGTGCCTATATAGGGCCCTGAGTGAAGTTAAACAGATCAATTTTGTATGTAAACTCACACACGATAACCATTCTACCACCTGCCTCCTTCTCTATTTGTTTATGTCCTGTTTTGTAGGTCTGAACGGGTGTGTCCACTGACTGGAATAGCCAGCACACTCTCCCAGCAGATACTGGTATACTGCTGTGCCAACATAGGGGCTGCTGGCTGCCTGAAGAGTGGCTGTACCAAGAAGTGCCACATCCCCTCGGACGTTTTTGGTTGTATTTGCCTGGCGATGGACCAATCAGAACCACTTCTGGCTTGAACTTGACCCAAATGTTGTATGCCAACACTGCACTACTCCATTGATGTGTGTACATGAGGTCAAGCAATACAGTAGTAGAAATTACATCATACAATGTAGTGGTCTCATAGAAGGAATTGGTTCCGCACTATAATTTAATATAGCGTGAAACGCGATAGCACCCATTGGAACATGTTCATTTTCTAAAAATCACCCCAGAATTAATAGATACATCCTTCATAATATAGGCTGACTTAAAATATGAACTGACCACGAAAATTTTGAGCACTGGACTAGCACGTAAAAACACCCTGATTCTGCCTAAATCTACACTGAATAATCTACCGTAATCTCTCGCGTAGAAGGCGCGTCTTCTACGCCAAACAAAATGCTGCTGGGTCTTATACGTGGGAGGGACAATGCCTTGAGTTGGGGGTGAGCCTTATATGCGTTGTTTATTTTATTATAGAAAAGTACTAATCTTACAAAATTCAACCCTTATGTGCGTCTTCTACGTGAAAAGGCATTCTCTGAGTTGGGGGTGCGCCTTCTACGCGAGCTGCGCCTTCTACGCACAGATTACGGTAACCTTTGAAAAAATGGGTAAGCACTTTGAGTGAGTGAGTGAGTAATAGATGTTTAACGCCATTTCGACTGCTAAGGTCATATTCATGGTGAGAACGACATTACACAATTTCACAGAGGAATGAGTCACTGCACGCGCATATGTGCACCACACACATCCTGAGGGGATAGGAAAGATGAGAAGTAGACCCTTTTAAGTGGGCTAGGGAAGCCCGTAAGCACTTTGAGAAATGCCCTCCTGGTATTTTATCCAAAGCAGCATGTTCAACAACATGTGTAGTGGTTTTATATTTATTGGCATTATTTTCAACATGGTTATTGACCATTCAGTGTGCCTGCAGTGTTCACTTCTGACCACAATCGTATATGACTTCCGGTTTTCTGCGGGATTTCCTTCACTGAGACCTACTATTAATAGGCTGTGCGCATGTCTTGTCTATAATTGAGATTTTTATAATCAAATAGATGTTTTTACACAGGCCCCTAGGTTTTATGCTCCTTGGACTGCACTATCTCATGATAAAGGGTGCCTTTTGGGCCAAGTAATACCCAAAATCAGCCTGATTTCTATGTATCTGGCCGAGGACACTGCCCTCTTCATCTTCATTTTCATGACAAGCAGTGCCTCTAGGAACATAAAATCTGGCATGGATATTCTTTTGATCTTTCTCTGAATGGTGCAAGTGTCCTTGCTGCAGTTTACTGTCGATATAATTGACAAATTATGAAAAATTGTAGAAAAATACATAAAAATCATTGCAAAAAGTACACAATATTCACATGCCATGCCTGGGAAGATATATGAGAGTAGGTAACATGAATACTGCATTATACAATACTACATTTCTAGATGATTTCAAGGAAATGTCCGAAAATATTATACCCTGGAAAGTTGAAGATATGCCATTTGCGGTGTCAGTGCCTTACTTAACTACCGTAATCTCTCGTGTATAAGACGCGTCTTCTACACCAAATAAATGCCTGCTGTGCCCTATAGAATTATCCCAAAGTCAGGGTGCGTCTTATAGGCGGGGTACTTTTACTATAGAACAGTACTAAACTTTCAAAATTCATGCCCTAGGTGCGCCTTACAGTTTTCTTTCAACTCAGGGTGCGTCTTATAGGCGAGGTACGTCTTATACGCGGGAGTTTGTTTGTTTAGTTTTACGTCCGGGGGCCATCGAGGACGCGGGAGTTTATGGTAATACAGATGATATGTCAAAGCGCAACAATAACTCCCCTCTGTACTACCTAGACTAGCTGCAAGTGGCCAATACTACACAGATATGATATGCCTACCCTGTTAAGAATAAGGTAAAAATAAATCAGGCCCGTCAAAATAATCTGCACTATGCAAGTGGGCCTAGACTGAAATGAACCTGCTGCTTGGCATGCGGACCACTCCGACAGCAATATAAACATGATTTTCCTTATTTATGGGCCTACACTACAGAAGGCTGTGGGACAGTTTGACAGATCGGCAGTTCGCCAGGTCTGCCAATTCGACAGAATTGTGTAATCTATGAGACAATTGAGTGAGTGAGTAATAGATGTTTAACGCCATTTCGACAGCTGAGGTCATATTCATGGCGAGAACTACATTACACAATTTCATAGAGGAATGTATTGATGCCCGCGCATATGTGCACCACATACATCTGAGGGGAAAGAAAAGAGGAGCTATAGACCCTTTTAACTGGGCTAGGGAAGCCCGTGAGACAATTGAACAGAACGATTCGACAGATTTGGGTGCAGTGCAAACCATGATAATATCCATCTCTTCTTATAGAATTTGAAAGAACGACAACCCTAATGATACTGTCCCTACGCTGTAGAATCATGGATGCCAAAAAATCGTGTTTTTTTTTTAAATGTTAAATAATAATTTCTAAATGATTTTATGTCAAGTCCAATCTGTTGAATCATCCCAAAAAGCTGTCAAATAGTCCGTTCAATTTCTGTCCAGTTGTCCTGTCGAAACGACAATCTGTCGAATTGGCTGTTTCCCATAACAGAAATTTCGACGGGAGTGTCTCAATCATTTAACAGGCTGACTGCATTTTCTGATGGGATCAGGGGATATCAAAACATATTTGATGATCTGTCCTGACTCAATCAGATGGACGACCTCGTAAACACTGAGACAGGACATTTCCTTGACTACTGATCC
Organism: Acholoe squamosa; assembly: GCA_949317995.1. NCBI lineage: Eukaryota > Metazoa > Annelida > Polychaeta > Phyllodocida > Polynoidae > Acholoe > Acholoe squamosa. The sequence goes on along the minus strand of OX439035.1, from coordinate 78,830,266 downwards.
TGTCAGATGCCTAAATCAGTGCAAATGCGATCGTAGACATATGTGGGAGTCTAGCTATACAGGACTAGCACATTGCTAGCGATAAGAAAATCAGCCAGGTGGCTAATAGTCGGGGGCTAATCCTACAGTTAGCCTCTTTTAGTTTATTTTGATCTCATCCTCATGTACTATCTGTAGATATTCTATAAAATTTATATCTATGGATAGCAAAAGCCTTCAAATTTTATAAGTATAGTATAAATCTAATACTTTAGATACAAGAGAAATACAACTTTAAGATTTCAATAAGAGACCACATGTCACCTACATTGAGTACACACAGGCTATTGTCTAATTATCAAGCTAACCCTCTTCCCTCACACCTGAAACAATGGGGAGGTACTTAGGGTGATTAAGATAAAGGGCAGGGTGATGCTTATATAAATCTCCCCTATCAGTCTTATCAGTGACCATTGTTCTGTGGTGGATGAGAGTGAAGATAAGAGATTACCCAGAATTCCCTGACAGAATCCAAGATGGCGTCAGGGGCTAAGAACAAAAATGGCGACCTCCATACAGGACGGCTATGTGCCCTATAGCTTGATGCAGCAAGTTGGGAACCTGAGTGTTTTCCAGTTTTGCAGGCAGCTGTGCATGTAAAATGTCTTCATTCAAGGGGCATTTTTGCCAAAAATCATAACAAAATATGAAAATAGAAGCATTTGCTATGCATTATTTCCTCATAATACATGTCAGACTAGAAAAATGCCCTCTGTAGGCCCCATACGGGCTGGAAAAACACCATGTTCATAAACGTCTTCATCATTTTCAAGATAAGAATATCTGAAGACCTAAACAATATGAACAGGTCCATGGTGCAAAACCCTTTTGTTTTTATTAAATTCCATCATCAATTGTTGTTTTGACCTGATGATTGATTGAAAACCAAATCAAAATGCTATTAGAACCCCATATTAGGCATGTGACATGCCTATTATGATGCACTATTAAGCTATTTAGGCCACTTAAAAAAAGTTTTCAGATTTAAAGATCCGCATTGTAGCTTTTTATTGCAAATATACCTAAACAAAAAGTGTAAAAATCCCTCATCCACTGAGAAAAATTTCCATAGACAAAATAATTCATATCTCAGCAATTATTTTGAGTAGAAACATAGTTTAAAAAGCATATTAATCCCAATTTCTCCATCTACAATGTAAGAGTGCAATTTACATGGGGATAAAGTTTGATCTGTTTATGAAATTACTTAGAAATAATATATATACTTACAAAAATAATCAGTAAATAAAAATAAAAAAGACCCTCCCTCATCACTCTAAACCCAAGTCAGTATTATGCATTATCTATGAAAAACTGATGGTTAAAATATTTTTTCACAAAATATACACAGCCAAACTTTGAAAAACAGCTATTTTTTTTAGCGCCTCCCACGCCGCGTAGCGGCGGTACCGCGAAGCGGTACGGGAGTGCGCTATGATGATTTCATTTGCCCCATGTGATGAGGTCTCACAATACAAAATTACTGAAAAGAGAAATTGATAATTGTAAAATCTTCTTTATGTCTGCTTTTATGAGACATGTCATCAAACACTGGTATACCGACATTAACGGTGGGAGGCGTTTTTTTACGCGGTCACAACCGCATTTCTTGTTAACTACTGTAATCTCCCGCGTAGAAGACGTGTTGCGCATATAGGACGCACCCCAAACTCAGCAGAAGCATTTTGCGTGTATAAGACGCACCTCTTAGGGGTGATTTTTGTCAATCCAGTACTGTTCTATAGTAAAATTACCCCTCGTATAAGACGCACCAAGTTGAGATTAATCTATAAGACGCACCAGCATTTTGTTTGGCGTAGAGGATGCGTCTTATACGTGGGAGATTACGGGGGTAATGATATTTTTATTCATACTTTGTACTTCAGACTCAGTGGTAAACTGTGCACTATATTCTTGTAGACGGCAAAACTCGTGTCATACCCTTTGCAACCCTACACTGGATCTCTTGAGCTGTTAATTCTAGTTACGGTGATGTCACAGGCGACGTGTGACCTCACAACGACGTCCGCCATTGAAGTGGGGGAAAAATGGTGATGCCTTTGTACTCTTCTCGTCAGAGATATCTTCAAATTACAGTTAAACCAAACACTTGGGAACCTTCTTTTGGGGCAAATTCGTAAGATAACTATCGATTTCTCGATTCATCTGCAATATTTTCATGATTCAAACAGTTTTTATCACAGGAAATGAGAATTTCTTCTCTCTGCCGATCACATCAGTGCTGTTTTTCCCCCACGAGAATGGCGGCGTGACAGCGCCACCTAAGTTTCCGTCAAGGTCTCGTCTGTAATACCATCTACCCTACAGTGAGTGTGGTCAGTGAGGCATGACTTGACCTAATTTTTCCTCACAGAGCTGATAATGACCAGAAAAAGGTGACAGGAAATACTCCTAACTTTTTTATATTCAAAAATTCACTGCTTCTCTTCTAATCAGTCTATTTCATTCATTCAAGAAGCATTAGGTTGGCAAGGATTTCTTCTTTTTAGGGTATAATTTTCGATTGGATTATACTAAATCTAATTTTTGGGTGCCCATCGCTACCGTATGCCCCCTGTTAGCGAAGTCAGCCGAATCTGGCTGCCCGCTCCCCTTATCTGTCACTATGATAAACTTGTGTTTGTAGAATATTGAATAATTATTCTGGGGGTTCTACCGGACAGAATTACTTCAAATTTGTATCAAATGAAAGGTGAAACAAAGCTCTACATCACTGGAAGTATTTTATTCACCTGTTTTTTTCTCCAAATTCAGGCAGCAAACTTTTGAGTGAAATTAATGATTCGGTCAGACCACAATGTTGAGTGACCTGACCGGCCATGTTCTTATTGCAGAAACACATGGATATTTCCATTTTTAGTAAAAGTTAGATGAGATATAATATTGTACATGTGCAGCCAACATATAGACCTACATTTTGAGGGGATTTTGAGAAATATTGACTGGTTATTAAGAGCAGGGCGGTCTGACCAACTTATACAACTTTGGACGGTTTTTCCAAAATTAATATTGAGTACAGAAGCTATCAGAACATACAGGGTTAGCTCGATGCAGCAAGTTGGGAACCTAAAACTTAGTTTTTCCTGAATTTTCGCTAAGAAATGCTGTAGTTTAGCCAAAAATTATCCGATTTACACAATATTTGCAGCAAATGAAAGATGAAACTCATTGCTTTCAGGCCAAGGTAGATAGTATAACAATAATATAGTGCACAGTTTACCACTGAAGTACAAATTATAAATTTAAAAATCATTAGTTTAAAAAAATTGCTGTTTTTCAAAGTTTGGCCCTATATATTTTGTGAAAAAATATTCTAACCATCAGTTTTTGATAGATAGTGCATAATACTGACCCATCAAGTTTATAAATGAGTATTCCTTTTTTCCCTACCTCTATGGTGGCTTATTACACTATGGGAAACATGTGATTTTTGTTAGTTTGCAAAAACTGTGATTTTCAGCAAAATTTCTGCTTGGTTTTTGATGTGGGACCACATTGATCACCATATATGGATGCGTGATCACCCACTAATACCAGAATTATCCATTTTTATGGTCTACTTGATCATCTTTAAAGGCTTGTGAAATATCTAAGTGATACAATAAGTGTGAGAAGAATTAGCCACATCTTATGATTCTAGTCTTTGGTGCCGACAACGCTTTTGTTGCTTTTTACAGCTAAATAGCTCAAAAGTGCATTATGATAGGCCTCACATGCCTAATATGGGGTTCTAATAGCATTTCAATATGGGTTTCAATGGGTCATCAGGTCAAAACAACAATTGATGATGGAATTTAATAGAAACAAAAGAGTTTTGCACCATGGACCTGTTCACATTGTTCAGGTCTTCAGATATTCTTATCTTGAAAATGATGAAGGCATTTATGAGCATGGTGCTTTTACAGCCCATATGGGACCGACAGAGGGCATTTTGTCTAGTCTGACATGTATTATGAGGGAATACTGCATAGCAAATGATTCTATTTTCATATTTTGTTATGATTTTTGAGTTAGAATCATACACAAGACTTGTCTTCTGCAGCATATACAAAAATGTCCCTTGAATGAAGGCATTTTACATGCACAGCTGCCTCCAAAACTGAAAAACACTCAGGTTCCCAACTTGCTGCATCGAGCTAGTTTAAACAGCTATATGGCTGCAATTTTCAATCTCCTGGATGCATCATACCAAAATATTCAAGAAAAAAATATTTTAAAATCTGACTTCAACCAGATATTTGAAATACTTATACCTTCAATACCAAAGTGCCACTTGGATATGTTAATCTGCTACTATTTAGCTTTAAGGTGGTGTAATTGGTTAGTAGATGCGCCTATTCAGTCAGAATATATCAGTAATTATGTACAGCAGCGTGAGCAGGGCCGACAAACCATGGGCCTAGTGCTAGCGAAGTCAGCCGAATCTGGCCCCCAGCTCCTCATATCTGTCACTATGGTAAACTAGTGTTTCTAAAATATTGATTCTGAGGTTTCTACTGAACGGAATTACTAGAAAGGTGTATCAAATGAAAGGTAAAACCTAGCTCTACATCACTGGAACATTATTTTGTTTTATTCACCTGTTTTTCTGCAAATTCGGGCAGTGAATTTTTGAGTAAACTTAAAGATTCTGTCAGACCACAATCTTTGAATCATCTGAGTGGCCTTGTACTTATCACAGAAATACATGGATATTCCCCTTTCTACTAAGAGTTAGATGAGATACAATATTGTGCATGTCTAGTCAACATGTAGACCTTCATTTTAAGTGGATTTTGATAAATATTGACAGATTATTCGGGGCAGGGCGGTCTCACAAACTTGCACAACTTTGAGCCAATTTTCGTAAATAAATATTTGTTACTGAAGCTAACAGAACCTAGAGGGCTATTCTACAACATGTTATTTACCTAAATATCATCAGTTTTTACAGCTATAAGGCTGCGATTTTAAATCTCCTGCATGTGTAATACTAGAAAATTCATGAAAAAATTATTTAAAGTTCATATTTCAACTCAAAATTATAAATACTTTTACAACTAGTAATTAAATCATACAAAGATATGTTAATCTTTCAATATTCAGCTTCAAGGAGGTGTAATTGGTTAGTAAATTGACCTATGCAATCAAAACATATCAGTAATTATGTACAGCGGTGTCCAAATCCTGCACACCCAGTACAAGTTTAATAATCGGTCTTATCTAAAGTTTTAAGCAAATATACAGGGTGAGGAGTTGACAGAATGCATTTCATATTTCCAAATTTCAAAGTGATATAAAAATGCTTCTAATGGGCATATCAACTTGATTTTAAAAGCTATGAATTGTAATTTTCAAGCTCTTTCATTTGATATATAAGTCGTGTATTTGTGTTGAAGTCAACATTTTGGGCTGACTTCGCTACTAGTGCATGTTTAATGGGCGGTCTTATCTTAAGATTTGGGCAAATAATATAGATCTACAGGGAAGGGACTGACAGAATTTTTTGGGGGGTATAATAAAGACTATAGTCTATAGTCGTTGCTCTCTCGCTTGTTTCTGACACTGTGACTGACAGTGACACTGTGTGAGTGAGTGTGTCACAATCATGTCAATGAAGCGTAATTCTTACAATCTACCAACCAATACAGCGTTTCTCATTAGACAGGATTAGGTGTAAACAGTAGACTCTGCTTACAACAGAAAAAAATCCATTGAACAACGAACGGGACTCTAAACGCTATCCTCAAATATTGTGTTGTTGTAAGCGAACGCTTGAAATTGAGAAACGTCCTTCCGCAACTTGAAGTTGAGCCTTCTTGAGCCTTGACTTGAGGGATGCAAACATTTGGCAAATGGTAACTGTAATACTTACGTTTCTTCAGTACTCTCTGTGCAGAATAGCTTCCCAATCGTTTCAATGTTTCCTGGATAGCGTATGGTTTCGATATCACACCCCATTTCAGCCCCTCTTTTTTAAGTAGTCGATCAAGATCCTCGAAAGTCGAGAGACAAGCAACTGTAACTTTGTTTGAGTCCTCCATCTTTGTCGTTCCCGCTCCACAAGAACCAATCAGACGGAGCGGAGCACGGGCGTTAACTTACTCGGAGTAGGAACGTAGAAGAGAGGCAGTAGTAGATAAGGGTGTCCAACTCTGCTGCTAGCTTTCAATCTTCTGGAGTTTGGGGCCAGCTTGCAGATTATGGTTTTAGTACTAACCACTAGATGGAGCCACTAAAAGGGCTTCCCCAACCTATAATTAGAACAACCACAACCTCCATGTTTTCCCATTTGACAACAACAAAGAACTGTCAGAAGTACACAATTCAATCTCTTGGCCATTATTTAGGGTTTGTAGAACAAATAGTGGTAGGTGCAACATTATTGAACATTCTCAAGTAGCCTGTTAGTATAACAATGTGTATAGTTGTATCGAATTCTCTATACATGTCATTTATTTTGGCAATGCTACTCTGCAAGGATCCTTTTGGAGTGGTCATTTTCAATAGCTAGGTGGGGGGGGGGGATCATTATGTGCCTAAATGGATTGTTCCTGCAGTAGGGCACATCTTAATTATATGCAGGGTATACCCATACATTGCATCATGGTATGCTAGGTATAATCCTTACAATAATTCTTAGTATTATTCCTGTACCAGTACATATTATAATATTATAAAAGGTGAGTCATTTATTATCAGCCAGAGGGGGGCTTAGATTTCAGTGGCAGATCAGGTTTTCAAAATCCCCCCACCCCAATGTCACAACTCCCCCCCCCCCCACCAACCGGACAATAAATGACTCGGCTATCGCATATATATTATTAGAAGGACTCCGAAAAGTTTGTATTATTGCCATGCCATTCATACAACCCCCTGGACATATTTTTTATATCACTTTCTAACAGTGAGGACCTAGACAGTACCACCGAATGTTAACCCATGCTGGCCAAATGCACTGTCACCTTCCTGCTGCAAGCTAATGGATCCAACCCCTTTCTGCAGGAGCATTCAAGACCTGTCGCTACCGTGTCTGCTTCAAAAGTTTCCTCCGGATATGCTATTAAAATATATTGGATTGTTTTAGTACCTGGGTCTCACATAAGTAGGTATAGGTTGAAACAAGTGTAAGAATATTGTAATATGAAAGCAAACAGTATTTAAAAAAATAAGCTTCGGAATCTATAAGCAATTGTATCTGCAATGCTATGTGTGTGATATGATTTGCAGCGTTATTCTATGTTATGCCAAATTGGTAGGTATTTTCATGTCAGTTTTCACAAAATGAAACCAGCACTGCTCAGATAGGAAGATATCCGAGAAATGCATGTCAGTAGTTCCATACAGCTGTGCAAGTCAATTGATGTATTTCATGAAAAATATTAAAAAGTTATGCATTGTTGTGTCAGTTTCTTTTTTCTTTAGGGAGTGGTCATTATTTATCAAGGGGGGGATGGTGGGTTTTAGCGCGGACGCCCGAAATTTTTTTACGCCCCCCCTCGACAGCAGTCAAAATGTTTTGCATCCCCCTGAGCCGGAGGCGCGGAGAGTTTTTGCACCCCTCTTTCATCTATAGTAGCATGCGGGCTTTTTTGCTAAAAAGAGGGTGAATTTTTTTAGTCCCCCCTCAAGAGGGGTCAAAATTTTTTAGCCCCCCCCTAAAAAACCACCACCCCCCTTTTTGATAAATAATGACCACTCCCTTATCCTGTTGTAATAGATGGAACTTTTTACACAATGAAGGGTAATTTTTAATGAATTTATAATACCAGTTCAGACAGTGGGGGGGGGGGGGGAGAAAATATTCTGTCCCAAATTATAATTAGCCCCTTGTTAAAAAATAACTTCCTTGAGCTGGTTGTCCCTGTAAATACATTCAACTGATTCATACAATATAGGTCTAAACGTTTTGTCTGTTTTGTAAAGAAAAAGATTTATTTTTTTTTTATTTTGGTGAAACACTATATACTAAGGGAGGAATAAGAAAAAAAAGTTTGGAAACTGACAGGCCATTATTGCATGTTTTTACAATTTATTTTGCCCACTGTGATGCAACCTGTCGGCATCATCATCGCCTGGCTGGCAAATGAGACCAACCTGATGCAGCAGATGTTATAGGTAGGTGTTTATGACCAGCATCTGGTGATGAAACATGGAACTACACCTCGGCACAAGACAGTATTCAAACCTAGTGTGTACTGGGGCTTCCCTAGCCCACTTAAAAGGGTCTATATCTCCTCTTTTCTATCCCCTCAGGATGTGTATGGTGCACATATGTGCAGGCACTGACACATTCCTCTGTTAAATTGTGTAATGTAGTTCTCACCATGAATATGACCTTAGCTGTCGAAATGGCGTTAAAAATCTATTACTCACTCACTCCTAGTGTGTACTGTAGAACTAGAGATATGATATATGTGTTCTTATTCTAACATCCATAAAATACTCTTCTTCATATTTAGGATAAATAAATCTTTCAAAATCTGTTTTATATGATTATGATAAACTATCTTATCTGAGCTCTGAGATGTCCTACAAAGAAAAAGCATAATATTACAGGCCAAGTCATATATTGCCAGCTGGGGGGCTTGGTGGATTTTGGCGAATCGGCAATATTATCACAACACCCCCCCCCACTAAGAACTTATTTTGCAAGATTACCCCGCCACCAAAAAGAAAATTGGATATGCATGTGGAATGATGTGTCACAATGAGTATCCCTCCAAGACCTTGATGTAAATAAACCCTAATAAATGCCATAATGAACCTGAAACCTGTGTCTCGTTGGTTTTTGAATATCTATATGTTGAAACATTTAGCCAAAGCTGGAATAACCTCAGAGAGTCTGCAAACAGTTGTGGGAATGTAGCCCGTAATATAATGTAATGAATTGGTTATCGCTAAGCATAGATGCTAAACTGCTGTGCAAGTACAAGTATTCATCAAAAAATGACAATCGCTCGTCATTCCTATAGCCGGGCTCTGCTGGGAGGTTGCTACGAACTGCACCGAATCGAGTATAAGGGAGTGGTCATTATTTATCAACGGGGGGAGGGAGGAGGGAGGGTGGTGGGTTTGAGGGGGGTGTAAAAATTTCAGACGCCTCCCGAGGGGGGCCTAAAAAATTTTTAACCCCTCTTGAGGTGGGGCTAAAATATTTACTCTCTTTTTAGCAAAAAAGCCTGTGCGCTACTATAGATAAAAGATTCTCTGTGTCTCCGGCGTGAGGGGGGGGGGTGCAAAAAATTTTGACTGCCATCAAGGGAGGGGCTTGAAAATTTTTCGCACATCTGCGCAAAAACCCACCACCCCCTGTTCATAAATAATGATCACTTCCTAAAGCTCACCATTCCATTAAAAAGGACCAATTTTTCCTGCCCCCAGTATTGTTCACAACCACCAGGAGGTGTCAAATTTATTTTACCAAACACTTCCCCTCCACTCCTCTCTGATAACAAATGACCACTCCCTCATAGACCTATAATATAGGTAAATATGAAAGCGAGGCTTGAGGGAATCCCCTCTGCCTTGTGGTTGTATGTAAACAAGAGCATGTCTGACTCTGAAATCAGAGTGATTAGAGCTCCCAGATATGTATTATAAACAGTACATGATATATCCAGGACCCACAAACTTCTCCTAATATGAAGGTACATTCAATGTGAAGTTAATTGATTGGCACATGGATGTTTCTAGTGAGGGGACACACTCCTACTAGCCATGTGCTTCTGACTCCCAGGTTGCACTGCTTTGTTGACACAATGGCCACAGGTGTCTAGTCTTGATGCAGAAATTTATACCTTTTTATTCTAATACCTTGTGTGTCACCTAACATACTTCTGCAAGTAATCTTGATTCACTAAAAGTAAATGACTTGTGAATTTTATTTCATCGATTTCTGTGCAAAGGTGGCCAGACTGGGAAGACCACGTAGTCCCCTGTGGCCATTGTGCCTCGGAGTTGGACACCCTTATTACTATTACGTCTCCCCTACGGTTCCGCTGCTTGTAAGTTAACGCCCGTGGAGCGGAGAGTGCTTCAAGTCACGTGACCAACATTAGTTGACAGACGCACCGCCAGAGGGCAAGATTGGGGACAGCCTGTACGGCAGATGCCGCCTCTGTCAGCGTTTCGCGCCAAAAACTGCATGCAAGCATTAGGTGAGCCTCGATCTTCCAGGCCCTATACCGGCATTATACCGACTTTGCATGTTTATCAGTGGGTGCTAGTACCATGCTGGTAGGGCTTACAGGTGTGAATGCACTGCAGCCACCAGCTAAAGCCTAATTAACATGCATTCTTGCAAGATTTGGAGCTTGCAGGGGTCAGAAGACACTCTATACATATGTAATGGTGCGAATATATAGCTCACATAGCCATTATCAGCTGGGGGCCGCCATTAGACCCCGACAGCACTATGACTAACACCTTCAGCCCCCGACTCCGCAGTATATGCCAGGGATGCCTCCCATTGGTCAATAATACAATAGCCATGTGCCGTATATGTCTTGGTGAGTTCGAAGTTAAGACCAGACAAGGGATCTCGGGTAAGTGCAACTGGCACGTATTTATTTCGGTGTATGGTTTACATCTACCTCGATATGTATCGCTTAATGGTATCTTAAGCTCAGTAAAAGCTGGCCTCCTGCAATTTGCACTGGACCTTCTTGAACGCACTTTCTGCGGTGCCGTCCCAGTCCTTCATGAAGCAGCCGAACACTGCCATGAATCTAACATCCTGATGGTCGGTCGTATTGACTTCTCAGTTCCTGAAGTTGGGATTCGTATTTCAGCTTCATGGCCTTAGCCTCGTTTTCATGCTGGAGCGAGGCCTGAAGTTGGTCTCTCGCTTGTCCTTGCATGTCCTGTGAGATCCGGGATATTTCATGCCACTGGATCTCATGCAGGCATTCAAACACGCCTTCGGTCACACCTCGAAGGTATCCAGTTGCTTGGCTAATGTGCCTCTCTTGCCAAGCCTTAAAGACGTCGGCCTGGATGTCACAGGACTCCTGTGTTCGATTCTTAATATAGTCGTCGGGGTCCTCCAGTTCGAGGTTCAATTTCACCAAGTGTAACACATTGGTGGTCCTCATACTTCTAACTGGAGGCACCGGAACAGGGGTCGTGTGTGAATCTGAGCCACTCTCATAAGCAGAGCTCGAGGTGGCAGTAGCACTCGGGGATGAGGTGGAAGTGCTGGGTCTTCGAGACATACCGACTACCGCCCCACTCTCATCGATGGTGATGCCTCGCCCCCTTCGGTGAGAGGTTGAGTGGGGTCTTTCATCACCATCTCTCTACCTGGTCGCTTTGGATCCACCGGTCGAACCCGTCCACGAGCAGAGGTGGTAGCAGGGCTAGCCGGGAGACCCATAGGCTTCAGTTTCCCTATTGGCAGTAGGGTCTATGATTCGGGGCCTGGTTTCTGGGTGTCCGACAGTGCTGGGAACTCGTCTAGTTTTGATGCCTTAAGCTTACGGAGTAAGGCATCTTCTTCTGGGGTGCCCTGGTAGCGTGGGGTGGACTTCGATTCACCCCTCATCCAGTCTGAGTGGGAAAGGGTGGTCCGCCCCTCGAACCAGGTCTGATGATTGCCAGTCGATGTCCCTGCTGAGGGTCGGTAGCTGCTCGAGCCTAGAGGCGAGACATGCTCCATGCTCGTGAGGTCTCGAGATGCCGCACCCAGGATCGTGCTAGGATCGGGGGATCTCTTCTTGTGTTCGGGTGTCGGGGCTGGTGACTGTGATTCAGACCTCGGTCGCTTGGCGTCACGAGATCGGGGGTCACCGACAGGCTGTGGTCGTGGTCTTCCATTCCGGTCTACTGCGTCAGGGTCCCTTCTCTGAACTTTGACACGCCAGTGCATTTCTGGTGACATGTCAAATCGATGGGAGTGCACGTTCTTGAGGAAGTAGGCATCCTGCTTCCCCTCGACCGAGTAACAGAGGTGGTCTGTTCTCATGGTGATTGTTAGTCTCTCCTCGGAGGTCATTTGATCCCATTTCGACATTAAGCGCTCGTGGAGCTTCAGGGCCTTAAGTCGGGGGTCACTGGCTTTGAGGCCATGTACCTGAGCCAAATGCTCAGCCATGCAACCCCCCTCATGGTTCTTAGTCCCTGGCACTTTTGGTTCTGGTTCTTCTCGTTAGAGCACCGATACACCGGAGGGTGGTGCATATGGTGCTCCACGAGAGGTCTGAAGAATGAGTCCTTGCTGGGCCAGACTCTCTCTGTCTCTGTATTATTAATACAGATATCGAAGGGGCAAGTCGGGTTGGTTGATGCCCAGTTCGAAGCGGCATACTGCAGCTTCGTTTGGTGCTCGAAGCAATAGTAAGACTTGGGAGTCTTTACCGTGTCTCCGAGGGAAGCCACCCACACGCGATAAAATTTCGCGGGGCCGGAGTTCTTCTTTAGGATTTTCATCCATTCTTCGTCGTCACTCTCGCCGTTGCGATTGGTAGCCAGAGGGATCGAGTAGCTGTCAGTATAGCGCTGACAGTCCATAAAGCACTTCGGGGTGTAGTTGGGGAATCCAGTGCGGGCGTTGACCCATTTATTCAAACTGGATTCGTCGGGAGCATTCTTCAGGGGTTCCTCCAGGGTGTCGATGTTTTCCAGCAGTTGCCGGCTCATTTCGGCGACCTGCTGGTCTCTGTCTCCGTTTCCTTCCTTGGGGTCCTCCTGGAGCTCTTCTTTCTCGGCTCGGGGGCTCGGGGGGTAGAGGGGTCACCTTTCAAGAGGCTCTTGTTCTGGTAGATCTAACGGGAGAGGGAGAGTCCTCCTTCTTCGTGGTCTTGCTACCTCGGGTTCGGCTCCGCGAGCTTCGAGACGAAGTCGAGGCTGCAGAGTCGTCACTCTCTTCGGCCTTCTCCTCTACCACCTTCTTTTTACGGTGGCTCGTCTTGGCTTTAGTCTCGGGTCTGTCTTTAGACTCTTTCATGGCCTTCTCGACATCCTTCCTAATCTTCGTTTTGCGGCCACGCACTAACACCAAGAACTGGTCATGGCACCAGTGTAATGGTTCGTTTATATATGTCTTGGATAGTTCGAAGTTAAGACCAGACAAGGGATCTCGGGTTAGTGCAACTGGCATGTATTTATTCCGGTGTAGGGTTTACATCTACCTCAATATGTATCACTTAATGGTATCTTAAACTCGGTAAAAGGTGGTCCGACTCCGTCGACAGTCAGAGCCAGACTCACGCCTTCCCCGGCCCCAGGTAGGAGCTGGGAAGAGACGAACAGTGCTGCCACCACCCCGCAGAGATCAGGGGTCGTGAGGACCTCTAGTGACTACCGGTGATGGGCGCACAGCACGAAATGCCCTCTCAAGGAAGACGCTCAGACTATATCATAATCTACGAGCCCCTACACATGGATGACTCTTAACACCTGTATGTGTGAAAACTCCACACCTGAAGGTGTGATGAGTGGTAGTACACACTAACCATACCCTTTAACTTGTATTGATATTATTAAGCCACTATGTGCTAATTAATGAGTCTTAATAGTAAATTAGTATGTAGGGTAGGACAGAGTGGATTCCCACCAGGTATTACATAACTGTACCCTCAAAACCAGTGTAAAACACATGGTGGTGACCAGCTTCAGCTAGACACTATGGTGCCACCCCTATCCCACTAGGTCGGAATAGGGAACAGAGCCATTGCTAGTACTAAACAAACTAGCTAGGTGGCTCATGTAGTCGGGGGCTAGATCAGCAGTTGTCCTCTTTGTACAGTTTTCTTTGGTTGGCCCTTCCTAATAGCCTATATGAAGCTATATTCTAAAAGTCTATACCGTTGGATAGCAAATACTTTAAACTTAAACAATATAAGCTTTATATAGACTTAGTACTACAAATACAAGAGATATTAGAATTCAAAAGTTTTCTAAGAGGGCACAGAGAATTCAGGCTGAGTAAAACCAAGCCATTGTCTATAATGCTAATCCCCTCCATTCACACCTAAAACAATGGACAGGTACTCAAGGTGATTAAAATAGAGGCAGGAGCAGCTTATCAGTCTTATAGTGTCACAGTAGTATTCCGCCCCAGTAAACCTAGGACAGCTAAATAGTCCCAACTAAAAACAGTGTTTTGCTTGGTATGACCAGTGCCAGGGGACCTTATTTTTATTGCAGATTAATAATTTTGGTACCAGAAGAAAGGTAACCATTTGGGGGGAAAAAGTTGCAAAAAATTGTTGGTCACCATGGAAACCTATTGTGTCAAAGAGGGGTCCAAGGTCACATTTGTGACTTGTCAGGGGTGCCTGTATCATTTAATTTATTCAACATGGTGGTTTCCATGGCAACTGGTGCAAAAACGGATCTGACTCCGTTATGGTTGACCATGCTAAAAAAATCAACAATGACTTCAGCTTTAATTTAAGCCTTTATTTATGAACGCCATCAAATTAGAACCCGATTGACGCCAGTTTTATGGTGGAAGATGGGGGGGGGGGAATTCAGAACGTCCTTGGCCCTATTAGTACCGTGACACCTTATCAATTCCCATTCTTTTCTGTGGGTGGAGGTGAAGATAAGAGATTACCCACAATCCTCTGCCAGATCCAAGATGGCCGTCGGGGAGCAGTTACATAACTGATTTCATGATGGCCACCTCCATACAGGAATGGCTCTGTTCCCTATAGCCAGAGTGCAGAAGGTACTATAGTGTAACTGGCCAGTTACCCCATCCAAGATGACGAATCCTATATGTAGTATAGTGAACTAAAAGGGAAGATTACACAGTATCTCTATTGATTTGAATGATGCAATTAAAGTTGTATAGATGTGGTATACAACATACAGAATTAATCATCTGAGCTAATAACTTTAGGCTGACATTGTCTAGAACAGTAGTGTAGAGAGGTTATAGATTTGGCAATTTGGCAAAATGCACCAAATACTATTCTTGGTAGCATCAGTGAAGTCACAGAGGTCATCGAGACCAGCACAGCCCTTTACAGTGTTGCGGAGAACCTTTTCTTTACGCAGGCCAATGTGGCCTGCGTCATGGCATCTTACACAGGCCATTTCCATCTCACGCAAGCCATATGAACATTGATGTTTTAAAATACCCATATAAACTTCATTGCAATTACAAAAGAAATTAGGAAATGTTTGAACATATAAAGGAAATTCACAAAATCCTCCTATCGTTGCTTCTAGTGGACCGATTTGAAAAATTATTTCACCATTAGAAAGCTAAGATTATGAGAGGTCATTGTGCCCTGCGTCCCAAGGCCCTACGCCTGCCATTAAGATTCTATTCTGTTGAATCAACATTGAATTGAGAACAATATTTTAACTTTGATATGTCAACTGTTGATCAGATGTTGAAATAGGGAGGCTAAGTCACCTCACGTGATAAAGGAGCCCGGGCGCAGCACATTATCACCAGCAGGCTTGAAGGACATGGGATCTTTTTTGTCATTGGATATCTCTGGAATGATTAGTAGTTGAGCCAAAAGCTTTTATATATGGTGCCTAGGGGGGCTAATGATAATAGGCCTATTGGTAATTTTAGTTCAAACTACCTTCTTTTTATGGTTTATTGTGAGACTTAGGCTCCCAATAGTGATGATTGACAACATCGAAATAGAATCATTGAAAACGTGTTGAAGACAGGTTGATCAACACCATCAACACAATATCAACCGGCTGTCAATGTTGATTCAATGTTTTACATAGCCGGGGGGGGGGGGGCAAGGGCCCTTTTTTGTGGTTAAGGTGTTGGCTCTGCTGTAAAAGGTTGGTGTGATTTTTTTGATAATTAGGACCCATACTAAGTTGATTCTACCTGGGCAACCTTTCAGAAAATCCACACAGGCTGTGCGGCAGCCATTTTGAATCTATGGGTACTCAGATACCAAGATAATCAATAAATGTGAATATCTCTACTTCACAGAAAAAAATCCATGTTAGTCAGTCTAACTTAACTTAGTCAAAACACCCAAATAATCTTAGTTAGTACATATGACTAATGTGTGACTAACAATGTCTAGTTTATTTTAGTCACATTGACTACCAATATCACCCAGCAAATCTGTGTCAACTTTTGTCATGCTGCGCCTGCCTCATCCCATGCGCTCTTAGGACTTGACGCGTGGGTGATCACGGACCATGACAAGATGTGACGCATGCGTGAACATCCCAACCCAATTTGTGAAGTTGAGTCAACATGCGTGAACCTTCACCAACAATGACACATGATGACATCATGTGTCATCACACATTATCACACACACTGACACATGGGTCATGACACAGTATCACATATATTGACGCACAGACTAATTTGTGGGTGGGGGATAGGCAGGGGAAGGGGGTTGCCGGTGGTTGTGGATTTCTGATATTTCATAACTTTATTAACATCAATTCAGCTGTTCATGCTGGTTCCCATTGAAGATATCTCTACTCTGCATGCCATGTGTTGCCCACTTTGCTTGAAAATGGATAGATATTCTGTCAGCTGTGTGAGTTGAATTTTCCTTGTATCAGTCTTGAGAATGCCTGTTGAAATGATAGGAAATGGTCATAAACAAACAGCAGCAATCTAATTTTGACCACACACTCACATCCAAGTTGATAAACAATGACCACTCCCATATGGCAGCCTGAATCCCCCAGAATTTCCCTGAGCCTTGCTCACATAGAAAGTTCTACATTAATTTGGGGTGTTGAGACAAATAGCTGAATTCAGTAACAAGATAGATGTTCAGGGATTGTAGATAATATCAATGTGTTACTGTATAAATGCTTATCACATAGGATTTCAAGTCAAATCAATCTAGAACTATGTGACCACCTACCATAAGATCTGTTCTCCATGGCTGCCTCTGCCTGACTGTTTTGAAAGCAGGAGGAGAACAAAGGAATGGGAGGGAAATTTGAAATGGACCAATCAAAACACAGAATAGTACATAATGTGTCATTGTGCGTGAAGTTCTGTCATGGTGGGTGAGAGTTGGCGAATCTTGACGCATGCTCACATCTCCTCACACAGTCTGTCATGCTAATGTTGGACAAAGTATCTGCCCCTATTATCACTCAATACAGAGTTTTTTAACCAGCCTATGAAGAGTTCCTGTATATTTGCTCTAATCAGCTGTGACCTAGCTGATCAGTAGACATTAAATCTTCATATCCCATCAAACCAGGACAAACAGATACTTAGATATCATGTAAAACATATGCAATTTCAATTCAGTGCTATGTCCCATAGACAAAACAAATGAGCTATTATGTCTAATGTATGCACTAAATCACATATACTTGGCTATCATTATGTTCCTGATTCATATGTATTTCATGCCATGTAAGAAAGGAACTCACTCTGTGAAACATAAATTCTCATATTGACATTTACTCAATAGGCCCACTCTGCAAAGTACAAGCCATGAGAATCCATACAGTTTCCATAGTCTCTTATTGTTGAAGGCTTGGTGAAGAAATGTCATGCTAGGTGAGAGTTGACAAGTATTGACACATGTTGACATGTGCTCACCCTGGTCCCCTCACATCTTTATTGAAGTAAGTGAAGACATGTGAACCTGCCTGAGAGTTGACAAGTATTGACGAATGCTCACCCAGTTCCCATCACATCCTTATGGAAATGAGTGAAGACATGTGAGGTTGGGTGAGAGTTGACAAGTATTGACACATGTTGACATTTGCTCACCCAGTTCCCCTCACATCTTTATGGAAATGAGTGAAGACATGTGAAGCTGTGTGAGAGTTGACAAGTATTGACACATGTTGACACTTGCTCACCCAGTTCCCCTCACATCTTTATGGAAATGAGTGAAGACATGTGAAGCGGTGTGAGAGTTGACAAGTATTGACACATGTTGACGCATGCTCTCTCAGGTCTTACTGAAGTAAGTGAAGGTTTGTCAAGCTGAGTGAGAGTTGACATTGTATCACACAAAATGACATTATTCGTTATCACTCAATGTACTCACACATTCCTCACCCAGCATGACTCATGTCCACTAGGATTTGCTGGGTATCAGTTTCTCTCTCCAACCACAATCTTGAATAAGGTATCTGCTGGGAGTTTCAGGCAAGCTAACTTATCTTAGTCACTGTTACTTAGTCACTTTGACTAAGATCTCTTAGTGAATTTGACTAAGCTATATTGGCATAGAATTGCCTTTACACACCAGGTGGCAGCGTGGTTTGAAACAGGATTTTTCTGTTGGCTGTGTACCATAAACTATTCGATGGATGTCAAAATGATGGGGATTTTCAGGCGCTGTATAATTTTGAGGCTTTCACAATTCAATATAACATCAAGCTTGGCAAAATATGTCAAATAGTTTAATGATTTGTTAAATAAACTAGGTAGACAGATAATTACACCTTTTCTGTGGGAATCTAGATAAGTAAAATATCCACAGATGTATCTGCTTCTTTTTGGGAAACCCAGAGTAATTGACTCCGGGGCTCTAATGAAAATGATGTGAGGCATTTCACATGTATGCTTCCTAAATGATGAGATTATTATTTGTGGGATGTGGATCCTATACAGAGCTTACACTCACCATTATTAGATTGCATACTTAGTCAAAACCACTGAGGAATCTTAGTAAAAATCAGGCAAGCCAAGGCAAGTTGGGCACTTTGACTAATGGTTAGTCGTATTTGACTAAGAAAAACTTGGACACTTAGGCACGTGCTTTTGACTAGGTATTGTTAGAAAGTTAGCCTCTTTGACTAACATCTGACTAAGATTTTGAACATTATTTTTTTCTGTGTTCTGATTAACTTAGAAACATGATTTTTATATCAAAACATACATTTATGAGGGCAAGGAATGCAATGAATTCATTTCTGATATTGTCAGAGGCAGCCATTTTGAATTTTTAATGAGATAAGCAAGTAAACAGGCCCCGATTAATGAGAAATAGGCCCTAGAATGATCAGATTGTGTGCAAGGTTTTGAAGCCACATATATTCATTTATCAATAAGGCATTTATTTGAAGTCTTTTGTCTTAAGGTGGGTCGCTACCATTGAAATTAAGCCTACTGCACAGGTTATGCACATATAGGTTATTTTCATCAGAATGGGATCATGTTTGGTAGGCACATACATATACTGTGGTCGTAGTTTATTTCGCGCTGTACATATTTTCACGGATTTCGCGGAAATCAAAAGTCTGTGAATTTATGTCCACAGTGAATATTTGTACAATAGTACAATATCCAATTAAAGTAGTTTGGTATGGTAGAACTACCCATAAAAGAGTACATAGGCCCACGGCAAGTGTGAAGGGGGGGGGGGCTCATATTTTAAAGCATTTAGCACCTTGTTACACTGTCCCTCTGGATGCCAGATCACAATTACTGTGAAAAATATTACAAACAAAACAATGACTACCCGGTACCAGTAGTACTAGGTAGCACTGCTTTATTGTCACTTTCTATGTGGCTGAGCTGAAAAGCTATAGTCCATAGAAAAGACACTTTGTAAATTTGTAAATTAAGGGCACCCTATGCTACCTTATTATTGATTCTGAAAATCTGTGAATTTAAATACACATGAAATAGTGCTTTTTTACCATTTCCATGAAAATCTATACCAGTGAAAATATCTACGACCACAGTATACACCCTTAGTGTCTACAAAACATTTTACGAGATTCTGCTCAAAATCGTCTATTTTATGACAATTTCAAATTTTGTCATATTTATGTGTGAAATATTTTTTTCATTCTCTGCAATTCTTTTCGAGCTTACAATTATAATCCTCATATTACCTGGATAATGCTTTAAATGTGATATGCTGGTCATAATGATGAAACGATGTTATGCAAGGATTTGTATATTTTACCCATCATGAAGTGCGTTGAATATGGATTTTTGTCAAGTTTTTCCATATTTTTTTTTTACTTCAAATGGGCAAAACTACAAAATTATGCATGGGACCCCATATCAAAATTACTCTTACTTGAAAGCATATTATGCGAATAATATTTCAAAGAAGTATAAGGAAAATCTAGTGGTTGAAAATATGAATTCTATTTATTTTTCTTGTAAAATAATAGAAAGTTTACCCCTCTCTTTTCCGAAAAAAAATGAGAAATTTACCCAGAATGCCATATAATTGAGTTGAAAACAAAAATTCTTGATGAATAAGAATATCAAACCGTTTACTATGTGAGGTTTCATATCTCTGTATTGAAATGGTTATGGCAGAAAAAAAAGTTCCCGAATCTGAGACACATTTTCTCTAATTTCTAGGTGAAGATTGAAATACTTTTATTTTTCAAAATTCAATATAAAAAAAGTAGCATGGTACCCCCTACTTTTCATTTCAAAATCTTATTCTACATGATTTAAAGTAAATCTTACCAAAAATGGAAGAATTCTAGGGACTTTGATTCAATATTGATTCATATTTTCTATGCATTTAATTCCCTTAAGTCAGCTTTCAGATTCATGATCTATCACAAAATGAATTCCAAACACGTTCCCCCCAGCTTTCACTTCATTTTACCCCCCATCTCAGCACCTAGTTTAAGGTTTAAATGTTTACTCTGTATTGTTATTGTTTTGTTTTTTTATTGGCAAAATAAATAAATATCAGAAATACAGTCATGAGCTTTTTTTCAATTTAAGCCAATTGTAAGAAAATTCTTTTTATATGATGAATCTCATATTCGGAAGTTTGGCTTTCCCATTTAAAGATATAAGATGAACCATCTTTTCCTCGTAACTAGAACATATTACATATATCAAGTAGAGTTTCTTGGAATAGAAAATTATTTTAGGCTGTGTATGATACAAATGTAGTTGGGTCTTTGCTTCCCTCGGCCAACAGAGTCCACCTTAAAGCATATACTGATCATGATATATACACGCACTGCGAACACATTGAATTCCATTCAATCTATATATATATATATATATATATATATATATATATATATACTGGTGTAGACCGAGAGCGGGACAGCCGAGTCAAAACCACCCTGGCGTGGGGGCGGCGAGACTTTTCAGTTCGGAGTCACGCCAACGTGTTTACCAGTTGGCGGAGTAGGTCCCCCGACGCTGGCTTGGTGTCTCCTAGGCCAGCGTTGGCGGATCCGCAAGTGTATATAAGTGGGAAAGCGATCCTTCGTCGGGCAGTTCGAGTCACGAGCTGGTCGGGGACATTATCAAGGCTTGCCTCCAGTATTTACCTGCAACCAAGGAGCTTAGATGGTGTGGCAAAGACTGCCAGGTAATAAAGTACAAACAGTTGAACTCAAGTTGACGGAGTGATGTCATCCTTTATTTACGGACGGAGTAGGCAATCGCTACATTGGTGACAGCGGTATTTGAAGAATCCACGGAAGAAGGATGGCGGAAGCGGCAGACTTAAAAATAGAAGCAAAGGAGCTGAAAGTTGAGCTGGAGGGAGATAGGCAAGACAGAGGAACCTTGGTAGAAATAGTGGATGAGTAGGTATCCATAAGGAGGGAAGGGACTAGCCAGCCGGAGGAGGATCACCCTGAGAGGTAGGAGGAACCTGTCGATAGGGAGCCGGTGGACATCCCGAAGGAGCCTCAAGTACAAGAAGAAGGCCGCCTCGGACGAGACGATCCCTACCTGTGGCCGTGGGAGAGGGATGAACGACCGGAGAGAGAAAGACGTCCGAGGTGGAGGGTACCAGGAATGGACGTGTGGCCGGGCTACATCCCAGGGCGCGACATGGGCCAAAGAGACCTTGGTTGGACGATGGAACAGTGGGCGGAAATTAACAACCCACTGAGACAAGGGCGACGGCGAAGGGGAGAAAAGCCGGGAGCTAGGGCGGAGAACAGCGGAGGAACTGGAGTAATAGCTCCCGAGGACGTGGCCCGACTGCAGGAGGAGGCGAAGATTGGGGACGGACCCAGGATGGGGGCCGAGAAAGATGGTAGTATGGACAACCTAGCGCCGGAGCTGGCCACAAAGGGAGGCGCGGACGGAGAAAATGTCAGCAAGAACAAGCCAGAGGTAAAACCCACCAGGTATGATGGGACAACGGATCTGGCTGACTACCTTAATCATTTTGACCTGTGTGTCAAGGTTAATGGGTGGAGTCGGTCGGAGGCGGGTATGTTCCTAGTGCTCAGTTTGGCGGGGGCTGCGCGGAGGCTGCTGACAGGGAGGAAACCTGCAACCCCGGAGGGGTATGCGGAACTAAGGAAGGCGCTGGTTGAGAGATTCGAGCCAACAAATCAGGAAGAAACCTACAAAGCCATCCTCCGTACGAGGGTAAGGAAGAAGAACGAGGGGCTGCAGGAGCTGCAGGAAGATTTGATGAAATATACCCGGCTAGCTTACCTGGAGGCTGATGCCCGCACAACCGACACTTTGGTCTTAGACAGATTTCTCCTATGCCCCGACGTTCCTTTGAGGCGGTGGGTATACCAGACTCAACCGAAGAACATGCAGGAGGCTGTTATGAAGGCGGTGGGGGCAGAGGCATACCTGAAGAATGAGCAGGAAACTCAGCTCCGGGTTAGGTCCGCTGACGCCTCCGTCAACGAGCACATTCAGTCCAATAAGGAGGAGATGAGCAAGGTTGCGGAGCTGATGGAGTGCCTGGTCAAGAGACTGGACGAACCACAGGGAGAAAGAAAAAGAGACAGGGTGGCACATCGTGCTATGGGTAGTCATTGTTTTGTTTGTAATATTTTTCACAGTAATTGTGATCTGGCATCCAGAGGGACAGTTTAACAAGGTGCTAAATGCTTTAAAATATGAGCCCCCCCCCTTCACACTTGCCGTGGGCCTATGTACTCTTTTATGGGTAGTTCTACCATACCAAACTACTTTAATTGGATATTGTACTATTGTACAAATATTCACTGTGGACATAAATTCACAGACTTTTGATTTCCGCGAAATCCGTGAAAATATGTACAGCGCGAAATAAACTACGACCACAGTATATGTATGTGCCTACCAAACATGATCCCATTCTGATGAAAATAACCTATATGTGCATAACCTGTGCAGTAGGCTTAATTTCAATGGTAGCGACCCACCTTAAGACAAAAGACTTAAATAAATGCCTTATTGATAAATGAATATATGTGGCTTCAAAACCTTGCACACAATCTGATCATTCTAGGGCCTATTTCTCATTAATCGGGGCCTGTTTACTTGCTTATCTCTTTAAAAATTCAAAATGGCTGCCTCTGACAATATCAGAAATGACTTCATTGCATTCCTTGCCCTCATAAATGTATGTTTTGATATAAAAATCATGTTTCTAAGTTAATCAGAAGTAGAGATATATTCACATTTATTGATTATCTTGATATCTGAGTACCCATAGATTCAAAATGGCTGCCGCACAGCCTGTGTGGATTTTCTGAAAGGTTGCCCAGGTAGAATCAACTTGTGGTCAGGAGGGACACTTCCGGAGGGACTGCCCCGCCGCCAAGCCTGCGGAGGCTGGGGGAAAGATTGAGGAGACCAAGACTCGGGCGGCGGGAAACTGAAACCGACCAATACTGAGGGCCCGGTAATGGTCGGGGAAAATGGGCCTACGAATGTCATCCAGGGGAGACAAGAGAGAGGCGGAGGGAGCCTCATAGTAGAAGGACGTCTGGCGGGGGCTCCTATCCAACTACTGGTAGACATGGGCGCTTCATTGAATCTAGTATCAGAGGGATGGTGGAGTCGGCACGGCGGGGAAGGCTTACTCCGGGAGACAACGGAGAAGGTCTACTCCGTGGAGGGACGGCCTATGGACATAAAGGGTGAGGTGAGGGCAGAGCTGCAACTGGGGCAGGAAATCATGGAAGCAAACTTTGTGGTCGGCAACATGGGACGGAGGGTATCCTGGGAGCGGCTTTTCTGCGCTCACATCGCTTAATGGTGGACTTCGCTAGGGGGCGACTGGTATGGACGGAGTGGGAAGAGGTCTGCCGAATAGTAAGCACCCGACCCGCCGTCCATGGTGGAGGGGACCATCCAGGGACCATGTAGAACTGAAGACGAGGGCATGATCGAGGGAATGACAGGACATAAAGGAGAACCCCGATTCCTTGTAGGAAGGGGGTTGGTGAGACCCGAGGGACGTGAAACATGGGTCAGACTGCTCAATCCAGGGTCGGAACCCATAATGATATACAGGAATATGTCACTGGGGGCACTCCAGAAAGTGACAGAGGAAGCGGAGGAACCCAGGGTGGGAGGAAGTTGGTGCCGGGTAGTGGAGACCGTCGGAGAGGCGGAGTTAAAGGACCTGGTGAATGAATTGGTCCAGGGAACAGAGCCCCACAGGCGGAGGGAGCTGGTGGAGCTGATACAGCGGAACATTGGAGCATTCCAATGTTGCAAGGGTGATAAGGGCCACACTATGTTGGCAAAGCATAAAATTGACACGGGGGATCATCCGTCAATAAAGCAGTCGCCCAGGTGTCTAGCGCCCCACAGACGGGAAGCAGTGGAGGAGGAGGTGGACATGATGTTAGAGGCCGGAGTCATTTAGGCCTCCGCAAGCCCATGGGCGTCACCAGTGGTTTTAGTAAAGAAGAAGGACGGGACGACCCACTTCTGCGTAGATTACCGAAGACTCAACTCCGCTACAGTCAAGGATGCCTATCCACTGCCTAGGGTGGAGGACTGCTTGGATACCATGGCAGGGGCGTCCTGGTTCTCCTCTTTGGATCTGGCTAGTGGATACTGGCAGCTGGACATTGAAGAGGGGGATAAGGAGAAGACAGCGTTCACCACACATAAAGGGCTATACCAATTCTGGCGGATGCCCTTCGGGTTGTGTAATGCACCTGGAACGTTCGAGAGAGTCATGGAGGTGGCTATGAGGGGTCTTCAATGGAAGACGTGTTTGGTATACCTGGATGACATAGTGGCGTTCTCAGCCACTTTTGAGGAACATCTACTCCACCTGGGGGAGGTGCTGCAGAGGTTGTCTGAGACAGGATTAAAGATTTTGCCGTCCAAGTGCCAATTGGGTCGGTGGAGGGTCCTGTTCCTAGGACACCAGGTCAGCGAGGCGGGGGTGGAGACCGACCCCACGAAGATTGAGGCAGTGCAGTCATGGCCTTAGCCTAAGTCAGTGACGGAGGTATGGAGTTTCCTTGGGTTGGCAGGCTACTACCGCACGTTTGTCCCGGAGTTCTTGGCCCGAGCCAAGTTGCTGAGTTCCCTGGCGGAGAAAGGCAGAGTCTTCTGTTGGATGGAGGAGTGTGAGCGAGCATTTCTGGATCTGAAGGACCGGCTGACGGGGGCACCGATTTTTGCGTTTCCCCAGGCGGAGGGGCAGCTGACAATGGACACAGATGCCAGCGACACGGGCCTGGGGGTGGTACTAGCCCAGGAACAAGACGAGTTAGAGAGGGTCCTGGCCTACGGGAGTCGGACATTAAGCAAGCCCGAGAAAAACTACTGTGTGACCAGGAGGGAACTCCTGGCCATAGTCTTCAGGTTGAGGAAGTTTAAGCACTACCTGGTGGGTCACCCTATCGTAGTAAGGACGGACCATGCTTCACTCCGGTGGCTACTGGAGTTTAACCCATTAAGGGCGACCTGTGAGGGTACTTTTGCAGACTAGGGGACTGGATTTTGACCAAGAATTTTACCAGGGGGCGAGACTTTGCAAGATATTATATAGTGTTCATGGTTTTGATCTAATTTATAACCCATTTCTATTGCCTGTGTCATTTTAAACACATCAGTTCCGAATTCCTCAGCCCCGAAATAGGCTTAGGGTCTCACAATTCAATGCTAACAGTCCACTTATTCTCAATTTTAAATTCCAAACATGGCTTCCATATAAATACATCCATGTCGATTATACTCAACATCAGGCCCTGCATGGTGTTGAGAATACTCAACATCCGCCCCTGCATGGATGTTGAGTATTCTCAACACCAGCCCTCAATGGGTTAAAGAGCCGGAGGGGCAACTGGCCAGGTGGTTGCAGATCATCAGCACCTCAA
The DNA here is from genome assembly GCA_949317995.1 of Acholoe squamosa. Taxonomy (NCBI): domain Eukaryota; kingdom Metazoa; phylum Annelida; class Polychaeta; order Phyllodocida; family Polynoidae; genus Acholoe; species Acholoe squamosa. Next base: position 78,804,268 of record OX439035.1, on the reverse strand, counting down.
TGCTGATGGGTTGTCCATTGCATTGCCGGGTGTTTACGAGGGCACAGCAGAAGGAGATGACGGAGGGACCACCCACTGTGGGTGGTCCCTCCTTCTGCTGTGCCCTCGTAAAAACCCGGCATTGGAGAGGAATAGAGCCGGGGGACGAGCCGCCATAGGAGGACTGGTCTCTTCCGGAGCTAGGGCCTTCGGACGAGGGCGTAGAGGACAGAGAAGAGCTGGCCTGGCGGAGGTGGAACCACCTTCAGAACGCAGAGACCAGGAGGGAGAGGGAGCGAAGGTCTGTGAACCCTGAAAGGAGGTGAGTAAGAGCTAAACACGCAGAGAGGCGGCGTGTCTTTGAAATGTTTGAACAAGCGGAGTGGGAAAACCAAGAAAACACAGACAGAGAAGCTAGACGCACTCTCCGACAGGGGGTGGCGCCGCCTGACGGGGGCGGAGGTCAACCCGTGAGAAGCAGGACAGTGGCGCCCCCTAGAGACGGAGTGGCCGGCGGCCGGCGGGAATCGCTTGGCAACCAGGTAAACAATTCTTACGTAATAAAAGGTGACTTCGAGAGAGTAACGGTTGATTTCAATATGGTGGATGATATGCGGAGGGTGTTACTGCGGGGAGTAGAGAATCAACATGAGGGGGCTCTTGCGCCAAGGGCGGAGAGTGGTGGAGGATCAGGAAGGGTCACATCCACAGTATCGGCCAAGTCCCAAACGGACGCCGAGCATAGAGAAAGCCGGAGGCAAAGGAGAGTTAGGGAGCGCTTCCCCTCACATTCTTCATCCAGCAGGTCAACCAGCAGCCATAAACATGGAGGGAGATCTAAAAAAGAGAGACGGAGGCCACTCTAGCAGCACTAGCCGGGGCCACCGCCAAGATTCGTCAAGTCGGAGTAAGCGGAGGCGCTCCCACGGGTCCTACAGTGATGTCAGCAGCAGAGACGGAGGCTGTGAGAAGAGAGAAGTTTCCACGGCGTGGAGGTACGGGACAGGTGGGGAGGCGGAGGGCCAGCAAGCACCGTGATTGGTCGGATGTTGGAGGGGGGCGGGGACCGGACTGCAGCCCCCAGGGGATATAAGGGGGAGACGCCCACTGAACCCGTCAATACCCACCAGCCTCTGGACTACACCTGACTACATAATGCCAGTCTTCAAGAATCCAGAGCAGAAGCCAGTGCCTACGGAGATAGTAGAGGGGAAGGAGATCCCAAAGTATCGATGTGAGATATGCAGGAAAACAGGGAGCCGTCAATGGTACTTTATGCGGTCAGATGGCATGAATCGCTATTTAAAGACCTATTCCGAGCTGCAGGAAGGCTACCGGTGTCCTGGAAAAGGGTGCGACCACATGGTCCCCAAACTCCGCATCGTTGACCTGAAACGACATATAGGACGACTCCACCCTGAGGTGGTAGACTGGGTCCCACCGGACGAGTATCTAATGCTGCCATTAGGGAAACTGGAGGAAACGCCGGGAGCTTCCGCCAACACCTCCACCTCCACCACCAGCCAGGCGGCAGAGGACCAGAAGAAAACACCAGTGAAGTTACCGCCTGTCAAGAAGAAGAAAGGGAGTAGCGGGCCTCGGGGGAAGAAGGTCCAGTCCACAGCCGGATTACGCAGAGCCAAGCACCTGTAAGGACCGGCTGAGCAGCCCTCAGGGGTCTTCCTTCTCGACCTCCACATCCCCTGGGATTACCCTACTGGAAGAGTCAGAGGCGGCGGCCGCTTCTAAGTATTTGGAAGAAATCATGGGATATAACTCGGAGGGGATGGCTACTCCGCAGAGTAACGTGTCAACACGGACGACGCACAGCTCAGCCGGGAGGGGGGTTAAGAGACTCTACGAGGAGGAGGAAGGGGTGATGGAATCCGTTGGGAAGAGAAACAAGAGGCAGGCGGAGGAGGGTGAAGCACCGCAGGAGGAGCAAGCTGGGCCCAGCACCCCCGCCGGAGGGCAAAGTCTGCTAGCTCTGGCGCCAGCTTTGGATGCCGGGGACCTCGGGATCGACGACGAGGTGGCGACGAAAATTAAATTCGTCCTCGGCTTACTGGTAGAAAAGTATGGCAAGAAGGGGGAGACTCCCACCAAGACACTCTTATGTATGCAACGTGAGTTGCCGCCAGGGACTGTAAGCATCCAAGCCCTGAAGAGGGAATTCGAAGAGACGAAGAGGGAGCAGTCTACCACGAGGGCATCGATCAAGATGCCGGGGTACGAGGAAATCTCCGCCACCAGTGGCGATGACAGAGAGAGTTTAGGCCTGGGGGGAACGGGTTGGACTCCAGCCCAGACAAATTGGATTCCTACGAGCTGGTCAACAAACCAGGGCCCGCCTTAGTCAAAACTGGTACCATAGTCACTCCCAAGTCCCCCGACAAGAAGGAGGATAGGGGCCCGGAGCGTGCCGACCCGGAGGAGGCCGGAGGTCAGAGCGGAGAGAGTGTGGCAGAGGAGGAAGACGACACGAGTGAGGAGGCGAAGGGGACGGTCCCAATCCCGCTATACGTGGAGAGATGCCCTAAGTTGAAGGCACAGTTCCTGGCCGTGCTAGGAAATTAGGGCAGAGAGAGAGAATGGAGAAGATGGAGAAAGAGAAACGGATAAAGGAAGAACGAGAACGCAAAGAGGCAGAGTTACCCACTACCAAGCATACTCCGGTGGAGGCAGGCCCCTCAGTGGACACCCCGGAACAGCGGGCGGATAAATTCGAGACTATCTCTGTAGGGGACGCCGACCTGGCGACCTCAAGCACCGGGAAGGGAGATATGACCCCCCACTGTGCTTGCCCTACCAAAACTAGACAAATATCCGCGCACAGTAACGGTGGGCCTGGATGGACTGGTCATCTGCTCTCCACACGAGGAGTTTCTCCTCCAGGTAGAACTAGGAGAGGAGGCGGAGGGAAAGGTGGAGACATTAGTGATGGTGCCAGCCGGAGTAGACAAGGTGATGGGGGATATGGATGACAATGAACCCTTGCCCGCCCTGGACAAGGACAAGGTGATAGTAGCCCATAGGGGAGATGGGTGAGGGTGGGGTGGCTTCTATGCAGTGTGTCATGAGGGTGGAGGAGGTGGAGGCCCCGGCCCGAAGGACGCCCTTGACCAAAGTACAGGGAGGTATGGCAGTACAGGAGGAAGGCATGCCCTGGCACTTGGATTACACAGGACCAAAAGCCCTAAAAGAGACTGTGCCAACCCAGAGGACTGGGTCCCCAAATGAGAGTGGTGCCCGGAGGGGTACAATTGTCCTCTATCCAATCTTTAACGAATGGAGACGTGGAACTAATACAAGTAATAAGAACTCGTTATGGACAAAGCAACGTGAAGGGCTGTTGCAATGGCCAGTGGATACGGAGGTACAGACGGCGGGCGGCGCTACGGAGGCAGACGGAGGATCCGGCGAAGCAGTAAGTGTGCTCCTTTGAAGTCAAGGGGAGGAGGCAGGGCCCAGTACAGGGCGGAGGAGGCGAAGGGGACGGTCCCAATCCCGCTATACGTGGAGAGATGCCCTAAGTTGAAGGCACAGTTCCTGGCCGTGCTGGAGGATGCTAGGAAATTAGGCCAGAGAGAGAGAATGGAGAAGATGGAAAAAGAGAAACGGAAAAAGGAAGAACGAGAACGCAAAGAGGCAGAGTTGGAGGAAGAACGCCTCAAAGAGGAGCAGAGAAAGATGGAAGAGAAGGAGGAGGCGGAGAAAAAGAGGCTGAGAGAGGAAAAGAGACAAAATGAGGTGGAGGAGAAGAGGTTAGAAGACTGCCAGGTAATAAAGTACAAACAGTTGAACTCAAGTTGACGGAGTGGTGTCATCCTTTATTTACGGACGGAGTAGGCAAACGCTACAATATATATACATATGTGGCCCAACGGGGAAGAACGTGCCTCGGGGGGGGGGATTTTTAGTACTGGTTTTGGCCACCAGGGGGCAGAATATGGGTAAAACACTGACAAATATGCTAAAAAAAGCTTTAGACCAATTTTTTATAAGGAATCCAGTGGTATGCTTAAAATCGTTTTATCTCCACTGAAAATGTTCCATTTTTGGAACGTTGGTTGCCATGGAAACATAGAAAATTGGTAGATAAGGCAATTTCTGGTTGCCATGGAAACCACTCCCCAATTCCAATTATGAATTTTTGCCACAAACTCATTTTGAAATTCCTTCAGGAACCCAGAACCGAAAACAGAACTCAAAAATTCCCTATAAAACCAATTTTATGACAAAAACATCACATTTCTTTTGTTATTTTTCCACAAAACTGTATTTCTTTGCATTTTTATTGTTTATGATAGGATATAATGCATTTAGAGCTTATTTCCTATTTTCATTTGTACACACAAACCTATGTTTAACCCCATTTATAGATTGATTGGCTGATTGACCGTACAGCAAAATTACCGGGGATATTTTAGCTCAAGATATCTCATTTGAAAGCCCATGACTTAAACCTTAAAAAGCCATTTCCCCCCAGGAGGCATGTTTCCCTCACCTGGTCTCTCTCTCTCTCTCTCTCTCTCTCTCTCTCTCTCTATATATATATATATATATATATATATATATATATATATATATATTTGAGTGGGCATATGCATATCTTATTAAAGAGCTCTGCGTTTCTTATAATCATTGTTCACATGATTCAATAACCCAATAATAGCTGTGTTTGGACTCCATTGTGGGGGTGGACCTGGTGAATAATTAAACTGTTTAACATCAGAATATATATATAAACAGGGGTATGGAATATGTAGAGAATTCACGCGATCCTATTTGATGCTACGACTAGACCCCTTTCAAAACGTAGTGGGGGTCCCCGACTCTGACGCCGTTGCAGCCCAACATTGAGTGGTTACTAATGATTGCATTGGTACGACTGCCCTACCAAACCCTATAATTCTGATTTCCACATCAAGTGCTAATCGCACAGGGCAGTTGTAGTGCATTATCTATGATCACACACTCTAATTTTGCAGGTTTCAAGTCGTAGTGGCTGTGTTCAATCATATCATCTTGAGAAATGCCTTCCTGAGTTATCGCTGAAATGAGGTGATTCCCTCTGACTCTGAAATCAGAGTAGGTCTAATACTGACACTTATATATAGATTTAAATCTATTCGAGGAAGATAAAGGAAGGACATTTTGTGTGTTGCTATAGAGAGCAACCCAGTGGTTTAATTCAATTGGATTTAAATTCAGAAATGGTATAGGATGTGTCTGTACAAGTAGAATTCCCTTCACTGTCTGCAAGTATACCCTTCAGGACAGATTGTAAAACACTGCATCATCTTACATTTTATGAACGACTAAAAAGGCTGATACAGGAAAATAACTGTGTACAAGACTGTGAAATTATTGCCTAGAGACTCTGTGTATGCAAGTTCATCAAATATTCACTGCTATTAGCCCCAGGTGCATACAGATGTCGCCTTTCCATGGCACCTTTCAGCACGTTGTTATCCCGTTGCTCTATTTATCTGTACATAGATGGTAGGTAGATCTAGAGATAACGGCACAATATGCTAGGATCGCACACATTCCCTACAGTTTGACCTAAGGGAGTGGTCATTATTTATCAACAGGGGGGGTGGTGGGTTTGAGGGGGGGGGCGTAAAATTTTCAGACCCCTCCCGAGTGGGGGGCTAAAAAAATTTTGACCCCTCTTGAGGGGGGGCTAAAAAAATTCACCCTCTTTTTAGCAAAAAAGCCTGCGCGCTTCTATAGATCAAAGAGGGGCGCGAAAAACTCTCCGCGCCTCCGGCGCGGGGGGCGCAAAAAATTTTGACTGCCATCGAGGGGGGGGCGTAAAAATATATATATATATATATATATATATATATATATATATATATATCTGGGATTTATTGCAAAGACTAAAACGACTTTGCTTCTCAGTCCTGACATCTTTTTTATGATTCTATAATGACAATTGGTAAAGACATATATATTTCTGTATAGCGGGGACCAATACTATTTACACTAAGGGACACGAGGTCTTTAGCACAATTCCTCTCCAAGGTAGACTATCTAAAATTTGTATTTGGCATGTCAAGTATTCCTGTTAAACCATTACGATAAATTGCATACTCGTGATATGTATTTGTAACTCAGTATTTGACATGGCCTTTAACATCTAACAGGCTGCCTTGGCATGGCTTGACACACTTTATAAGTGCTGTAAAGAGTCCTTTTCTGCCACAACTATATACCACTCCATGTTGTATACCAGCATACTGTGTGTCAGGTGGGTCATTAAAGGAACCAGGGATCGAGCACTCCTCCATGGACCCCCTCCCCCTGCCTCCCCACAAGACATTGTTCACAATTTTCTGTAACCCAAATGACCCATTCGTCCAGCAGTTCGCCCAGCTCTATTCCCTTATGTGAGTGATTATGTAAGGTAGGCTGGTTTTACAAGGCCCTACCAATGAGTATGCTACGTCTCCAGGGGTTTCCTCGGACCAAGGGTAGACTGGGATAAATATAGTGGATTTGCCTTAGGAGTGTAGATGGTGGAATATTGGATGTGACTATCATTACCTTGAATCGTGCGTGATCATCATAAAAATGGTAAATCTATATATGGAGCTGATATTGAAGTTATCTGAACTAATAGAGTATTGGTTGAATGAAACAGAAGGTGGCATTTAATCTCAAATTCTGCTGCACATGCATTATCTCTGAACGATACAATTCCTGGCTATTTTTCAACTCCAAATAGCCAACGTTATCTGCATACGCACACATGGAAATTGAACACTCTTCTTGTCATAAGCTATGCATGCATGCCTCTATCGAAATGATCTACCGAAATGACACTATAGACTCACTGTAGGCAGTTGCATGTATTATAACATCCAGTGGATGTATAATGATTTAGAAATGAGAAGGATATCATGCAACACAGGACCCCACTTGGGGATTTAGCATTCTGCAAATATTTCTCCAAGAGTGTGAGGGTTGACTATGGCCCTGATTGCATGCCGTTTGGGGATTAAGGCCCACGGTGACGGCCCTCCTTGATCCTGCAGGGGTGTTATAGCATTGGGGATTTGGAGGCGCACCCTTCTTTTGGACTGCAATAATTTCTACCCTCTGTTCTGCTACTGCTAGGATACCAGGGGGATGGCTGTTTAAGCCACCATTTCCAAGTCAGCCTTGAAGGCCTATTGTTGAATAGGGGATTACCAGAACAGGTCAGTGAATGCATATCTACAAATGTCAGGGATTTTTCTGTTTGCACTTGGCAAAGGGAAATATATGATTAAATGGTGATATATTCGACAGATTTGCATGAAATCTAAGGACTCTTGTCCAACTTAAATCACATAACCCACGGCTACTATAATATGTAGTGTAAATGTATTGCCAACGTGCGGCTGCACTTGCTGTTGATTACAGTACACAATCTGATATTGTCACAGCATCATTCCTTCCAGTATCCTTCAAAGGGAAATCCCCATTGATAAATCATGTTCGATTTTCAACTTGGACGATTGTGTGATAGGTAGCATGTGAGGCATCGTTCAATATCAGTCAATGTAATTATTAGCATTTCAAAGCCAAGCAAAGACCTTTAACTGCGATTGATTCCCGGGGATATTCCCCCAATGCACTACAAAATAATAGGAAACCAATACATTTGCACCGAAACCTTAGATTTTCCTATGTATGCATCATGTTCAATTCTCTTATAATGGCATATCTCAGAAACCAAGAAGTGCAGGTGCGCCAGAAATGAGCATGCAGGTTCATTTTCCTTTTCTTTTTTTCTTTCTGTAAAAAAAAATTATTACTTAACCTGTGTGAAACATATTCAGGGGCGTACCAGTGAGAATAACCATATTTCTATATCAGTGTTATATTTCGCACCCAGTGCTGGAATCGATAGAAGAGGGTACCGAGGACGTCTATTACAGTAGTAATACCTAAGTATAGGTAGGGGTCAAACGGCCGTTAAGTATTTATACACTATGAGGGTGCATTACTCCAGGGTTCTGCTGCCGACGTCACCAGCGGGGTATGTCAAGGATAGATATGAACAAGGCCTCCCCACCTGCATCTAGCCGTCCGTCATAGAGAGAGAGAGAGAGAGAGAGAGAGAGAGAGAGAGAGAGATAGAGAGAGAGAGAGAGAGAGAGAGAGATAGAGAGAGAGAGTGTTCAAAATTTTTATTGGACAAAGACAATCTTATACATGGTAATAAAGGCTACCCCTTTATCTACCTGCCAACTGCGCTGCCCACCTCACCTGTCTGACCTTGCCAAAAAGCGATGTGTGGTCTCAGCCAGAGTATGGTCATCCAGGTGCAAGGCCATTGACCCTACACCAAGGCTGATGGCCTTGGTATCTAGTCCTAGTATACCTGCCTGCGCCGATCAGGGTACTGATGCTGGGAATGATATTACATTCAGTATATTTTTACATAGATACTGTATGTTAGATGGAAATAGCATTCTTCAAGTTCAACATTGCAAAGACGATCTGGGCCTGGTGGTCTGGGTCAATCTGAATCGAATTCAATGGGGAACTTTGGTTTGAATAAGATGGCATATGAAGTGTTTCCATCTTCTCCGGGTACTTTATTTCGATTTCAGATATTCATCTTCAGATGGCTAAGAATTGCTGTGGATGCATATCTCGCTTCCAACTTGGAAACTTAATCAAATGATTTATCAATCATTTATGGAATATGTATAGCATAATCAATACAGTATTAAGTAATAGGAGATCATGCCCTGCCCTACCAAGTGGCTAGATCCTATAACCTGTGCTATTAATAGTTCAGAGTGATGCATGTTCACTTCGATTAGGCTAACGTGCAGAACCCTGGGATGATTTCTTAATTTCATTAACTCCCACCACATTAACAACCATCCCTGATAATCCAAATTCTTAGAGTCCCTGGAGCACAGGAACCCCTGAGCCTTCCATCAGCTCTCCCCTTCTGCTACTATTGTACACGTAGTGATCGACTGTAAGAGTTATCTTTATTTTTCACTACATGAAAAGTTGGTGCTTAATACATTCTTCTTTGTTTTACACATTCCAGAGGATGACTTCCTGGAGCATTTAATAGTCAATCATCAAATCATTATTCAACCAGATAGAATTGGAACACTTTGGCCCCTCAATTTTATTTGGAGTTTACTGGGAAAATATCCACCTGTAAACATAATAAGGCGATGAAGAGCGATTGACTGGCATTGGCAGGTGGTTTGAGGGTGCAGGTGTAACACGGGATGAACACACCAAGGCGCGCGGCTCTCTACTGGAGCCACCCACACCAGGGTAAAAGGCGCTAACGGCTAATCTTGCACACATAGGAACACAGGAGGTCTCCCACACCACAGCCAACAGCGCAGGAGGAGTATTTAGTGATATCAACCCTGCAGACTCTGGCTGCCCAGCATGCAGTCGTGCTGACAGGTATGCTGGGTGTCTGCATCATTGCCTGTCTGGAGTATAATCTGGGGTGTGTTTATTGTCAGGATTATTTCAGGGAGGCTTCAGGATAGAGGTCATACCTGCCACTACAGGTGTATATACAACGCCCATCACGCTTGAGGAAAGTGTGCTTGTTTCAGACCATAGCTCATTGTAGGTAAATGCTGGAGGACATAGTAACTAATGCCTCCCCTAGACTGACCCCTGTACCCCTGTCTGTAAGCAATGCTACTGCTGGAAAAAACTCCATTTGGCTGGTTTGAGGGAGTAGTGTAGGGGGAAGGCTGTCCTGCATGCAAACTGCTACTGCCCAGTTATTTTGGATCATCACAGACGGATCCATACCGGTGGGTCTGTACCAGCAGTACCGACACAACGCCTACTGGCGCCCGCCGAGGACAAGCGCCCAGGTGAGCAGTGCAGCAGCTGGATGTCCTCCAGCTGTCAGGCCATCCCCCCCTCACCCAGGCTCCACCCACCCCTACACAGTTCCTCTGGATGCTATTAGCATCCATAGATCTGTCACCTCTCAAACATTCGCAGGTTACACACGTTAAAGGCACATCACTTCGATGGTTCCCCAATTGCCTTTCTGGTCAATTGCAGCATATTGCGCTCATATTAACTCTGCAAATAACCTTCCATTGATGGGTATGCCTGATAACTTCCACTCTATAGGAGACACATGTGCACTTCTTGCAGTGGAATACTAGTGTACTGCTCTGTTATTGTGCATGGCTTCTCCAGGACGCTGATGGATACACATGTACTCTAGCTAGCGGGTAAATAGCATGAGGGCTACGGAAAACTTCACGCCTGCTGGGGCAGGCAACCAGAGCAGGTCAGACCTTTTCTCCTCCCCATCTACGGCATCCATGGGGGCTGCACCCCATCCGACCCAGCAATCCCAGGTGCCACAGCCTAAACGTTCTCAGGACGTGGACGAACTGATCCACTTTGTTCGCAACTACCAGGGTCTGCAGCGTGAGACGACAGACCTGCGGCTTAAGAGACACGCCCTGCTGCCGGGGATCGGCCAGGCAGCCTCGGACCCTGGAGATAGGCTGCGGGGCTTACAGGAGGAGGACCAGGTTGATGGTGGTCATGGCAGCTACAGCAGTGATAGTGACCTGGAGGGTGAGCTGCCCTCAGTTCAGGAGAGGCGGCGGACCCCTAGCCCTCCTCAACTGTGGAGATCAGACCCTAACCCTTTAAGCTCAGCCTCGACGGCGTCAACACATTCCCGCTATGCACCTGTGCAGGGAGACCACCTCCACCCTGGAGGAAACAGTGACAAAAAGGCATTGCCTCATAAAATGCATAATCCCCAAGGACACCGCCATCCCGGCCCTCTCCATGCCCATGGGGGTGTAGGGGGCACGCGCGCAGGGAGGCGCGTCACTGCCGACGTTCACCAACTTCCTCCAATCCAGTTTCATGACATTCCAGAGCGGCCAGAAGCCCCAGGACCTGGAGGAGGAGGGGGAGGAGGAGGAGGAGCAGAAGTCAGTCGGGAGCGGCCAAAAAGCGCCGGACTCCGCAGACGGCGGCAGGCGTCGGTAGGGGACTCGTTCACAGATCGACTTATTACCAGATCAGACGATGATGATGGAGATCCAGTAGATTATATTGAGTAGTTTGTTATTTTTTTTTTCATAGAATATATTGGAGGAAGAGACCGGTTATAGCTTTCCATAATTCTCAGAAACACAAGAATGCATTAATCGTTATAATTGAGTGTGCACACGGTTCTATTATTGCTATGCTAAACCTGGTGATGATGCGAAATTGACGTGAGTGTATGAGTTTACTTCGAAGTCAAGGCCTACTTCATTTATTGCATTTTGTCAGTACCACTGATACCTCTGATATCTCACAAAGAACGGACTTTTGTACGGAATTTTGAAAGGGATGGTTTTATGTTGTAAATTTGATAGTTGCATGGATGATTCTACTATTAGAAGGGCTTTTTTCTAATAATTTGCATAATATAAGATTATATACCTTGTTTTCTCTTGCAAGTAAGGCAGCATAATGAGTACACATATTGTAAAATAACAAATTATTATTGTAATCTGCAACATTAGGGTCGGTTCATTTTTTATACCACCTTATTTGTGTCAGTTACAATTATCCAGGATCCCGTGTTCAGACAATAATATTAATATAAATCATGTGTTATGGTATACTAAGTTATTTGTAGAGAGAGAAAAAAGAAAGGAAAAAAAACAAACAAACATTTATTTGTTCTCCAAGACACAGACCAGTACGTCAACATTGTTAACCTGATGCAATAATAAGTGAACAATATCTAGCCGATTTCGAAGCCTGAATGAATATCTTATGTGCCTTGTTACGCTTTCATCAGACTGAGCACTATGCTTTAAATCCACCTCAGACACCTCTGGTTTTAATCAGGTCAATAGCACCCAAAGCATGTACATTGGAACTTCGAATAGGAAGGGTGGATTTTTGACAAGATGCACTCACCCAGTATCCTTCTATACTTCAGACTGCCAAACCATTGGCAAATATTGTCAATGATAGTTGCGTATGACATCCCGCATGGGTAATAAACTACAGGTTCTATACTTGTAATTCTTCTATTGTTGCTAATTGTGTAATACGTTACTTTGGTTTCGCATGCATTTGGCAGAAAAAATCAGCTGTTTTGGGGTTGTAAGTTTTTCAAACGTTTGTTTCAAAGTATGCTTTCAAAGAGCATTTGTTTTTCAGATAATTAAAGACTCTTATTCATTGGGTTTAAAATGCTTTGAAAAAAGTATTCGAAAAACGTTTCTTATGGAGTTAAGAAGACGTCTTTTATAAACGTTTTTCTATCCACATCCTTCCTTGAAGGTTTCTTGTCAAGTGGGATGAAGGTCTCCCAGCTATAAATGAAATATATATATATATATATATATATATATATATATATATATATATATATATATATACATTGTCAAGTGGGATGAAGGTCTCCCAGCTATAAATGAAACACACACACACACACACACACACATATATATATATATATATATATATATATATATATATATATATATATATATATATATATATATATATATATATGCTCCCATAAGCGGATTCGTGACGCCAATTAAAGCAGTTAAAATTGCATGGTATATGTCCCTTTCATCAGCGTTCGATACACCATGTCTGAAAGTAGCCATGATAATGTCAATTCAACCCTAATCATCCATGGCCATGATTATGATTATGCGTATGAAATTATTCATCGTGGCTGTCGCTGTCAATGCATACTTGAAGTAGAGTCACGCAATGTGTACGGACTAGTAGTTTTCTATAATTGAGCACAAACATGTTTGGCTTCCAGGCATCTAGACGAGTACACATCTATCATTCACACCTTGAAGGAAGTTCTTTTTCATCACCTTTATGTTGTAGCCAGGAACAGTGTGGGAGGATAGATCCCGCCATCCCTGTTGAACATGCAACCATTAAGAATAGACCCACATAGACAAGAACGGGGAGTTGCCACCCAGGCGTCAGTTCCTAAACACAATGTGTCCATGATAACTGGCAAACTAAAAGCCTGTTCTTAATCTCTATAGTGGTTTTCATCTATGGAATTCTTCAACTTCGGCGCCGAAAGATATGGAGCCCAAGGGACGAGGTCGGCACACTAATGGGACTCTTTTAAAAATGAAACAAAGTAATTAAGATACTCATATAGGGATCATTCCAATGGGCTATATAATCACGATGAGATCTACTTAGAGTCTTATCTGATGGATGATAAAACAATATAGTCATCAGGGAGACAAAGGAAATTAAAACACTGAAGGTGTGGTAATGTTATTCCAATGGGAGTACCACGATGTCATCTGCTTTATCTGATAGATTGTAATACTGATTTTCGATGATATATTTATATTTATATGTTTTAGTAGTCAATGCTCTTCTTGATAAATACGTTCAGTTTGGGTTCATTATCCTTAGCGTTAGTAACACACTGAGCTCAACTTTTGTCACGAAGAACCAGGTGAATGACCGTGCATTATGTCTATTCTAAGATGGTCCAGAGTTACCTGGCGTTATATATAATACGTTGTTTGTAAACCTATTGGTTACAGGGAAACCCTACAACTGGTGTTTACTAGCCAGGTAAATAAGCTAAGTCCTAGGTAAATTCCACCTGGCCGCCATGCCTGAGCACACAACTTAACAGTGTTTGTATCATTACAGTATGCTCACTCACTTGGCCAACATCAATTCACATTTTGCAACAATGAAAATGTTGTCTTCATGCCCCTAAAGTGCCACAGTAATTATGCATCTAAGGATTCCAATATAGACCATTTCATACACTTATTTGTTATTTCTTTCAATATCACAGGTTTTACTTTTAATATCACAAAATATAGAATGATAAAATTTACGCCTCAAGTGGCAATTGATTCAAATTTCTCACCAGCTAGTTTTGATATAAAGACCCCCTGAATGCATCAGATATGTATATGAAAGCCCAAAAGCTTGCTACAAACAAGTATTCTTTTCGCCTACATTAGGGTCTGCTAAATATTTTTGCTGGGGTATAGAGAATAAGAATCAATCCAATGTGGTCGCGTCTGGCATAGTAGTAAGGCCTATTACATTCAGGCTGTAACCTACCAAGCAATAACCCAATATGCTGACTAGCTACCCTTGGTTATTCGTGGTATGTTTGAAGTAAGGTAGATACACATTGTGGTGCGCTGTTGGCTGGTAATAACCCACTGACCCTAATTCAACCCCGCCATTTTACACGTGCATGCCATGTCACGGCGGATCAGATCTTATTGCAAACACGCCGCAGTTGTAAGATCCATAATGATGATTAAGGGGCCTGCCAAACAAGCCATAAAGACCACTGAGATGATATATGCATGTATAAACAGATTCCATATCGTGATGAAATGCCGACAGATTGTATACGCTTGGATGGAAAGACTAGGGTTAATTAATCAAACAATTGCCTTCTTACCACACGTGCACTGAAGTTCTTGTAATACCTGCGTTAGGTCTATGCTTATAATGTTGATGAAATAGCAATGTGCCTGTATAGATAATTCTATAGATACAACTTATTCTGTGGAGCTTACAGCATTCAATGTCGCCATTAAAAACAAAGCAAGAAATGCAAGAAAAAAGGACATGTTAATACAACCATGCAGCCCAAGCCCGGAACCCAAGAATCCTACCCTCAGGAAATGCATTGTTAAGACCGCAACTGTATCGCGACCACATCCCTCAACAGCATCGAAAAGCGTCCCCTTGTAGATTCATTCCTTGAGGCAGGTACTTTATGTCTAAATTACTTCACACGGGACCTTTGGCAGTGATTGCTTGGTTGGCTGTAAACAGGTCAAGACGCTGTAGTACCTCGTGGTTGGTGTAAGTAGTATATGGAAACTTTTACTTTCAGCAGGCATGAGAAGGGTTGTGGTTGGCAGGGCCAGGTGTTTTAGGGATATCCATCTGATAACGCCTTTGTTATATATGTAGATAGTTCAATCGTTTGACATAATTCACTGTTACCTTTAATATAGAAGACAAATACTTCTCATGTGGGGGATATCGTTTTCTGCTTTCTCTGTAAATGCGGATGGAAATCTGTATTAGGATGGGTATTTACATAATTTTACTCTTCAAGCAGGATGAAAACAATGCTTTCTATAGATGTTTATTGCCAGACGTCATAGCTCCCATCACGCATATTGGTTGCAGTGTGACCGACCCAATGGCGTCACCTCCCCTGCATTACCTTACTTCAATGTTATACGATCAAACAAAAGTGACAGACTACCAAACACTGTAACTAGGGCCCACAGATGACAGTCTGACTGTTGTCATGACTGCGGGAAAAACTAACCAAAACCGCTCAATGTTAAGTGCACAGTATAACCAGCAGGCTTTGTCAACCTGGAGGCATTAGTAGACCTATATATCACTCAGGAGATGGACAAATTACTGTCATTCTATTTATGTGGACAATAACATATATCAATTGTCACTATCAGCTTTATAAATAGGACGTGCTTTGCATTAATACTTCATCATACGGAGCCGATTCCTGGCTAGTTAGTGTTCGGAGACGCCTATAAAAATCGAATATGGTATATGGGGGCTGGTACCCACTGAAGTGTTTGTTCGAAGAGTGTTTTCCATTACACACGTTTGGGTTGACACTACGAGGGAGATTTGGATGTGTAGGTGTACACATTGGGTCTGTGTCCATATGGTGTAACCTGTGTACACACGGGAAGTGGACATAACGTAATGACACTATAGTGCTGGCTACCAGGCATGGTGAGATTACCTGGCCAGGCAAAACTAACACAATTTGTTATAAGCATTTTTACAAAGGGTCTATATCCCTTGGTCCTACAGGCTTATCATAGAGGAGAATGCTATACCTATGGGGTTAGTCCTCTTAAAACGGGTAAATAGGCTATATTGCCATAGTAGGCATTTGCATGAATTGATTACATAAGTGTTTCTCTCACTTTTACAAATAGAGAGTGAAAATATCAATTTTCAGTTTTATAATCTAGATCTACTTTTAAAAGGGTGGTGAGATGGAGATATTATTGAAATGGTGCTGTAATTGAACTTTTCTTTCTACTCCTGGTGCCTGTGTGTTTTACATTTGCCCCATCAGGTAGCGACAGCTTGGTACTGCCTCTTCCCGAGAGGTCCTCCTCCTGGAAAGCTTCCAAGTCTGTACCATTACTGACAGAGGGTGTGCGGCGTTTGTCTCGTCCATGGCTTACCCTTCGCATCTTATCATTTCTCTCCCGAACCTGTCCTAAATACTCATCGACCGATACTGACTTCTCTCGATGTATCGACAAAAGCTCTTTCTGTATCGTTTTTCTTTCCTTTCTAGCCGCTTTGTCGTCATATCCGGTTGCTTTTTCCATCAGGTTGGTCTGTAGGTTTAACTTCCGGTCTGCTACAGCGTTCAGATGGCGCGACCGGAAGGTCCTGTCGGCGCTGATTCTGCGCAGACGGGTTTCCCTGTCCATTTTCAGATCAGAGATCATGGTGTTCACCTCCACGTCACTAGGGGGTCTCACCACACGCCGTAGCGACCCCTGGGACTCCAAAGGATCTTCTTCTGAAAAAAGTAAAGCTAATGAAATTAACTAAAATGGGTGTCCCAGGGAAGATTCTGGGGTCTTTGATTTGCTATGCCCAATTCAACATAATGCTAATTGGACAAGAGTCCCCAACAGTGATCGTATGGAATTATCTGGTAAAACACCAATAAAGTCACTTACTAAAAATACGAGGTCCTGCCTAGTTATAATTTTGGAGGCGATGGAATAGTTTATTTCATACAGCCAAACAGTCAGACCAATTAATAAATAACAGTGGTCACAATATGCAGATAAAGCATCTGAGGTATATCAAGTATATATGACATAATATCATGGGGACTACAATGACGATCCATAAATCCAGCAATGGTGAGTTGCTCGCCCGGGTCGAATGCATGCATGCATCACACAGGCATAGGGCCTACGGCTTAAGCATATTAAGTCACAATATGGCTCTTAAGCGGTTGATACATATCAAACCTTAAGAAAATACATTATCACATAAGTCTATACCCTGGGCGGTGTTCTCAGCAATGAGTGGTTGTAGAATACCCCCTCAGTGCCGAGGTATATGCCCACCAGGCTAATAAGCCTACATCTATATATATGTAGCACCTACAGGAAGTCAGAGTGGAATCCATTGTGAAACCACTTCCGGTACATCTCAATAGTCGGTCAGTGTTAATGCATAGCCTATAGGCCTATCGGAAGAATCACTCTCACCCGGAAGTATTATGGAAACTATCCTAAGAACCCTGGGTAGGAGCCAAGAGCCACATGAATGAATGGGAAGGAAGGTCTGATCTCACTTACATGGCATTGAGTACTCTGCAGTGTTGTAGCTGTTTGGTCTTATTACCTGGGGTCTACTTGATTATTTACATCTTAATGCTAACGAAGAATGATATTGATTATCAAATCAATTATGCATTGCTGGAACAATATACCTTTATATATGTGCTCTTATAGATAGGATTTCACGCAATACGTATTTACCCTTTTTATAATCACACCAGGGATGAATGGAAGACGTAAAGTACTCTACAGGTTGGTCAAAAACGAACTTATTTGAGTAGAGATCTTACAATATGCATTATGTGTACATCACTGAGCCATTCTAATCCTGACAGGCCTGCTGCTTTTTTTTCACCGTTGCCATGACTGCCGATATGTTATGAATGGCCAAGTGCAACACGTTAACTTTTCTAACCTAAGTAAAAAATTAGAGAAGGAATTTGCATGCCTTACACATATCATACCATGACTACGATTTAGCACACCAAATTCACATAACTTATGAGTTGTAAGTACACGTATAAATGATTTGAGGCATTGGATGCGCTTCCTAACTCTTTAAACACCAAGGGTGCATTCCACTAAGGTTGTTGTTTTTCGAGTTCTATTTGATTGCGCGGAGCCCACCCACTTGGCATAAAAACGTTTTTTTTTTACATTAAAAAAAACACATTTTTATTGGTTTCTCTATTGGTTATTTGGTTGAAGATTGGTTGAAAAAACGTTTAAAAACGTTTTTTTGCCAAGTGGGCATGCTTCCGAGGTGTTCTAATTCCTGATTCCGACCTATGCCTTCGAGGTGTCCACTCTTCAGCATCGTTACGGTTAGCACTTCATTGGTGCATCATTCTGCATAATGGGTATAGTCCCGGGGTATAATACACTGATGCATTACCGGCATTCAGAGGTTTTAAAACATGTGACTTGTGGGCGTCCACTGGCAAAAGTGAAATTCAAAATTATTACCATTAACTAGTATTCCTCTCATGAGAATAAGATTGGTCAATTGTTTGCGACTAATTTGACTGAAATATACAATGCTATACTTCCTTTAAATGTGACAGGTCCACTGTGTAGTCGGAAACTATTTTTTACAGATGGCTAAGGCACTTGAAAAGTATAGGAGTTATAAAATGGCAATCATATCGACCTAAGTAGGTATTGCTGTAACACATGGGGCCTCCCCTTCTGATAACAGCACCATATGAGGTATCTTGTTACGTGATTAGCTCTACAGGTATAAATAATGAGTAGTTTCTTTATGCCTGCAAATGCTTTGTCTGGAATGAATCAACATAACTTGAGGGATATTAAAGTGTAAGATTATCATTTTCAGACACGCGTTTTCAGATAATTTTCAATACTCCTTGACCCATCATAATTTCACTTCATATGTATCTGCCCCCCCCCCACCCACCATGATGCCATTGTCCAGTTACACCGAGAGTTACGTCAATAAGTAGACCATTTCAGCTCAGATGCCTGGTCAGAGGTCAGAACAGTTTAGACTCAGATATTTTAATTTAATTTCCATCTATTCTCCTATATTTAGGACAAGGCATCGAAGTGGGGGCAGGGATTCAAAGCCCAAACAGTCCTGTTAGAGACCCCCTGCAAAGTGATAAAATTAAGAGATAGTTACAAGTGGCCACTCCAGGACTGTAGATAGTGAATGTGTATGAGTACATACTTGGTCCCCGACATGGAGGAGGGAGGGGGTGGGGTCCTGATAACCACCCTAGTAACCAGGGTATGTTAGTCACCCAAGAACTATACACAGTAGTCGTAGTGCCTGCCTTAGTTAAAGTCTAGGAGAAGTCTAGTGGGATCTTTCTATTTGATGTTATTGCATCTAAAGCTTACTTTGCACAAATATTGATATGAAGACATTATCAACTTTTCCTCTGGTGACAGACCCTAATAACATTCAGATCAGAGTCATGCTCGTGTGTGCCAACCCTACTACTCACTCACATGTACTCTCCTCACTCAACAACAAAAAAAAAAAAAAAACGTTATTTAAAACGTTTTCCAATGATAAGGAGCCATAGGGAAACGTTCTGATACGTGTTGCAACGTGTTTTGTTGAATGGGTCCTATCATAGTAAATTCCATCGATCATAATGCATTTACTGGAAGTGGGTTTTGATTGCAGAAATATAGCGATGCTTTATCTCGTATATCTACATAATGTGCGTCAAATTCAACAAAATAAGACGTGGTCGCATACTCCTGCACAGCCAAGTAAAGGTTTATCCGAATGAAAGTCAATTGAAGAAGTAGCCGGCTTAAAGTCTAAAACGCTTTACTCCAGCCAAAGTCCTACATTAAACATCCCGCTCATTAAAATAAACGCCGTTCTTTTCAGGCTCTTGTTTATCCAATCGTTTGTTTCAAAAGCAAAATAAGTCAAAACGCATATTTAAACGTTTTGTTATTTCTTTCAGCGTTTCATAAAAAAAAAACCAAACATTTCACGATGATGAAAGGGTAAGGAAAAATGTGATATATGGAAAATGTGTATAAAAATATTCCAACAACACAGACGTCTGCGATTAAAAACCGTCCTAGCCACTGGGTTGTCATATTGGCAAAATGTGAAAAGTAGATGAAAAAAGGTTAAGGGTATCTCATCATTAGACTTCCACTGCTGAAGCAAGACCTATTTTCTATGTGAAAACTGATGCCATGGAAATAATTACGTCAGTCTACATAGCAGATACTGGCAACGGTCTTTTTGAGATGCTCCACAGGAACTCGAGGCATGAACAAACATCAACCTTTTGACGAAAAGTATACTATTATTCAGTATCCAAAGTTTGCCATATATAATCAACGTCGTCCTCTGAGATTCAAGGTAATCAGGTGTAAGAGACTATTTTTTTTTTTGCGCAGATTCTCTAATTTTAAGTTCTTTTTTGGTTGATAATTTTCCGTTATAGGACGCTGAATGTATAGTTATCGTTTGAACGCAAGCATGTCATGACTTCAAAAGAAAATCATAAAACGCGTTTATTAACGCCAGATAGCAAACACATAGACTTCGGCCTGTTACGTTCCATTAATTCTACAAATAAAATAAGTTATGTTGCCGAGAAAGTGTGGCTTATCTAATAGAACAGTAACTAAATTACTGTTGACTGGATGGCAGAATAAGAGAAATCATTTCAGACACGTGGAAAGGAATGTCAAAGAGTTTAGACAAAACATTCTTTAATGTTCTAAATATTAGGTGATCATCTAAAAGAGTCACTTCATAATCTATTCATATCAACAATGTTATTGAAGGCGCTGTAATTTTGAGAACTAAGAATGGTGAATAAAGTGATTACACTCACCTGTCTTGGCGGGCATATCGGCCATCTGTTAACTTCTTCTTCTCCTCAGGTTATTTATATAGTCTCAGGCACGTCTTAAATGCCACACGCGGGGGATAGGGATGTTGATTAATGAATTGTTGGGTTTGGATGTGACAGGACCAATGTCCAGGATATATCTGAATGATGTGATCCCTAGGCACTGGGGTCTGGGGTGAAGTAGTTAGGAATCCAATGACCAATGTCCATAGTCCACATGATGGCATACATCAGGTATTATCAGTGCACTAAGGAAAAGTCTATTTGGTTGTTTTTTGTTCAACGATGAGCCAGAGGGTATTAAAAGTTAAACAATGCCTCCGGCGTGGGGGGGGGGGGGCGCAAAAGATTTTGACTGCCGCCGAGGGGGGGGGGGTAAATTTTTTTCGCGCGTCCGACAGTCAGTCCACTAATGTAATGACTATCTACCACCACATTGAACATGATCCAATTCCACTGTGCCATAATATGATAACCTCACCATTTGCTCATAGTCATACCAGGGTTGCCATGACAGTCATATATTTAGTCCTGATAAAATTTACGAACAAGCGATTATTAAGACCCTCCTCAAAGAATAGCTGGCATGGTTTTAGATATTTTCCTACACGTGAACAGGTTTAAAGACAACGTGATGTTCACTATGTATATGTGTATTCATATAAGTATATTTAATTATTGGCTTGTGTATGCAACTGCACTAAATGCATGAATTCTCAGGCCGAGGCAAATTGTTTAGAAGGATAGAAATACAAGTTAACAGTTGGGTTAAAAGGTATCGGAGCTTACACTAATAACGATATAGAATACGTACACCACGGTACTTTCCCGTATTGTTTAACTAAATCTCTTCAAAATACAAAATTAATGCAGATAAATTAAATTGCATCTGGGGAATTGGTGTGGACATTAATGGACTTTTGCGCTGCTTTACATTGGGAGCAAAATTTAGCATTAGTGACCAATATTGGAAAAAAGAAAGAAAATTTGCCCAAAAAAGGGTGTGTGTGTACGTTTCCTTTAGCACACAAAATCACAACAGGGTAAGAGAGTGATACTTCTTTACACCGGGGGTGGGTCGAAAAGATCTCGATCTCTTTTCTTTTCAGCGAAAAGGCTTGTGAAATACTATAGAGCAAAGTGATACCGTAGGCCGCAAATAAAAAGGAAAGAAAAAAGTCTACAGCTTCACAGAGGGGTGGTGGTGGTGATGATGATCAAAAAGTCAATTCCTTCCAATCGAAGTGGATTAAATAATGAGCACTCTTTCATGCCAATGTATTTATTACATGTATTACGTGAACTGTTTATATCAGTACATATCTAAGCTGTATCAATGCGCGCTTGGATTTAGGGTATTAATACCCAATATAGTGCAGTAATCTGTGCTAAATCGTGTATCACGACAATTCTGTTATCATTATCTCTATACCGATAGGCCTTTCCTAGCCTAGCTAATATGCAGAAAGCAATGTGGTTTTCAGCAAAACTGAGCATCCAGGTGAACTGGTTCCTCAAACTTATGAATTTGGGCTGAGATGATACAAGATCAGCTATATCGTAAGAAATTGGAGATTGATAAAGAACTAATTGAAAGGTCTTTTTTGTTTCTATTTTATTCATGTAAAAAGACATAACAACAGGAACATATGATGGATATCAGTACAATACAAATTTGCATAGCATTTTAGGCCCTTTATATGGAATATACCATAATTTAAAGATTTGCTGATCATAAACATCATGCCTTATACGCAGATTAAGTTAATATGTTTCTTAAGAATATAAAAGAAGTTTAAACAATCTCTAAGTTTGTACCAGTCAAAGTATTCTTCAAAATCTGGTCCCATGAGGATAATCTCAAATCACAGATAATATCTATATAATTTTAACATTACTACATAATCACAGCATGTCCAGCATGCTTAGATATAAACCAACAAACTCTAAACACAACACACTCATCTCTACATCTACATGGTACATTTCCATAGCTTTCAGGGACTATAGAATTCACCCTTCATGGCAACTAGCAGGCATAGAGCACAGATAGGTCAGCGATCAGCAGTTATGATCAACACATGGAAAATTGCAACTTGCATATTCAACAGCTTCAGTTGAAAAATGAGCTCCAATAAACTGCCCTATACAATCAGGGTTAAAGTTGTCCTAATGAAGAGCTACAAGCTCGAAACGTTGGCTCTAAATTTTGATTCCGTCGCTCTGTGATTTATTTATAAGGAGTGCAATCCCAAATAGGGTTTTGACTTTCGAGTATGTTGATATTTATCAAAATTAGAAAGTTGAAAGACTCGATGTGTCTTCATCTCTTGCGTGCAATTTCAACATCTGATGATACAGAAGAAATACAAGTGAGAACCCTTCAACGGTACCATGTATGCAGCACTGGCTAGAAGCTCAATGATGATGCATTCAGGCATCATGTCGACCATGAGGCACTCCTGAAGCACTGAGATGATGCGAAAAATGCAATGCCGCTAATACTCGCCAACGCTGCACTAACTACGTCAACAAACTGAATCCTTGGGGCATCATACCATCCTCAAGTGGCTTTAAAAATGTATCTAGTTCAATCTAAATTCACTGGTATTCTCCTTCACAAACATGATTCTTGGACAATGCACGATAATCCAACCAATTCGGCGACAATATAGAAATGTAGACCTAGTAAGTGATAGCCCACACCATCGCGCCAATATCAAATAAACAATAAGTCATTTGTACATCCTAGGATCTCGCCTCTTGATATTAGAGAACAAGCAGGATATATTCTCACAACCTGTAAGATGTGGAGTTTATAGACTCCACAAGTATGGAACCGCTAGCCTGAATACAGGCAAACAAGTTATAGTCAACGTGTGTCTTCTCTTCGTTAAAATGAATATTTTCCGTGTTAATGCCTTTGGGGATGGCAAGTGAAGAGCATTCCTGTACATTCATATGGAATCTGAGTTATGATTTTGATACATCTATATATCAATTAAGATGTATATAGTATCACATATATGTGATGTATACATAAATAGACAGTGTACGTAATAGATATACATGTAGCAATATGCGAACTATCAATTCAGATTCACGTGGAATCAATTAGTCTATATTGACCAATGGGAATGGTATTAATTAGGGGCATTTTTCGTATTAAGGCATGCATGTGAATATTTATAATATACAGGATATGATAAAACTCATTGTACATGTGTATATGGAGCTTCTAAGAAAAGTAATGGCATTGCTTTAGCGAAGAAAGCTCCATCAACAGGCAAATACATTTAAGAACTCAGTGATTATTGATATCTAAATCATCTAGCGTAAATATGGCTACGTATCTAGTTCATGACATGTACATCATGCACTTAAAATGCCCACTTCTACATAATAGCCAACGGATAAAATAATGCATACCTTACTGAAACAATACGGAATATCATACTGCATTTTTCATCTCACCGGCTTGGTCATAGATAAGGAAACTAAGATTACAAAAAAAACGCATATTTTAAAGTATAAGTTCATTAAGTACACATCCCTGCTCAAGGTTACTTACTTGAATGGTATAAAGGAGGCAGCCTTCTGCCATTAATTTCAACCCAGTGTAATAAAGTCGGTATAGCTAAACCAATACCTGCTTACCGTAAAACAAATTTTCCAAACCCATTGCATGTATAAATACTTAAAGAGTAATACACATCTGACCTTTCGACGAAATCTCTTCAGAATCATTCATCATCAAAATAATCTTACCAAATATAAGACATTCTTCAAGTCTCCACACCCTGGCTGTGGGACAGTTCGACAGATTGGCAGTTCGCCAGGTCTGCCAATTTGACAAAATTGTGTAATCTATGAGACAAGTGGACAGGACGATTCGACAGATTTGGGTGCAGTGCAAACCATGATAATATCCATCTCTTCTTATAGAATTTGAAAGAACAACCCTAATGATACTGTCCCTACACCATAGAATCATGGATGCCGTTTTTTTTTATTGTTAAATACTAATTTCTAAATGATTTTATGTCAAGTCCAATCTGTTGAATCGTCCCGAAAATCTGTCAAATAGTCCTTTCAATTTCTGTCCAATTGTCCTGTCGAATCATCCTGTCGAACCGGCAATCTGTCAAATTGTCTGTTTCCCCACACCCCACCCCCCACCTCCCAAAAAAATTAATGGAGATTACAATGCGTATTTTCTGGTCCAACTTCAAGCCAACACGTCTTATTAATAAAGGGGGTAATCGTGTGAATAAGGCCCAATTTGATCAACTTCACAAGAATAATAGTTCGGAACGTAGTGCATCTATGTTCGATGAAATTCCTGTAATCATGATTTATGAATGTAGTCATGGTGACTACCTTACTGGCCCTGCATTCATGCATGATGCTGACCCTCCAGGCGTAAATCGACAAGACGAGTCAGCATGAAGCAAGAAATGCAGCACTGAAGAGTAGATTCACCAGGGCTGTATCCATGCATTATCCAGAAAAATGGGCTTAATGCATTGATGCACTATATGGTACTTGAATGATTAACTAGCCATGTAGATCAGCCAAACTTGTTACTGCCAGGTTTGGAGTTCCAGGTGTAGTAGAAGTACTTGGCCCTCATGTAGTAGTAGCTGGACTGGCTCCTCCAGGTGGCACAGGTAGAGCTGCCAGGGTCCAGGCGGCAGTACAGGTACAGAAGGAGGCAGGTCAGCACCGCAATACACACCCCGAACAATACCCACAGGATGCCATGTGACACCCACTCTTCTACAAAAAGAGGAAAATAACTGTCTCATAAACATGTACAGTATTCAGTCCGTTATGGCTGTATCTCTCGTGAGCCCCTTGTTGATTTTAGGACTAACTGACCTAGATAAAAGACAAACGCTACAGGCTGACCAATGTTATATTTTCTATTGATAATCTCAAATATCTCTGGATAGTAGTAGTTTGCTATATAAAGAATAGGAAAATGCAACAAAATCCCTGTCACGGTGCTCATTTTCATTTTTATGACCACTTAATTGAAAATTCCTTAACTATAGAAATAAATTGGAAAAATATTTTTTCATATTTTGCATCATAGTGAATGACTTTCTATTGATTTATTTACGAGGCTCTCTGAATAAATAGAGGACATCTATAGAAACATTTTGAGAAAAGAAAAATGGGGGGGGGGCACGGTTAAAATGAAAAAGTTGTGAACTTTTCACAAATGTTAATTTTCCCTTAACTATAGAGTCCTATGGGAATTCAAATGGCATATAAATATCATAAATGGATCTATAGTGATCAGAAATGAACTAAAAAAATATGTACAGGTAAAGTGGTCAAGTTAAGGTGCGAAAAATCATCAAAATAGTAAAACTCATGAGTTCTGAATTCTGCCACCAGGTGGCTTCTGTGTACCCAGTAGCGTTTGTCTTTGCCCCCCCCCCCCACACCAGGTGTTTTACAGGTACAGTATTATAGAGGATAGTTATTAGGGATGTCATTGATATTCACTTTTCTCGGGTCGATCATCGCGATTTTACTTCCGATATTGCGAGATAAAGTCTTAATATACCAGGGATAGCAAACTTGTATGGAGAAGACCGGTATAATCAGCATCGAGATATTGACGATATTTTGATGACATCCCTGATAAATTGACAATGGGATCGATGCAATACAAAAAAAATGCACCTTGTTGTTGGACATCATTTCTTGGTTCTGGTTCCTCAAAGTGTACATGCCGGTCCTTCTTTTTTGAATCTGGAAATATATTGTTTCTTATAATAAAGCAGATTATGAACAAACTGATCACTCTTTCCTTCCGTTTCCTAAATCAGAAAGTTAGACTAAATTCGAGGGTAGCTGTATCTTTATTCTTTCTATAATGGGGGAAGAGTCAGTGTTAAATCCTTGATTAAAGAATAGTATCACAGTGTTAATTCCTTGATTAAAGAATAGAATCACAGTGTTAATTGCTTGATTAAAGAATAGTATCACAAGAAAGAAGTTTCTGATGAAATTATATGCGAATTCTCTAGACAAATTTGATCAGACAGGTGAACATAATCATATCCTTCCGTAGACGGAATATTCAAGTAGATCGTACGATGCCATCATCATACATCCTATAAAATATGGATGTATGCATTTACGTTTGGACATCTCCCTTTGTGTGTGCTACTACCCATATGCCAAGTCTGCTAGATTGGCCACATTGAACAGTCTGTCCAACAGGTATCAATACTGGCAACATGCCCATACCAATAGAGAATCCCTGGGAGTAGAGGTTAGAAAATGGACCAGGGTCTGCTATCTGCTAAGAGGCGTACTTGGCAATGATAACTACCGGTATGATCATAGTTACCACTGTCATCGTTTTATTGATTTCAATTAATAGTGATCGCAATGTTAACAATATTGTGGTTTTATTAGAGGAATCCACTATTTTACGCTTTTTCACAAATTATATTGGCCACTAGCTGGTCTGAAGCTGGTTCCTGGTGACACACACTGATAAGAACTGATAAGATGGGACCAGCATATCCCTGGAGGTGGGTGTTAACCACGGACAAGATACCCATCATGGTATGTCTTATCAGTGGGTTTTAGCTCAACCAGTGAAATTCAAGATGGAGGCTCCACTAGGCCTCCATACTGAGTCCTATTGATTGCGATGCAATATACTGCGGATATTCTGATACCTTCCAATAACCTAATTATTAACTCATTAAATAGATACAGATACTAAGGTATAAAAACATATATTACCTTCCGACGAGATTCTTAGGATTCCTGATGGGCGGCGCCTCAGCTGTCCACCTTCACCCTCCGGTGGTGATACCGAACTACCCTCTGGTGGCTTTTCTGAAAACTTTTGCAGCGATTCTGAAGAGATAGCGTGAGATAAAGTGGTTAACTGCCGAAGATTATTTGTTTAAGATTGAAATGCCATCCCTGGCGTATAACTTCTTAATGTCAAATGGCACTTACCAGTATACTGCTGTTTCCCTACTTCGGCATAGACCACAGTGAAGAAGTCAAGGCTCTTCTTTGTGAGTGGGTGCTCAGGTCCGTACAACTGTTGTCGGAGTTTTGTGGCCTACAAGAAAGACGTTGAGTCATGTCAAAAGAAATCATTTATGATATTTCGATTATGTACTTAACTAGTATTTCACTCTTCTCATAAAAGACAATATCGGGGTAGTTTGCGAAGAACCAATGAGGACTTTGATAAGAGCTCGTGGATTAGAGGTAGCTAATGCATCTTAAAAAATGAACATTGACAACGTGTACATAGACCTATATGCAACATCAACCATGTTAACTCACCTTTCCTTGGTATTCTAACGCCAATTCCGCTCTGCAAACAAATGAATTATTGTAAATAACCAAATTCATACAGACACATGGCATTCCAAATTATTTATAACAATATACATAGAGGTTTACAAAAAAGACTACATTAATGTATTATCGTATAGATCGCAAAAAGGGAGTATAAATACATAAAATAAATATCCGTTAAATGCAACAAAATAAACGATGTTACTTACTGTTTTTGTTTTAGACAGAGCTTGGCCAGGTTTTCATACTCGTCAGCCCTGCCTGCATCTGGGTCGGCAGCTTCCGCTGATGATGTCCCCTCTCCCTCCGCTGTGTCTTTCTCCTCTTTCAAATTCTCCTCTGCATTATCAAATCAGTAACACCATACATTGAGCTTAGTTTGAAACATTAAACGCAGAGAATTTATTCTCTTTATTCTTATTTGAAAATCAGGCTAGATTTTACATTTTTTACAAGCAAATATCGTCAAAAGGTATAGGAATGGAGTGAACAATGAGTATGATTAAATTTTCTCGATACCTAATTTCTTCTGAAGACCAGTGGTGTTGATAAGTGCTGTCTCATAATACATCTTTTCTGCTTGGATAAACTGTATCGCCTTTTCATCTGGGTATTGTCAAGAGATTATTTTGCATTTCATGTCATTGCATAAAAGAAAATTATATTCAGAAAGAGTGGGATTAAAAGACCCATTGATTTATAGCAATGTCATCGGTTAGACCTCTAGTACATAACAAAAGGATACACTCTTCTCTGCTGTAGTAGATATCGGCCATCTGAATAGAAGAGTAGAAAGCATAGCTACAAATTTTAGGTATGAGAGACAACGTCATCCAAAGAAAAGATTCATAATACAAAGCAATGGAATAAAGGACATGATCTTTCAGTTTACTAACACTGTTGAAGCTAGTTTAGGAAGAATATCTGGTCTTATGTATACATATCTCAACACCTCACTCACATGTTTCAGACACTGTGGGAGGAAGGAGAATCCTTCTTTGTCAGCTAGCCCCGTCAGACAGGCCATGAAACACGTTAACGCAGACGACTTTTTGCCTTTATTGAAGTACTCAAGGCCACGCTGGTAGACCCTGTTACGTTCGCCCCCATCCATCTGCTCGCAGTTAGACAAGTCTGAAAGGTCATCTTCTACCAAACAAAAATAGAGAATTTTTTTTCAGGCATCAAGCAATAAGACTTTCTTCACAGAAGCTCCATATAAAACTACCTGTAGGTATATCTATTGTCGCCTGGTTATGTCATGTTTCCAGATACTACTACCGTAATCTCCCGCGTATAAGGCGCGTCTTAATCGGGGGGTTTTAGTTCTAATTGGATCCACAAGGGGGACACCAAGATCTTTCTTTTGATATGTTACACTACCATATAAGCTCATCGGCTGTATTTGGGGTCCAGGAGGGTCACGGGGGTCCAAACAGCACATAGCTTTTTGAATTTTGAAAATCCATTCATTAGAACAAAAGTTATGAATTTTTTATTTTTTTGACCATATTCTGAAACTCTGGGTGCGCCTTATACGCGGGATGCGCCTTATACGCGGGAGATTACGGTACCAGAAGCTGACAATGATTTCCAGATATAGAAAGGTATAAAATCCAATAGATATTGCTTTAACCAAATAAACAAAACATAACAACAGCCACAAAAAATCCAAGATAATATCGCAAAGGTGTGCAAGTGTAAGAGAATTGAATGGATGCCGTTGAACCTTACCTTCTTCTGTTGCGGCTAAATCTTCCTCATTTTCCCCTGGCTCACTTTTTTGTCCAGAATCATCTTTCTGGGTCTGGATTTTATCCTGCTTCTGTCTTTCCATATTGACCTTCGTTTTGCCAATTTTAGGGTCTACATTGCTCTGTGGATCTTCATTTTCTTGGTCATGTTGTACTGCATCATTTTCTTTATGCCCCTTTCTTCGTTTGTTCTTCTTTTTCTTCGACTGGGGCTTGGGGGATTTATCTGACCCTTCCTGGACTGTATCTCCCCCTCCACTGCTACCATTGGGGACTGTGGCTATATCATCTACTTTGGCACCATCCTCAATAGACTCCTCACCTACCGGCAGTTCACGGGCTGATTCTGAGATGTCGGTATCCCCGGACATGTTGCTTTGTTTGGTGGTTTCAGCAGCCAGTGCTGTAGATATTGATGATGTTCTACAAAGAAAAGCAGTTGATCATAAAGTCTTGGTGGGCCTTATATGTGGGGCGCACCTTGTGGCTTGTACATGGTGTATTAACAGTGGCGGATCCAGGATATGGAAAAGGAGGGGGCGCGGCCCTAAAGGAGGGGGCACACCCCCTATTTTTGAGCAAATTTTGGGGTCCAAAATATCTAATTGAACTCTTAAGTTCTGGGGAACAGGGGGGGGGGGGAGGGAGGCACACGCCCCCGTGCGCCCCTCTAAATCCGCCACTGCTGGTGTATTACGGTAGTGATATTTTTAGCCTAAATTTAGGCTGGATTGGCTCGTTTTGGTCAGTGATGCCAAAAACTTTTTCTCAATGCACGCCAAAGTGGCCTGCGTCTTGGTATCTTATGCAGGCCATTTCCTACTCACGCAGGCCAGATGAATATTGAAATTTTTAAGTACCTTCATAAAACTTTATCATAACTTGTAAAACAATTTTACAAAAATTGTCCTAACTCTGCTTCTACTAGGCCGATTTGAAAAAATCTTTCACCATTAGAAAGCTGACATCCTGGTAGGCCATGTTGGCCTGCGTTCTAAGGCCCTACGTCTAGCGTCTTTTCAGCAATACTGGGTCCCTAAAACAAGCCCTTCTCCAGTATCCTTTATATACACAATTTTAACTGAAATGTCAAAATATTTCTCCAATTTCTGAAAACTTGAGCTTCCCCAAAATGGCAAATATACAAAATGTTATGCTATGCAGAAAAAATATAACTTTACCATTACATCATAGTTAGAGTAACAGAACTGTATACTTTGAGATCATGCCATATCGTTATACCAATTCCCAACTGACATATAATGCATAATTGCTGATAAAATGTGAGTAAATACAGACAAATATTGACTACTTGCTGACAAATAGCGAGTTAGTTTTGCACTTGTAAGACATCAATTGCAAGGTTTTCCAGCATTCTATTTTTTCAACTTTTAGAGCCGTATTCCTGATGGTTGCTGAGATATAGTGCTAAAGTACTGACATAATTAACTAATTGCTGACAAATAATGACTAAGTACTGACATTTATATTGACTACTTGCTGACAAATAGTGAATAAGTACTGACATATACTGACGAATTGGTGACAAAGAGTGAGTTCCTACATTGTACTTTACGAGTTTGAGGATGGAGAGCAAGCTCTAAACGTTGGCTTTGCATCCACATGTGATTGGAGTATTTTCACAGGGCTGCAATCATGCGTCACCATTGCTGCACCATTGTCCAATAGATAAGGCGCATGCATGTGACTTATGCATGCAACTTATGCATGTGACTTATGCATGCAACTTATGCATGCAACTTATGCAAAAGTCCCATGCATAAGTCCCATACATAATTCTAAGAACATACCTAGATGCATGGTTGATGGTTTGCCCAATAAACTCGTTTTTGACGACGGTGAACAACTTGAACCTATTGAACTTACTTGTCTGCAACTCTACCAGGGTATTTATGGCTCAGTGTACACAATGAATTCAGTTTTGCTCTCAAAACCCTTCATGTAAATCCCCTCCAAAACCACTTTTCAGGAGGGTATTTCAAAAACTGAAAGTGAGGTTGGATTGCACCATAGGTTTAGCATACAGGGCAAGATAAAGATTCAAAGATGTCTTGAGTGTAAGTATGATTATTTTGAGATTTGGCATGTACCGTAAATCCTCGCGTATAGGACGTCCCTCGCGTATAGGACGCACACTGACTTAGGCTAAATCAGATAGGATGTACCTGGAGTCAAATTATGGTCATTTTAGTACTGTTCTATAGTGTAATAAGACACACCCTGAGTTAAGCTAGATCTTATAGGACACAGGGGGTGTAATTTCAGTGTAAAAGCCGTGTCTTATATGCAAGGGTTTACTGTACTCACTTTTTTAGCAACTCAATGGTGAGTGTATGGGAGAAGCAGATTTTATCACATTTTTTTCTTTTAACCCCTTCTAATTCCTTTAAATATACATGTGTAATGGTTTGTATTACTAGTTTGGTGGTTCGGGCCTTACGGATTAGGAAAGAAGGAGTAAGGCGGTAATTCAAGTGTATGCCAACGGAGTTTATTGCTAAGACACTTAACGGCTACCTGAAAGATGATGATGGGGCAGCTAATGTTAATGGATAGTTCTACATGCTCGGAGGCCTGGAGCGGCTGAGCCCCAGTCTTTATATACGGACCTTGGTGTTTGTCGCCAGATGTCCCCACAGGCCCGGATCGGTGCTGCCACCTATCCGGAACCTGAGGAACACCCAGCGACTGGACTCACCCGCCACGCCAGACGGTACCCGTACATATTGTTATACAGTAATACCTCTACACATGTATCAAATTTTTTCACTTGGGGGGGGGGTAAGCTTATGTATTCTAGCACACTGGGGGTCTCAAAGTTTTCTCTATACATAAGTCCCTTATAGTGTATAACAGCAGAGAATGTACCCATGTCAGAGCAAAAGAGTGATCTACCCACAAGGCAATAAAGATCATGCCTACCATTATAATGTTATGATATTCTAAAGATATGGCATGATCTAATTAAACTTTTCTCTGGTAAATCTATAGAGACAGATTATTTCTGCCAAGTAAGTGTTTAAAAAGGACTATAATGACACCATTTACACCACACTTTGGCATGATCATTGAAAAATACAGGGTTTTCTTGTAAATATCTCAGCGGCCAAAGTTACCCAGGTGATGATTGTGCAATTTCTGGGTTACTTTGGCCACTTGACCAACACTTCATATTGGTTGCCATGGAAGCCATTATGGTTGTTACTGTAATCTCTTGTGTATAAGGCGCGTCTTATATGCGAATCAGGTCATGAATGCGCCTTATAACATCTTCCCAAGTTGGGGGTGCGCCTTATACGCGGGGTACCTTCAACTTCCAATCCAGACTACTTTTAATAGGGGGCCTAGATAATCAATGGGAGGGTATAATATGGACAAATAATTCGGTTTAAAAAGAACCTATCTTATCTATAACTTGTGAACAAATTATGCAAATCAGCAAATTGGTGAAAAAATCAGTGACCTTTGACCTTTTCTCAAGGTCATTCAAGGTCAAATCCAGGAATTGTGGATACCGGTACATGTATGTAGACTTACAAGTCATTCACATGTATAAACATCACAACTGGTACCTTACAATCGTCCGGAAACTGGTACAACTACAAGGTGTTTGGAATCTGGTACACTAACTCACAAATTTCAGATCCATATTGTATACAAATGTCAGATACATTGACTTTCAATATCTTATGAAATGAAAGAAATATACATTAAAAAATTGTAGGCAAGAAAAGAAGGTGAAAAATCATAATCTTAATCACAACTATGAGTGAATTTTGTAAAAACCTGTCCTTAATGTTCAGAAACTGGTACATCTACCTTATAGAATAAAAGGGAGGGGGCAACCGAATTTCAGACCCCTCCCAAGGAGTGCGCCGGAAAAATTTTAGCGGGTACATCCAAAAATCCACCACCCCTCCCCTGTTGTTAAAAAATGACCACTACCTAGTGGAGTTAAAATAAATTTAAGAAATCTTTTTGAACCTTTAAGACATTTGTTGTTCTACCATGGACCCATATAGGCCCTACTCTTGAAAAGAATCAGCATCGTAGCATCTATAGCATTGCACTCACTAGATCTAAGGGAGTGGTCATTATTTATCAACAAGGGGGTGGTGGGTTTAAGGGGGGGGGCGTAAAAATTTCAGAACTCTCTTTAGGGGGGACCTAAAACTTTTGACCCCTCT
Organism: Acholoe squamosa; assembly: GCA_949317995.1. Classification (NCBI taxonomy): domain Eukaryota; kingdom Metazoa; phylum Annelida; class Polychaeta; order Phyllodocida; family Polynoidae; genus Acholoe; species Acholoe squamosa. The sequence goes on along the minus strand of OX439035.1, from coordinate 78,770,237 downwards.
TGAGGGGGGGGGCGTAAAAATATTTTAGCAAAAAAAGCCTGCATGCAACCATATACCGGTATCAAAGAAGGGCACAAAAATTCTCTGCGCCTCTGGGGCAGGGGTGGGGGCAAATATTTTGACTACCGTCAAGGGGGGGGGTGCAGTCGATGGGGGGGGCATAAAAAAACCTGGAACGACTGCAGTATCTGGGTCCCCCGATGAGGGTTCTATAGCGAACCCTTTACCTACCCTAAAGCTATTCGCCAACCCTATGAGGCCGCAAGTAGGGACCCAGATTCTGCACTCTATTGCCCCTTCACAGACTTTTTATTTTTTTAACTTGTTTTATTTCGATTACCTGGTGCCGGCAGTAAGTATACAAGACCTATCCAGTCTACCAGCACCAGCTGGGACAGGTGTGATTAAGCATTACGTCCCCTTTACAATAAGGGTCCGCATTAAATTTAGACTAATTATCTTTTAAGTGAACGAAAATTTCAAATGCATCAGATCTTCTGGGTTTTTGCATGAAACCTTGGGGGAATAAATGAGAAGTCACATGCTTTTGAATTGTAATTTTAGGGTCATTTTTCGAGGAGCTAGAGAGATTTTTGTGTTGCAAGGTTGGGTACATTTTTGTTATGAAATTAAACACTACAAAGAAGGATGGTGTGTGACCTTATAGACATATATTTCCCAAAATTTTAACAAAGATAAACCATATCAAATTATGCATTTTCTGAAAGCCTGCAACCTTGCCGACAGAATGCAGTCTAGATGAAGCTCATCTGACCTCTAGAAGCAAAGATATGATTTTTGAAAATAAAAAAGCTGGGAAAACCTTTAAAATTGCTCAAAATAAGTTAATTACCGGTACTTTAATTTCCGCATCCTAGAAACCTATGTTCGCATCGATAGATTTGTTTCATATTTGGTACACTTAATGTTTAGGTGATTTCCTAACTCTTTAAATAGTTTTTGAGTCACTTGAAACACTCCTTCATATAGATGATCAGGTTTTGATTATGTTTTAGGATGGGTTTATCTGCTCAGTGAGAAACTCATGTGGACGACGACATGGCCGGAACAACAGTTTTTAATAACGGAAAAAGCGGAAGTACGGTTACAACGTTAGTTACAGTAGTATCTACTTTTAACACCATGCGGCAGCACTGCGCGGTAGTCGCGAGTGACGCGGATCTCGCAACATCTCCCCCTTTAAGATAATAATGTTATTGTCTGGATACACTGTCCTTGAATCTCTTAAAGAAAGATATACTTTGATAGCACCAGTATAGTCTATGATAAACATGAAAATGACTGTTCAATGTTCAATGACTGTAAGTCTCTGTAATAAATGTTTATGAATACTGGCAATGTTATGACTGTTTAATAATAACTCATATGACTTGGCAAGTGTTCTTGGTAACAGTCTATATCAGGATGTATAAAAATATCAATATGAATAAGCTAAACTAAACTCGAGGGGAGCGGTCTCCAGTACGTCACCCTCTAACCTATCTTTACCATAGGTTCCCCTAGACTGACTCAATTAGACGAGTAGGCTTTTTGGTAGCCCGGTTTGAGCGACGAGGCTCATCGGGTGTCTTAGGTGGTGAAGACACAGGGCTGTTTGCGACTGGCGGTCGCTCAGTCATGATAGCAGGTGGTGGTATGGCACTGCCTGACGGTAGGACTGTGGCAGTGGCAATAGGAGGCATCTCCATTAGGTGTCGGCGGTTTCTCCGTTGGGCACCTGACTTGGTCTCGATGTTATACGACCTTGGAGTGTCGGCTTCTCCTTGAACGATGCCCTTCTCCGTCCAGCCCTTCTGGGAATCTGTCTTGACCAGGACAGGTTGACCTGGGACAAGTGGCTGGAGTGGCTTAGCACCATGATGCTGGTTGTATGACCTAGAGGTGGAGGATTTGTACCTCTGGTCCCTAGCGAGGATCGTTTCACGGCTAGGCCATACGGGCTCCAGAGTAGCTGATGGTACTGGAAGGGTCTACGTAGGTGTCTACCCATCATAAGCTGGGACGGGCTGGCACCTGTAGCTGCTATAGGGGTGTCTCTGTATACTAACAAAGCGAGCCATGGGTCTTTCTGACTCAGCATTTGTTTAGCTGTGTAGACAGCTCTTTCTGCCTCTCCGTTGGAATTCGGCAGGTATGGACTAGAGGTAATGTGGTTAAACACATACTTTGCCGAAAATTCGGCGAATTCGGCTGACGAAAACTGCGGACCGTTGTCGGATACTATTTCTAGTGGCACACCGAAACGGGCGACAGCGTCCTTCATACGTCCAGTGACGGCTGTGGTGGTGGTAGACGTTAAGGCGAGGACCTCTATCCACCTGGAGTAGTAGTCACACATGACTAGATAGTCCTTCCCTTTGAAGACAAATAGATCTACTCCGACTCGCAACCAAGGCCCTTGTGGCAATGGTGTAGACATGAGCGGCTCGCGCTTCTGTGTCGGCTTGTGCTCAGTGCAGTGGCTGCACATGCTAACTATTCTCTTGATGTCATTAGTGATTCCAGGCCACCAAACACCGAGACGTGCTCTCTCGAGGCATTTGGTGATTCCTTGGTGACCGTCGTGGACTCGAGCAAGTATTTCCGGCCTCATGGAAGTTGGAATGACGATCCTTGAGGCGAACACAAGTAGTCCATCTGTGACTGACAGTGATGCACGATGTGCATACAGGCTCTTGAGGTTGTCTGGGACATTCTTCTCGTATTTCGGCCACCCAGTCAGTGTGTAGACGATAGCTGACTGGAGGACCGGGTCATTGGTTGTTGCAGTGCGAAGCTCCTCCTTCTTGGCGTCTGATGCAGGAAGGGTTGACTCGACCGACTGGACGTGCATTTCTACATCCTCGACTGTTGAGGACCGGGTCGAGACAAGTGGACTCCGCGAGAGTGCGTCTGAGATTAGCATCTCTTTACCCGGGACATGCTTGGCATTGATGTTGTACCTCATCAACCTCATGAGTAGTCTCTGACATCTCAGAGGCACTTCGTCAAGGTCTTTGGTGTTGATGAGTGGCACAAGCGGCTTATGATCCGTGAGGACCGTGACGTTTCCATGTCCGCGGATGTATCGGTCGAATTTCTCGCACGCCCAGACGCTGGCCAGACACTCCTTCTCGATCTGGGCGTATCTCTTCTCGCTGGTGGTCAGTGTCCGAGAGCAGTAGGCAATTGGTTTCACCGCTCTGCCATGCTCTTGTAGGAGGACTCCTCCTAGGCCATAAGAGCTGGCATCGGCACTGACGATGACTGGTTTGGTGACGTCATAGTACGACAAAACAGGCGTTGAAGCGATCAGCTGTTTTGTCGCACGGAAGGCTTCTTCCTGCGCTGCATCCCAGGTCCACTCTCGGTCTGACTTCAGTAAATCATTCAGTGGACCGGTGACTGAGTTCAGGTGGGGCAGGTATGATCCGAGATAGTGCACCATTCCCATGAACTGACGTAGCAGGGTGACAGATGTAGGCGGCGGCATCTGGTTTATGGCTTGGACTTTATCGGGGTCTGCCCGAATGCCATCTTGACTGAAGACGTGCCCAAGGAACTTGAGCTCCTTCTTCTTATATGAGCATTTGTCATGGTTTAACTTAAGACCGACACGATCGAGTGTCTTGACGACTTTGGACAGGCGATCGTCATGCTCAGCGTCGTCCTTCCCATATACAAGGATGTCATCCATGTAAATGAAGACTCCATCTAACCCCTCCAGGGCTTCGAGCATCTTCCGCATGAAGATCTCGGGGGCTGATGTGATGCCAAATGGCAGGCGTCGGAAGCAGTAGCGACCGAACGGAGTGATGAAAGTAGTCAGCTCTTGACTCCGCTCGTCTAGCGGGATCTGGTAGAATCCGCTTGCTGCGTCGAGGCATGAAAACCTTGCAGCGCCTGTGAGTCTAGAGGTTAGATCATCCAAGGTCGGCAGGACGAAGCGTTCTCGTTGGACGTTGACATTCAGCTTCTTCAGGTCTACGCAGAAGCGGACCTTGCCGGACTTCTTCAGGACTGGTACCATGGGAGCACACCATGGTGTTGGCTTGGTGATCTTCCTTACTATGCCTAGAGACGTTAGGCGCTTTATCTCCTCCCTCACCTTCTCGACCAAGGGAAAGGGGATACGTCTGGCGACGTTGACGGCGACTGGCTGGGCATCGTCTCGAAGTACGATCTTGACTGGATCTGTTTCGAGGCATCCGATGTCCTGACTGACGGCTTGGATGCGCATGACTAAGTTCATGCGATGGGCGACTCCTCGTCCTAGGAGACTCTCGCCGGATCCGTCCACGACCAGGACACGGAAGTTGTACTTCTGGCCCTTGTAGATGGTGTTGGCGATGAACTGTCCTCGACAACTGAGTGGACCCCCCGGGCTTGACAATTTGACTTTGACGTCTTTTAGGGGTGGTCGCGGCTTCACTTTGAGGTAGTTTAAATAGGACATTATGGAGACGTCTGCACCCGTGTCTATCTTGAACGTCTCGGATGACTTTCCGAGGTCTAGTGTGACTTTCCAGGCTGAGCCACTGTCGTCGCAGTCTATGGCACCGATGAAGTTGTCAAAGTTCACCGCACCACAAAACTGGGCTTCTCCCTCGGTATCGTCGTAGACTTCTCTGACGCTCTTATTACGCCACATTGAGGCAAAGTGTCCGACTTTCTGGCAGGACTTGCACGTTTTCCCGATCGCAGGGCAGGCATTGGGCCCTGGCGACCTGTGCACGTATCCACAATTTGGGCACTTCTGCTTCGACTGACCTCCTGACCTTGACCTTGACTGACCTTGATTTGACTGTGGCTGACACGTTGACTTTTTGTATCCCTGGCTTCTATTGTGGACGGCATTGACTGACGTGTCTTCCTTCTGGGTCGACTCCACGAGCTCCTTGTGTCGCGCTTTATCGGTAGCTGTTGCAAGCGTCAAGGTTTCTTGCTCCATCTGCAATTCGCGAGATAGCTCCTTGTCTAACATTCCGGCGATTAAACGATCGCGGATATGTTCGTCTTCCTTCTCCTCGAAGTTGCAGTGCTCTGCAAGCTCATGCAGATTTCTTACGAAGAATTCGACTGACTCACCTTGTTTCTGCGAGCGCTGGTAGAATTTTGTTCGCTCGTGGATGGTGTTCTTCCGCGGGACAAAATAGTCGTCAAATTTCTTCAAAACTGTTTCGAAATCGTCTTTCGGGTCGACCGGATCGGGCTCGTCGTCTGTGGGCTCGGGGCGTGCGGCAAACTTAAAGGACTTGTAGATATGTTCAGCCTGGCGGCCCATAGTATATACCAGGGCTGAAACTTGCACGTCCGGCTCCTCATCACGGATCTTCTCGAGAATAAAATAACGAGAAAACCTGGTTTTCCAATCTGGCCATGATGCCGGTTTAGTGAAGTCGAATGGCTCTGGCGGCTGATATTTAGGCATTTTGACGAGGTGGGTAGGCCTACTAGTGCTTTGTATGTTTTAAGAAAAATGTCACTGATTCTCTTGACTGACTTGACTGTTACACACTAGCGCGTACCACCGTAGACAGGCACCTACTAGACTTGGCGGCTTATTTGAGGGGCTTAGGTATAGAGTGGCAAGGTTTGGTGAAGTAGGGTGACTACATCAATTGTCTTTACATGGACTTGACAATGTCAAATACGGCACAATTTGTATCTGACAATAACCACAGGTTGACAGTGACTTGACTTTGACTGAATATGTTGACTTGACTGACTTGTAGACTTGACTTGACTGACTAGGAATAAAATATTCAGCCTTACCGGTGGTCCAGTGTTGTTGTCTCAATTGTTGAAATTCACCCACAAATATCTCCTTACCAACCTGCCATCCACCCTCAAAAATACTCTCACATTATTGACTAAAGTCTAGTTGTTCATTGTTGTTGTTTCCACTGGCAGATGGTCAAAAAATCCTCACTTCTGACATCATGTTTTAGGATGGGTTTATCTGCTCAGTGAGAAACTCATGTGGACGACGACATGGCCGGAACAACAGTTTTTAATAACGGAAAAAGCGGAAGTACGGTTACAACGTTAGTTACAGTAGTATCTACTTTTAACACCATGCGGCAGCACTGCGCGGTAGTCGCGAGTGACGCGGATCTCGCAACAGATTAGACATGGACTTAATTAAGCAGGTAATTAATTAACCAATTAGAGTTGACATAAAATTCAAAAACTAAATGAACGGAAATCTTGTATACTTTATATCAAAATTATAAGATGCATTATCCAAACACTACTAATTGTGTTTAACATGCCATAACAGAGAGCTGTCCCTGCACAACCCCTCCTAAAAAGAATACTTCTGACTAGCAGCGCTTACTCCATAGCGTAACTGTGTATAAATATGTTGAATCATGCATTTTTAGATAATGATGATACGTGTTAGCTAGGACATACGTTATTCTAAACATGGTCTATGTACAGTATATCAGTTTCCACGTAGCTGATTATCAGTTTTTCGGTAATGCAGGTAGATCATCGAAAGGATGAACCTGTACATTGTTCTGCAATAAGAAAACTTTTAAACTTGAACTTGAAACTTGAGTGGCACAGCTTTCTATGACATGGTCCGCGCTCATAGCAGCCCCTACCTTCACATACCGGTACCTACCTTAAAGAATAAAGGGTTAACAAATACTTCTAAAAAACCGACATGTGAGCCAGCAAGCAGAAATGGGGGTTCCTGCGGGATTTAGTACCTATTTTAGCCACCAGGGGGCACCACTATGGGCTAGAATAGGAAAAATATGCCTAAAACTGTTATAGGCTATTTTTTTGTGGAGAATTTAAAGATTTTTGAAAAAACGTTCTATTTTTGGGGGAAAGGTTCCATATTTGGCATTAAAAAGAATGTTTTTTGGCCAAAATAGGCATTTTTGTTTATTTCTGTTGCCATGGAAACATGATATTCATTCTAAATAAGAAAATCGATGATCCTATTTGAAGGAACGTTTCACAAGGTCCACTATGGTGAAAACAGAATGAAAATATCATTTCTAGATCAAAAGTTATGGGCAAAAGAATGAAAATTTATGCTAATTTAGCTAATTAGCATAAATTATGCTAATTATAGTTGTATCTGATGACCATGGAGACGTAGGGCCTATTGACATTCACAAAATGGTCATACCTACCCATATTTAGCAAGCTATTCCTCCAAAACTAACAAGAGTATCTTCTCATGCAATATATCACTGTAAAGCTAGTGATCTGAATTTTAAAGTTGACTTTTAGCATGGAGCACCCTTTTTCCTTGCCTCTACACATATAGGCTATTCCAAGATGGAAAAGCAAAGTTAGCTAAAGTCTTTGGTCGGTTCAGATAATTTATACCTCTGGATACAGTCTCACTGCCATCTTTACGCTAAGTGTACTCTAAGACTAAGAAGCTAGGCCATAGCCATAGCCTCAGGCTATGCCATTCGTCTGGACGAAAAGCAAAGATTTGTTTACAGGGGGCGCCACCACGCACCTAGGGCAGACATATTTTGGAGGTGAATAACAAAGGATTGTTCACCACTGGCAGACTATGGGATCGATTGTTAGGCTCCAGAAAATATTAGTTTTCTCTAGTACCAATCAATCAAAACACTTGAGACTACTAGCGAGTGACCATAAGATATTGCTGGATATTGTGTATGAATATAAATTAATTTCATTGAGAATATTTTGAGAGAATGAATTTTGAATTTATTACTCCAGTGCACCTCTCTACCACCTTTCCCGCAAGGCCCAACTTCAAAGTTTAATGATATCAAAATGGCACTTCTCATATTTTCTCATACAGGAAACTTTCAGCGAGTCATCATTACACAGTAAACTAGCTGTGTGTGAAGTTTGCAAGCATTCCGCCCAAAGGAAACATCAGAAATGATATATTTTTGTTAGTGATGGGTACCAGCATGCACACTCCCTATGGGTGCAGTGCGTAAGCATTCACCTCCACAAAATGGTGGTGCTACCAGTTGCAACGAGGTTCAGACAACTTTCCCTTAATTTAGCTTGCTTTTCGTCCGTGCCAATAGGCATATTTTATCATCAGACACAGTGACAGTGACAGTTTCAGTTGCCAAATCACTACCGGGTACAGCTGTACCGGTACTCAGCCTCAGGAAATTGTCAGTCAGAATCCCGATCTTATGACCCAAAGTTTAAATGTTGAGATATTTGAACAATTTTCTTAATTGAGGCTTACCGGAGTTCAGTGCAGCTGACTTGGGAGAAGAAGCAATATTTCTGATGTTTCTGTTTTGCGTTCTGTTTTGGCTTGTTTTGGTGGTTCAAACATGACTCCGTCAACTAGGAAAATATTGCAACAGTGTGTTGATATAATCTATAATACTTTCTTCTAATGGTTATTGATCTTTCTTATAATACATTTTAATCAAATGTATAATAACCCAATCTAATCATCAGATAGTTTCCAGGCACTTTCACGGAACGTGTCCTTTTTAATTCCTGAACGGCGCAGGTTCAGCTGACCATACATATTTGTTGACAAGATGGCGGCGAAAGGCAACGCGAGTTGAGGCAGGTTTTCAAAAAGTGTTTTCCACAAATACATTACTGGCGTAGCTCCTTCTTGAACATCTCAAAGATGCCAAAAAAAGACGAAGAGCCATTGTTGAAGAGTCCACTCCATTCGGCAGTAAAGGAGGGTGATGAGTTGAAGAAAGAGGTAAGCTACCGCGGTAATATTACTAATATAGGCACTTATTTCAAGACTTTATCCCATTAAACCTATCTAATGATCAATGGATGGATCTTGAGAAAAGAAGTGGATTTGCTTTTTAAATGAAGTCTCTATGTCAATTTTAAGTGGAATTACGACCGGTCAAAGGTACCAAATCAGACCCAGAATTCTGCCATAGTTAAGAGTTTAATTTGGATCTAATTTTGTGATCAAGCAAGATGAATCCAAGGTATACTAGATCACTAAAATGATTATTTTGGGCAATTTTCTTTTCAGATAAGCAGGATATACCCTCAATAATGTAAATAATGATACATTTTATCATAATCAAACAATGTAGAAGCAAATTTTTGATGTCATCTTTTCTCTTGAACTGTGCGCTCTGACAGAACCACGGCAGAATATCGTCTTTGACTCAGGATGTTTGAATGATCATAACTTCCATTCAAATTGACATAATAACTTCATTTAAAAAGCAAAACCACTTATTTTTATCATAGCTATCAATTTCCCACCATATAAAATACATACAATAAGGTCTTAATTGATAGGTAAGTGCCCAACTTTGGGGAGGTTGGGATAAGTGTCCAGAGATAATCTCGCCCAAAAAGTTTGCAGGGTCTGTCAAACATACTGCAGCCCCTTAGAAAAAGAAAATGGAGACATTTTCTAGATCATTTTTAACCATAGAACAGGTGGGAACCATTTATTTTTAGGTGCTCAATGATCTTCTCATCATAAAATGGTTCTAAACTTTTGGTTGAACTTTGATGGGGTCAAAGGCAAAATTCCCTGCATTCAACCTTGTACAAAAAATAAACATTTTAAAAGTCTAGCCAAGCCTGTTAAAATGAGCCCTTGTTTGTAAAGATCCTCCAGTAAATAGCTCCAGAATAAGCTTGCAAAGAAAGGAGAGTTTAACACTACCCAGTTTCAGCTTTATCACAGTTTCACACCTCTCCTGCAGCAGACTCAAGCAGTGGAGGTATTCCAGTGCCTAGGCAAGTATAAGGGAAGTTATGAATGATCAAAGACCCCAAATCGAACCCAAAATTCTGCCACTGTTAGGAGTTTAAAGGGGGGCTAGCACCGCAAACTAACAACATGGGTACCAGTTCAAAGAGTGATCATAAAATCGCGGGAACCAGCGGAAAAATCACGGTGCTCTGATTGGTCAAGGGGTGGTCACGTGACTTTTTAATGCTGGCATGCATTACCATGCCAGGGCCCCTTTAAATAGGGCCCAGATTTGTGATCAAGCATATCTGATACAGGAGTGGCTACATCTCTTAAATCATTATTTTGGACTATTTTCTTTTCATGTATGGAAGAGTTCCCCATAAAAGGTTGAAAATCAATGTATCATATCAAAATTTAACAATTTAAAGGGATTTTATCTTGACCTAATATCATCTGCGATTTAGCGATCTCACAGAATTGGCACAAAATTATGGAGTTGATATGAGATCTTTAATCTGTCAGAATTTCCCTTTAAATTGATGTAAAGACTTCATTTAAAAAGGAAATCCACTTATTTTTATCAGCTCTATCCATTGCTACATAAATGATATACATAGGATTGGATTCTAGCAAACAGACAAGCACCTAACATGGAGAAGCTGGTGGAAGGGTGATAGCGAATGGCACACTAAAATTTTTGTGGGGTCTGGCAAACATCCTGTTCCCCTATGAAATGAAAAACCCTAGACAGTTTCTAAACCATTTTTTTCTGTAGAAAGTGTGGGAACTATTCTCTTTTATGTGAGATTTGGCCTTTATACCAAAAAAATACATTCAAAGTTATGGGTTGACTTCACTTGGGGAGAATGGGATGTTTATCTGAATCAATTATTTCTCAAATAGATTCTTATTAAACCCCTAATCAATCCCTTTAAAATGAGCCCATGTTTGTTAAGATCCTCCAATAAATAGCTACACAATGAGCTTGCAAAGAAAGGAGAGTTTAGCACTCCCCAGTTTCAGCTTTATCACAGTTTCACACCTCCACTGCAGCAGAAGCATGCACTGGGGGTAGGTAAGTGCCTACTTTAGGTAGGCACTTACCCAGGTACCTATTTTACAAAACTTTATTCTTTGAATTTTTAACTCGAACAGAGTTATAAGAGTCGGGTAAAAAATTGATGGATTCAGTGCCTCTGAATGGTAGCTTAAGACAGAGAAAAAAATAAGATGCTTTTAGCCCTATGTTAAATCCCATAGGTGGTGCAAAAAACCAAAAATTCTCGCCCTTTTGGTATGGAGTGGTGCAAATAATTGATGAATTTGCCATCATTCGATCCGTCCGCGCGTCTCCAGTGTCATAAGTTTGGCACAAACATGGCGGATATTGATTTTTTGTTAATTATAATATAGAAATATGATAAAGAATGGCAAAAGGATGTGATTTGAATCGATATGTATCATTAAAAAGATAAAATAAATATGTGTTCGCCCTGTCGTTAATTCGCATCACAAAGCCGTGGTCGTGCAAATTGACCCAAATAACCATGGAAATTGGGTCGGGCATGCGCAGATAGAACCAAAATCCAACATGGCAGACAGCGAAACAATCGATTTGTGGGGCTATAACAGTAAAAAGACAGTGTGTATTTGATTCAATTCGATTGATATTGCCAAAGATGCATGGATTGTATTAAAAAAGCCATTAATTTCAAGTTAAATCGATAGAATATATCATTTCTCCGTCGAAAATGCTACTTCCGGCAAGGAGGGGGTCGCGCATGCGCACAGAACATTAAAATCTAAAGTGGCGGACAGCGAGACGATTGACTCACGGTCATATCGAAACCGCTGGATTATAACAAAATGGAGGAGAGTTACACTTTCTCGTGCATTTTTATGGTTAATATGGGTCCTTATTCAAGACCTGCTGCTGTTTTGCAATGCTTAATTCGCCAAGAGAGGAGTTATTCACCAATGAAACATACAAGCGATAATGGATGCATTCTCCATAGGCTTAACCATTGACAGTGATAATGCTCGAAGAAAACATGAGGTTAGTATCAGAAGGGGCCAAAAAGTAGAGATTAAGTGCCTGTTCGAGTTACTTGCATTGCAAAATGCTGTACTGTATTATCTATTGAGCAATGGAAAGAGCTAATAAAAAGAAGTCGATTTGTCTTTTAAATGAAGTCTTTATGTCAATTTAAAGGGGGATCATGACTGGTTAAAGATACCAAATCGAACCTATAATTCTGCCATAGTTAAGAGTTTAAATAGGGTCCAAATTTGTGATCAAGCAAGTTGAATGCAGGAGAATGTAGTTCACTTCTATCACTATTTTTAATGATTTTCTGTTTTGAGAGGCTAGATTATGCCTAATATTATGGATATTGATGGATATTATCCCTGTATAATAATTCAAAATGGTTTATTTATACTCCCCATTTTTCCCCCCATTTTAGCGGTTAACGAGAATCGCGGCAGAATTGTGGGGTCCTTTCCGAGAGTTTGAATAGTCATAGTTTCCCTTTAAATTGGCATAAAGACTTCATTCAAAAAGCAAATTCCCTTCTTTTTATCACACCTACCCATTGCAAAACAGATATAATACATAGGATATAGTATTGGAAAACAGGGAACTCCCTAACATTGGGAAGCTGGATTGAATCTCTGAGGGAACCACACATCACAATTTTGGAGCTGTCTGTCAAACATCTGGGGGCCCTTTAGAAAAAAATAAATCAAAACATTTTCTAGACCATTTTTTACCAGAAAACGTGTGCAAACCATTCTTTTTTTTATGTGCTATGTCATCTTCATATCATAAAATGGTTTTAAAATTTTGGTTCAACTTAAGTGTGGAGAATGATTTTCTTCTCTGTACCTGATCTTAAATTAAAAATATGCATCCAATAGATCTATTCAAGCCCTTTAAAATGGTACCTTGGTTGTACTGGTACTCCTATGAATAGCTTCAAAATCAATTAGGAAAGACAAGTGAGGTTACAGCTGTGGCTGATCACAACTTTTACACCTGCACTAGCAGACCCGCACACAGCAGATAGGTCAGTGCCTACTTTAGGTCATTTTTTAACAACGGGGGGGGGGGGGGGGTCTGAATTTTTCCGTCCCCCCCTTTTATTCTATAGTGGTGCAAAGGCTTTTTCGCTCAAAGGGGGCGAAATCTTTTTTGTCCCCCACTAAGAGGGGTCTGAATTTTTTTTGTCCCCCCCCCAAACCCACCAACCCCCCCTGTTGTTAAAAAATGACCAATTCGTCTGGATGAAAAGCAGAGATTTGTTTATAGAGGGCGCCACCATGCACCCACGGCAGACATACTTTGGAGGTGAATAACACACTAGTGCTCACAATTGGCAGTCTGTGTGGTCCATCATGAGGGTGCAAGAAATGTTATTTTTCTCTCAAACTATTTCACCAAATTACTTAAAACTTTCAGCGAGTCACCTAAGTATATAAGCGAGGATTGTGTTTTTTAATATAAAGCAGTTTCCCTCAGTAGATTTTGATAGAATGACTTTTGAAATCATTACTCCATTGTAATTTTCACCTGGCAATTTCGCACTACACAAACCCCAAATTTCCTAAATAATTAATCACAGTTCTACTCCTAATATCTTCATCAAACTTTCAGCGAGGGGTGATCTGTTGGTAAACTTATCATTTGTGAAGTTTTATAGCATTCGGAGTAGAGAAAGTATAAAAAATAAGAATTTATGCCAATAGTTAGAGCCAGACTTGCAGCTCCCCTATAGAGAGCCTGTGCGAGGATTCACCTCCTTTAAATGGAGGTGCTACCAGTTGCAACGAGCTGCAGACAACTTTTTCATACTTTAGCTTGGGTTTCGTCCATACGAATAGACAATACAGTACCTAGGCCAGGGGCCTACAGTATTAAAGTTTAATACTCAGTTATACTGAGTATCTGCGGTCGGAAGTGGTCATTATTTATCAACAGGGTCAGGGACAGGGGGGGGGGGTTGAGTGGGGGCTTAAATAATTCAGACCCCTCCTGGGGGGGCGTAAAAGAATTTGATCCCTCTTGAGGGGGGAGGCGTAAAATTTTCCCTGCCAGATGCGCGGGGGGAGGGGGGCACAAAAGATTTTGACTGCCGTCAAGGGGGGCGTAACAAATTTCCACACAAACACCCCCCCCCCAATTGATAAATAATGACCACTCCCTTTAATAGTTTAAAGGCAACTGCAGACGGGCCAGATTCGATCGGTAACCAGGGAGTACCGATGGGATTGGATCGGGGATATCAAACATGTTTGATATTGACCGACTGGATGTTCGCGCAGACGCCCCTGATCGTCAGGATCGGCCGATCCACTCTGGCCCATCTGTGGTCAGCTTAAGGCATACAGCCGACACATAGCGAGAGTAGAAAGTGACGCCTGATGTCAGGTTGAGTTTAGGGCTCACACTAGTCTAGTCATGCACATGCACTGACTAGCCATTCCTAGTGTGGGGGTTTCCACACCGTCTGCCGCTCAGGGAGCTCTGTACATCATATGCCTAGGGACCGGTTGGCAGGTATAGCCGTTCCTAGCCACATAGACCTGCCAACCGGTCCCTAGGCATACCCAGTATGAGGTTTAACTATAGACCAGATCAGACCTGACCCGACCCAACAGTCTGTCAGAGTGAGTTTGGCATGCAAACTCTATCAGAGAGGTCAGATTTAATTTGAACCAACTGTCTGATCTGGTCTTCCCAAAACAACCTAGGGCTTGAGTGGACTGGCCCGGGGAATTGCCCATCATTGGAGGGGGGGGCAAAGATGAAAGAATTCCAGATCCATCTTGAAGGGGCGGAGGGGGGGGGGGTCACCCTTTTCAGCAAAAAAAGCCCTTGTGTTAAGGGGACTGCAGACTTGCCCGAGTACCGGTAGGTCCGCTGATCGTGATGTTGGGGGCGTCTACAGGGAACGTCTGATCAAGTCAGCCAATACCATGTTTAATCTCCCCAATGAATCTGACAAATTTTGGGTAATGGACAGTTTGACAGATTCCCGGGTCAATGAGACGATTGGACAGGACAATTGGACAGAATTTGAAAGGACTATTGGAGAGATTTTGTCATTTCTGTCAATAGGGGCAGATATACCGGTTTACCAACAGTAAAGGACTTGTTTCCAAAGAATTCCATAAAGAAAAAAAAAGACATGAAGAGAATAAAGAAAACGAGAGAATGAGGTTTCCGGGGCAGAGCCCCTATATATTCCAAATACTTTTGCTTAACTTGGTAGCACCTTCACATGCTACACTACAGCTAAGAAGAACAAAAAAAAAAAGCTGTTGAATAGTCCCGTCTAATAGTCTCGTATTTCACAAATTTCTGTCAAATTGCCTGACCTGAGGAACCGCCGATCTGGCCATCAGGATATATTAGCTCATGAATATCTATCTGCCACCAGAATTGGAGAAAATTGCCTGTATTCTCGATATTAAACCATTGTGCACTACGCACAAACTATGGGTACATGTCATTGTGTGACATATACGTGTGTGTTTTCCATACACTGATACAGTCAGTGTCATGTATTACTTTAGTTCGCCTTTTTGTTCTAGGTTGATGAATTCGCCAAGGAATGTCAGGATGTTCTAAAAGACACCGATTTAGAGAAGTCAGCAATAGCAGTAAAGAACCTGTACAAAAGGTAAGCAAAATAAGTTTCTTTATTCAGAAAAGAAGAGCCTGCAGTCAGCGTATAACTGCCGTCCATTTTTTTGTGTAATTGTATAGCCTAACTGCAATGCTATGTGCTTATATTCAGGTCAAATGATTTACTTGAAGAACACAGCCGACTCCAACGACAAGCAGAGGCACTTAAGAAGGTATGAAACTTTTGTTTTCTTAGTCTATTGCAATAGTATTGAAGGGAGATTGCAGAGGACTAAACGTCTCATATGCAAATGCCTTAGTACTAAAAGTGAAATAAGGAAAAGTAAATGTATTTGCAGTTATTGCAGAATATTGGTACGTAACCCTACAATGAGTAGGTAGCAATGCAATACCCGTAAAAATATAGACTTATCCTCTCCATTTATTCCCTAGGAAAATGAGCCATCTAAGGTTATGCGTTATGATTCTAAGAAGAAAGATGAAATCAAAAGGCTTGAAAGGTTGAAGGTAAGTTAATAGCATTCCTATCAACCCTGACCAATTTGAATACTCCAGATATGAAATTGTTTGTCGGTCCAAGTACGTCTTACTGTAAAACCTTGCATATTTATATAAGCTGCACTTTGATTTTGGGAGAATGCCATAAGCCGCTGCTGAAGTCTGAAATGATTCCCATTCCTATTTATTGTCTATATAGATAAAAACCCTGCCTATAAGCCGCTCTCTGACATCAGGAACATCCTATAAAATGCAAGAAAGGTCCGAAATGGTCTATAAACCGCGGCTTATACGGACTTAGCAGGATTAATTATTTACCAATGAGATAATCCCAACTGTTCACTGTAGCCCTCTCGGGGGCCCACTGGTACCCATCTGGTAGGTCTTGTCAGTAGAACATGCTGGTAACAAGCTCCAGCAATGGCCACACCCATGGGACAACCTGCTACCTCGGAATAGGCGGGATTTTACAGTAGTTGTTCCAGATTGATGTCTTTAGGTGTAACATGATGCCATACACACACACGCCAGAAGGCAAGAATTTCCTCTATTAAGATCTGTTAACATAAATTGCAATTTCCCTTTATTTGAACAGGAGAAATTGGAGAAATTGAATAAACAGCTGGAACCGGATGAAGTGGAAGAGGAATATCTCAGGTAAGGTTTTCTTTATACTGAGGTACATCCTATCAAGGCTTTATCAGTAATGCGTGTGTTTTCTACACAATAGTATAAATGTCTCTCACTGCTAGTATGATTAAGGAAACCCATATAAGATATAGAATTGTTAGACGATCCTCTCCAAAGCCTTAGATTAATTCACACATTATCGCCGTTTTTCAGCAAAGTGTCCAAGGGAGCAGAAGCTGAAGAGTCAGAGGAGGAGGAAGAATCAGCAGAAGAGGAATCAGAAGAGGAAGGTATTATTGAATTTCAAAGTACTTAAATTTGGCTGTGTGTTTGAATTTATTAGATTCATCTGTGTAACTCCCAATAGCGAAATTTGTCTTAATCTATGATTATACTGATAATATAGTCCATTAATTAAAAGAAGATTTGAAGCTATATTTCCCTATGATACGACAGCTCCACCGCCCAAACCTAACACAAGCAAACAAAAGATTGCTCAGAAACAAGAGGAAGAAGAAGAGGAGGAGGAGGATGAAGAAGAAACTGAAGATGAAGATGATGACGATGAGGAAGAAGAAGATAGCGAAGAGGAAACGTAAGTTTTGAACAGTAGATACAAATGTGCTTCTAAATAGGCAGCTGAGTGTGAGACGTGTAATAGTACACATACCGCTGTAGTGGGAAATTCACTCTGGTATTACCAGGCTGCCTCATACCAAGCAGCATTTACTTGTCATAAAAAACAACAACACAAAAAAACATGAGTGATATTCCTGCGATGTTATCAGTCCCACATTTATAGGAATTTTTGCTATTCACCTATAGTATAGGGGTATAAGAATTCAATGACACATTTGCCTTATTCGCTAGCCCATTTGTATTCATGACTAGGGAGGAGGAAGAAAGTGAAGAGGAGGATGATGTGGAGGGAGCCGTTCAACAGGATCAAACAGTAAGTTGTTTCTGTTTCTACAGATATGCACCCAATCTGACGTATCTCTGTATTGGACGGGGTTGAAAAAGCTGCACATTATTTCTTTAGTTTAACAGGGGTTGTCAAAATCAGATCCTTCAAGCAGAGAAACTAGCCACCCCCTCTCCCGCTCAGTGCGCTGCAAATGCTCACTTCCTTTTAATAAACACCTCCTTTGATGTAATAAGGGTGGGGGCGGTCATTATTTGAGGGATGTGGACGGTGAGGTGTGGTGCCCTCTTGTGTTATTGACTGAAAACGATGCCTTAGTTTATTTATTCCCAGCCTGGTATCAGCAACAGCGTATCAGTAGTGTTATGGCGTTATGTCACATTGGTAGATAAAGGGAGATCAGAGGACCAGGTCTGCCTCGAGTAATAGATAAGACTAGTTCCCAGGTTTAGACCTGTATTTTACAACAGCTGTCTTACTAAGAACCACTGTCACCTTACACCAGGGGGAATAGCCATAAATCACTGTCTATATGTACGTGGATACAATGAGTTCTTCTCAAACCAACCCCGGAGCCCATGTCATGGAGAAAATCATGGAAGATGTAGGTGTAAATGATGTAAAATCGTTGTGTTGTAGCCAAATGACTCTGAACCACTTAGACGGTTATTGACAGTGCTTTTCTGCATTTTCTTTTTGCTGTTGCTTAGGGTAGATTGCCACTAGGGTCTTGGATCTAGAGGATATACTATCACAGATTTGGCTACATGTATATGCCTTTTAAACCAAACTACACTCACCTTCAATATTCCTTTATTTTGGTAATATCCCATATTATTGCTGCTCTGAAATACCAACTACCCAAACCCATTCACCAATTAACATGTTTCTATACTTGGCAGATGCGGCAGTTTGTAGCACTACAGGATTACGATGCCCAACAAGAGGGGGACCTTGGCTTTAGTGCTGGAGACATCCTCACCATAACTAATGCAAGGTGAGTTTTTGTAAATATACTCTCACAGAATTCCACATTATACTATCATAAATACCGGTAGATGAACTAGCATAAAGAAAGTTGAAGTAAAGTACATACCCTAGGCGCAGAATATCCAATGCTAAGTAATGTGATATCAGTAACCCACAACATAGTTTCACCAAGTAGGTACTATTAAATCGGATTATTGTATTGCTGCATATATTTCCCCATTAAACATAATACAATTTACATTTCACTTTTTATTTGTACTCATTCTTACAGAGAGGACGGATGGTTGGTGGCCAAAGACACGGAGGGTAACACGGGTCTGGTACCGAGTAACTTTCTCAAGGTAAGTTAGGTATTTCTTATAAACCAAACTTAATATTTCCTGGAGCACATAAGTATACATGTACTACGGTATGACACCGGAAAGTCAGACCTTGAGGTTTAAAGCATTAAATGATGAATGAATGAAGATTTAGATAGTTAATCGATTCTTGTTAGCGCGGCGACTAGTGAGTACTACTCGTGAGATGAGTAGACTAGTGTATGGTTCACAGTCGCCACGGTGTAAGGGATAGGGAGGCCTTGCGGTCTATTTTTGTTTGTGGCTCCTCTGCTATGGACTATTCCTGCTCACTATTCTAATGTAATAACAACAGTGTGTGTACTTTACTTATCAGTGAAGGAATTTTCAGAATATATCTCATACTTTTGATTTTATTCGCAGATAAGACATTTCATCATTTGGAGCCCTATGGCAGATTAGCATTAGAGCATTTTAAGATTCAGAAATGCATCCCTGTAGCCTTTGTTTTAGAATTGTTTATTTTGAAACTACTATATATATGTAGTACAGGTTTTATCTCAGTGGGTTATGGTACAATTAGATCATATTTTCTGTATTTGAACAAAGTATTCACTGTCAAAGATCTCTATGGAGAAATCAGTGCTAAAGTGTGTGTTGCCATATGTGCATTTTTGTAAATCAGAGGAGGTTGAAGTGTAAGGCCACCTTGTGGAACTGCTACATTCTTTTCTGTGTAAAATTTTTAGTTTACATTGAAATAATGCTATCTCAGAATATGTATCTACTATTGGTGATGAAAGATTAATTTGATTACTACTTTCATTATATAAACGATTTTGTGGAACACTGAAAACATGTATGTACACTGAGGTACTTACACTGTGCTCCCCCTCTACAGAAAGGTGGAGTGATCTGGCCGGTTTGCTGACCACTGGCCCGTGACGAGGTACAGACTATTACAAGTGATTGGCAGTTGGGTGTGTGTGTGTGTGGGGGGGGGGGGGCTAGGAGGCAGAGCAGGCTCCTGGCAATCTGAGACAGTGTACACTCATAATGACACACCTGTTGACTATGGCATTGAACATTGAATAAGACAGGTCCCTGTGGCAGCTGAGTGAGGTGCATGCAGAATGGACAGTCTACAGACTATTAGTACTTAGCTGCAGTGGGTAGTTCAGGTTGAATTTGTGCTATATACTACCAAAAGCCCAGATGATAGTATGCCCTATCTGTCTCACCAACTGAAACTAGACACAGGATTACAAGTCGCCGCGCCATGTCTCACAGGACTATTCTCTACTATTGTATTAAAATCTACAACACTATGGTTTTATTTTTCAATATTTCTTTCCTTACAAAAATAATTTCGAGATATTTGGTCCTGCCTAAATCAATCCACACCTGCAAAATAAAAAAAAATAGCAGGATCGAATGGCCTGCATGATGAAAAGTGTTTCGTATAGACTGCTCCAGCACATGGTACATCCACAGTTACCGTAATCTCCCGCGTATAAAGCGCAGCCCGCATATAAGGCGCACCCCCAACTCATGGAGACCTGTCCCACGTATAAGGCGCACCCCTAAGGGCAAATTTTTGTTAATTTAGTACTGTTCTATAGTAAAAATACCCCCCCTATAAGGCGCACCCCAAATTCAAGGCAATGTCCTTCCCATGTATAAGACCCAGCGGCATTTTGTTTGGCGTATAAGACGCGCCTTATACGCGGGAGATTACGATAGGCTCGTTCCTATGGTGAAAATGCACTATTGTTATCCTGAATAATGGTCACCCTGGAGATCGCTGTTGACGATGAAAGTTGTCTTCAGGAGGCTAGTATGGCAACTGCACCAGTAATCACAAGATAGTGTCAAGGTGCAGACGATTTCTTCTGTAAGATTTAATCTACTTTTTTTACAACAACTCCAATGTATTAAGTGAAACATCTTGTCTTTACCTTTGTTACACTCTAATGCCTATACTTGTGTTCTGCCAGGTTTACAGCCAATATGATGCAGACCAGGACGAAGAAGGTACATTATTTCTTTTCTTGTTATGAGAGTACTAAACTACTGTAGATTGTAATACCTCATGCATAAGGTGCACCCAGAGTTCAGCTGAATCATCTTATACGGGGCAGTTAGAGCTTAATTCTAAGCATTTTACCGTAATATCCCGTGTATAAGGCGCATCAGAATCCACTTTTCTTTTATTATTGCAGAGGAGGATTCTGACGAAGAAACCGATCCAAAAACACCCAGAAGGTTAGAGGTTAAACAATTATCTTTCTGTAAAATGAAACATATAGACATTGATCTCTTCAATATTATAAATAGTATATAATGGGTATTTTAGTCCAAGAATTTCAGGTTTTTACCTGGAATGAAATAACGCAAAGCTGAATATTGCAGTGGTGACTGTGACTGTACGATTATCACTATTCTTAAATTTTGGATCGTCAAACGTGTGCCTCCATAGCTGAAACTGGTAAAATCCAATATGGCTGCCAAATGATCAGAAATCCACCCCCATATCAACGATATTACTGCTAGAAATGTTTTAACCTCACCTACACCTAACTTCCTAAATTGGGTCCAAGGAAACCACTGGTGTCCTAGAGTTGTTGCTAGGACAAGCTTTTGCTTGGTTATATGTTACCAAATAAAATATCTTGACATTACCGGAATGCGATGAAGGACAAACATGTAAAAAAAGAAAATCTTGCATGAATAAAATTAGATGACTTTTTTTTACACAAAAGAAACAAACAACAAAAATCTTTCAGTCGCATAGCAAACCTTGATCTTGCAAGAGAACCCAGCAGTCAAATTGTGATTGATGATGAACTGATGTTTGAGAAGGTACTAAGGTGACCAGCTTAGCTTCCAAGGAGTACTCTTGAGTGGTTCTTAAGGGTCAAAGGTAGGACTGTCGTGCAAGGAGAAGGATTCCCAGTCACAAGAGCCACCAAGAGATGGGATCTGCAGATATGGTGAAGGCGGCAGAAAGACAACTGCAACTATAGGAGATATGATGTAAACAATGTATACGTGCAACATGGATGTAACTGCCCTTGTCTCTGTAGAAGCTTGCCCAAGACCCATCCACCACCCTGCCCACTTTGGGTAATCGTGGTATGGACGAAAAGGGAAAAAGGGTCATGTTTTCATGAGACTAATCCCTATGTTAATCTCCATGCGACATATTAATACAGCACAGTTTGGCTGGATGATATCAGTCGCCTTTGATGAATTGCTAGAGATTCTGGATTTATTAAGATCTAGAGCGATGGGAGACACACTAACATCAGTGTTGGCTACTCTCCCACAAATGTCACCCTCCACATCCCCCACCACCCAACATCACCTCACACATCTCACATGTAGATGCAGGAATCATCAAGTCCTTCAAGTACTTTTGCCAGAAGTAACTACACCACATGTATTGGGGATTATGAGTCACAGTATCTGAAGAGGGAACTGTGTTTTCTAAAGGGTGCCTGGTCATAAGTGATCAGAAGCACGACCTTCTTATGGAGGCTAGACTACCAGTATTTATGTTTACGGTGAGCAGTCACACTTACCATTTTATTCAAGGGGTTAAGCTAAATACAATAACTCACTGCATTCTAAATGCGTGCATCTATCAGTACCAGCAACTGAGATGATATGGTAGTGGCTACAAGGATTAGGAATAGTTGTGGTCTTAGGAATTACAATCACTTTGCTATGATGAATGATCTGTATTACATGATCTACATGTGCCTGTACACAGGAGTCTTTCATGCTTATCTTAAGCAAAACTAATGTAGCTAGGCAACCACACAATCTAGCTATATTTTACTTCCTTTATTCATATATATATATATATATATATATATATATATATATATATATATATATATATATATATATATATATAATGTGTTTAAGGGAGCTCTATGCAAGGTTACATCAGTACGCTATGTTATAGAGAGGAGACCTTGCAGGGAGAGACCCACAAGCCTAGCTTTAGGCCTGGTGGCTGTGCACAATTTCTGTTGCTAGGCAACCACACAACCTAGCAAGTGTATTCTCTGGAGCTAATTTAAAGGGAATTGGAACCATCAAATATATTTCAACACATATTTATTCAATACAAAGTGATTTTTACTCTATTGGTGGCCATGTTGAATTCTAGCCATTTTCAGTGTTACCATAAAATCTTATGTTGTTAAAACGTCTTTCGATTTAATCAGCATACATTCTAACATATTAGTCAGCCCAATAAGCCTGTCATGCAGTTCTACTAGGCGATCTATTTGTGGACAGGGTACCCCCCACACATACACTTAGGGGATCAAACAAAACGTCCCAGGCACCTTGTGGGGAACAGGGGTTGATTCATTCTATATCATACACCAGATATAATTATCCTCTATGAATGAATGACTATCAGATCATTGGATACTCAAATCCTTATGATAATCAAATGATTTGGTAGCAGTGACACCATGGTATTTTTAGGTAGAATTCAGAGATCTTTTTCTAATATTGGGCTCCTCTTGTTAGTGCCATGGTCTCGACACAGTGTTTAAGTTTTAGCTGAATCAACCCCTTAGACATCAGGCATGACCCTACACTGGGACTGTTTGATCCGCACTCAATGGCCAATCACCCATGAAAAGAAACTGCGCACAACCCTTATTGCTAAATATGTAGCACGTAAAAACATCCATTTGCATTAAAATGTGTGGAAATGAAACGGCACCTTATTGGCTCAATGCAGTGTCTTAATAGCCAGGGCCAATATCAAACATGCTGAGTTGTCCTCATCAAGAAAAGCTACACATTGTCTCAGATTATTCACAGAGGTTCAGCCTGTAGGAATCATATTAGCAATTGAGTAAGATATGGGAAAAAGGTTAAGTTTTATGCTAGTATCTGGGGTGCATTGACACTTTTCAGTGAAACTTTGTCTTTTCTAACTTCCATCTCCCAGACCCTCTGCTGCACTCAATTGAATTCTAAACATAAATTATGCTTGTGTCATGGATAATGAGCAAAACTGGTTGTGCTTGTCCAGATGGTCAATGTTAACATCTTGATTCTTATTCATACAACAACTAGCCTGGTCAAAACCCTAAGGGACAAAGAAATAATGTTGTTTCACTGACAGGTGTGGGGGGGGGGGCGTGGTGAGCTCTCTCAGCCCATGGCCTACGGGTTAATTTGGTTGTTCCTGATCCCTCTATCCAGACATGTTTCTGTGACTCCAAAGTAGTCACAGCCTCTCCCACATAAGCTCCTTGTGATAAAAGTCAGAACTCTTGAACCAGCACTATTCCCCAAGTTTTTAAAACGTTTATATTCCATCCTTGCAGCTTGAGTACCGTCAGTATATGCATACCAGGAATAACCAGGTCAGTCCACAGACCTCTAAATTGAAGCATATGTTGGGTAACATACATCCCACGCACTAAGTACATAGGGGCTTGGGTGAATGGTAGAGGTAGTCAATAAATATCTTAGATGCCACTCGACAGGCAAGACAGGTTAACACATACAAACCTGCTCACTTGTGTATATTGGCTCAGTGAGTTTCACTATAGCTTGTAGTATCATAATGATATAATAATATTTATGATTTATCTCAAGATGGGCTTATTCACCCACAGTCGTGAATTCATGACTTATATAAGAAGGGGATATTGTCGCGTGTCTGGTTTTCGGTATGGATACAACATTCTCCTCATCCACCAGGAACTCTACTACGGATAAGTCACCAAAACACAGCAAAAAGTCAAAGGTAACAAAGACCAAGGCAAAGAAACCAGAGAACAAGAAACAAAATGACATCAAGTGCAAGAATGAAGAAACCCTGAAGAAGGCCAAACAAAAAGCAGAGAAAAAAAGCTACAGCACACACCCTGGTACCAATGACTACCAACCACCAATCCTACAGGGACCACAAACTGTCCCTTCTGTATCTGTGCTGATTGATCTGTATCACATCGTAAGGAAAATTAACAAACCAGTAGGTTTGGCCATGCGTAAAGAGATGGTTAAACAAGGGATGTTTAAGTAAAATCTGACATGTAAAAATTCTAGTTTATGCAAGCTTATAAATAACTACCGGTACTTGTTCTCATTAGAATCTCAGAATGAATATATATTGTTTGTCGGTTTGACTCTGGAATATGTTTTACGATATACACTCACATTTTATATATATATCTAGAGATCACTTGAACTATTACTATACAAGAATAAGACAATTCGGTCAATTCTATTGATCACTCAAACAATCCAAGCAGAATTGGTTTCTGGAAAGGAATTTGTACTAAAAAGGTATTTGCAACTGAAGTCCACATTGAGCTAGAGATCCACTGCTTTGTTTTGCTTTGCCTTTGCTCTGCTCCCCCATTCCCCAAATTTTCAATAGTTTGAATGTGTGTCAAGTGTGGTATAAGCGAGATATACACCATGTTTGGTCAGTGTAGCCAGCATAGCTGTATCACCATTCAATAGAAAACCCAACATACTGGTAAAATCGCTGCCGGGCCAGTTGAAATTCTCAGACTGCCAAAACAGATGTCTGGCTGTTGCTATCTATGGGTTGCAAACCAGACCTTTGTAAAGCTTAAGGGTTTACAACTTAAAATAACACCTACAGGACCTAATGGCCTGTGTGGGGAAAAACCTTATTTAGACTTGTCAAATTTGATATCATATACTAAACAATTACAATGTACAAGAGATGATATGTGTTATGTGAAGAGCGATCCTGTGATATTATGAAGAAGTCGACTTTTTTATCCACTATAACTTTTATTATACATTATCTCATGTAGTTGACTATACAACAATGTAAAAATGTATCATGTATTTGAACTTCTAAATGTGGATGAATAAATATTATGAAACTCAAAAAGGATCCCCCAGATGATTGGGATGCACCATATACGCGGGTTATTGTACAATACCTTTTGAGATACAGGCATGTTTGAAATTGCTCATGTTCAATAAGGTGTACTTGGGTTGCTAAGCAGTCATACTTATGGTGGTGATGTTATTTAGCAACTGGGGGTCAGATGGGGCTGTGTACAAATGACATCATGCATTTTTGGACCATTTTTGACCCCCCCCTCCACCCTCCTGCATGACGTCATTTGTACACAGCCCCTCTTAACAACACAGCATCAACATGGATTACTTGCAGTGGTTAAGTAGGATTGGTTATACATGTACATGTTGTATATAGAATTTCATTAATGGTACCCCGTTGTTGGAAGTTGTAGATGGTTGCTTTAAAGGCAGATTGATATGTAAAACTACTGCTACAAAGCAACTGCTCGTCTTATTTACAAACCAAGTACACTAGTAATTTCCTAGGACTCAATTTAGAGGGGGGGGGGCTAGGTCATGGGAAAACATTTCTATATGGAAGATAGATATATGATCATTTGGTAGCCATGTTGGATTTTGCCCATGTTTCAATGGAAGCACACACAGGAGGATCCAGGACTTTTCAGAGGTGAAACTTGATATAAAGCGAACTCTTTCTTAAAATTTCAGTGGTGAGCTTTGCGGTATTTTATTCTGGGTTTGGCCCAAAATTCCCCCATAATATTCCTGGGCTATGTACTACTAGAGACTCAATTATAGGAACTCCTGTAGGGGATATATATATATATATATATATATATATATATATATATATATATATATATATATATATATATATATATATAGCCTATACATCAAAGTTAAAACTGACAGTTAGAAATTGTGTTGATGTTCTGAGAAAAGTGTCTTAATATTTTGCATGGACATGGATGTTTTCATCATTTTGACAAATGGGCTGTTTCCCTGGAAAAAAATTTGATATCAACTGCTGGATCATTATGCAGTGTTCTTGTACATTTCAATGATTTGTGAAAATGATGAAAATAACCGTTTCTTCATTGCCAGTAGTGCATGTAATATAAAGAAGGTAAAATGGAAAGATGTCGCTCTATCAAAAGGAATTCCCTACTGTAAAAAGAATACAGACATAAGTCAGCTAGTAATATGTCACCTACTCTTTCAGACTGGATTAATATACAATGCTGCCCAACATCATGCTGTATTATCTTATCTTCACTTCATAACAATTTTCCCACCCTGTCCTATATTCCTATTCCATATATGAATCCAAATGTTGGCAAATCTAACTATTGTCCATTTTATAGTCTTTTACAAAAAAAGAAACATCTTTCAATTTATTACGCTGTAGTGATAAGTCAAAAGTAGTTAAACCTGTCAAGTGTGGTTATGAATGCATCTCATGACTTTATCTCCTTTTTTTTGCAATGTAACTGTTCAAGATGACCAAAACAGCTCAATTTCTTCTCGCGTGATTTCAGGATTCCTCAACGGCGAAAGGTATCAAAATTATTGAGAAATCAAATGTTAAACTGGTTTTGGAAGGACCTAACATGCCATAACCATAACACATAGGAAAACTGATTGGCGTCCTCACTTGTAGTGAGAACCCAACACATTGTCACCCCAACACCTACCCAACACCCACCTCCCATAGGGTACACTATGCATATAGAGGCCCACGTCCAGACACTACAACCCACCTATTAGAACCATCTTTTTTTAAAATCGTTTTCTTTGTCTATGTGTGGGGACAAATGTTGTTATACACCAATACGGGGTTTCCCTTTTTTAAATCAGAAATGAAAGCATTGTTGATGTTCTTGTTAGAAATGCGCATCACGATTGTTTTTTTTCCATTGCTGAGAGAGTCTCCTTTTTTCTGAACTAATTTAACCACTCAATCTACAATACATCTCCTTTCATTTCCCAGTTGTCGCGTTGTTACTGCTGTTGTCTGCTTCTTTGACTGCTTCTCTGTTCCTATCTTTTCAATCTTTCACAGTAATATAATGTTTTGCTTTGCAATGTTCATAACGTTTTCTGTTACTTCTAAAACCTTTTGTAGTGGGCGACTATTGTGGAAAAATATCAAGCGAGCTGTCAAAGAGGTATGAATTCCATTTCAATTGTATACATAATGGGTATTGCCCTTTTTCCAACATGCACATAAGTAAATGCTGATGCATATAAGAATGCATAGAATATTCAGTAGTCTATGCTCTAGCTCTCATGGTTTACCCTCTTAAAGAATGTTTATTCACTTGGATATCGGAAAAGGAGGGTGCACACCCCCATCCCCTGCTTAAAAGAGGGAAAATACATAGAACTGAAATAAACCCGCCACTGGGGAGTTTAAGATGACGATGTGTATAGGAACTCGTACGCCTAGAGCGACGTCGAAGGACGGGTCACACCTTGTACATAGTACAAGGAAGCAAATTTCAAACTCTCTACAGCTACAGGTGTGCAAATTCGGAAATGAGAGATCGGTACTCTTCTTCCTCAGGGTAAAGATAAAGGAATTTTAATCCAGTCAAACAGTTATCATGTGTCAAGCTGACACCATAGGCATAGACAACCCAACTCATCTATATAACACGTCGCAGGTCCTATTAAAGGAGATTTGGTTCTATTTCCTTTCCGAGTCAAATCAATCCAGATTGGTTGATTGGCTACACCAAGACTACACTGAAAAAAAGAACACAGGAAAAAGGACACCTATTGGTATTTTCCCTAACGGCACATTTATATCAATGGTTTTCTTTTGATTCTACCATGTGTCGCAGATACAATCCTGGATATATCGTATTACATTACATAATTTTCAAGGTGAATTTTGTTAATATCAATTTTCTGTTTTATCTCGACCCTTGTGTAACAGAAATGAATGAAATGTAAAAATATGTGTCCCTGATATTGAAGTTGAAATCATTTATGAATACTAACTTTGGATGACTTTCTCCTTTTACACACAGACCAGTGTCACAGATGTGCTTCATGCCATGGGTTCACTCCCTGCAGGGTTTAGAGAGGCTACTCTAGGCAAGATGGCTACTAAGGGTTAGTGGCCATTCTGCATTATGATATAAATGTCGATCTTTTATAATCTAAAGACACGATTATGTTTACTCACTTATGAATAGAGAATATGTATGTTTATGAAGATAGTTTGCAGGCGTATCTGGAAATTACTAATGAATTAATGTTGAACAGATCTTTACTTCTTTTCTCGATTGTCGAATGTGTATGAATGGTGTGTGAGTACCGTAGTATTGCCGTTTGATAGTTCTGGATTACACAGAGGTTTTCCTTTACCATGCATCTTCATACTCTGACAGATGCCTACACCATGAAGAACTACCTGGCACCCAAACTGAGTCCGTCCTGTGTCTCCTTCAGGGACCTCTTCTTTGACGCATCTACGAACAAGGTATTTTCTTCTACTAGATAGATGACTCCATTGTACATGTTTGCTAGTCATTGTCTCCTCTCATCTCAAAATGAATTTTAGGTACGGTAATACCCCTGTGTATAAGGGGTGGCTTAACGCAAGGAAGGATTCCCGTTGCGCCGTATTGACGCAGCCAAGGCTTAAACCTGGGGTGCACCTTTTACACGAAGTATTGCAGTAGCGATTATTTCATATGATAAATACTTCTATTACATCTGCTTTGGAATATCTTGATATGATATGATATGTTGATATTTTCCTATACTTTTAGATCCGTGCCCGGAGTGTTCGTGTTCAAAGGATCGTTACTGTAATGGTATGTCGGCAGATTCCTCTCCCAGGAACAGGTAGGATATAGAAGTCATTTCTCAGTTTTTGTTGTTGTTTTGTAATAGCAAATAAATTATGCTAGCTTCTTTTCTTCGAACGAGGCATTTATTCATGGCTAGATTTGGAATGGCATTAACTTCTGAAATTATCATTGAAAAGGTAAAATAGAATATAAATACACCTTCTTTTTTTTTAAATATGACGACTTTTGCTTCTCACCCATTCTTAGTCCATGTATTCTCTACGAAGTATTTTATACACAGTAAATTATTGCCTGGTCAGACAAGTCATATGATTAAAACACTTCCAACGTTTAACATAGTAACGATTGCGATTTGTTATGCATGAGAATATATGTATTACGTCCTCTCAAAGTCGTAAAATTTTTAATGCTTTATGTTCTTGCTGTTGTTCCAGTATTGTTTTAGAAGATACTTTTCTGACATGTCTAATTGGGCCTTTAGTCTAGTATTCCATGTAAACTATTATGCTTCATTAGATACCATTCCCACTGTTATTACGCCCCCACTCTATCATATAGGGACTGCATCTTAATTGTGGCTAGGTTCTACTGGTATTCTATCAAATATTTTATTTTTCTGATATTAGCCCAATCTGTGCTGCGGCATGCATGCTCTCTAATTCTGCTTGATATTACGGTCTATTTTTGTTTCTTTGTTACTTTTTCATGGTGACTTCTAACAGCTGCGGGTATGTATCACAACTTTCTAAATTATTGGACTGTTTATGATATTTCAAGTTACAAGCATGTAATTGTGTCGCTCTTCATCATCAGCCTTTTTTCTTCTTCTTTTGGCTACTATGGTATGCATCTGTATATTGGCTTAAGCATGTGGTACCATATCGTCTATTTATCAGAAACGTACTATAACACCAATGATGAATGTTTGCATGATTCTGTTGATGAATTTTTATTCTAAGGTCAATGGGTGTGAGATTACTCACTGCGGGGTAATCATGTGTGGAGTCATTAAATGTCGAGTGATTGCATTTGCATGTGAGCAAATGAAATATGAATTGATTAATTGCATGCAAAGAATATTTGAAGTGGGATAATTTTTGTATCATAATTACATATAAGTTCATTTTGACTGCCATAACTGTACGCAGAATTATGGAGAAAAAAAGTAGTGAAATATGGAATGATTAGGTTGAGTAGTTTAGTGTAAATGGCTGTATTGCCCTTATCTGTTTGCGTGCTGGATGTCACGGTTAATGTCTTGACAATCGAGCAAGCTTTGAGCTTCCTATGAAATTATTATTATTATGAAATATCTTAGTGATTTTATGTTTTTGCTGTATTTCAGGAGTTGAAGTACTAAGCCGTCATTTACGAGCCTGTCTGTTTGATGGAAAAAATGTAAGTCTGTACATGTTTATAGCTGATCACAAAGTCCCTACTCACAAAATATTAGTGTCTATTCTAGATATAAAATTGGCTTTCACTTTATACTGTTATAAAAGGAGTTAGATCAAAATCAGATACCTCTATTTTCTTGAGATATCTGACTGAATTATATGAAAAAGTACAGCAGTGGTGGAGTAGCTGAAAATAGTGTAGGGATAAGCTGTATTATAGTTGTTGTTGTTTTTTCACTTTGATCTATAGTTCCATCCAGAAATAGTGTGTGGGGTGCATACCCCACATCCACCATGGCTTTGCCGCCCCTTTGTTCTAAATACCGGGTAGTGAATTTTCCTCTCATTCTTGGTCAGAGAGCAGCATCTCTGCTAAACATTTATGTATACCTGTTCAAGTATTGACACTGCAGAAAGATTAAATCTATAGTTCCACTGTTTATTTATTCTATTATACAGTTACAATCCTGTTACAGGTGCTGAGTAATATTCACACGATCAGAATCCAGGGGTTGGACAAGACCCAGAACACGTGGAACTTTAACACTAAGGTACAACAAGCTTTAAAAGTAGGCTTACCGTAGCCGGGAAGCACTTACCAAACTACCACCTTGATGAATGATATTGCCTTAACATTTGTATCTTAATGAAAGTAAATGGACCCATCAAGTAATTTTAGTTACCTACTAAAAGTAATTTTTAGTAATTTATGCTCACTTTCTTCGATTAGCGTACCTGGGTCACATATTATTGTCTTCAGTCTTGGCATAGTGATGTATTTGCTCAAGTATATTTGTTTTTGTATGTGAGAGAAAAAATGCCTTGATTAGTTAGAATCATGTATGATTTAATCCCTTAGGCTACAGAAACCATGAAGACGCTGGAATTTGCTGATTTCTTCATCCGAACAAATTCCTCGGAAGGCAACATAGGCAAGTCTATTAGATCCATTATCATTTTTCTCTATTGAGATACATTTTAAGTGTTTAAATAATTTATTCAGGTGGGACTCGAGATTTGGGAGCCTTCTTGTCAATTCTAAAAATAACTTCTTATACCCATGTTTTGGGAGTCATCTTACAAGACTGCCTAGTTACCCACTGTTATGTATAGAATTCTAAAGTTGTCAAGGAGCCTGAAAAGGATCCTTTGGGCAAATCAGTCCCATTGAGTTCTACAAATAAATTAGCCTTGACAAAGACTTGAAAAAGTCGAAACATGTCGGCACAGTTAATTTTCATGTTTCAGTGAATCTCTCATTAGGATTAATACGAGCACATAGTGAGGTGGTTTTGGGAATATTTACTACTCTTCAATATTTTGATATATACCCTCAGCATTCCCGAGTGGGATCCCACCTTCGCTACCGCCAAGAAAAGCCCAAGGTTTAGTGAGCAACGCCCTTCACCGGGCCCAAAAAAACCCTCCAAAAACATGTCTCACACGAATTCAAGAAATGGATCACCTACGGGAACATGTGGTCACACACCAACAGGCGGCCCTTCTAGCTCTTGTAGTGATATATCCTTTGTAACACCCACTGAAAATGAAAGAAAAAGAACCAGGGTAGAATTTGAAACCAACGACAACGACTTTACTGACGGCCAAGGTCAAGGCTGCGGTCGCGGCCGAGGTCGAGGCCGTAGTCGGGGACGCGGACGCGGTCGTCAAGGCTACGCCACAAACATGGCAACCGAAGACGCGGAGCGCAGAAGGCTCCCGCGCCAACAACCCACCAACCCCCGCCTGATTCAAATCCTTAATAACACCAACCGTGTATGGTACAAGACCTTGAAAAAACTAGCCCTGGGTATTACCAAAGCCTCCCATCATACAAATTTCCTCCAAACACATTTGGAGAAGCACACATGCCCGAAAGGGCTGATTGTGAACGTCAACGCTCAAATCCCAGATATCACCGCTGAATTCTCCATTTCCTGGGAGACAGCTCATTGTGAGTTTAGCACAGAGCTAACCAAGATCCTTAAAAAATTCTGGGTTGATCGGGAGAGTAAATTACGGTCTGAGTACGACGATACAGTGGAGAGAGTACGAGCATCATGCTCCCCAGAACACTGCCAGATCCTACTGGAGGCCGTCCAGGAGGAACAGAACCAATTAGCCAAGGAGCTCCTAGAAAGGGCAGAAGGAAAAATAGGCACTACCGGAAATTTGATAACTCCAACAACAACTCCGACACAATAGTGAATTTGTCCAAACATCAGCTAACAAATGATGAGATATCATTGCTATCCAAAGGGTTAAGCTACATACCTACTCCCAAGGATCCCCATCCAGCGCACACCCTACAAGATTGTCTCACTTTCACTAGGAAAATTCGCCTCACAGAATTCTTCAAAGATGAAGACAGACCACAAGCTCAATCTAACCTTAGACCAGATCTTCCACCTAAAACCTGGACCCCAATGTCGGGGAAAAATCAATTCGTGGACTGCTTCACCACCACAGTCATCCACCAGGTCTCTGCCCTGAATAAAACACATCACACCAAAGACAACCTCACCCCAGGAGAGAGATCAGCTTTAAAAGACCTGTCCCAGAATCAGGACATCATCATAAAATCAGCAGACAAGGGGGGTGCAGTGGTAATTCAAGACACCATAAATTACGAGACAGAGTGCCTCAGACAACTAGAAAATCCTACCTTTTATGAAGAGGTCCCAAGAGACTACACAGATCGATTTAACATCAAGTTACATCAACAGTTGAATATCCTAGAAACCTGTGGCCACATCACCAAAAAGGAAAAGTTGGCGCTCTCCATCCAGAATCCCAGAACACCCATCTTCTACACATTACCGAAAATACATAAAGTCAACGTACCAGGACGCCCAATAGTGTCAGCCTGTAATGGACCAACAGAAAAAATCAGTTCCTATGTGGATAAGATTATTAAGCCCCTGGCCCAAGCACTACCAAGTTATATCAAGGATACCACAGATTTTATAAACCACATCGAAGCCCTACCCACATTGGACCCAGATGATATACTGATGACCATAGACGTCTCAGCACTCTACACTTCCATCCCACACAGTGAAGGCATTAAAGCCGCCGTGGAATATCTCAACAGTAGAGTTGTACAAGACCCTCACACCTTCATCATTGCTAAGATGATTCACATCATTCTCACCTCCAATGCATTCCGCTTTAAAGATCGATTTTTCATCCAAATTCACGGTACTGCTATGGGCACACGTATGGCACCTAACTATGCCAATCTTTTCATGGGATCTCTTGAAAAGAAAATCCTCCAACAGTCACCCATCAAACCTAAAGCCTGGTTACGATTCATTGACGACATCTTTTGTATAATCCCTGGAGAAGATGCTGCCAGAGAATTCATGGAGTACATAAACCACATCATTCTCACCTCCAATGCATTCCGCTTTAAAGATCGATTCTTCATCCAAATTCACGGTACTGCTATGGGCACACGTATGGCACCTAACTATGCCAATCTTTTCATGGGATCTCTTGAAAAGAAAATCCTCCAACAGTCACCCATCAAACCTAAAGCCTGGTTACGATTCATTGACGACATCTTTTGTATAATCCCTGGAGAAGATGCTGCCAGAGAATTCATGGAGTACATAAACCACATCCACGATACCATCAAGTTCACAGGGGAACACAGCTCAACTGAAGTCAACTTCTTGGACACTACCGTCTTCATCACCCCAGAAAGGAAACTGAGCACAAGACTCTTTGTGAAACCCACTGACGCCCACACCTACCTAAATTTTCATTCCTACCATCCCATGGCTTTAAAGAGATCCATCCCATTCTCCCAACTTCTGAGGTTGAAGAAGATAGATGCAAGGACAGAAGACTTCCAGAGAGACAGTCAGAAGATGCTGGCCACATTTCGTCGCCATGGTTACCCCAATAGGATCCTGAAGGTGGCATTAGCCAAGGCTAATGCTCTACAAAGAGAAGACCTACTTCACCCAAGGGAAAAGCAACAGTCAGAGGTAGTCACATACACTACAGAGTACAATCCCAAACACATGCCCATCCCAAAGGTCTTAAGGGAGAACACAGCTATCCTAACAGCAGACCCATCTAGGAATCACCGTCATCCACCTAGAATGCTGATAGCATACAAGAAATCGAGAAATCTAAAGAGTTCCCTCATGCACACCCCCCATCCACATGTTTCACTACCACCAGGATCCTACCGGTGTGGGAAATGCTCATTTTGCACCAGAGTGTTAACCCAATCAGTTGTCACCAGCCACACCAATGGACGCTCATACAGAGTTGTTGGACACAATGACTGCAATACCAATAATGTTATCTATGTCCTATCATGCACCAAGTGTGGCCAACAATATGTGGGCCAAACATCACAACTTTTGAAGAAACGCCTGGGCCAACACCTGAATGGGATCGATCCGGAATTGAGAAGAAACCCTACTACTCCTGTAGAAGAAACACCTGTCACTGAACACTTCAATACTACCACCGGCTGTGGTAAAACATCACTACGTGTCACCATTGTTGATAGCACTGCACAAACAACAGCCGCTATGCTACGCCTAGAAGAGTCATGGATACGTCTCTTGGCAACATGGCATCCCCATGGCATCAACGTCAAGACCCAGTAACGTCACGTCGTGATGACGTCACAAATACTCCAAGTAGACGTCTCGGTCAAGGATGGACTATACAGATCTATTGCAAACAGTGGGACTTCAAAGATAAGACATTACCCCAGGTAAAATTTAGAGTAGTCCCAGCTAGCCAGACAAGTGACAGCCCACCCCCACAGGAGTACATCAATGCGGTGTCGACCACCAATGCAGGTATTTTTAACCCCATACCTAAACCATCTTCAAAGAAAAAGCCCTACATACACCCAGCAGCCACTAGACTTCCCAGTGTTATCCCTGTTTTCAACACTGAACTCCAGGATTACATGAAAATAACACCTACCACCTCAAAAGCAGCGTCCCCTGTCATGAACACTGCCGACAAAGGCACACCCATATTACCATGGTCACCTGATATTTTAGCACCTATGAAAAAACTGAGTGCTAAAGAAAAAGACTTCCTCACCATAGACTATAATATGGCTTGTGACACTTTAGGCCTGAACCTTCAATCCACCACAGAGCCTAACACAATTGTTCAACCCTCCATGGCCAAACCACCATCATATGACATTTCATCGGGCTGTGATATTTTAGAGTGGGTAAATATCCCATGGCCAGACATGGAGTACCCCCCTGTATCGTTCAGTGAAGAAAAAGAACCCCCCATCACCTCCAGAGAGGATAGAAAGCTACTCACCTTCGATGACATTTGAAGCGATTTGTTATGAGACGTCTTAAAACAATGTGATATGATGAACTGTGGTAATAATATCACCCAGGGCAACCTGACTATGTCTTTTTCTCTATTGAGATACATTTTAAGTGTTTAAATAATTTATTCAGGTAGGACTCGAGATTTGGGAGCCTTCTTGTCAATTCTAAAAATAACTTCTTATACCCATGTTTTGGGAGTCATCTTACAAGACTGCCTAGTTACCCACTGTTATGTATAGAATTCTAAAGTTGTTAAGGAGCCTGAAAAGGATCCTTTGGGCAAATCAGTCCCATTGAGTTCTACAAATAAATTAGCCTTGACAAAGACTTGAAAAAGTCGAAACATGTCGGCACAGTTAATTTTCATGTTTCAGTGAATCTCTCATTAGGATTAATACGAGCACATAGTGAGGTGGTTTTGGGAATATTTACTACTCTTCATTATCATAATAGATTATGATCTAACTAAATTGTTACTTGAAGGAGACCTTGCGTATTGTCTTCACTTTAGCGTCAACCCCATCTCATATGTGCAATTTTAGCCTGTCGAGAGTACATATAGTGTAGTTTACAACTTAAGTACTGGTAGATAATGTATGCATTTTCTTTTCATTTGTCTGATATTATCCTTTGAATTTTCAGGGATACTCTTTGAGCTAGGACTGACATATATTCGTACGGTGAGTATAAGACTTCCATACATCCCCCATCTGGCTTCATACTGCTGTTCTTCATTGATTTATTGCACATGTCCAAATGTATGGCTTAAAATATTGAAGTATTTTCAGTATTCAGTTCTTATATATACCAAGTATATAATTAATGATCAAGACTACATATTGCTGTTTGAATTTAATTGAGTAAACAACTAAATATAAACTACCGTATTCTCCCGCGTAGAAGACGCGCTGCGCGTATAGGACGCACCCCAAACTCAGCACATGCATTTTCGCGTATAAGACGCACCTCTTAGGGGTGATTTTTGTCAATCCAGTACTGTTCTATAGTAAAATTACCCATCGTATAAGACACACCCCCAACTTCAGAAAATCCTATAAGACGCACCAGCATTTTGTTTGGCGTAGAGGACGCGTCTTATACGCGGGAGTTTACGGTATGTAAAAAGCGGTGTTACGTCACACTAAAAATAGTTCAGTTGGTTTATGTATCGCACTTTCCATAATTTCGGAAATTCAAATTGTTATTCTTTTGAAAAAAATCTTGTCTACGGATTTCACATGGCATACATTTTATCTGATAGAGTACTGGACAGGAAGGCGAGTTTAGCTGTGGCTGGGTACACATGCCCCTGTTTGATTCAAATGGAGCACCAGCACAAAACAAGTAAGGGTTCCTTTTACTACTGTTTTCTTATCGATACTCATAGGCAATTGGCCTGTAAACTGTAATAACTATGAATGGGAAATAGGGCCATATCATAGGGCAATGTGAAATGACCTTCACATGTTGTTTAATTCATAGGGCTATGTGAAATGACCTTTACATAGTGTTTAATTCATAGGGCTATGTGAAATGACCTTCACATGGTGTTTAATTCATAGGGCTATGTGAAATGACCTTCACATGGTGTTTAATTCATAGGGCTATGTGAAATGACCTTCACATGGTGTTTAATTCATAGGGCAATGTGAAATGACCTTCACATGGTGTTTAATTCATAGGGCAATGTGAAATGACCTTCACATGTTGTTTAATTCATAGGGCAATATGAAATGACCTTCACATGGTGTTTAATTCATTGAATTTGCTGAGGATTGCAATATAACCGAATTTATGGCTTGTAAACATTTTCCCGAAGTCAGCGGCCTATAATATACAACATATAGATTACATAAGAATTTACAATACCATTATGAAATGATTTATGGAAGTTGACCGGTGCAGGGCAATTTACTTTACCTAACATCAATCCTGCCATCTTTTTCTCAGGACATACGACCTGTTTGTGAATGGAGGCACCCCTTATGAGAAGGGAGTCGATGTGGACCCGTCTGTTGGTAGAAGAGGTATGCGATGTCTTTTTAATCTGCTAGCTGCCCAGGTACTCTGCAAATGAATGTTTGGTACTGTCCTGAACAAATATAATAAAATGTTAATCTGTGCATGCTAAACATTAACGAGGGAAAATGAAATAAGTTAATTTATTTTGTTATTTTAACAGAGTGGAAGGTACCCTGCCTACTCCACCCTCGTGTGTATTAATACATTACAATGTGTTAACATTGGGGGTAATATTTGGGTGATTTTTATTATCATCATCACAGTGGAAGTTTCGGTGTATTTCATTTTGGGATCCCTTTTTATAATCCCTCATTCGTCTATTCGTCCCTGGTTCGTGGAATATAATTTGGAGTGAATGGTGTCACGAATCTTTTTAGTATTGACTAAAGTTAACATTCTTATTGAACGTCGCCATTTTGCAGATAAAAACGGTAAGTCGGTGGGCAACGCTATGGCTTGATTTACCAATATTCTTGTATATATGTGTCCATTAAAATGACTAATCGACCCTCCGCCCGATTTGTATGATTGTTTTTGAAAAACTACCAATATGTTAAGTTTTGAAAGTTTTTATCACAAACTTCGACACTGCATAGATTTGACTAGAACTTGGTTCTAGACAGCTCCAAATTAGTAACATTTCTTTTCAGAACTTTCTTAAATTGTTCCACATAAAAAAAAAGATATTCATAATTTACCATTGCGAGATTCCACATGAAATAAATTGTGTCATCACTAGTTCTCACAGTACGAGTTTCAACAAGAATAGAAAGAAAAAGGAACACAGAATGGAAAGGCGTCCAGGAAAGTAGTAATGCTTGTAACATTGTAATGTGCCCTAAATCCCTGTCTAGGCGGCGGCTTATAGACCAATTCAGAGACCTACCGCTACTTTGCCTTAAGGAGCCTTCCAGAACTAAACCACCTACATCCCTTTGCCCCTGACTTCATATGCAATCAGATACTAACTAACAATCTTCTTATACGTTGAATCCAAATATCTAATGCTGGATGATTAGGCCTACGCGGAATTATGACAGATGTTTAATTTGTACAAAATAAAGAGTTTCCTGCATGCACATACTTTTTTTCTGCTTGCTAACTACCCCGGACCAGTAATTCAATATCATGTTCAACCAAAAGGATTCCACATTGTGATAATACCATTATTGCTTGTGATACTTCAACCTATGAGGTAGCTACTACGGTACACCCGAGATTTCACTCAGACCAAATGAATTCATTTGGTCTGAAGGAAGGAAGTATAAAGTTATATATTTACTTGAATCCCTTGCCATCAATGAATGAGTCAGTGAGATCCACAAGATAGGTTAATATCTATAGGATAAGGTTTCTTGGGGTTATGCGTTATGTACTTTTTCAAAAGTATCGGTAAGATAGACAGGACAATTTGATAGTATGTGGATGTTATTATGAGATGCAGTGTAATGTTCGTATCGTCTTTCTTACCAATCGTGTTCATACTTCCCCTTTTGTTCTTTATCCAACTAACAGACAGCGCGCAGCCTATGGGTTTGAGCGGTTTGTAAAAAATGAAAAATCATAGAATCATAGAAAAAGCACCAACCCAGACTAGTGCCATTCCTCTTCCAAATCATATATCAAAACTGTTCTTGGTTTAGATGTTCAGGTATTCTTTTTACAAAACAAGGAAAAAAATCTGTCTATTTTGTTCGTACTTCTGATTTGATCAAATTTGATTGGAATGGTCTATGTCTGTGATTATACACATTGTCTATTATAAGGGAAGGATCACGTTGGAAGTTATGCTAAGTGATATGCCTATGGGCTGACTTATTTCGTAGAAGGTGTGGTTTCACTATAAGGCACCTTAGGCCAACCCATTATGTGGCATGTTTAGGATAATCATATGACATTGTGTATTCCACTTTAAGTTAAATCATCCCATCTTTTTCTGATTATATCAGATACACTTATTTAATACTTTTCAACCTTTGGTTCTGGTCTAGTTTTGGAACATAAGTTTTCTTTTTATGCTTGTCTACGGGGAAGATCCCGACACTAACCCTAGTGGTCAAATGGTGAACACGATATCAATGCCAAAGATGTTATCTGAAAGTGGCCTAACAGCATGCTTTCTAGACCTAGTATACTTCAGAGCAAAAGCATGACTTTTATTCTCTTTTTAAATCACAAAAGTAGATGACAGTATCACAATTGAAATTTATATTTTCTAATAGTGAAGTAAAAACGAATATTTGGGTTAA
This sequence comes from Acholoe squamosa, assembly GCA_949317995.1. Taxonomy (NCBI): domain Eukaryota; kingdom Metazoa; phylum Annelida; class Polychaeta; order Phyllodocida; family Polynoidae; genus Acholoe; species Acholoe squamosa. The sequence continues at coordinate 78,729,898 of OX439035.1, read as the reverse complement.
TCTTTTCTTTTGTAAAAGTAAAATTTGCGCATTGTGTCTTTATGAATTCATGATATAATTTCTTACTGGAACAAACCGAAGCTCGCGCCCTACCCAAAAATGGTGTTGAAGCTCTTGTACCTTATACTGTATAATTTCTATAAAAATCATCTCAGTTATCTATCTTGAATTCTGCAGCCTCAACTAACCTATTCAGGTCATTGATGTCTGGGAACCGCCAGCCCCGCCTGAATGTCCGACTTCAGGCCCCAACCAAGGAGCAGAAAGACCTACTAGAGTAAGTACACGTATTATGCAAATTTCTTTAACCAACTGTGATAATGCATTGATTTTTGTGAACCAAAAGGTACTGAGCCCCATTTCAACCAGATAAATGCCAATGCACACAGCAACTGAATTCTCTTATCTAACTTATCTCATGTACCTCTTAGCAGAGATATGTTATCCTGAAATGCTATCCTGTATTGCATAAGGTTTCCGATCGCCCAATCTTCAGTTTACATTATAGTTGTCTTTATTATTTTGAACACATGTGTGTCCATTACAGTACATTACCAGACGTGTGTGTGAGCAGCACGGCCTACATCCAGTATCTGTCCTTCTATAGACAGATACTGACAGATGCCGTCATCAGGGACTGTGTAGAACCCAGATCTACAGGTATATATTTGTGGTATAAATTGGTTACTCTAGTATATATCATCCTTAATATATACTTTTCTATTTGTAATCCTTAGTGTTATGAGATGGTTCTGACTTTGTAAACCTATAGATGCTATCCAGCAGTACAGCGTACGCTGGATATATACACGATTCAAACATACTGAAAAAAACATGCATTGATAAAAGTGGATGGCTTTTTCACAAAGAAAAAAAAAGAACAAAAAAAAACGACGGTAGCATAGGTAACTGATTTGATGTGTGTTTGTACATGTACTTTCATAGATCTGATCCACAACCCACTCCTGGCGTCCTTCCCTTCTATCGCTGACCAGCCAGACCTGATGGATGTACTTAGGGTAAGTAGATTCCTGCCGTATATGATGAGCCATATGTTTTGATTTATACCATACATATATAAAAGTTATTTTGATGAGTTCATAGAAAAATACATCTAACCAACATTGAGAACTATACTAACGTGACTCAGAAACAACAACCCAACACTGAGGCCGTAAAAGGTCTAGCCTCTGCTATGCTTATACACGATTGGTCAGTCACCATGTTATTGGCCAATGGTACTATCCTTTGCCATTGTGTCCTCGTTTAGCACTGTTTATAAATATAGACGGGGGCAGCAGGAGGGCGCTTGCGTTCTTTCATCTGCGCCTATAAATCTAGTTACGTCATTGACGCCCATAATTTGACTAGAAATATTAGGGCTACCCTTCCTTTCTAATCCTGGATCCGCCACTGTAAAGTATATGTTCAGGGCCTCATTTGATTAAACCATAACCCTGAATCTCTAAGCTCATTGGATCTCTTTGATTATTCCAGGTATCCTGGGCAGAGCGACTTAAAACGGCAAAACGATCTGAAAAGGTATATTCCACACTTTATCCTTATAAAAGTATAAACACGCTTATTTGATGCTTGCTTGGTAAGAATTGCTGAATTATATAAAGGCTTTTAGTCTAGCTATGAATGTACTTAATCCATCCCAATTTATGATTTTATTTCGCAACACTTATGAATGAGGCCTCTATTTATGTACACGTTGAAAAGCTTTAATTGTATTTCACACTTTTGAATACAATCGCTTAATTTCAATGTTCACTAAAGGCGACTGACTCACATTTTTACTGCTTGTTCTCTTACATGAGGATTTCTCCCCAAGAAGAGCAGAATTCACCTGGTTATAATTTCAGTTTTGATAGTGTGCTTTATAACGCTTCACTCCTTTTTATCAGGGCGACAAGAAATCCAACCAAGTATGTCAACTCTCGACGCACCAGCTTTTCTCAGTCATTGTGTTTCAACACCAGAGTATATCTCACTTGTCTTATATTTCACGATTGTTGCGGGGAGGGTAGGGTCACTCTATCTACACAGCCTACAGCCGTAGATCGGTCAACACTACCGTTGCCATTTTATCCCTGCTACTAAACTAAGCAGAGATAACAATGTAAATTACTCTGAGTTGTGCTAGTTCGGATCACACAGTGTCATGAAGCAACGCTTTCTGTTAATTTCTTTTCATGAAAACGTACTACAGTATTTAAGATATTGTTCTTAAAAGACTCATATTTTGGCTGTAGTTCGAGTGTAAAGATGTGCCCCCCACCTCAACCACTGCTATGCATGTTTCTCATCAACTACCACGGTATGATCTAACAAGTGTGTCTGAATGCTTGTTTCTGATATGGATAACATCACATTACATTACCGTAATCTCCTGCGTATAAGGCGCATCCCGCGTATAAGGCGCACCCAGAGTTTCAGAATATGGTCAAAAAAATAAAAAATTCATAACTTTTGTTCTAATGAATGGATTTTCAAAATTCAAAAAGCTATGTGCTGTTTGGACCCCAGTGACCCTCCTGGACCCCAGAAGCAGCAGATGAGCTTATATGGGAGTGTAACATATCAAAAGAAAGATCTTGATGTCTCCCTTGTGGATCCAATGAGAACTAAAAAACCCCGTATAAGACGCGCCTTATGCGCGGGAGATTACGGTAGTTGATATATAATTGAAGGAAGAGTGGATTTATTTTACTTGTATGGATTTTGTTGCTCTTCTTCCGTGCCAAAAGCTGTAGTTATGATTTAGAAAGCGATGGTGAAATAAATTGAGTAAGATAAAACATGGTGACTTTTAGGGACCATGTCGATACTTTAAACTACCTGGATACCTGACAAGTGATGGAATAAATTAGTGGCAATTCATTTGCAATTTTGTTTGGTTTTATAGTATCAATTAGGTACATGTTTATATGGGCGCCTTTATATGACATCTATTAAATGTATCTGAAAGTTTGTATTGATAGGGGCGGATCAATTAATTGAATCACATATTTCTATCTAATCCATGGCCAAAATTATGTATTCATAGCAAAAGTGATACCTTATCAAATTTACACAAGAATATGGGATCATGGTTTAGGGAAAGCTCATATCCTAGTTTCCATAATAATTTTTAGTTCTTTAGAATTTAATACACTCCTGGTTTTCAAAGTTACAGATATATATTTAGGTATAAATCACAATTTTTGAATCAGACTTTCTATCAAAGACAGTCAGTCTCCTCCAAGTACATGGTTCCTGTATCTTTCAAATGACACACAACATGACTGCAATGAATAAGAAAATTGTGATAAATCTCTTGTAGCTACAGAAAGGTATTTCATGTCATTGGCAACTGATCCAGACATAGCTGCAACCTCTGACTGTGACACTCACCCTGAGATTACACATTATTTACAAATGTCCACCACTGTAACCATGAGACAGGTATACTATTTTGTTCTTTTAATGATAGCTATAATAATAATAATAAAAATAACAATTATACATTACTTGTTGTTGGTGAGCAGAAGGACAGTGAGGCACTAAAGCAGCTGTACGTCAAGCTGTTCATGGACACTGTGTATCCCCTGGTACACTCCGCCTCCATACCTCCACCCAAGTTTGGTGACATGAAGGTGGAAGAGGTAAGTAAGAAACTCATTTCTACTGTATATTTGCTGGTCTATAGACAACCACCAAGATGAGCTTTAGAGATAACTTACAGAACAGCGAAACTGGTACACATTTTAGATATACAGTAATTCAAACTTCCACTATTCTATGATATATAAAAGACTATATGTTCTCATTAACATACAGGGGCTTCCCTAGCCCACTTAAAAGGGTCTATATCTCCTCTTTACTATCCCCTCAGGATGTGTGTGGTGCCCATATGCGTGGGCACTGACACATCCCTCTGTGAAATTGTGTAATGTAGTTCTCGTCATGAATATGACCTTAGCTGTCGAAATGGCGTTAAACATCTATTACTCACTCACTCACTCATTAACATACATCTTATATCTTATTGTAGGAGCGTCTGACAGAGATACAGCGGCTCCAGAAACTGAATAAGGAGAAGAAGATAGCTGGTGCGATCCTGTTATCTGAAGAAACCTCCTACACACCCTTTGACACTTGTGAAATGGCCTTTAACGTTCTGGGGCCACATTGTGTTAGTCGCCAGTAACGAGCTTTGCATTAGACTATTCATATCACTTTTTTGTGTGTGATGAAATCTCTGTATTAAGTCATATCATATTCACTCGGAGATTTTAGAGCATCGAATCTAATATATTTGAGAGCGGTTTTTATGTTATTTTTGTGAAAGCATTCTTGAAATGTTACCTCGTCAAGTGAGAGAATAATAGGCATTGTCTACTACACATTAGCAGGTACAGAGTTCTGCGTAAGAGGTACATTTCTCACTTCTGAATACAATGAAGTAGGTATCAAAGGTTCCAGGCCAAATATAAGATGTGGACCTGTATTCAGTGCTGTCCATCAACATATTTTACTGCCTCAAAATTTCATTCCGTATCCGCCTCATTCATTTATGTGATAAAGTCCCCCAGTGGAGGCCATGTTAAGTCTTTGTATATATTGTGTCATAGAGATGTGTATATAGTCATCCATGTAGGAATATACTTATTGGCTATGACAGATCCTAAACAGCTGTTTCTACTAAGTGCCACTGTGACGGTGCTGCATTATTCACGCCATATAATGTTGAGTTCAAAGTGGCAGTTCTACTGCTTCTCAGTGTCACTTTGATGCAATTTCTTTTAATACTGGGTATTTGAAGTTTAAATGCTATTGGAGTCAAATTTAAAAATGCGAAGAGAGCACCTCTACTATTTTGATATCAGGTCTTATCTAGGCTAAAAACCCTTATCAGTGCGTCAAAATTGATGAGCACATAACTTGACACTGAATTTATGAGCTTTGAATCTGTACCCGCCCATACAACACAAAATGTACAGTTATACACAAATATATGCAACTACAATTATGGGTGCCGCGTATGTAATGTAAATCAGGTCTAATTTTAGTGTAGGTATATATTAAGATAACATCATATTCATGTTAGGGTTATATCTCATTTCTAAGAATCGATTTTATGGAGAGCGGTTAAAAAAGGCGAAATGATAAAGAAAGCTTGTATTCGTTTCTTACACAAATACCTCGTCCGTCCATCACACCACATTCATGTCATTTTACACAGAATTTATACACAGTTGTCTAGTGTAATTCAATAAAATATTGCTTTTAGTAGAATATTGTCTTCGTTTGTTATAGTGACAATATGCATAGCCATCTGTCGTATCTTCAAGGTGGGAAGGGTCAGGGTGATAACATTGAATGTTTAAGTAGAAAAATAGGTAAAAAGAGAGAAAATTCACCAAATCCTGAAAGGATTTTCTTCTTTCGGCAACCTCTGTAGACCTTAATACATATAATTGGAATATCCACTAAATTAGACACACTTCCCTTCTAAATCATGTCTAGATTACATTCAAATAATCAGAACCATCAATTTTATTGATATTCCATCCTATATGGCTGTTAAAAAAAGTAACATGAAAAAGAATGTTCTATTGGCATTCCGTCCCTAGTGACTGCCCCTCTAATGCCAGAAAATTGAAAGAAACAAAATGTGTGGTCAAAATGAAGTATATGTGAATCTCTGATGGTTATTCACAAAATTATATGCAATTGAATATTCAGAAAATGTGAAATAGAGGGGGGTATACACTATACTTAATAGTAGTTGCATGTGACCTCATGTAATGCTGAATTAGATCAATAGTGTGGTAGTGTAGGGATAAATTGTGTTTTCTACTGTACATTATTATACAATCATCGAATACCTGTTTACGTACCTATGGACGTTACCAAGCAATCACTTGAATCTACTGGGCACTGTCATTTTTAGGTGGTCGTCATAGACGATGAAATAATTGCTCTAATTATGACATTGAAAAGAGTATTATTTAGGCATCTATTTTTTTTTTTTTTTTTTTTTTAGGAATTTGGTTCTGTTTTAGAAGACTTTGTGATCTTTAGATACATGTTTTTCTTTTTTCCTTTTCCCTGCTCATTTGGGGGAGGGGTGTACTTTACTTTTAGACAGGGGTGTGAAATCCCGAAACCCATTTCCTCTGAAGCGTAATATACGGCTTGCTAGTTAATGTTTTAATGTAGTATAAAAGTGATCTAAATGTTCTTTGGGCAGAATATAACACACTCTGTTATACAGGTATGTTTGGAACTACCAGTGGGATGCTAATATTTTTCAATCTGGAATGGTATTGACAAAAATTTTAAGTCAGACCCCCCCCCCCCATGGTAAATTCTTTTCTCAGTGGATTTGCATAGATCTCAAAAATGGTCTTTCTGAGCATCAAAAACGCGGATTTCCGCGTTTCCGCGGAGATTTCACACCCCTGTTTTAGAGGAAAGGGCCGACTCATTGTTAGCACCTGGGGGAGGAGGGTTCTATCCCCGGTAGATAACATATTAGCGGATAGAAGCAGGAGAGCAAACCCGTTTGGTGAGGGATAAGAAATTTCAAAACCAATGGGAGGATTGTCTTAAAGCCTTTCTGGGAAGTTCCCTGTTGCAATAAATGACTCACTAATCTTTTGGGACTTGTCTTAACTGCTGAAAGGTGATTCCATGATTGCTAATTGCTAACCATTTCACTTTTAATGTACCTGTCAAAATAACTACTACCGTATTATAAGCAATGTGCGTATAAGACGCACATTGCTTATAAGACGCACCCTGAGTTGAAAGAAAACTGTAAGGCGCACCTAGGGCATGAATTTTGAAAGTTTAGTACTGTTCTATAGTAAAAGTATCCCACCTATAAGACGCACCCTGACTTTGAGATGATTCTAAAGGGCACAGCAGGCATTTATTTGGCGTAGAAGACGCATCTTATACGCGAGAGATTACGGTAGATGACTTTTGACAAAGTGTGTCAGTAACCAAACTATTGTTTACACTTCTCACCCCCCAACCTTTCACATTGCGTCGTATTTGGTTTCATGATTGAACTAAAGCACGAATTACCTTTTAATACTTTTTTCTTTTAATACTTTATTCAATAATCTCAGCGATTATACAACACATTATGACCTCATGAAATACACAAAACACAACCACATCAAACCAATGTAAGATGATCAGACAAACAAAATTTGTACACAATATCATACGTAATCCATCAATAAACATTTACTCTCACACAATAAATAGACCAAGCACACCGGACATACATAATATGTGGCACAGCGTTTGACAGGTACATGTGTATGATTTAATGAGTAACTAGGTGACTACTACAAGTACACAAAAAAAGTGTAAAAAAAAAAAATCATTCTCTGTCCTAATACACAGCGGAAACTGAGCATCAATGAAGCATTTGCTTCAGTATTTGTTTCAAAATAACTACCGGTAGACTATAATTTCCCTTCCCCACTCTATACCTTTAATTAGCATAAGGACAATATAGAACATAAAGACATAGGTACATGTATATCGTAATTGGCATAATGCTCAATAAACTTAAAGACTCAGCTGATTTTCAAATAGAGCAGTCAGTAAAACAGAGATCACTGGATTCTAAGGAATTCAAGAGCGAGGCCTAAAAGCAAAAGGGCATGGGACTGATGCATGTGAACAAGAAGAATAGTGTTGGGGAAAAACCCGCAAGGGATACCAAATAGAATGAAAATAAATCCCGATTCACTGCTGAGCTGCAAAACACCTATAGCCAGTTTCTGTTAACATCAAAATGTGTTTTGTATCAAGGCCATTCTCTTTGATCACCATGCAAGAACACATGTGAGTTTTTGAAAATTCTTTGGATTTATTCTAGTATCGCAATTGGCAAGCGTCCATATGTATTCCAGGCCTCGGTACATTTAATTCAACTTTGTTTCTTGGGCATGAATTTTGAAAGTTTAGTACTGTTCTATAGTAAAAGTATCCCACCTATAAGATGCACCCTGACTTTGAGATGATTCTAAAGGGCACAGCAGGCATTTATTTGGCGTAGAAGACGCATCTTATACGCAAGAGATTACGGTAGATGACTTTTGACAAAGTGTGTCAGTAACCAAACTATTGTTTACACTTCTCACCCCCCCAACCTTTCACATTGCGTCGTATTTGGTTTCATGATTGAACTAAAGCACGAATTACCTTTTAATACTTTTTTCTTTTAATACTTTATTCAATAATCTCAGCGATTATACAACACATTATGACCTCATGAAATACACAAAACACAACCACATCAAACCAATGTAAGATGATCAGACAAACAAAATTTGTACACAATATCATACGTAATCCATCAATAAACATTTACTCTCACACAATAAATAGACCAAGCACACCGGACATACATAATATGTGGCACAGCGTTTGACAGGTACATGTGTATGATTTAATGAGTAACTAGGTGACTACTACAAGTACACAAAAAAAGTGTAAAAAAAAAATCATTCTCTGTCCTAATACACAGCGGAAACTGAGCATCAATGAAGCATTTGCTTCAGTATTTGTTTCAAAATAACTACCGGTAGACTATAATTTCCTTTCCCCACTCTATACCTTTAATTAGCATAAGGACAATATAGAACATAAAGACATAGGTACATGTATATCGTAATTGGCATAATGCTCAATAAACTTAAAGACTCAGCTGATTTTCAAATAGAGCAGTCAGTAAAACAGAGATCACTGGATTCTAAGGAATTCAAGAGCGAGGCCTAAAAGCAAAAGGGCATGGGACTGATGCATGTGAACAAGAAGAATAGTGTTGGGGAAAAACCCGCAAGGGATACCCAATAGAATGAAAATAAATCCCGATTCACTGCTGAGCTGCAAAACACCTATAGCCAGTTTCTTTTAACATCAAAATGTGTATTGTATCAAGGCCATTCTCTTTGATCACCATGCAAGAACACATGCGAGTTTTTGAAAATTCTTTGGATTTATTCTAGTATCGCAATTGGCAAGCGTCCATATGTATTCCAGGCCTCGGTACATTTAATTCAACTTTGTTTCTTGGGCATGAATTTTGAAAGTTTAGTACTGTTCTATAGTAAAAGTATCCCACCTAAAAGACGCACCCTGACTTTGAGATGATTCTAAAGGGCACAGCAGGCATTTATTTGGCGTAGAAGACGCATCTTATACGCGAGAGATTACGGTAGATGACTTTTGACAAAGTGTGTCAGTAACCAAACTATTGTTTACACTTCTCACCCCCCCAACCTTTCACATTGCGTCGTATTTGGTTTCATGATTGAACTAAAGCACGAATTACCTTTTAATACTTTTTTCTTTTAATACTTTATTCAATAATCTCAGCGATTATACAACACATTATGACCTCATGAAATACACAAAACACAACCACATCAAACCAATGTAAGATGATCAGACAAACAAAATTTGTACACAATATCATACGTAATCCATCAATAAACATTTACTCTCACACAATAAATAGACCAAGCACACCGGACATACATAATATGTGGCACAGCGTTTGACAGGTACATGTGTATGATTTAATGAGTAACTAGGTGACTACTACAAGTACACAAAAAAAGTGTAAAAAAAAAAAATCATTCTCTGTCCTAATACACAGCGGAAACTGAGCATCAATGAAGCATTTGCTTCAGTATTTGTTTCAAAATAACTACCGGTAGACTATAATTTCCCTTCCCCACTCTATACCTTTAATTAGCATAAGGACAATATAGAACATAAAGACATAGGTACATGTATATCGTAATTGGCATAATGCTCAATAAACTTAAAGACTCAGCTGATTTTCAAATAGAGCAGTCAGTAAAACAGAGATCACTGGATTCTAAGGAATTCAAGAGCGAGGCCTAAAAGCAAAAGGGCATGGGACTGATGCATGTGAACAAGAAGAATAGTGTTGGGGAAAAACCCGCAAGGGTTACCCAATAGAATGAAAATAAATTCCGATTCACTGCTGAGCTGCAAAACACCTATAGCCAGTTTCTGTTAACATCAAAATGTGTATTGTATCAAGGCCATTCTCTTTGATCACCATGCAAGAACACATGTGAGTTTTTGAAAATTCTTTGGATTTATTCTAGTATCGCAATTGGCAAGCGTCCATATGTATTCCAGGCCTCGGTACATTTAATTCAACTTTGTTTCTTGGGATTTACAGTAGAGCAATTTCTTTGGAATGAGACGTGAGACACTTGTCCTTCTAGATGCAGACATATCTGTAGCAGACGTCTTACACCCAGTTGGTTTCTAGTCAATTGATAGTCTATGCTCAAGGGGTGATCATGGATAAGTTGTGCGGCCAGCTTGAATACTTACATCAGTGTCAGTGCTCAAGATCCTGAGTAGTTACACATTGTGTACCCCTTCCAAACACCCTGACGGTTCTCATCTTCCAGCTAGTCTATTCCATACACACTAGATACACACTAGATAAGCGGGACTATTGGGGAGGGGGCAAAAACAGTCTTGCCATAAACAATGGCGAAAATTTTTCCCGTCCCCCCCTCAGAGGGGTCTGAAATTTTTCCGTCCCCCCCTTGGAGGGGTCTGAAATTGTTCTGTCCCCCCTTTTATTCTTTAGTGGCACGTGGGCTTTTTCGCTCAAAAGGGGCAAATTTTTTTTTGTCCCCTCCTAAGATGGGTCTGAATTTTTTTTATCCAACCCCTAAGAGGGGTCTGAAATTTTGTTGTCCCTCCCCCCCTGTTGTTAAGAATTGACCACTCCCTTAGTGAAGGCAGGAGGCACACTCCCCACTTGGCATAAAAAAACATTTTTTTTATGTTAAAAAAAACATTTTTATTGGTTTCCCTTTTGGTTATTTGGTTGAAAAAACAAAAAAATGGTCGTAACTCCCGGCGTCTCCTGGTTTGGGCAGGCTCATATCAGGCTCTGTGGGAGTGTGGACGGAGGGTGAGTGTGCTGCACTGCCGGCTGGTGTGAAAAAAAATGAACTACAAGGTATGAGGAAGGGAGGAGGACCGTCAGGGGAATGGGAGTGGTAGGACTCACTTGAGTACTTACAAATCTTGAGCACTTACAACCTTGTATGTACTCAAGCTGGCCGCACGACTTAGCCATGATCACCCCATTTGCATAGTCTATTGACGTCAGCGTCTGGTTCTTAGTCTAGTTCTCAGGAACACCCACAGGGGTCACCACAGGCGAGGCGGTCATCCCACACTTGTTGCAGTTCGGGTGGTGACAAATCTGGCATGGTGACCATGTCACTGATACACTGTTTCTCACACTGAAACATCGGATCCTGTTGGTGGAGAAAAACAACACACCATTATGTCGTCTGCTACTCGCGTTTGTTCTTCTTTTGTTTTTGTCTAATTCAGATCAGGGATTATAGAAGTGAAGGCATTGATGAAGACCTAGAAATTGAGTATATACACACTGAATGTGCATAGTCCATTTTGTATTATACCACTATTCTGGCACCTCCCTTACTGTTATGCCCTCTCCTACCAGTGCATTATGAGAGCATATACGCACATGTGCATTTTTGGGATTTTTGGATATACTTTTTCGAGGTCAAGTTGGACTTAGAATATTTTGGGAAATTTGGGGGACATACAAATTCAGTCTTGCCATAGTTTCAATGTGAAAAATCGTCCAAACCCGTACGAGGATAGAACCCCGGCCGCAGTGGTGGTAGGCGAAGGCCTTAGCCATAGCGCCACACTGAACGGTGATGAAATCCAATGCGAAAATAAGATATTGCACTCAGCCTAACGGCCTCGTGCAATATTCGTCAATATACCACCCTTGTGCTGCCATATTTATTCTATATTCCATTAATAGACTAGGCAGCACAATAATGATATATGAATTAAAGAAGTTTCCTACCTAAAGATACGGTTGTCATTTTTCTAGTATCAATAATCATATTAGGTACCTAGAAATTATGCGTATCACAAAGGGGTTGCAAGAATAATTTCGTTAATTTACTGATGCTTTCTTTAAAATGATGATCGAATGAAAAATCTCATTAACTAGGCCTGGCAATCTGGTCAAGAGATAGTTCCATTTACATAATCTTCTTTTACACCACGAAAATTACATTTAATAAAGATGACAACCCACTTATGCATAGGCCAAGAACAGAAAGAGCAATTTGCATAGAAAGGCATACATTTGCACATAATGATATATCAAGATAAACTATGAACGCGCTCATTTACCTGATCAATTATATATCATTTCTATAATAACACAACACTGTCCTTGCTCCAACCTTGGTGTAATATCATTTCACAGTCATTGAATAGCTAATGGGACACAGGCTTACGTCTACAATGGCATCAAAGACACCTCGAGGAGATCTGCCTTGGAGCCTTAATGTAACTGTCTAGTGTTATAATTCACGCCATAATTCTATCCCAAATACTATATAAAAGTCTTAGATCTGATTAAGTCATGGCCAGCATTTGAGACAACGTTCCCACCCAGAAGGATGAGAAGAATGTGATACGACCGTTTACGACAACGTCTATTTTATGAAAGGGCCTTCACGAATGGTGGTATGCCCTAGGCGATTGGAGGTTTTGATCACTATAAAACGAACAAGTGGCAGGGGACTTTGGCTAAATCAAGGTACGTGGTGCGATGAGGAAGGCATCAGACAGATTTAGCTTAAGTGCACCATTAAATCATATAAGTACGTCAAGGTCCCACCTAGGAACCACTACTCCTAAAGGCCATAACAATGATCCTCTAAGGAGGCTTATTAGTGGTTCTTCATATTACATTTGTAAGCTTTTTAAGCTGCATATAGTACTTCAATATAGAAGTTATTACATTACCTGACTTCACTTTATAAAACATTAGCCCTTAAATGTTCCTTTCAAAGCCCATACTTACATCTAACATTCTTACTGAAAGCGCGGCCAACCACACTCCTAAAGACACATCCTCCCCCTGAAACCAAAATAAAAACACCTTCATAAATACAAATATCTATACGGATACAAGATACACATTTCGCTGTAAGTACAAGCCTACATACTCCTGGAGCGAGACATGGAAATAGGTACATAGGTTAGTGATACCAAGTTGTATATGGAGTTTTGACTGCATGGTAAGGCTGGAGAGTAGCATATGGAGATGGGGTGCATGGTAGGAGTGAGCAATAGATGTTTAACGCCATTTCAACAACTAAGGTCATATTCATGGCAAGAACTACATTACTATTCACAGAAGAATGTGTCAGTACCCACGCATATGTGTACCACGCACATCCTGAGGGGATAGGAAAGAGGAGAAATAGACCCTTTTAAGTGGGCTAGGGAAGCCCGGGTAAATGGCAGGACTGCAGAGTAGTATATGAAGTTGGGGGGTGCATGACAAGGCTGGGGAGTAGTACTTAAGAGGTTGGGGGTGCATGCTAAGGCTGCAGAGTAGTATATGGAGTCGGGGGTGCACGGCAAGGATAAAAAGCAGTATTTATGGTGTCAGGGGTACATGGTAAGTCTTCAGAGTAGTATGTTGTATATGGAGTCGGGGTGTATGGCAAGGCTGGAGAGTAGTATATGGAGTTGGGGGTACATGGCAAGGCTGGAGAGTAGTATATGGAGTTGGGGGTGTATGGCAAGGCTAAAAGGCAGTACATGTATTTATGGTGTCGGGGTACATGGTAAGTTTTCAGAGTAGTACGTTGTACATGGAGTCGGGGTGCACGGCAAGGCTAGAGAGTAGTACATGGAGTGGAGGTGCATGGCAAGACTTCAGAGTAGTATATGGCGCCCAGATGCAAAGCAGCAATACAATGAGACAGCGTGAACTGTGTGAATCCATGAGGCATGAGAAGTTACCTGAAACATGTGTAGCATATCAGCATTCTGCGCCACCCAGCGGACAGCATCTGCACTAACGAGGCTACCAGAGCCACAGGCAAATGTTGGGTAGGCAATGGATGGGTACTGAAGCTCTGCCCACTTCCCATAGTGCTCTACCGCCCAACTCTGCCGGAACCTGAAATGTACACCATTAGTATCGCTATATTTCTCATGCATATCATAAACGTGAGCTCGTTTGTGACTAATGCAGGCCCACCACAATAAAATCAGAAAGATATGAGTTACTAGCTTTCTGATAAAATCATTACACATGGGACGGAATGAAATGGTTTCGCAACTTCAGCCTAACTAGAGAATAGCCATGAGCTAAAGATTGAACCTGCGTTAGTGTTTATGTCGAGGTAATGTATTTCACAAGACAATGGGTTTGTACCAGTAGTATATAGATAAGGCGTAAATCAATGGTACCCACCTGCCCCACCAGAGTTTATCCCCGCTGTGTTCTTTAAAAGCTTTATCACGTCGTAGTAAGAGCGCCTCCACATCAACATAACAGTCATCGTCTGTCTTCATGGCCAATTCAAACTCTCGCTCAGACGTTAACCTGCCAAACAACATGCATATTATATACAATAGGCTGTACACATCGGTAGAATGTGTACCAACATTCTCTAGTTAGGTTTGAGATGTATAGAGCTTCATAAGGTCTCTGTGCTGTAAGGGGGTGGAAATCCGAGAGGACAGCAATAAAGGACCACATTTACCATGAGCTCCTAATTATATGATATCCTTAGTGTCACAAAACCATTGATGTGTTCTGAATTATTTTCAATGGTATAGCAGTAAAGTAGTTAATAGCAAATGGGTAAAACGAAATGATAGACACCCTCTTTTTTATCCCGCAGATATGATATTATGAATACCTATCAACGAGATTCCTTGCATATTTATACTCAACGTCCACTGGGCCTCTGCCAGCCGTTTGGGCCATACAAATCCTACATGTAATTTGGCCAGTTTTTTCACGTATATAGACTGACTTCCTATGGGTAGAACCTAAGTAGTTTGAGAGGCACATTGCAGTTGATGGCTAACTTACCATTGGTAGAACCTAACTAGTTTGAAAGGCTTATTGAAGTAGATGGTTAACTTGCCACTAGTAATAGTAGAATCTAACTAGTTTGAGAGGCACATTGCAGTAGATGATTAACTTACCACTGGTAGAACCGAACTAGTTTGAGAGGCACATTGCGGTAAACGTCTACAATGTCCACCAATAGCATGTCTCCATGGTGAGCTGCCTCAGACTCCAGCTCCTCCTGGTGCTGCTGCATTAAATCTTGCCACTCCGTCTCACGTGATGTGCGGTTAGCTATGAACATCTCCAGCCTGTCGACGTCTGATAAAAAATGGAAAAGATGTGGTTAAAAGTAGACTTACTTTTTTTTTGCTACTTGGTATATCAAGGATGTCTCACTTCTCTAGGTGGGATAAACTGCCAAATACATAGATTATCAATGATCAGCTCATTGAATTTTGCCGCTATTATTAGCTTTTACCTTCATAGGTAAATATCTAGTCTTGAATTGGTTGTTTGACAAATACCTTAAGCATGTATTCCAAGAAAATGAACTTTCTTGTATCCATGTCAACAGGCTCCAATTTTATCAAATTTATTTTGATTTTCCTAAATCTTCTAAATTGGATTTCTAGATGAAAGAGTGGCAATGCCACATACCTTGTGTACTTCAAATCAACAACTGATGAGATTGAGTAGAATCGAAACCTTTATTTAATCACCTAACTAACATTGAAAATCTTTGTTAGGCACCAAAAATATGGGTCTGGACCCCTAAATTCGACAGTGTGACATGGCCGTTTCTTAAATTCGACATGTGACATGGAGCTTAGTGACAAGGACATGAAGGAGTAAAAATTTAGTGACATGAGACATGGCCTTATCTTAAAATCGACATGTGACATGGAGCCTAGTGACAATGTAATGGAAAAATAGAAATTTAATGACATGTGACATTGCCTTTTCTTAAAATCGACATGTGACATGGGGACTCCTCATCTAGACCCCCAAAAATATGCTTGGTGCTTCTACGCATCCCACCCAATCTGGCCCCAGCTCGACCACTAGTGTGAATCGTCTCTGGCGACCAGCATTTATGGGTAAAAGTAGTTCTGGCCGCTGGTTGCTGTAGTGGTAAAATGTAGGCAGGTACAATGCGTAGTAATAATCCCCACAATCCCCAAACACGAGAGAGGGAGTTCCCTGAATCCCGACTGGACGAGACTGCATCCCACCTGGAAAGTTTCACTCTCCATGCTGAGACCTCAGAATGAAACTCTGTGGTCAGGTGATACACAAATTTGTATACTACACAATTGTTGTTATGGAGACCGCCTTAGGTACTGGAGGTGGGCAGTTGGCCTTACCTTTTGCCACATTTAGTGAAAGTAGGCTTACTAGACGAGAGGACCGATAGTAGACATGAGCGCCAGCAGACTAACTCTCAATGGCGAGTGGGGCAGGCTGAGATTTACAGCCAGACGTTTAATTTTTTCCGCTGATTTTGTTGATCTCAATAATCAATAGTCGGGCCTTGATAGGTATGCTGCACATGTCTAGACACAATGAAGGCAGTGTGTGAGTGGCTGTATAATTATTCTTGATTGGGTGGGACGAAACTGACACGTATGTAATTATAGTTCTGTGTAGACCAATAAAGGGTGCTGTCTGTGGGGTAAAGATATTTTATCTTTCTTTGCAGACTACCCACAATTGCCAAATACTAGTATGTAGAAATTAGACCGATTGGTATTGTGTGCTATACTACTGTGTTGGTGCATAGAAGGAAGCGTAGGTGAGTAACCAATATTGCTGTGCCAGAATAGCAAGCATTTACTAGTAGTAGCGAACCGTCGATAAAGTGTTCAAAATTCCAGAGAAGGATTATGATATATATAAGCATACATATTTTTTTTCAGGGCAATCGCCTGGTCAACAAGATCAACAGTATGCAGATTTAATGCCAGGTAGGTTAGGTGAGGGTTAACAGTCCAAAGAATTTAGGTAAAAGTTGTTGTATTTTTTCCTAATGAGTTTTAAGGATTTGTAATGGTATAGCATTAGTTTTGAATTTGTAAACTCCTCACAAAAACTTAATATACATTTTCCTTTTCAACTTACTATTTTCCTAATCACAGGAGCATGGTCGCTATTCATGCATGTACAATGTTTCTAAGCCACACTATTGGCTGACGTGATACCCTAGCTAACAGGAAACTGATTCTCTACTTCAAAACGTCTGATGTGCTTCAGAGTGACTCTGGTGGAAGTAAAGTGGTAACCGAATTCGACTTGTCAGGGTCTTCTCAAAAAGCTCTTGGAAATAGATAGCATGACAGTAGGCCTCCTGATGTCTTTGGTCTGGAATGACTTACTGTTACCATCACTGTATGCCCACGCGGCTCCCTAATGCAGGCTAGATTACACTTCCTGATGATCTTTCCCAGACATCATTGAAATTCATAGGGAACACCTAAAATATTGACTATAGAACACCTAAAATATTGACTATGGTCCGCAATTCCCTACAAGGGATTATACATGCCGATTAATCACACCGATGATACGCCTTGGTGATGGCAAGTTTCTTAGGATAGAATACTAGATAATAACTATATTTAGATGCTATTAATATAGTGTGGTTTTGGTTCAATGGTGGAAATAAATCAATGTTTTTTAGACCTCTGATGAAAAGTGCATTCATCATTGATGCATTTAAGAACATATGATTTTTACTCTAACTCTCACAGCATGTTTATCTATAATGATAAACGTGCTGTATTTTCTTACCACCTTGCGTGCAGCCCTGCTCCCCCCCCCCTTTATTAGCCCGTGCAAACATTGTAGATATATCTTTCTTACCTTCGTTTCTTCGTCCTAATCTGCAGAGGTCCGGACTCAATCTCATTTCATAACAGACCATGTTGTTTATCATCTTAGCTACAGTCATTTTTCAAAGTCTGTTCACTCACAGCCAACATGAAGTAACGCTGACTAAAAGGTAATCATTTCCAAAGAGCAACATGGCACATTCTTTTTCAGATTATCCAGAATAAAGATGAAAATAGATCAATCAACATTGTCAAACCAAGAGTAGTAAATGAAGAAGATCCTAATGTGGTTTTGGTTCAATAATGGAAATTAAATCAGTGTTTTCTGGACCTCTGATGAAAGTTGCAGCCACTATTGATGCCTTTAATAACGTATGACTTTTACTCTCACTCTCAAGGCCAAATCCCACAACGTGAAAAATGTCGGGAAATCATTGTGAAATAGGATATATGGGTGCTTAGCCACTATTGGGGTGGTAATATCGTCTAGGGAAGACCTATAAAGGATAAGAATCCCTGTCAAAGTGCTGGTATTTAGGGAGTATAGTACATCAAAAGTTTTTGATATCTTCTTCACAAAGGGCTTGAAATCTCTGTGATAGACTCAAAGTCCCTGTGATTTAGAGGAAAACAACAGTTTCTAGGAAATCAGAAGAGGTGTGTCTATGATAAATCAGGAGCCAAGTTCCACATACTACAGTCATAATGGGGTTCTGCTTATGATTTATGCAAGCTACATTTGTTTATGCTATGCAGGAGACCATTGCAAACCACAGAAAATAGTCAGAGACAACTGTGATTTTAATATCAAATACTCTATCTCTGTGAATCATTCTAGCAACTCATCTATGCAGTAATGAAGATCACAGAGATTCTCCTGCTACTATCAGCTATAGTCGGATTCGGAGTGGTAAGAAGTGCAGTGAGTACCCTTGTGATTTAGGAAATTGGCAAGAGTCCAATGTTGCCAATATCCAGAATCACAGACATTTCAGACCAATTTTTCACATAGTGGGTTTTGGCCTTCACAGCCCTTCATTAGGGGGGTTAATGCTGGCGGCTCAATGCTTAGAACCATCCCAACACACAGCCCTACCCAAGCCTTCTATGTATCTCAGGCAAAAATCAGAAAGCCATACACTTTCTTGATATAAAACCCTTCTATTTTTCCAAACAGCCCTCCTTACCACTCGTATCAGGAAAATACATATCATTCAAAATTTTCAGAAATCAGGAAATCCTGATAAAACCTGAAGACTTACATCTCTGTATAATATATCTTTACGAGCCATAACCGGGGTTGCTATTTTAACATCTGTCTATGTGAGACGATATTGTTTAGTAAATTAGATATTAGACAGTCAATACAGTTTTTCTCATTCTATTCCCCACGGTAATGGCTAGACATAGTTTACACAGAAGCCGTAAGCTAAGTGGCCGGTAACTAGAAGGAGATCTAAATATATAGATCGCGTTTGCAGTTGTCCTCGTAGAAAATCGTCGGTCTACACATATTTTGTATTATAAAATATAAGAGAGAGAAAAAAGAAACCCCCAAAAAACAGGGGAACTACATACACGCGTTTCGAGGTCTACGGAAATCAAAGACTGGAATGCATGTGTAAAAACCAGAGAAACGCTCTAGAGGGCATTTGGTGCATACCAAGTGAAATTCAATACATAATAACATCTTTTATAGCATATGCGAAGGAGTATTTGTAATGATTTTGACATGAACTGACTTCTGAGTTATGAGAAACAGTAGGGCTATTGAGAGAACAGATTTGATGTGCGATTCTGAATTATAGATTGGACAAAGTAGGAATTAATCCCCACATGCAACATCAGAGGCCGGAAAGCTAATACATCCCCTAAATATTCCAAGTGATATTGCCAAGGCAGTCAGAGAGACAATCAACATGAAAGGTTATACTGTTTCACCATCAATACATTGGAAACATGAGAGGATATGTGGCATTTCAAGCTCTATAAAACTAGGGCAGAGGGGTTAGGATCCCCTGCGTCTATCAAATTAAAGGGATAGGATTTTGATGAAACTTTCTTACTAGAAAAGAGAAAGGTCACATGGATTCATTGTTCGGTTATCTGAAAAGCAGCTCGCTATACTGTGTTGGAGATAATATTGGAGACACAATTACCTGGATGCGACTTCAAATGACTTCGTAGAATAAATATGCACATATTACCAGAGCAACGTCAAATCTGTTGAATAAAATGCGATCTGCGATCTTCTTTCTATTTATAACACCACTGCTATGCACTTAAGAATAGCATAATTGTCCTTTATTGGTGTATAATAATTCTCAATAAATTTCCTTCACCACTTAAACATGATATAACTAAGAGATTAGGACTTACTTACAGAGTTAAAAAAAATTATTGGCCATGAATTTATAACATAGATCTATATTGTTTAGATGAAAGCCATTAATGGAAACATAAGTACATACAAAGCAATACAAAAGAACCAAATCCCACTTTACGAATAGAAAGGTATGTATGAAAATCTTGTAAATTGAAATCCCTGTGATTTGATTCTATTGTCATTACAGACATTGAATCTTTGTTAAATACAGTGTAAGGCAGAGGTATCATTATGATACACTAAATCAGAGATTCCAAGGGACGTTGATAAAGAAAAATATAGAGCAGTCCAATTCTATAGCAGTCCATACTACTATATAAGCAAATATCCATGACCAGGGAATAAATTTGCATCATATTCACTGAGGTGAGGCTGTCCGTATTCAATGACGCCTTATAGGCGGAGTTGAATGCGGACAGGCCTCACTGAGGTGAATACGATGCAAATTTATTCCCTGGAATGGACATTTGCATTTATGTCATGGCCTACAGGGTTAAATTGCTTTTAAATAAAGAAAAACGGCTCAGCTCTGTTCAAAATCCAACATGGCGGATACCCATTGAATACGGCCACATTGTATTCCATGCCCCCCATTGAATACAACATGTCCAGTACTGTTCTATAGTAACGGTCGTATCTGCCATGACATAAATGTATATCAAAATCAGTGAGTGCGTATGTCCATTATTATAAGCCAAAGTAAAACTAACATTAGGATTATAGATTAATACCACAGAAATATCCCTTTCTACTTGTCTGCTCACACATATTGATCTATAAAGAGAGAACTACAACTTTAGAACTATAACTTTAAAACTATAGACCTGTAGCTACAGAGCTATAACATAAAATAAAAGAACTATAGAACAATTGATCTGCTTTAAGAACTGCTAACATATAGCATCTATCTACTCAGTTTTTGTGGATCTGAAAGCAGAGGGAATCGTTCCTATACCTCATGTGTGTGGCCACCCAGTGTAATTTTTATCTACCACCCGCCCCCCGGTAGCCGGTAGTCAACTTCTATGGATCTAAAAGCACAGGGATTCGTTCCTTACTGCATATATTTGTGTGTGGCAATCCAGCCTAATTCTTATTTATCTAATCACTTCGATAGATTTAAAAGCACAGGGAATCGTTCCTATACCTCACCTAAATATATTTGATCACTCAGGCTGTACATTATCCATCCACCCTCTAGTACAGATGTACCTGGCTGTATGGTTGAGTGTTTGTACCAGGTTGTGTATTGTACCTGTATATGTATATCCTATACTACTGCCACGATCCGAGATTGTACTTCTTGTACTTTATGCTTATGATATGTGCATAGTGTGGATTGAATCGTACCCTGTTTCTAGCATTTATATTCTATACAAAGTTGTGATGGTTAAAGTACACCTACACTTTAATATGATTTCATTGTATCGTAATATTCCTTTGGAGAGATACAATAATCAATTTAAACAAAAAAAAACAAAAAACTTTAGCACTGGGGCTTTCTCAGTGAAGACAACGTGGCCAGGTCAGGCGATCACCGGTCAACAACAGTAAGAATACAAATTTATACAACACTTAATACAGAATTTACACAGTTAAAACACACTATCAATATCATATACGGAGGTCATTCACTCAGGTCTGTGACCGATTTGGTGTCCACTAAATTAATCACCACTCTATATGGGTCAGGTCGTCAGAAAGTGTAAGATTTTGCCCTTGAAGGCCCTGAAAAACTAAATTTCTAATTACTTTATATAACCTCAACAAAATTGTCAAGGTTCATCTCCTCAGCTCAGAAGACCAAAAAATACAGATCTAGGCCATCCGGTTCCATTTTTATTGCTTGTTTTGTGTCATGTAACATCCGGTACCAAAATAATGAAATATGGAGGTAATTGAAGTTGCTCTCACTAATATAAGAGTGTCCCATTATGCATAACAAACACATGAAATAACAAGGCCAATATGTCTATTATTGACTTCAATTACAGAATGAAACAAAATTTGAGTTATGCATGCACAGTAGCCTGCCTCCTACATGATGATAAAAGTACCGGACGTTACGTAACGTCCGGTACTTTTATCAGAATTATTTCACATAAGCTGCTCTCACATGGAGACAAATGCTGTTAGACACACAATTTCTTCACCAAAGTAGGGGATGATAGGGTCCTTCATATGGGTAATAACAAAGATTTTGAAACTTCATTTTTTCCATGTTTTATAACCGATTTAGATTTAGGTACCGGACGTTACAAATTACAGATTTCCATTTTGAAAGACACATCATGAAAAATTCTCACTTAGTAACATGTCCAAACCTCATGGAAATGATACCTATGATCATATACAATACAAAAAATAACCTTGGGATACTCTCTAGTGTTCTTTATTCAATACAGGACACTTGTAAAAAATACAAAAAGTATAAAAAAGAACAAATTTGGCTGTTTTTTCACTTCGGCAGGCTATAAGTCCTAAAGTTTTTGATGGATGACCACAAATCTACATTTTTCTGATAGCCCTAAGTGTTCTCTATCAAATGAGTCTATGTAAGGCAAGATTGGTTCACAACTTCTTTCTCCAGAGCCATAAAAGTCCAAAATGACCCAAAAACACAAAATCTACTGCTTTCTGGTGACCTGACCCATATGTTTTAAGCATCTGACCTTTGGTTTAGGTGTAGCCTAATTCTAGGTGGAGAGTACCCTTCCACCAATAGGGTGATTGATAATAATTACCTATGGTCATCATTACTGATTAGTTTTCAACATGCTTGCTTTTAACATTCAATGTGACTTCTTTCAATTTAATGATTGCTCAAACAATGGAATTATGCGGTGATGACTTTTTAACAGGACTAGGTTTTCTATGCAGGAGATTGATGCTTTTGCACACAGTAATGTGGCTTCTCATTTTACAGAAGCGGGGATAATATTTTCATCCAAGTAAACCAGCATAACTATAATACATAATACACAACGACTCTGGACACTGTCAACTATGTTTATAACCTTTACGATAAAAGAATTTATTTTCTCCCTCTGTTATATATGTTAATTAAAGTGCTCCCTGCAACATTCTTATAACGCCCACAACATGTATACATTTATATCATTGCAGGTCCCATGTTTCAATGCGCAATAAGCATACGTCCGTCTTTATTACAGAAAAGCACCTGTCTACAATATATAACGTGCCACCCCCCCCCCCCCACCCACCCATCATCTAATCTTACCCAATGCACAATAACACGAAATATCTTCTCCGCGATAAGTACCCCTATCCAGACAATTACACATCACCCTATATCTACCACTGTGACTTATTGGGCAATGACGGGGACAGTAAATGACATTTCTGTATCATCCAGTATTGTTGATTGACGTACACCCACCATAATGTCTGATACCGTCATACCTAACCTGCCTCACACTGCGCACGACTCGTGCCAATATCATTGCGCGGGAAGACAGCAATTTCCGTTATAGCTCACATCTAAGTGGGCTCCACATAGCGGATAGATAGCGACGGTCATTCTATCCTTCGACATCAGAAAAACCACTGCTTTTTTTTTTTATCGCTAAAGCTTCTGGGTGGTGATATATATGTTGTGAGCTATGAAGTGTATATAGAAATACACTCATTTATTCTAAATGACCTTTTTTAGAATAACACAGAAGTCATGGGAACTAACATTGATTCTGTGATAGATCTCTATATGACGGTAAAAAGGTAAAAGTCTAGGTCTCGCACAATGGTCCCAAATATCAGAAACAAAAATCTGTTTCCCACCCCACCCCCGCCCCCTCCCAAAGAAGAAGAAAAAAAAAGCAAAGAATACCGACCTAGGGAAAACATTATTGACCAATGAGAGAGGCCTAATTCCCTTCATTCAGTGCAGACTTTTTAGGAAACATTACATAATACCTGCATGGTACCCATCATGTTGGCTGTTATAAGTGCTTATCTCTCTGGGTACCAGATCAAGCAATGGTGCTTCTTACTAAGGAACCTGCAACCTCGGTATGCTGAAAGCAGACGACAATTGGAGCTGTGGGCATTTTCAAGGGGCGCGCCAATAACAATATGGAGTGCTGATGGATGGCATCAACTAGCCGCCGGCAAGCCTTCATTTCCGAAGGGTTTTATAGTGAAGTGAGACTTTTCTTGTATGTGGCTATCTGACTGATTCCCTGCTTAATCCACAATAAGGGAATAGATCCTACTTTATACAGCTATTGACGCCATTGTCACCTTGCACATATAATTATATGCATTAGCTACTCATAATATAGCAATTTATCTTCGGTCTGGTATTGGGAAGCATGGTTGAATTATGATTGATTTATGCACTTATGTTTAAGTAGCACAGTTACTCATGATTCACACAAGTTCATATAAAGCCAGAATAAATGCTGCCGGGTATGTTCCATGTTCAATAAAATGTGTGTTCGTCTGAAACCACGGCTGTGATGTCCATTTTCAAATCTACTCATAGTTGGTAATATATTCAATGATTTAGCCTGTCGATTTAACCAGGTATATGTGTGCTCTCCATATATCTGTAATGTTGAATCTTGCCTACAGCATGTTCTTGTGCTGTTTATACCTGGGTTCACAGAGAGTAGAGCCACTAGCTCACCCCACAACGTGGGGTGTCCAATTCTTATTTGGTTATATAATTGGTCAGAAAAGGGAAGCTCACTAACCATACTCACATGTGTGCATCATATTCTGCTTACCTTCTTGTATATTATAATGCTAATGTTCTCAAAATGTGACATTTACTCACACTGTGAAATAATTACATTGGTATGGCTGATGCTATCTCGCCGGCGCGGTTAATGTAATGAATTATGTTGGCAATACCTTGTATTGTCAAAAGGGCCTTAAAATAGTGGGATACAATATCCATAGTCTTTCAGCTAATTGTAAGTACTTGTGAATTTCACAGATGCTGACATTTTATATCTATCTGAGAGCTGGCTCAATGACCACTCTGACACAAGCTTGATATATTTACCAAATAAGCATGAATTTAGACTTGATCGCACCACTGATAAAGCTTGTGGTGTCATTACCTATGTCACTCACAGCCTAAGTCCATATAGCAGAATACTGCCTGAATATAATCGAATGGAAAAAGATAGTGAGCTAATGGTAATTAGTATTGAAAAACCTGAATATCGCTATTTGCACATTGTCAATGTTTAAAAACCCCCAAACAGAACTGATGTTGATAATTTTCTTAAAATACTTTGAGAAACTATTAATGATCTGAACCCACTTGGTCATTAGATGTGGGTTCTCAGGGACTTTTATATTGATCTATGTAAGTGCGACCGATGCCAGGAACCTAATTGACTTATGTAGAGAAACCAGTCTCCAGCGTTTAATCCATGGTGTGACATGGCCTAACCCTAATGGAGGTCCTGGTACATGCATAGACAACATACTGACCAATTGTCCAATTGTCATGAACTCTGGCATTCTGAATGCCTTAATTTCTGATCACCTTCCTGTATACGCCGTCAGAAAGAAGGAGCGGGAACACATGGAAACGGATATATATAAGGGACGCTCATACAAGCACTATGATGTGGGAGATATTCGCATCTCATATTCTAAGCTATTTGGATGATACCTGTCCAGTGAGGGAGATAAAACTGAAGAAGAAAGACAACAGCTACTGCAGGAGAGAAATTATTGAATCCATTAAGGACAGGCATATGCAGCTGTATAATCATTCTATTACGGGAGAGCTGCACTACTTAAAAGCTGCTAAACGCCTTACACACAAAATACGACACCAACAAAATCACGCCCGTGCTGAGGAACCCCTGAGAATGCTAGATGGATGCCGGAGTGATCCCAAGAGATTCTGGAGAGAACTAAATGCTATCATTAACCCCGGCCCAAAGAACATGCAGATCTCACTGAAGGATGATAATGGTGATGTGATTGGTTATAATGATGATACAGCGGACTATATAGATAATTACTTTGCCATGTTTGGTCAAGAGCTATATGACGCTATAGTATGTAATGGTGATGTTGCCCCTAATATCCTGAACATTGACCCAATTGACTATGACAACATGGTGGACCTGGATGCTCTGGACTTCGGGGCTCTTATTAGCAAAGAAAGAATGAAGAAGCTGATTGACCATATCTCCATGGACAAGTCCTCTGGCATTCCTGAAATCAACAGCATATACTAAAGCATGCCTTTCATAATGTCATAACGTTCTGCAATTCTATAAGACCAGGGATATTCCCCCGCTCCTGGTCAACTGGTACCTTTATCCCAATACCAAAAAAGGGTGACTTAACACATATCAAGAACTGAAGGCCTATCACACTGCTGCCACTACCCAGCAAATTGCTTGAAAAATTTGTCCATGAGTTGAAGAAAATGGATTGTTGTACAAACACCAATTTGGCTTTAGGAAAGGCAAGGGGACAAACGATGCTGTAATGGAGGTCGTAGGGGATCTCTATGAGTCACATGATGATAACAAAAGGCACATTCCTTGTTAAGTCTATCTTTTGAGGGTCGTTTTTGAAGGCACAACACCCCAAAGTGTGTAATATAAAATGAAATTGGGTACTAATATTTACAGGTCTATAAGGGGGGTAAAAGCAGCCAGATGATTTATATGACCATCAGTACCGGCCATGCATCAGCTTTAATTTGGTACCACTACTGTATTTGTGTGTAATATATTAATTATTTTAGAGGCATTTATGTGAGAAAAAGTATGATTTTCCTAGGCTATAATTAAATGTTCGAAAATGAACGTTCGAAAATGAAAATGTTATGAAAAAAAAGAAATTAAGTTATCTAAATGCCTCACTTCACCCTTATATAATTGTTGTCAGGTCAATATAATTGATAGAAAGTTGCATGGCAATTATTGGATTAACTGAACAGTGCCTTTAATTGACTGTTCGGAAATGAAACCCTTAAAAAGTCTTAATTTTTTTCACAACTTTGTAGAGTCAGGAATTACTTATACTTATACCCTATGTATATTTATTCTATATAAACAAATTACTAATGGCATTCAGCTATAATTTTAAAGCATTTTATAATTAATCGTTCGGAAATGAACTGAAATCTACGGACATTAGAAATAAATTCATAAATAATTGTCTATTTATCACAGGCTCGCAATTTAAAGTGTATGAAAAAGTTGAGATGACAATGGTTCAACCTATTCAAGCATATTAGACTCTAATCTCAAAGATTGTTTTACAATTATGCTTCAAAAAATGAAAATTTGAGTTGAGGACAGGCACTTTTTACCTCCTGCTCATCATTTAACATACCTAATTCAGGAAAAATAATCTTTAAAACATCCTTATGCCCATGAAAAAAATATCTCTGACACTTCAGGATTCATTACAAACAATCCACAGTATTCTATATAGAGTACATGGCAAACTATGACAGAAATGCATCTGAGGACATGGAAAGATAGCCTTAAGCTGGAATGTGCCAAAATCACTCTGGCGTGCCTAGTCGACTACACCAAGGTTTTTGATAGTATAGACCACATGCTTCTTATTCGTAAGATAAATTTGCTGGAAATACCTGTTATTATAAAAAAAATGGTTAAACAGCTATCTTGGTCAACGTAAATGTCAAACATTCTGCAATAAACAGTTATCTCAAAAACAAAAGGTGCAATTCAGCATGCCCCAGGGGTCAACTATCGGTCCCTTACTATTTGTACTCTTTATCAATGACCTATGTAGCACGCTGAAAAATGTGAAACCGTTTTTTTTTTGCAGATGAATCATCTAGCCAATTGGTGTAAAAACAACCTAATGACTGTTAACAATGAGAAAACTACCATCATGACCTTCTGTAATCACACTGTCATAAATAAACTGGAGCCTACTAACCTGTCGCTGAATGGAACTGTCCTCCCGGAGTGGACCCAATATTGCTACTTGGGTTGTGAGTAGAACAGCTGCTTGACATTAATACCACATGTAAACAAGCTGAAGAAAAACCTTGGCAACAAGTTGTTCAAATTGATCAAACTTCGAAAATTCCTAAGTGAGCATGATTCCCTAACTGTATATAAAAGCATGATCGCCCCCACGCTGGATTACTGTATCTTCTACATGTATACAGGCTGTGCTAATGCCGAAGAACTTGTCAAACTACAGCGAATGCAAATTAGTTCAATAAGAATCTGCTGTAAATTAAGGGTTGGCGGCAATTACAATCATGACATGCACACTCTCACTGGCATAGAGAAGTTAGAAGACAGAAGACTTCAGAGTCAGGCGGGCACGGACAACCTTCTATCAGCACGGACCCTTCTACTGCGGAGATAAGTTCTGGGACGCACTAGATGAAAATACTCAAAAGATAGAGACTCTCCTGGCATTCAAACAAAGAATGAAGAGGGCGTGATTGTTCAGATTTGAACCAGTATAGGTTCAATTACATACACATATTAGTTTTGCGAGCATACTAATAAGTAGAGCCATAACTCAAAGACTTTCTCACTACGAGAGCAAGGTGCTAATACAGTGAATTTGGATGACAATCTGGGACATTATAGATATATTGAAGTCTAAATTCAATGTCTATAAACCAACAGTTAAATGGTATACTATTATACATGCATTCAGCATTCACTCACTCGGGCCAAGTGCGTGGAAGAACTCCACCTGTGTAAAGGCGACTTCGTGCAATA
This sequence comes from Acholoe squamosa, assembly GCA_949317995.1. NCBI lineage: Eukaryota > Metazoa > Annelida > Polychaeta > Phyllodocida > Polynoidae > Acholoe > Acholoe squamosa. The sequence continues at coordinate 78,701,002 of OX439035.1, read as the reverse complement.
AACATGAAAAAATTCAATGCAATTCAATGCCTATTGTTAAGCTGAAGATGTCAACTGGAGGGACAGGTAGACTGAATAGCAGCTAATACAACAATGAGAAGGAAAGCTTGGGAACAATATGTATGTAGCGTTTGTGACCTCTTATTTTCTGACACAAAGCTAACATAACACCCCTAGTAGGAGGCTATATCGAGGCTATATCGAAGACAAATGGTTGACACAGCTATTCTATGGAAATCATATCCCCAAATTTAACCACAGTCTGACAGTATACCCTATAGGTAAGAACATCGTTCTGTCACCAACAAAATATATTATGACAGAAAACCCTTACTTGAAATAACCAAACATGGCTATTCCACATGGCCCTGGTGTGGATCACTGGACCTGTTGGCACGAGGGCCATAGTTGGGATGATGTATGGGGTCCGAGATTACACGAGACGTCTAGAAATGCAGCCAGCAGACCTGTTTCCAGTCCCATTGACTCTGTGATAGATGTCTAGGATGAAAGTAACAATGTACGCAACAATCCACTAGAAAGATCCATGTGTCACATGTATAAACATGTTTATACAATGTGGTATTACTGGTGTTGTTGTTTTACTGTGATCGCTGGCTTATTAAAACACAATATGTGCCTGGTTGAAAACAAAATATTTTAAATGAAATTTATTGTATTAGATCCTTAGACCAATGGTGTACTTAACACCCGGGTTTTTGCCTGATGTATTGTACTTTATGTGGCCAACCACATAATCTAGGGAGTCGTTGGAACCTGGGGTCGACAATTACTTAAATACAATGTTCTATCTGCAGGTGATTCCTAACCATTGGTCACACGTAGGCGTGTGGTAGTAAAGTATCCAAGGTAACAAGGGTACTCTGAACAGTTAGGTTTATATTTGTTACACGCTGCCTCCAGCTTTTGTTGTTAGTCAGGGAGTGTTATGTTCATTATGTCCTATAGTCGGCCTTTGATGAATAGATCATAGAAGGTTCTATACCTACCTGCATGTGATGTGTATAGTTCTAGTCTGGAACATCTTGATTAATTTGCCTTCCATAGCGGGGCATTTCATTATCCTTAGTTGTCAATTTGTGGATGCAGAATATGATGGAAGTGGTTGTTTTAGAGGATTTTGGTGTTTTTTCTTCCCTTGGTTACAATAGGAAAGCTGTCTGTTTATTTCAGGATACTTTGTCATTTTCTACTGCTGTTAAAGTTGATGGTTGCCAAGGCAATAAAAAACTAAAATATAAAACAATCTCTTTCATTGTATTCTACACCCTAAGACTGACAAATAATGATTGTCGTTTAATTTTTAAGACAAGGGGATTATGAAAACCAGTCCCCACTGATACACAAATAACAGGCTCCATCTCCCATTCAACGATAATGAATGTGGACAACTCTATATTGGTCACGAACATGGACAAAGGGTATTCAGATAGGACTATAAATAAATGATATGACAAGTGGACAAGGTATTGGCGATACAATAACTAGGTGTTCGGGGCATTTATTCTACTGATTCTGGACGACATGCAGGAGTTAAGTCGCCCGTTCGTTTACCCTGTTGTTGCGTTTTGTTACAATCAGAGACCTATGACACGAGGTTAACTCCCACCTATGACAGACCATTGGAAAACTTTTCAATCTGCAGGACATGCTACTGAAAATCAGCAGGTCTGGCTCACCTTTCGCTGGACAGGATACTTTCAACATACTGCAGTACCCTGTGTGCATAGGGCACACAGGCATTTTAGGACACCCTAATATTGATAGAAAATCAAAAGATTTTGCTTGACTCTGACAAGTTTAGTACCATCATGAATTTGATGTAAATATATCCTGCGCTCTGACTTTGAAGAGGTTCTATAGGGTGGAATTTAAATGATTTAAACCAACCAACCCTCAGAAGAGGGCCCATCATCATATGCCCCCTTCGTGCAAAAGATCTTCACTAGCAAAAGCTTTGTTCTTTCGTGATTCACAGGTCTTTCTATTTTTAACTAAAAAGGGGTGACTTTTTATTGATCCCCCAAGAAGGGTCGAAATTATATTCTAGAATTACTTAGTGATACAATTTTTTTTCGATAAGCTTTGCTTGCTCATTATGTACAAGGGAAATCAGACTCATGCTTGATACTCATAGTCTGGTCAAGGATGTGGATTCCCGAAGTCAATTTCTTCTAAAGTGCATTATACAGTCTCGCAGGGAATTGTAATTGATATTTTCGCATTAGATATAGTTAATTGGAAACAGTATACCACCATATGTTGTACAGGGACGTTAGGAATTACCGTTTGCTTAAAAACACTGGGAGGACATTGTATCTGTACACTGAAACATTTACATATATAAAGGTGATCAGTGAAGATGACTTTTGGTCATCATTCTCAAATGATGACCCCACTTCATCAAAGTGATGACCCCAGGGTCATCATTTTGATGACATCCTTCTGCCATTAGGAGCCTCCACTATACAACAATAGAGTATAGGAACTACCTTGAGGTCATCCATCTATATATATTTGCATCAGTCTAGATAATGAATGTCTGTGAAGTAAAAGGTTATTATAAAATCATCTCATAAAGACTCAATTAATTCAAGAAAGAAAAAAAATGTCAAAAATTCCAACATTGTTAGACACCACTCCTGTCTCTGAAATAGTAGTAACAACTAGGAGAATTGATTCTTCTTTGCTATACATATGGATACATAGTATGTGCTATTTGGCCCATTATGTTTATTATAAGGGTGCAGGAAAATACCCGTCAATACCAGGAGGACAGAGGGGGGGGTAATTATAAAAATATTTATAAACTGTACCTGATGAGCTATGATAAATGACAGAATACCCATTTCAGCAGTACGCCTATCAATCTGAGTATGTAAGCTATATTCTAAAAGGTAATCAATATGATGACCCTTTGTAATCACTTAAGATTACTCAAATGATGACAAGATACTCTCCCCAGACAGCATCAAACTGAGCACTCTAAAGTGATCATCACTGATTAGTTTTTTCAGATATAAGTTTTCAGTGTAGGTCGAATCCCACATGATGACTAAAATCTGTGATTCTGGGGTCAATACCTCTAAATAGCAACAGATATGAATACAGGAGAAAGTATAGAACACAACCACTCTGTTGCAATTTTAGGACAGAAAATATGCGATACACATAGAAATAACCATGAGCCAAAGGCAGAATAGCTGGAATGCTTTACAAGAAAAACGCAGCAGTGTCCATTGTTCTATGGTCCTGCATATGTATATCTGTTGCGATTTTGAGGTAGACCCCAAAATCACAACAGATTGAAAATCGCAGAGATCTTAGAGCCCTAAACCGCCATGTGGAATTCGAGCTTAAACATTGGGAAAGATCTGAAAAGACCCAAAACGGTAATTCATTTTCTCAGTAGATTTGGTCATGGTGAGCGTTAAATCCGCAGAGATTTCAAATCCTGTCTGGTATAATCTAATGTGCTTGTCCATAATTTTGAAATATCAGCACATGCAACATAAAATTATCTATAAAATGAAAGCAATGTGTACAATTTCTTATTTATCATAACTCTAGTTCTAATAAGTGCCAACTTACCATGTACAGAATATATGAAGGAAGCGATGGGGAGGCGGTTCGCGCCTGCTGCCCGAGGGTCACTGTAGTGCCCCTCATGGGTAGGTTCCAGGCGGGGCTGGAGGGATAACAAAAGAAATCGCCCTGTCAGCAAAATCAAATTGCTCACTTTTTGTACCATTACCTCATTAATCACATAAAACCTCGACAAAGAAAGTGCATCTTTTTTTGGTACTGCATGTAATACTAGCTGGGGGAATTCTTCTCCTATTAGGCCCTTACACTTGTTTTTGTAGGTGTTTCTCTTGAGATTTGTGGATGAGTACAGTTCAAGGTGTCTGCTTATTCATGCCATCCCCAACGAAATTATTCTATTCATTAAGCTAACAGATCGAAAGTATGACTGATACTCATCTTGTAAAAGAATATGAATAAAACAACGCATAGAAATATATCTGTTTGATTTTGAAGTAAACAATTAAAACCTCGGACATAGCGGCGCAGAAAACAAGATATTCCAACGAAAATGAACATGTTCAGCATTCGAATGAAATCAACGTGTGAAACATTCGAATTGGCCGACGTGATTACACTCTAATGAATGAGGTGGGGGTAAAACAAACAGGCAATCAGAAAGACCGGCGCCAATAATCAACCATTGCACCTGCCGTCGCGCCTCAATCAATAATCACAAGTTTCACATCGATTTCAAAATCCCCGTGGAGGTGGGAAAAGGCATCCGTGGGACATAAGTTAATTTTCGATTTTGTTTGAAACAGAAGTCGAACTAAATCAAAATGCACAGTAGGTTGGTTGCAACTATTAATTCGCACCTTATTGGCTGAAATTGAATGCCACTTCCGTCTACCTCTGCTGGAATGGTTCTTTATTGTAGCATTACCTCCGAGATCATACCAAACGGCAAACAAACCAGTGTATATGAATATTAGTTCTATTCCAATAATATAAGATTAAAGAGAAGGATCTCTTGGAAATTCCCTTCTTCTCATCCATTTTTCTCTACTGCCTATTTTCCCTTTGAATAAAAACTTTTCATTCGTATAAGAACGGTCGGGGAGGCAAAAGAACACGACTGCTGAGCTGTCATCTTGGCATGGTGCAAGTATAATTATGGGAAAGATGAATCGATGCCAAGGCAAGAACATTCGTACAGGGTACCAGTTTTATATAGTTAACTGTCAGCTAAAAGTACAAATCAAACCCCCCTTCCCGCAATAGAGCTGACAGAAAAGAACCACTGCTATGCTAACTGTCCGAGCCAAATATACAAAAGGCACTGGTATGTTTTGGATCGATATATATGCGCGGCCAGCAGGGGCTTTCTGACGGAGGTATATTTTATGTTATATACGGCAGCCTATTGTGTCTGCTGGTACACGGAGTCATTGAAGTACACCACTAATTAATGTATCATTTTTAATGGCATTACTTATGAAGAGAAGCGTCAAAAGGGAATATAAATTCCTCCTAGCTTTATGGAGTAAAATTCAATTTTACTTCCCATGCCGGAGTGCAGGCGTAGTGTACAGGGGTATTCTGAAGCCTGCTTATCATTTATAAATGATTGAGACTTCTAGACAATAGGCCAAACGGACTTGTATTTCTTTTTTATTCTATATATTCATTTTAAAGAGCTTTGAAAAACTGTGAAAAAATTGAAACTAGGATGCATGAGTTAGAATTTAAAAAAAATTGGAAAATTGCGGGGTAGGCGACTTACCTCTAGAAACTCAATAACCCCTGAGGCTCCACTTAAGGTCATGGTGATATCACGAGTAGTGACCGGAAGCTCTTGTGTTCCAGATGACATGCGCTCAGCGACGATAAGACCATCGAAACCCTGCAAATAGTTTTATTTGATAAAGAAACATAGTTTAAATTCAACAACAAACACAAAAAAGATAACCATGTCGATAACATTTAAGTTTTATTCTGAAAACCAAATGAATTAAGAGCATAAATTTAGAGGTTTGATCAACTGGATGACTAAGCACAAAGTGGGCGGGGGGTGGGGTGGCGGAATGTATTTCTGCTGGCTGTGATGTATGGGGTACGTTTTCTCCTTGTCCCTATAATCACCAACCTCATATCCATAATTCCAGTAAATCCAATAGTTGGGCACACAATGTGAACCAGAATCTACAGGTAATCATCATAATAGCTGCTATGAGGTATAGCCTACAGGCCTACTTCTTGTTATACCCCTGGCCTGATCTTCACCACTGTTACGAGGCGTCGGTGGCTCTCAGGGATCTTGGGTAAAATTAGTTCTGGCCGCTGGCTGCTGTAGTGGTGAGATGTAGGCAGGTATCGTGCATAGTAATATTCCCCCACAAAATTGGGACCCATAATGCCTATACACGAGAGAGGTATTCCCCATGAATGCGTGCGTCTCGGGCGAGATTGGTTAATCACAGACTTAGAACAATATGCCGGAGAACGGGTGTATGGCAATAAGACATCCCCCCTCCCGAAATCGAAAGCTCTACGGGGGTATTTACGACTACAATCATTTTAAGAGAATATGTGGACAAAAACACAAAAAGAGATCATCTAACCTCTGTACATGTATATCAGTGTCCCCATCTCATCTCATTAGGTTAACTCTCCAAAGTGCTCTTATCGGATCCCCTATTAACCAGGTGCTAAGACTATTATATTTACCCGCTCTATCATTTATTCATCACCTTATTGGTGGCCCCCTGCTCGATCCTGACGGTGGCTCCCCCCATCAGGGGTCGTGAGACACCAGCAATCTATCAACCATCACGTGGACAGGGGGTGGCACTGCCTGACCCCACCTTATCAAGATGGTGCCTAAAACATATGGTGCTGTACGCCAGGTACGTCCGGTGTAGGCAGGTGGTGGCTAAATTACACCAAGGTGACATTGAGCACTAGTATTTCAAGATTTCAAAAAGTTCTTTTATTTTGATGTTGTTATACTCTAGGCTATATTCGTTCAATCTATAGACTAATCCTGAATTTTTATCTTAAGTATACCTATATCCCAGCCACCAATGGGTGAATTACGACAGAAATGGTTTCTGCTCTCTCCCACCTGCTTCATATAAAGCTCTACATTTCAACATGGAAAACTATCTACCCATGTGGCAGTCTGTCGATATATGTGATAGGTACCTAATGTATCTTACATGCCACATATGAAAAAGGGAAACTCCCATGAATGAGTACAGTGATATATGAACTAACCAATCCATCATTCTTTGGCAGAAAGTAGATAACATTCTGATCCCGACCACACACCCAACTTATAGGGCTGCGATAGTCTTTTAAGTGAATAGCAGAAAATAAATTCACGGGAAACTGTCGTAAAATGAGTGTAAATTCATCAAACTGACTTTCAGTTCAAACTGACTTTCAGTTCTAACCCATCTGGGTTAGCTGGGGTAGCTATCAACGTTCTCAAGATGAAGCTCTGTGCTGGGGATGATTAGTAAATTTGTGAAGTATAAATTTGTTAATTCTGTGCCGAACACGCATAAGACCTCATGCAGTTACCCTGCATTCTTTTTCGGTGCATTATGACCCGTTACCACATAGTGATCTGACACACATACAGTTGGGCTGACTCACAAATAGCGGAAACCTTAGGACATGGGAACCGTCCAAGTTTGTAAGGTATCCCTATCATATATGCCTGGAGGGTTATTAAAACGTGGAAGGCTTCATGCAGATCTGCCAGGCTTTGTGACAAATGGGTTTCACATTCGATCCGATATATCACATTGTATATATTGTTAGTACCTTATGACCATTACTCCTCTATGGGCCGCATAATTATTAAATGTTTCATGTCACCTTGTCATCTTCACACTGATCATGGCGATTCTGGGTTTTCAATACACGGAAATGGATTCTACAGATACTCTAGGACGTGCTTATGTAACTGCTTATAAGGCTGACTATATATGTAATTACAAGATACTATAGGGAGGTCATTTATGGTCTAGGGATTTAAACATTGGAGAGGAAGTAAATGTGATGGACATGTTCCACTGAGGGAAAATAATTACACTCATCATACATCCGACAGGAGGCAGGTAAGATGACACCTGTACCCAAACCTTAAAACTGCTATCAATATCATTGCTTTCACTCTTAAGGCTCATACCATAGAAAGTACATTATTTCCCGCATCAACCTAAAAATCTCCCTCAAACAGTACATTTGGTTAGAATTTAAAGAAAATTCAGTTTAAACGACAATCTTCCTGATTTACCCTCTAGCTCATATGTTCACACGGTCAGAAAATACTTTGGCTAAAGGACAGTCTTCACATATTCATGGGATGTCTGGAGGCAAAGGTCAAAGGGCTCCAAGCATGCGAAGTGTATTACTTCCGGGTATAGACATCGACAGCACCAGAGTTGGGAAGAAAGGGTTGGGCGTGCAGGTAGAGTTCGGTTGGGAACGGTCGTGCATGACTAAATTAGTGTGATGTGTCACCTTACACACACATATCCAGGGGAGACATGGTGAAAGTGGCTCCGGTAAAGCGACAAGTCGAAGCCATGGCAGGTGGACTATTGGGCCTATGCTGCAGCTGGGATCTAATTTGGGATCTGGCCAGCGGTCTTAATCTTCTGAGCCTCAAGGCTGAAGGCACCAGAGAGGTATTCAAGAAATGCAGTTATTGGAATAAGGTCACGGTTCCCTGAGGAAATTTGCGTGATATAAAGACAATGCCTCACAGGGCACCAAGAATAGAATTTCCCCAAAGGCAGGGCTTAACCCACTTTGTGGGGGTCCAGTTCTGAAACATGATTCTGAAGATCTGATGCTAGGAATTTCCCCACCTGCCCCGCCCCCTAACTCTCCCCCCATAATCCCCCTCGGAAATCTCCCCCTCACATGACCCCCCCCCCCCACATACACACACCCGAGTTTCCAAGCCCTCCCATCAAGTTTCACCACAATGATCCGTAACATAGCCCTACCCCTATACCACCTACCCAAGGTGAGTCCCTTGGGTAGATTTAAAATACATAGGAAATACAGAAAGCAGGTAACTCTGGTACCCTATAATACAGGATATTCTATCATACTATGGATAATAAGGGGGGGGGGGTCCTGGGGGGGCAGAATACCAGGTGTGGGCGGGGGAGGGGGATCCAGCAGGGAGACATTTCCTGGTACTTTTTCTTTACGTTGAATGCAAGTACAGAGCTATTTGCATATTGTTGTTCAGTGCTCCACTCCTCGTGATAGGAGAGACAACCTTTGACGGGCTGTGGTATGCAAAGAAAGAAGTCTCTGTGATAGAATAGGGTATGCCCTTCCCTCCCTCCTCTGTTTCTGCATCCCATCTTATACCTCCGGGTGCAAATAGAAGGATGGGAAAGCGGTATTTGACTGGGATGCTAGCCGACTCAACTACGCCTATAATACAGGATGTAAGTAGATGTACTGGGTGCACCACAATCAATTTAGCCCTATAACGACATGATGATTCATTTTTAATATTCATTTGCCGTGAGTAGATTGCCTCGTTCGTGCATCTATGTATTAACAGGGAGTAAGTCGCTTGTCATGTCTTCTTACATCAAACAGCTCCTGCCATGCTGTATCAAATTGTTGGGGTCAGTATGACAAATATGACAAATTACAGAGAGAAATTAAGCACTACTTTGTTGGCCTAACATAGTTAAGGGAATGTGATAGGCATGGAACAGAATATATGCGCAGTTACATATAAGAGGGTAGGTTGGACAGGGGGCGGGCATACCTGTTTGAATGTGGTGAGAAGATGGCCAGGTGTTGGCCGGCTGCCTGTATGGAGTTGGTGGCCGGGGCAGGAGGAGGTAGACCCCTCCTCCAGGGAGGATTCCCATTAATGATATTGTAATGACACAGGCCTCATGCTTTATCTGCAACCCTCCATCCCATCTCAGTAACACTGTCACTGGAGTAACCAGGGCTGGGCATATCTGAAAATCCTGGAGCCACTGCAAGAGGGGCTGTAGCCTAGGACTGAAAACCTTTCCACCTGTGTATTTCTAGAACCTAATATAGAGGCTACAGAAAATTATGGGAGGGGGCAGAGAAAGGACAGGGTACACATTTGCCATAGGTAGCTCAATGGGTTGACAGAATCGCCTGAAAGCAAGGTGAAATGAATTAGCAAGTGCAGCAAAGCAAATTTGGTATTGGAGTCTTGGGGAAAATTTTGAATTTTGGAGGGTATTTGGTGCATTCTGCTGTGTCTTCAGAGCTATACTCATGATTTTCCAGGCACTGCTTAAGGGTTGGTCTTATTTGACAAGGGTAGCCTACTTTGCCTGATACTCCCTCTCTCTTGCCAAGTCTTGCTGAAATTTTAGACATGTTTTGGTGTGATCAGGGTGAGGGCAAGGTGAGACTGTGGTAAAAATAATGGTGGGGCAGGGTAAGGCTGAGGGTGGTGGAATGGTGAGACAGGGTGAGACTGGGGTGGAGGAATGGTGGAACTAGGGGTAAGGGCAGGGTGAAACTAAGGGTAGTGGAATTGTCGAGATAGGGTGAGGACATGGTGAGACTGGGGGTGGGAAAATGGTGAGATTAGGTGAGGGTAGGGTGAAACTGGGGGGGGGGAGGGTGGTTAAGGGGGGGCATACAAATTTCAGACCCCTCCTGAGGGGTGTGTGAAAAATGTTGACCCCTCTTGAAGGGGTGTAAAAATTAGGCAAAAAAGCCTGTGCGCTACTATAGACCAAAGAGGGGCTCTGTTGATAAATAATGACCACTCCCTAAGGTGAGGGCAGGGTGAGTCTTGAGGGTGGTGGAATGGTGAGATTGAGGGCGGGGGAATGGTGGGACTGGGGATGGAGGAATGGTGGGACTGGGGGTAAGGGTAGGGTGAGACTGGGGTGGTGGCATGGTGAGACAGGGTGGGTGAGGGAACTAGGCAGGGTGAGATTGAGGGTAGTGGAATTGTGAGGGCAGCTTGAGATTTAGGGTGGCAGGGTGGGATGATGGTAAGTTGAGACTGAGGGTGGTGTAGAATAGTTAGGAATGCAGGGGCGTAGGAAAAGGGGGGCCAGGGGGGCCTGCCCCCCCAATCATGAAGGAGGTGGGGCCTGAGTATGTCTGGGCCCCCCAAAATTTGCCAAGAATTCATAATAAACTGAACAAGAAACTAAAACTTTGTATTTCAAATTAGATTAATATAATAACGGGATAGGGAAAAGGGGTTCTGGACCCCAAATCAGATCCAAAATTCATTAAAAATTACATTTCTCTACAAATTTTATATAGATATGTATAGGGGCTATTGCACTTGAGCCGGAAATTTAAGGTGTCGAGGTTGGGCCCCCGCTGGGCCCCCCCAATGAAGATTTGCTTCCTACGCCTCTGGAATGGTGTAGAAAGTCAAGAAGAGACAACCCCCAATAAACTTTCAGCAGGTAGTTGCTTGATGGGTACACAGAGGAAAGTTTGGCCTCTCTGGGCCATTTACCTGAGAAAATTTAGAAATATTCAATGTCAAAACATGCATTCTGGTTACTTCTGGGAATCATGTCATAACTTGGGTTCTATTGGGAATATTTGAGAAATTCTTTCACTGTTGGAAAGCCCAGAATCTGGAGATTATTATTATGAAGGTAGTTGGCGCCATTTTCAAGGCCATTGTCGCCACTTTTTGGCTACATGGCGACAGCTGCACAGCCCTGAGTAACCCACCTTCGGCACCGGTAGTACGACATGACAGAGCAAAGCTTGTTTTTATACCAACCTCAATATCAACACACCCATATCGTTGCTTTTTTTAAAACCAGCTTTCATGTTGTTCGTCCTTGATAATTGTACTATTGTGCTGTTGTATTGGTATAAAATGATATTATCTAGACCAGGTTGTGATCAATTGCTACAAAATAATTAAAAACGGTGTACGTTCAAGGGATATTGCCAAATTGCAATATCTCCCCCTTTTCCAGCAAAATAGTGTTTAATTGCACTGTTAAAATGATTGATGCTAAATCGTTCATTTTGTCATTATTTAAGACGGAGTCGATCTGGGAAAAAGTATCAAACGTGCCAAATTGCTTTCTTGCTGACCGATATTCCTAACGAGATGGGTAAATGTGGTGTATTGAATGGTGAATACTGAATATGTTATTAGCCCTTAAATACGATAGATAAATAAACAGTCGTGGAGACGCATGGGGATGCCAATGATTCTGCAGGCCCAGTTTTTTAAGTATATCGATCCACAAGGAAGGGGCGGAGGTCCATGGGAAAATGACCGACCTCGTACACTGCTGTGAATTAAGCGTCTGTCTATAGCCATGAAATGCGTATTGGGGGGGGGGGAGAGGTTCAAGTTCACATAACTCTATGTGAATAAGGGCTAAAATATAAATATATTTTGGTTAAAATTCACAACTTTCTATTTGGGTGATAGAGAATAAAAACTCCCATGCAGCGGAAGCGACTCTGATTCAATACATAAATGCACCAAGCAGTGAGTGATTGAGTAATAGAGGTTTAACGCCATTTTGACGGCTAAGGTCATATTCATGGCGAGAACGACATTACACAATTTCACAGAGGAATGTGTCGATTTCCACGCATATGTGCACCACACACAATCCTGAGAGGATAGGAAAGAGGAGAAACAGACCCATTTAAGTGGGCTAGGGAAGCCCGCACCAAGCAGTAGGCATGTGTCTATGTATGGGATTTGTATTCACAGGGTGTATGTTACCCTCTGCTATTTCACCATGCCTGATTATCTGAATGTGTAAAGCGTCCTGATACTGAGACCTGTTGCCGGTGGGTAGGTGTAGGTCTAAATAATGATTCTTATCTTTCCATTATTCTCTCACCACCCACACGGCACATGTCCTGTCAGTTGATTACAATGAGCGCGTGCGGACCCTACCGTAATCTCCCGCGTAGAAGGCGCAGCTCGCGTAGAAGGCGCACCCCCAACTCAGAGAATGGCTTTTCACATAGAAGGCGCACGTACCTCTTCTGGATCGACTCCTGGAAAAACCCGCGTATAAGGCGCCCCCCCAACTCACAGGGGGGCTGTTTCGCGTAGAAGGCGCCCCCCTCCCCACCCCCCCCACCCTCACTATTGTACACCTCCCGGTCTGCCGCGGTGCTGGCTCTATGAGTTCAAGCTGTCATCGGCCCACGGTTGGCTTGAACCCGCCGAGCGCCCGTCGACACCTCACGGTCTTTCAAGCTGTCACCGGCACATGGTCGGCGTCAAACCCGCCGAGCGCCCGTCGACACCTCCCGGTCTGCCGCGGTGCTGGCGCTATGAGTTCAAGCTGTCATCGGCCCACGGTTGGCTTGAACCCGCCGAGCGCCCGTCGACACCTCACGGTCTGCCGCAGTGCTGGCGCTATGAGTTCAAGCTGTCACCGGCACACGGTCGGCGTCAACCCCGCCGAGCAAATGTACAGCGACCGGGCTGCCGCGCTTGGCGCTATGAGTTCAAGCTGTCATCGGCGTATGGTGGGCCTTATCCCCGGCGAGCGCGTCGACACCTCCCGGTCTGCCGCGGCGCTAGCGCTATGAGTCGATGCTGTCATTGGCCCACGTGTTCCCTACACCCCGGCAAGCCACACCGCATTGTCAACCTGTTGAGTCTATGCTGTCATCGGCACACGGTCGGCTTGAACCCGCCAAGCGCGTTGACACCTCCCGGTCTGCCGCGGTGCTGGCGCTATGAGTTCAAGCTATCATCGGCGCATTTTCCCAAATGAGATGTTGGAAAAACCCGCGTATAAGGCGCACCCCAAACTCAAGGCAATTTACCTCCCGCGTATAAGACCCAGCAGCATTTTGTTTGGCGTAGAAGACGCGCCTTCTACGCGGGAGATTACGGTAGTTTTATTGGAGTTGGCAAATGGAGGTATTGTGTCTATTCAGTATTTTCTTACCAATATTCATAGATCAGCAGTGTCGTTCGTCCCCTATTCACATGAAGTAATATTCTCTACCTGGATCAGGTTAGGTGTGCCTAAGGGAATGATTATATTGATCCAAGTAAAATGATACCTGCTCCTCCATAGTACCATAGGCAAAGTGCAGATTATTCTTATAAAGGGGCAATTGCATTTATGAGACATGATTCCCCATGGAGGAGCTTAAGTAAATACCCGGTACCAATAAAACTGTACAGGTATCTGGTAAGTTTTTGTTGGAAGCGGGAAAGTGCCTACCTTCATCATAAGAGCAATACAGACTACAAAAGGTGCAATTTCGTACACAACCAGTGACTGACACGGACAATTTCCATTACACACAAAAAGACATAATTCAAAGGTTTTAGAATGAACTTCATAACGTTTTCTCTGTCATAAGAACCACGCACTGTAATTCAGAAGTAAAATGTCATCCTTCTCTCTCTGAGAAATTCAAGCAGACACCAGCAAAAGTTACGATAGGATATTTGTCGTTCTACTAAATCATTGGAGGATGGCATTAATGTGGAACGTATGTGGAGCATGATGAAATATAAGTAAAATGAATAGGCCTATTATAGGGCATAATAAAATGATAAAGGCACGGCCATTAGCTACCGTATATCTTCTATCTGGTGAGACTGAGATAATACTCCCACACTTCATGCTTTACCACAAAGATGCAGCAGCAGACTGAGGTGGGAGTATTTTACTTTTGATAATAGTGCTTGATCAATCTTTATAAATCAACACAGCTCACAGGCTGATGACTATGGGAATTTGCCTTTGTATTTATCATTCCTACCCAGTGGGCACAGCCCCACTTATTAAGTGACTAATCAGCACTACATCGTAGGGCTTATAAAGGGTTAAAAACAGTCTAAATTGTAACGGTTATGTAGCCCTGCATTTGTACCACTTATTAAACCACTCAGCTGCAGGGTGTATTAAGCCCTACACTTGAGTGGTTCGATAAACACTTTAAAGAAATATAGAAATTAAGGACATTTTATGAAAAAAGCCCACGATTTGATACACACTAGGATTTCAGAGAGTCAAATATTCAACTTCTGATGCCAGTCTAAGTAATCCATGAATTGTTTGTGCATTTTCCTGGTTTCAGTTTCCTTGTTGATCCTTGGTGGGATTTGAACCGGGTTCCTCCTGATTGTGAGTCCTTTGTTCTCCTTTCTGTGCTAGTGAGGCAGGTGATGAAAGTGGGGCTATCAATATGCTATTTCAATCATAGACCTACTACAGTGAGATCATTGGTCATATGAGGCCCTGTAGTATGAAACACAGACTGGAGTGGAGCATACGGGAAGATGTCACCCACAAGCTACCATTCAGCAGACCACTGTTGAGCAGATAGGGGGATTGGAGCATGATGGGGCATTTAGATCTCTCTCTATTCAACAGTACCAGCACCAGAAACCCTTTAAAAGGCATCATGCCCGTTGCCTCACATGATGAAAAAATCTAGCCCTGATGATTAGCTAACTTGCCAGGGCTACATTCATGCATTGTGCCAACCCTACAGGGTCAGTACTGTCCCAGAGGGTCAGCATAATGCATCAATGAAGTGCTTACCAGCACTTCATTGCCAACTTATGGGCATGATGCACTCATGCATCAGTGGCTCTTAAAGGGTTTAGTAATTGGTAAGGCCTGCACTTTAAATTATGTTGTCAAATCATTACTGTAAGTATCCAGCGAAAAGGAATGGCAATGTTTTTAGTCCCTAAGTGCAACTTGCGTTTGTACACAGGTTATACACAGGTTTTCACAAATCTGGTGAACCAGAATCTTCATATTATGTAATGAAACTACTTTTTGGTAGATAGACTGCTGAATAGAAATGTTAATAAATCGTCACCAGGACTTGATCTTGCCACCTTGAGACAAGGCATGTTGTGTAAATGTTGCTAAGATTATATTCTTAGATATTATAGTTACAGGGACTAAAGGGTAATATAAAGGATATTCAGTATGTGCAGGAATAGGTGGCAGGGGGAGGGGCTATATAGGGCTTACACAAATTTCTCACAAACCCATTATGAATATATATTCATGCTCACATTGTAGCAATAAGATTGACCCACCAAAATAAGCAATCTTTAAAAAGATTCTCAATGGGACTTGAACTTGCCACCTTCAGATCCAAAGTCCAGTGCCCTATGACCTGAGCTAATGAGGCATGTGGTGTGGCTGGTGCTAAGATATGATATAATCTCTGACATCAGTGTAGGGACTACAGGATAATGAAGGGGTAATTTAGTATTAGCAGGGATTGTTTGGGGGGGGGCGGGAGGCCTAAAAAGGACCTTCATAATTTTCACATAAGCTGACTATAAGTTATGTATAGATTGTGGGAATAAGATTGCTTTACCTTAAATCCCAAGATCCCCGGATCAATTTCCATCAGGGTTGTGCGGCCTTTACACCACAAAATTGCCTTTACTCCACAAAAAGATATCATTTTGTTGCGTAAAGGCTCACATGGGGCATTTACACCACAAAAGTGGCGTTATGCCACAAAAGCCTTTACACCACAAAGCTTTTTCACCACAAAATCATCTTGCCTTTACACCACAAAACCTAAAATGTCACAAAATCTATGTGACCTTCAGAAGTACCTTGGGTTTAAATCACGAAACCTATAGAGTGTTAAGATGCCCTCTTTAAGATGAAGATAACCCTTAGCCTTTAAGCCACAAAACCTATAGAGAATTAATGTACCAAACAAGGTTACCGGAACATGTTGCCTTTACGCCACAAAACCTATAGGGTACTAATGTACCAAACAAGGTTATCAAAACATGTTGCTTTTACGCCTCAAAACCAATATAGTGGCCTGATGTACCAAATGCGATTATTGGGACACCCTGCCTTTATGCCACAAAACCTAGATAGTGATGTAATGTTATAAAAGCTTATTAGAACATCCTACATTTACACCTAAAAAGTTATTCATGATTTTGTATTTAAGAAGGTTATTGGGGCACACTGCCTTTATGCCTCGAAACCTGTTTGATGGTCATATATAACAAACAAGGTTATTGAACCACCCTACCTTATGCCTCAAAACCTATAAAAGTAGTTTAAAGTACCAAATAAGGTTTTCAGGACACCCTGCCTTTATGCCTCAAAACCTATTTGATAGTCGCCCTGCCTTTACATGTCAAAACATAGTTGTCTAATGTACCAAACATGGGTATTGAGACAGCCTGCCTTTATGCCTCAAAACCTATATAATTATAGTTGTTTTAAGCACCAAACAAGGTTAATGGAACACCCTGCCTTCAAAACTCAAAACCTATAGTTGTCTAATGTACCAAACAATGTTATTGGGGCACCCTGCCTTTATGCCACAAAACCTAGCTTGTGATCTAATGCCCCAAAAATGGTTATTGGGACAGCCTGCCTTTACACCTCGAAATCTTTATAATTATAGTCATTTTATGTACCAAGTAGGGTTATTAGGACATCCCACTTTATGCGTCAAAACCAGTATATGTATCAAACTATGCTATTATTTATGCTTCAAAATCCACTTGGTGGACATATATATTAAATAAGGCTATTGGATCGATCACCCTTCCTTCAAAACTCAAAACCTTTATATTAGTTTTAAGTACCAAATAAGGTTATTGGGACACCCTGCCTTTATGCCTCAAAACCTATGCATTACAGTGGTTTTATGTAACAAATAAGGATATAGGACTCAGTATGGATTCCTAGTGGATCCACCATTTTGAATTTCACTGATTGAGGTAAAGCCCAACAGGGTTTTAAAATGGCCTTATTTGGCACATAATACTGTAATATATGTTTTGAGAAGTAAAGACAGGGTGTTTTAAATGACCTCATTTGGCACATACTACTATAATTTTTGAGGTGTAAAGGCAGGGTGTTCAACTCACCTTATTTGGCACATAATATCACAATATAGGTTTTGGGGTGAAAGAGCAGGGCACTCCAATAACCTCTTCTAATGCATAAGTTCACTGCAATGACCTTATTTGCCACAAAGTAACATAATATAGATTTTGAGGTATAAAGGCAGGGTGTCCTAATAGCCTTATGTTGTTACATTATAACAGTATATAGGTTTTTGAGGAGTAAAGGCATTCCAAATAGGTTTTGAGGCGTAAATGCAGGGTGCTTCAATGACCTTATTTTGGCATAAAAGGCCACAAACAATGTTTTGAGGTGTAAAGGCAAGATTATTTTGTGACATAAAGGCTTTTGTGGCATAATGACTTTTGTGACGTAAAGGCTTTTTTGGTGTAAAGGCTTTTGTGGCATAATGCCACTTTTGTGGTATAAAGGCCCTGCGTGAGCCTTTACACAACAAAATGATACCTTTTGTGGCGTAAAGGCAATTTTGCGGCATACAGGCCCCATAAGGGTCATTATTGGTAATAACAACAATAAATATGCACCAAGTATTAGGCACTGCAGATGCACCCGTTATTTAGCCCAGTGAACAAACCTAGCAATAAGCGTTATATTTGCGGGCCTAATTTGTCATTACAAATAGACTGGTTAATCAGCTACTAATAAGAACTTCATTTGCAGGGCTATTTATCTATTCAAAAGACTATTGTTTACAAGCTCTTTATATGCCCTGTTGTCATAGCCCTGCAGCTGTAGCTGCTATCCAGAGCTACAACTGTCACATGTTATTAAGGGCTGCATCTGCAGCTGGATTTAGTTGAACACAGAGTGCTGCCTGAATGGATAAAAAGGGCTTCACCCTCCTGAAGCACAAATTCAACTACTAATCAGTGGTGCTGTGCCCACTGGGTACACTACACTGTGTCTTTCATTCGTAGATGTAAAGCTTAACCTGTTAGCTTATACTCAAGCAATTCTAGAGCTCCCTCTTTTTTTCTGATATATGCAAAGTCTGATGGCTTAAAACATATATATGCCTCAACAATTCAACACTAATTGTAATTGGAACAGTACAAATCTACCTGAGGCACTTAACTAGCACCTAGCCTCTAACTAAATGTACTTCCCATTACCAATGTATTAAAAGACACTAGTATCCCGGGACCTAAATCTGAATTCTCTGAGATACAATTGACCAAGTACGTCACTTAGGAGCATCGTATATATGTAACATGAAATTCAAGTATATGGCAGCTAGATTCAATCTTACAGAGTACTCAACATAGACCGCGGATGGTTTGACAAATACGATGCACTCTCTTATCCTCAAAAAGCACATCTAATGGATTGCTCTTCCACTTTGCTGAGGCTTCTCAGTGATCATTTTGAAACATTCTACCACTCTGGATTAACTTAGTAAGGCTCCACACATCTCTGTACTGCCGTTTTCATTTCAAAATGGATTTTTGTGCCCGCAGTAGAGACAGATTCATTTCAATGGAGTTTTTATCAAGCTGTTTACATGGCAATTTTTTTGCCTGACTAAAGGCAATACTGTCGCACCCTTCACATTTTAGCCGTTGACATCTCAGCGTCAAGTGAACCTATGGATATAGGGTCGCTGAAATGATTGCACTTTGTTTGACACATACAGAAGGTTATACACATGTATATGGAAACAGTGGTGTGTTATGTAGTCTCTTTGACAATTTATGTCATGGCAGATATGATCGTTACTATAGATTAGTACTAGAACAGCTGTATTCCATGGGGGCATGGAATACAATATGCTTGTATTCAATGGGGTCTGCCATCTTGCATTTTGAATGGAGCTGAGCTGTTTTTCTTTATATAAAAGCAAATTAACCCAATAGGCCATGACATAAATGCAAATGTCCACTCCCATGGAACATTTTTGCATTGCATTCACCTCGGTGAGGCCTGTCAGGCGTCGTTGAATACAGACAGCCTCACCTCGGTGAATACAATGCAAAAATATTCCATGGTCGTGGACATTTGCTTATATATCTAACGATTTTCCCGCATCACAATAAATGAGTCTCTTTAAAAATGCCTTCCCCGTGGCACTAAATTATATAGACAAAAATATGACAACTCTCCATGCAACACGACCCGGAACCATCCACAAGCTTATTCAAATGCGGACTGATGCATAGAATGGAATTGCCTTCCCCTACCTAATTAGGAATCCAAGAATGGTAAAACAAAAAGGATTCATTAGTTTACCCAAGGCTGCCAATCCTAGAATAAGCTTGGAAGTGGCTTAGCGGTGGAAATAATTGCCTATTTGAGTGACGTATGTCTTTCTTTAGTTTTTGAACTAGTGAGATAGAGCCTTATTAAGGGTAATAAGGGTTTGTTTTACTTGATAGATTTTCCTACATGGGCTAACATACATAAGTACCATGTTTGTGGTTGTGGGTTGTAATGAAATTTCTCATGAAAGTAATCCGAGAACACCTCATTACGACACGATCGCTAAATATTAGCTGGATATGGCATCGATAAATTGGTTATATGATATTATAGAAATTCAAATCCCACCTGATTATCTCAATTTTCATTTAGTATTGAGATACAAAGATCATATATTTATAACATGTCACACATTCCACTGACACCCCAATCTATACTTCACCTGTTTACCACTCTTTCTACATACTACTAAAATTCATATTCCATGCGTTTATCACTCTTTCCACATGTTTATGTATACTACTGATATTCAAATTCCACATATATATATATCTTTCCACATACTACTGATGTAAACATTTCATGCATTTATCACTTTCCACATCCACATTTCACCTGTTTATACCTCTTTCCACATACTACTTCTATTCACATTTCACATGTTTATCACACTTTACACATATAGTAAAACTCCTTGATAACGAAGTGCTTGGGACAAGCAAAAAATAATTAAGACACCTCATACATGCCCTAATGACGATAGTCCACTTGGCCTCTGTCGTGCGATCGAGCAATACATTTCCTATATAATTGTTTTGCGATAGAGGCCTAGTGGACTATGGGTGTAACACCCCATCTGTACTGCCAACTATTAAATGAGCAAGCTAGGCGGGTAAAGAAGTCCTCGTACACGATCTAACGTCAATAGTCCACTTGGCCTCTGTCGCGCAATTGAGCCATACATTTCCTATATAGATTTCTGCGACAGAGGCCTAGTGGACTATGGGTATAACACCCCTCTGATGCCCTCATACACGGCCCAACACCCCTCTGATTTCCCCCACCTGTACTGCCGACTCAGGGATGCCAGTGTCCAATTTTGAAAAAGTCGGAGGTTTATCAGCCTGACCTCAGCACCTACCACACACCTCCCTGTCACCAGACACCATCTACCCATACCCACCTCCCCCACCCATACCCCTCCCTAACCACAGCCCACCTTTCTCCTAGACACCCTCCGACACCCAAGGTCGGAATGGGCCTCAGCCTATGGACACTTAGTATTGGATTTCCGACCCCAGGGTCCTGTGGCTGCATGAGACCATGGTACCATCTGCTAGGTATTTCTCAAACGCTACGATCTGGGCCACCCCACTACGTTCTGGACACCCCCTACGATCCAGTCAGATCGTAGTAAAGGGGAGGGGGCGACCCTGTATTAGCTACGATTGCCCATACAGGCATATGCCTTTTCCCTCTATATCTACACCAATTGTAGTGATTGATCCTGTCAACACTGGAATACCCTTACGAACCAGGTCAACTTGGAACGATTTGGGGGTGCCCTAAACTTAGCGTTTGAGAAATGACTTCCTGGTAGTATATAGGGCTAAGCCCAGCTATACCTCCGGGACCATGCATCAGAAAGAGAACAATTTTTGAGCATGTTAGTAGTGGAATCTACTCAAATATGAAAATAAATTATGTAGAGATAAGAATATCACACAAAACCAAACTAAAAATTAAAAATAAATTATATAAAGGTTGAGATTTTGTTTCTTTTTCTTTCCCCACCCCCCTCAATTTTTTTCAAAAATCGGAAAGTCGGAGAAAATCGGAAGACTGGCAAGAATAAAGAGCAAACTTGGCAGGCGAAGAAGCCCTCATACATGTCCTACCTACCCTCTGATGTTCATCGAGGCCTCGGCTTTCCTCATATCTCCACTACCCTAGCAGCCGCCCTTAAATTGTTTTAACAGATACTGGCCATCAATATCATAAATATTCCACATATGAAAATGATTTCTTTTCAACGAATTAAAGTCATATCGGATTCGTTATAAGAGGAGGTATTCACAATTTACTTGTTTACCACTTTTTCCACATAATACTGATATGCACATTTCACATGTTAGCCACTCTTTCTATATACTACTGACATTCACATTTCCACATACTACTGACAACAGATTTCACATGTTTACCACTCTTTTCACATATTTCCGACTTCCACAATCCATCTGTTCAGAGCACTTTCATTTTTCAGATATCCAAAGTTCGCCTGCTTTACCACTTACCACTAACATCCATCTGCTTTTCTCAAACTGACATAATGATTGTGAAAGGTCATCCTGATATCACATTTTGATTGATTGATTGATTTGTGTTTTACAGCACTTTAGCGGCACTAAGTGGCTATCCCGTGCTTCACAGGTTGATAATTTCACAGAGGAATGTGTCAGTACCCGCGCATATGTGCACCACACACATCCTGAGGGGATAGGAAAGAGGAGATATAGACCCTTTTAAGTGGACTAGGGAAGCCCGATATCACATTCTACTTGGGTTATCGATCAAATGCCGATCTATGCAGCGCTGCCTTCGTGAAGTGCGAGGCCACACCCGGACATACCAATAACTGAATTGTACTACAATTCTGCCATTCCGTATGAATTAAACCTATGGACAATAGTAATTTTGAAAAATCATTCTACACATCACAACAAGTAACCTCAGTGAAATATCCGAAAAACGTAGCATATTCATGATAATAGTTTTACATTTTAAAAGTAGCACTGTTAGGCATAATAGGCGTGGCCTCCCAACTCATGTGCCAGCACTCAAAAAAGCCATTATGTCCCAATATCATGCCTCATGTGCCCCTAATGGACCAATCCCGGTGGGGCACGTTGGGGTTTTGCGTCAAAAACACATCTTTGATATGTGACGCCATGGCAACGCCATGAAGGCCGTCACGTCACGGGGTTGGCACAGAAGGGAGAGGGCAACATGATGACGGCCCATGGTTAAAGCCACCTGGAAAAACACTTTCGGATTAGCCTCAAGGAATCCTTCCAGTTGTGGTCGTGTCACGGACAAAGTGCTTCGTCAATTAGTCAATTCACTCTATTAGTCCAGTTAGAGGTTATTTCCTCGTCAAAACTAGTTATGCCATTGGATTTCCCCATAATGGACTGTTTCGATCGCGGTTTTGATTTCACACAAGAAGACAAAAGGAATACACTTGAGGCGACCACCGATGATGTGCATTGGCCTATATCAATTTGTCATAAGCTTAAACGAACATAGTTGTCGTCACCTCATTTAGAAAATTTGGGCTAGGTTATCTTAAAGCCTAATTGCGCCACTACAAAGGCTCAGATTATCTAAATCGGTACTTGGAAAAAGCTTGAATTATACGGAGTTGTGATTTCATCATTCTTCATCTTTTCCAGTAAGGCCATGGGAAGTCAGGTTGCAGTTTACCGTCCCAGCCATTTTGAAAATTGATGAGGCTTTTTTTTCATTATTCATTATATAGGTACCAATGCCTGGAAATGTCTAGCTTGTATATGTCACCATGTTATTGGCATTCCTTGCACTGTAAGCTTTAATTTTATACCAAATATGAGCCCTTTGGCTCATTCCTACCATGTCCAAATCCATTTTTGAGAAATTCTGTAAATTTTTTTAGATAATGAATAATGAAATTTTCTCATGCGGCCCTCTAAATACATGAAGGCGGTGGATGGTAAACAGTAACCTAAGTCCCCTTGGCCTAATATGGTACCCGAGACAAAACCATTACATATACATCTATGGGGAATTCTTACATTAGAATGACAAAGGTGCTGTATCAGGCAATGAGAATAATAATTTGATATTTTATTTAACCCTTATCTTACTACCTCGGGTCCAACCTGACCCCAGGCATCTAATTTCTTGTAAAAAACATAGAAGTAATAATCCAAACTTCACTATATTTTATCTAATTTTTAGTATTGTTTTATCATACATGGATCCCAAGGATCTTTTATGCTGGAAACAATAATCCTTGA
Source organism: Acholoe squamosa (assembly GCA_949317995.1). NCBI lineage: Eukaryota > Metazoa > Annelida > Polychaeta > Phyllodocida > Polynoidae > Acholoe > Acholoe squamosa. The sequence goes on along the minus strand of OX439035.1, from coordinate 78,677,295 downwards.
GGTTCCTTCCACATGGACCCCTGTCAAATTAAATGTAAGAGCATATATATGTTGGCTCCAGTAGAACGTGAACAAGGGGTCCCTGGCTTTGCATTTTACATCTATTACACCTTCTGGTGATCTTGAACTGTGCCAGGATTTCCAGAATCAGGCCAAGCTATTTTTGTTTTTAGTGGGACCCTGGGGATAACAACATGTAGGGAGACACTTGGATTTAGGTTCAGAAGAATATTCTATACAGAATGAAACACTAGATGACATCCTAAACGTCTGTCTTTTAGCGCTGGACTGAAATCTACTGAAAATGTATAATAATTAAGTAAAATATGTGTCCCTCACATAGGAAAGACTTTTACTGAAGTAAAGGTTGCCAAGGTGGATCATGTGAAGGATAATACAGTATCATAGCCATCTTATATAGTTGTTTCTCTACTGCAGGAATAAGGTCTAATGCAGTTCTTGTGTCCACACGGACCCCACTCGAAAATGACATATTTTATTTATGAAACAATGCTCCAGGCTTTTTCCATAAAATGTGGTAGGCATGTAGATATTTGGGGTTTTTACCATATAAAAGAAAGAAACCACATTCAGTCACTACACTTTTTGATTTATGACATTTTGCCATTTTTTCTTTTTTTTTTATGAATTAGGTGTTAGATAGATATATCATAATTTATTAATAACATAAGATGTATGGCACTTAGACCATTGTTAAAAATATCATTATTACAAGGGTTAAAGACCTATGCAAGAAAATCGGCTAGAATTGCAGCGTTCTGCCTATACTTGATGTAATGATGTGGCAATAAACACCTTTTTTGCAAGTGTATCCCACATGTTACAGCTATAGGCGGCAGGACACTAATCATTTTCTCATTGTTAGCTTATATAGCAAATGGGCGAAAATGAAATATTTGTACGCATTCCTGGGCTTAGCCACTGTTATTTTCTTCTAGGCACTCATTTTCCCTATATTAATTAAGGGCCATGAGATGTGGTACAATGTAATTAACTTTTCTGCTATCAGCCGTAAGGTGCGTACATACCCAGATTTTGGGGTTTTGTAATTAGATAGAGTGCACCCCCTCAACTTACCATCAAATATCAGCCCAAATAGCACTCAGATTTTAGACCAATAATCTTTGAGCATCACCCTTCAGTGTGAAGCTACAAAGTGTCTCCTGCTGCTACCTCCAATTGGTTTCCTGCAACCTATACGCCCATCATAACATGACACATACATAAGCAAATGTCCACGACTATGGAATATTTTGGAATATGGCTGAGTGGAATGCGACCAGCCCCACAGAGGGGAATACGATCCAAAAATATTCCATGGAAGTGGACATTTGCATTAATGTCATGGCCTAAGGGGTTAATTTGCTTTTAAATAAAGAAAACAGCTCAGCTTCATTCAAAATCCAAGATGGCGGAGACCCATTGAATACGAGCATACTTAACTTTTCTCTGCTCTGTGTGTTCTTTGTGAGGGACAATTGTACTTCAATGTTCATTGCTGTCAACGTGCCACATGTCGTCTGTTCTTCTTTGTTAAAACAGTGTATTGAATGTATAATTATTACCGGGCAACGATGGTTATCTATCTCTCTGGGCTGTGATTCTTTTGTCTGTCTTGTTTCTGCCCCTGTAACATTGTTTGTAACATCATTTTCATTAATTATTAGACCGTTATTTAATTTATTGCTTCACTGGTCCTGTCAATTCATGTCGAAGTATTCTTTTTGTGAGAGTATGAGGGCTGTTATTAAATATGAATCAGATGGTTTATTGTTTAAACATGATTTGCTGAAATTAAATTTGTATCAGTTTGGCTTCAATTATCCACATTGTAATTTGTGAGAAGTTCAAATAAACACTTTTCAAACCCAAAAAAATAGGGGATACCCACATATTGTATTCCATGCCCCCCATGGAATACGGCTGTTCTAGTACTAATCTATAGTAACGATCGTATCTGCCATGACATAAACCGATATACTTTGTATACAGGTGAGGTAAAAATGTTACCACTGGGAATCCCTGATGGAATAGATATATTTCATTTTTGAGGGGCTTAATATCTAACGTGGTATCTAAAAAGATGGAGCAGGTTAGGTCTAAGACCTAAAAGACCCGAGTTTTTAATGCAATTTTCAATGCTATTTTCAATTCAATTTTCAATATTCAATCAGATATTGACAAATAGTGAGTGATTACTGACATATGTTGATGAACTGCTGACCAATAATGAGCAATTACTAACATGTATTGACTAATTGCTGACAAATAGTGCATTATTACTGATATATTTTGACAAATAACTAACAAATGTGACATGATCTGCGAAAAGGGGTCTTAGTGCAGGGGGCAATAAGACCCCCTTTCCCAGTACATGTCACATATATTGACTAATTGCTGACAAATAGTGCATTATTACTGACATATTTGGACTAATTACTGACAAAAAGTGAAATTACTGACAAAAAGTGAGTAATTACTAACTTTAATTGACTAATTGCTGACAAATAGTGCATTATTACTGACATATTTGGACTAATTACTGACAAAAAGTGAGTAATTACTAACATAAATTGACTAATTGCTGACAAATAGTGCATTATTACTGACATATTTGCTGACAATGCATCATGACATTCATAAAAGGGTTAACTGCACATCAATGCCTTGTCTATCAATAAAGGGTTGACTGTGCATCAATGCATCATGCTATCCCTAAGGGGTTAACTGTGTATCAATGCATCATGCCATCCATAAAGGGTTAAGTGCATCAATGCATCAGGTTATCCATGAAGGGTTATATGTGCATCAATGCATCATGCCATTCATAAAGGGTTAACTGTGTATCAATGCATCATGCCACCCATAAAGGGTTAAAGTGCATCAATGCATCATGTCATTCATAAAGGGTTAAAGTGCATCGATGCATCATGTTATCCATGAAGGGTTAAATGTGCATCAATGCTTTGTAACATCCATAAAGAGTTAACTGTGCATCAATGCATCATGCTATCCATAAAGGGTTAACTGTGCATCAATGCTACATGCCATTCATAAAGGCTTAAAGTGAATCAATGCATCATGCCATTCATAAAGGGTTAAATGTGCATCACTGCATCTTGCCATCCATAAAGGGTTAAATGTGCATCACTGCATCTTGCCATCCATGAAGGGTTAAATGTGCATTAATGCATCATGCTATCTATAAAGGGTTAGATGTGCATCAATGCATCATGCCATTCATAAAGGGTTAACTGTGTATCAATGCATCATGCCACCCATAAAGGGTTAACTGCACATCAATCCATCATGCCTTCAATAAAGGGTTAAAGTGCATCAATGCATCATGCCATTCATGTCTAAGACCATAGAATAATAAAAACACACATTAAAACACAATTTAAAACACAGAATGACGTCAACATTTTCAATTAAACACCATAGAACGGAGAGGTGACAAGGCCTTGATAGATTCAGTCCTGAGTTATTTGGGTACAAGTGCTCTCTGATAGCTATTAGTATAGCATGCTGGAAATCAGCTCAAGAAATGGCTGCACACATTCTACATCCTGCAATATCGGTATATAGAGGACCTATATGTACCCCCTCCCCCTCACACACACACACAGAGACCGTTTGGCAGCTTAGGCCCTACTGTAGTGTAGGGAGCATTGCGTGCAGGCAATCCACTTGTGGCATGGGTAGACCTATCATAAAGGGTTAAATGGGCCACGGGAGCGTGAGGCTAGAGAGGGAGGGGGCTAGAGAGTGCCCTAATTATGGGTGCATTGGTCCATACGTAAATCGACAGCTGAGGGCCTACTATAGGTACTAGTAGTAGGGGGAAGGCATCCACAGTTTGGCAAGGGATTACAGTCTACCACTGACATGATGATTTGCTGCTGACTATGGGTAGACCTACCATAAATCAACCAACACTATACAATACCTATGCAATTTACAATTTTTTCCATTGTAACATGCATAATATACAAATGCGATTTCCTAGTTAATCCATAGTACTTTGCAATGGTCAATTTAACATTAACATGTATATAATACCATTGCAAATTTGACACTCACTTCATACTAATTTGCAATGGTCGATTTATGGTTACCCCTATACGCAAAAAGCTTCGGCGAAAATGTGTCCACTAGAAGTAGACCCGAGGTCGAACCTCGGGTCTAATAAGGTTCAAACTAGCAATCAATGGTACAGTATGGATTCAAATATAATCTATATCGCTAAACTAACAATTTGCCCCTAGGAGTCACATAATTAGTACAATCAGCTCATCATCTCGAGGGGAATCACCTCATGAGATTGATGTATATCATTCAATATTCATGGCAAGCCCTATTGACATAATAAATGAGTACCCAGGGTCATTCGGGGTGTCTCATTAACAATATGGATAGATCATATTTAAGATTCATGCAATTGCTTGGTAGGGATATCCATTGATAATCACGAACAACAGATTTGTTCTTTGCCAAAGAGGAATGACGACGGCTTAGTGCTATGAGGACAGGTGAAGACATGAGAACCGTCTGGTCTAAAAACCATATTATCGGTTACAGGATTTCTTGTAACAAGTCATTCTTACTTTGGATGACAAACATGTTTTACTCATGACAAATTTGCTGTAAGCGATTCTTTAATTACAAATGTCATTAACTTCTTATTCAATTGTGTTCTTTGGGAACACTGATCATGTTCCGGTGGACAGCTGAACCGTTAATTACTCTTCACTGGTGGATGTCACTAACAGTAGCAGCCATGGACTTGAGACCACTCCACTGCTCCAGTGGCTACTGAAACCCTTCACTGATCTCAAATCAGTGCATATATCTACCAAAACTTGACTTTCAAGGGCTGCAGCCCTTGAAAGCGATATGCCGCTAGCTGGGGGCAGCAGCCATTGTAGGTTTGAATAGCCGGTATGAAATTTTCGTTGACTTTTGGAAAACTCTGTTTAACCTACAGTAAAAAGATGCAAAGCATAGAATGTGTTTATTTTCTGTTGTTAGGTAACTTGGGGTCAGAGGACAATGTGATTATTGTAATTACCAATAGAATGCCCCCATTTAGTCTGCCCATTGTTAACGTGTTAATCGCAGGGTGCACCTTATACGCAGGGTGTTCCAGTAGGGGTCAAATGGAAATGACAATTGCCAAAGGAATCACCAGTCCCTGTTTGTGGGGAGGTAAGCGTTGTTACACACCATTTATATCCATTCTTTTTAGCTGTTATAGTCATGGCATTTTTTTTTTACTTTTCTATTTGCTGTTGCTATAAGAAATGACACTTCTATATGAAAAAAATCCCCTGTGCCAATTGACTGTGGGTAGGTGTGGCCCAGTACCCTCTATACTCATCTATCTTGCCCATCGCTAGACAAGGAATGTCCTATTTGTTGTTGCTCGGCAACTTAGGGGTTGAAGTATAATGTCATTACATTCTAATTTGGCTTTGAATAACCCTCGTCAAACGTTGAAATATTTCAGAGAAATATCTCAACATGGTTTAAGCTATCGCCCCGTGGGATACCTGTGATTACATTTCCATAAGATATTCTGCACTTAACGGCTGCTTTTAGAACTTTTAGAAGGCTATTGGTACATGATAAGACAGATGGTGGTCTTTCATCTTGAAATCAAAAACCGTGTTGTTTTATCTTAAAGTGAGGAGACGTGTTAATCGTTCAATCACCTTATGTAAAAACACTCAGAGCTTTGACAGCAATCATCTTGGAACAAAAGAATGCAGGGGCATTTGGCATGGCTATCGGTAACACTTTATTAGTAATGGCTGTTTCATCATGCAATATTATCTCGAGAAAAGGGGGTATTTTTCATTTTTGAGAAACCCTTGACACTTCAACTAAAGGCGATCTAGCGGATCCTTCTTTCCAATTAATCAAATCAGATTAGAGATGTATTAGAACAGCGACCCGAGGCATGCATATTAGAGTCAGACCCATCACAATGATCATATCATAACCAATAAACGCCCTGATTTCTCCTTCCCTCTAACGACAGAAAATATGTTTCAATTGTGCCATTATGATTGGGTTGTCGGCTGTGTGGGTATATATATATATATATATATATATATATTGTGGCGGAGACGGAGGGGCCGTTGGCGGAGCCGAAACCATCCTGGTGTGGGGGCGGCGAGGCCAGCGGTCCTGAAGTAACGCGGTTACGTCGGCAATAGTAGTCGGCGGAGGAGATCCTCCGACGCTGGCCTGCCGTAAAGCGGGCCGGGGTCGGAGTATCTGCCTATGTATAAATAAGGGAGTTGTTACTCCGATTAGTTAGTTCCGAGTTGCAGACAGAGAGGAGCAGAACTCTAAAAGGCTTATCTCCGGATTAATATATACGATATAAGACTTAGATGGTGTGGCGAGGACTGCCAGGAAATAAAAGACACTGAAGTCAAGCTGTCGGAGTTGTGTAATTCTTTATTAACCATAGAGTCGGAAAACGCTACATTGGTGACAGCGGTGTTTGAAGACCCACGAGAGAAAGAAGATGGCGGAGGCTTCAGAAACGATAAACTTACCTGTGGAGAAGAGGGATACGGAGGAGATTAAGCGGGAAAAAGGGGTTTTGCTGGAAGTGGTGGACGAGGAAGTGACGCTACGGCAGAGAGGGGCGGTGAGGCCGGAAGAGATGAATCCGGAGAGACAAGCAGAACCCGCCGATAGAGCATCCCGGGAGGAGGTAACGGACACGGGATATGAGGAACCACGCGTTAAAGAAAAGGAGCCCTACCTGTGGCCATGGGAGAGGGAGGAGAAACCGGCGGCCTGGAGGTTGAGGCACCCTAAAGGAAAACTGGGTGATGCAAATGCCTGGCTGGGGTTCAACCCGGGAAGGGACGATGGCGGAAAGGTGCTTTGGTGGCCGGAGGAGCAGGCGGAGATGAATAACCCAAGGAAGGGGAGCAAGCGGGCACCGGCCGAGGTTCGCCCCGAAACCGGGAGACGTGCGGAGGAGGCGGATAAGGACGAAGTAGGGGAAGGTGGAGATCTCCGGCAGGGTAGAGGAGTTATGGGTCGTCCGGAGGATGGCTGGAGAGGAGGTGCCGATGGGGAGAAGGAGGCAAAGGGTAAGCCAGTGGTGAAACCCGCTAAATATGATGGCACCACAGACCTATCTGACTACCTCAACCACTTCGACCTGTGCGTCAAAGTAAACGGATGGAAGCCAGAGGAGGCGGGTATGTTCCTAGGTCTGAGTCTGTCGGGGGCAGCCCGGAGATTGTTGACGGGAAGGAAACCAGCCACGCCGGAGGGGTATGAGGAGTTAAGAAGGGCACTCGTGGAAAGGTTTGAGCCTACTAATCAGGAAGAGATCTACAAAGCGTTCCTCCGCACTAGGGTCCGGCGAAAGGGGGAGGGACTGCAAGAGTTACAGGAAGAACTGAAAAAGTACACTAAGTTAGCATATCCGGAGGCAGACGCCCGGACGACAGACACCTTAGCGCTCGATAGATTCCTATTGTGCCTCGACAATCCACTCAGGCAGTGGGTGTATCAGTCAACACCGAAAGATTTACAATCCGCAGTAATGACGGCGGTGGGAGCGGAGGCGTACTTACAAGTGGAGCAGGAGAATATCCACAAAGTGCGGGCGGCGGATGCGTCAGTAAATGAACACCTCAAGTCCAACAAGGAGGAAATGAGCAAAATGGCGGAGTTGATGGAGCGGTTAGTTCAAAGGCTGGATGATCCGGCGGTGTTGGGGAGGAAGAAAAAGCCAAGCGGTGGTGCTTGCTTCGGATGCGGACAGGAAGGCCATTTCAAGCGAGAATGCCCAAATATCAAGGCCAAGGAGGCATCCAGGCCGGTGAGCGAACAGGCTAGTCCGGCGGCGGGAAACTAGAATCGACCTATACTAAAGGCCAAGTACAGGTCGAGGGAAGTGGGCCTATCAATGTGATACAGGGCCGCCGAGAGAGGGGCGGAGGAGGATTGATAGTAGAGGGTCGGCTGGCAGGGGCCCCCATCCAATTGCTGGTGGACACTGGTGCGTCGCTTAATCTGGTCTCCGAAGGATGGTGGAGCAGGTGGGGCGGACGGGGACGCCTGGGGGAAACGGCGGAGAAGATCTACTCCGTCGACGGGCGGCCTATGGACATAAAAGGGGAAGTGTACACAGAGCTGGAAATCGGGAGGCGCACTATCAATGTGCGTTTCGTAGTCAGCGACACCGGGACGGAGGGAATCCTGGGGGCGGAGTTCCTCCGCACCAACAAACTAATGGTCGACGTAGCAAAAGGGCGCCTAGTGTGGACAGAGGAGGATTCCGTGTGCCGAATCGTCAGCACCCGAGCGGCGGTGCTGGGATCCGGACAGGAGGCCATGCTAGAGGGAACTCTAGCCGGACCCTGGCAACAGGGGGACGACGGGATGATTGAAGGGATGGCCGGACACAAGGGTGAACCGAGCTTCCTGGTGGGGCGGGGGCTGGTATGCCCCGAGGGGAGGGCAACTTGGGTCAGGGTGCTCAATCCCGGTCCTGAGCCAGTGGTGATATATAGAGACATGACTCTAGGGGCCATTCAACGAGTGGAGTGCAGAGGCGGAGGCGAGACAGTGGCCGGAGAGGGATGGTGCCGGATGGTGGAGAGAGGTGAGCCGGAGGAGCTAAAGTGTTTGGTGGACGGGTTAGTGAGCGGGACGGAGGCTCACCGTAGAAAGGAGCTTGCACGGCTTATAAGGAAACACCTGGGGGCATTTCAGAGGCATAAGGGCGACAAAGGGCACACTCAATTGGCCAAGCATAGGATTGATACGGGGGTACATCCACCTATCAAACAACCGCCGAGGCGATTGGCACCCCATAGACGAGAGGCGGTAGAAGAGGAGGTGGAGAAGATGTTGGAAGCCGGAGTGATTGAGCCATCCACTAGCCCGTGGGCTTCTCCGGTGGTCCTAGTAAGAAAAAAAGATGGTACCACTCGCTTCTGCGTGGACTACCGGAGGCTCAACGCCGCCACCGTGAAGGATGCTTATCCCCTGCCTAGAGTGGAAGATTGTCTCGATACCATGGCGGGGGCCGCGTGGTTTTCGTCAGTGGATCTGGCCAGCGGCTACTGGCAGTTGGATATAGAGGAGGGGGATAAAGAGAAAACAGCATTCACGACACACCGGGGGCTGTTCCAATTCCGGAGAATGCCCTTCGGTTTGTGCAATGCGCCAGGCACCTTTGAGAGGGTGATGGAAGTGGCCATGAGGGGACTACAGTGGAAAACTTGTTTGGTCTATCTAGACGACATAGTCGTATTCTCCGCCACCTTCGAGGAGCATCTTGGCCGGCTTGGGGAGGTACTTCAAAGGCTGGAGGATGCTGGGCTTAAGATCAAGCCCTCCAAATGCCAGTTGGCTCGCCGCAGAGTGTTATTCCTGGGCCACCAAGTGAGTGAGGCGGGGGTAGAGACGGATCCGGAAAAGATAGAGGCGGTGCAGTCGTGGCCCACTCCGACCACGGTGACGGAGGTCCGGAGTTTTCTGGGGCTAGCCGGCTACTACAGGACCTTCGTTCCTGAGTTCTCTACGAGGGCTAAGCCACTGAGCGCGCTGGCCGAGAAAGGGAGGACGTTCCGGTGGTCGGAGGAATGCGAGGCCTCATTCCAAGACCTAAAAAAGAGACTAACCGAGGCCCCTATCCTGGCTTTCCCCCAGGCGGAGGGACAGCTTACCTTAGACACCGACGCCAGTGACACAGGCCTCGGAGTGGTACTGTCCCAGGAGCAGACGGGGGTAGAGAGGGTCCTAGCCTATGGCAGCCGCACTCTCAGCAGGCCGGAGCGTAACTATTGCGTTACAAGGAGGGAGCTGCTGGCTATAGTCTTTGGCCTCAGGAAATTCAAGCATTACCTAATAGGGAGGAGGGTGGTAGTCCGAACAGATCATGCCTCCCTGCGGTGGCTGTTGGAGTTCAAGGAGCCGGAGGGCCAGCTGGCTCGATGGCTGCAGATTATAAGTACTTACGACATAGTGGTGCAGCATAGGCCGGGAAAACTACATGGGAATGCGGATGGGCTGTCCAGGAAGCCCTGCAAGCAATGTGGGCGAGAGGATGAGGAGGAGCTACTGCATTGCCGGGTTTTCACAAGGTCTCAACGCCAGGAGATGGTTCGGGGGGCGCCTCCGGCGGCGGGGGACTCCACTCCGCCGGCAGGGAGAGAGTGGGGCACACTCCAAGCGGAGGACGCTGTGCTGACTCAGGTCAGAGCATGGGTGAACGGGGAGGCGACCACCACAGAGGAGGAAAGAAGGACCTGGGGCTATGAGCTGAGAGCCTGGCATGCCCAATTGGGGCGCATGAGTATAGAAAAAGGGATACTGGGCCGGTGGTGGGAAGGTGCGGCGGGGGAACGATGCTTCCAAATTGCTGTACCCACCCTGAGCAGGAATGATGTGCTCAGGGAGGTCCACGGAGAACCCTTGGCGGGGCATCTGGGCCGCAATAAAACCATCCGGCGCCTCCAGACAGGTTACTACTGGCCTGACTTCAGGAGGGAGGTGACCCTGTGGTGCGCCAGCTGTGAACCCTGTCTCCGGAGGAAGGCGGCTCCACCTCCGCACCGGGCACCAATGGGACATGTGGGTGCCGGACTACCCCTACAGAGGATAGCTCTAGACGTGATGGGTCCATTGCCCTTGTCCTCCGCCGGGAACCAATATATTTTGGTGGCGGCGGACTACTTCACTAAATGGACGGAAGCGTACGCTTTACCCAACCAGGAGGCACCCACGGTGGCCAGGGCTGTGGTGGAGGAGTTCATCTGTAGATTTGGAGCCCCGGCGGAGGTGCACACAGATCAGGGCAAGAACTTCCAGTCGGGACTATTCAGGGAAATGGTGGCCTTACTGGAAGTCAGGCAGACCAGAACTTGTTCCTTTAGGCCCCAAAGCGATGGGATGGTGGAGCGGGCCAACCGAACAATTGAAATGCTGCTGGCGACTGTGGTGGCGGAGGACCAACGGGACTGGGACCGGCGGCTGCCATTTGTAATGGCGGCGTATCGCTCCTCCGCACACGCCTCCACGGGATTGTCCCCCAATCTTCTGATGTTGGGGCGGGAAACGGTCATCCCCCTGGATTTGGTTTACCCGCTGGAGCCCAATGTAGGGGGAGGAGTCGGTTATGTGGCCGAATTACAAACCACCATGACAAAAGCATACTCCGTCGCTAGGGAGGCCCTTGGAAGGTCCCTCTGCAGGCAACAGAGGAACTATGATGCAAGAGCCTCGGCAGGCGAATTCGCTGTTGGGGGCAGGGTCTTCTACTACCACCCTCTCCGGAAGAGGGGACTGACACCTAAACTCCAGAGTTATTGGACAGGCCCATGGGAGATAGTGGGGCGCTTAGGGGAGGCGGTGTATAAAATTAAAAAGGGTAAAACTACCAGGGTAGTCCATTACGACGCCCTAAAACTGGCCCCGGCGCGGGCCACGGCGGAGGATGTTCCCATGGAGGATGAAACAAGGGAGGCCGAGCCCCTATCTTCGGACAATTCAGACGAGGAGGAAGGAGGATCCGGAGGGGGCACCATCCGGCTGGTTCAGGTGACCCCGGGGACTGGAGCTGACCGGGAGGCGAAACTGCTGACCTGCAAAGAGAAAAAGAGACATCAAATAACTGAAACCTGTAAGGGAGGGGCAGCGGATAATGGAAATCGGAAAGAAGGTCTGCGGAGGAGTGCACCGAAGCCTGCCGGAACCAGCGCAGCCCGGGCCGTCAGACTGGCGCCTCAACTGGATACTTACCTTGGGGCGGAGTGGAGGAGCTGCAAAAGCAAGATGAGTCAAGAAGGCCGCGACTGGTGCGATGTATGGCTGGAAAATGAAAAAAGGTTGAAGGAAGAAGCCGAAATGTCACATTGGAGGGGGGTAGAACCAGAGGAGGACCCTCCCTACGAGGAATGGTCCCTCCCCGAGATGGGCGAGTCGGATGAAGAGGGGGTGAGTGATGAGAGTGAGTTGGCCCACAGAAGGCGGAACCATGGCCAAAACGAGGAAATCAGGGCAGAAAGGTTAAGGAGGGCGGCGGATCCTGGCCGGAGGAGAATCAGGGAGAAGCATAGGGAAAGATGGTTTATTTACGAAATGATCGAGGAAGCCATCTACAACAACCATGAAAACGAAGAGAGGGAAGCCAGGAGGGTTGGACGCTGCAGAACAGCCATGACGAAGGGGAGGTCGGGAGGCCAGGCTCCAAATTCCTCGACGGCAGGCGGTGAGGCCGGCCGGCCGGCGGCCGGAGCGCCGCCTAGCGGAGCAGGGCCGGAGAGGCGGGAGTCACTAAGCAACCCTCATAACAGGTTCTCCCCAATAAAAGGCGGGGGAAGGACCGTTAACGGTCAGTCTACAATGCAGGCCGGAGATGACACGCGGTTGGTGGTTCTAAGAGGGACAAGGCCCAAGGGTGAATCGAGTCGGGGTAGAAATGCTGGTGGAGGGTCAAAGAAAGTGTCTTCCACAGTGTCCAGCCACTCCCGGGAGGGCTCCACACGCTCAAGACACAGGGAGAGTCGGCGGAGGAGGAGGGAGAGAGAAAGATCTTCCGGCCACTCCTCCTCTAGCCGCTCCACTAGTGGCCACAGAAGGGACGGAGTGTCTGCCCGGACGGAGGCAGCCAGACATGGGAGGAGGGACTCGGAGAGCCGGAGTCGGAGTGGGAGCTATCGTAGGCGGAGGTCCTCGGCTGACCGCGGATCACGTTCCCACGGCTCACAGCAGGCACGTGAGAGCGGAGGCGCCAATGGCGACAACGGTGTCCGGAGTAAGGCTATGATGCAATCGGGGGTTTCCCACGGCGTGGTGACGGAGGGTGGCCTGACCCAGGGGACGGTGATTGGAGGAGTAGGAAGAGGGGGCGTGACCACCGGGGGGAATATAAGGGAGCGCTATCCGCCTCACCCTTCAATTCCTGTTAGCCTATGGACAACGCCACAACTAGTAATGCCTGTCTTCAAAAACAGAGACCAGAAGCCGGTCCCCACGGAGTGGGTGGACGGGGTGGAGCTGCCGAAGTATCGGTGCGAGATCTGCCGGAAAAGGGGGGACTCCAAGCAGTGGTACTTCATGAGATCCGATGGGATGAACCGCCATCTCCGCACTCACGACGAGATGCAAGAGGGCTACCAGTGCCCTAAGTGTGAGTACATGGTAGCCAAGATCCGGGTGGATGATCTCCGGCGACACATCACGCGTATCCACCCAGAGCTGGAGGACTGGCAGCCGCCGGAGGAGTGCAGGATGCTACCGGTGGGCCGGGCAACGGAGGCGGGAGGATCCTTGGCGGACAGTAGCCTTGTGGCTGCCCCAGCTAGCCCGGAGGAAGCTGTCAGGCTCACCACCACAAAGAGGAAGAGGGGGAGTGCGGTGGCCAAGAAAAAGAAACCGGTAAACGCCGCCTCCAAGCCCGGGGTCCCCCCGCCGCAGCAGGGCACCTCGGCGGGTGGAGGGGGTGCGGGGGACAGCCCCAGCGGATCTACATTCAGCGGCATGGCGTCGCCGGGAATAACGTTGGAGGAGGAGACGGAGGCTGCTGTCGCCTCCAAATACTTGGAGCAATTGCTGGGATTCCGCGTGGAGGGGACCAGCACACCCCAGAGCTGTCTCTCCGTCAGGTCCACCCGGAGTATGTCAGGGAAGGGGGTCAAGAGGGCCTTCGAGCCGGAGGGGGGGGAGGAATCGGCGGAAAAGAGGAAGAGACAGTCCCCACGGGGTAAGGAGCGGCAGGCGGAGGAGGAAGCGGGACCCTCCACCCCGCCACTGGCCACGGGGATACCCGACCTGACACCTCTACTGAGCGGGGGGGAGGTGGAAATAGACGAGGAAATGGCGGGGAAACTGAAGTTCGTCATAGGATTACTGGTAGAGAGATATGGACAGGCGGGGGAGACCCCCACCAAGACTCTGTTACGAATGCAACAGGAGGTGCCTCTAGGGGAAGTCAATGTGAGAGCCCTGGAGGCGGAGTACGAGGAAACCAAGAAAGACACTCCGACCTCCCGAACCTCCATAAAGTCGGCTGCCTACGAGGACATCTCCGCCACGAGTGGGGAGGACGGAGAGAGCTTGGGACTAGGGGGAAATGGGCTGGACTCTAGCCCCGAGAAGCAGCCCCCTTACGAACTAGTTAACAAGCCCAAACCCACCCTCTCCGGTGCCAGTCCCGAGACATTGCCCTCCTATGAGGATATGAGTAAACCTTCCCCTAGCAAACCGAAACCCATCCTGAAGACAGTTACAATCGTGACGCCTGAGCCGCCGGAGAAGGGTGAGGCGGGGGAGGTGGAAGGGGAGGATGAAACCAGCGAGGAGTCGGAGGAGGTGGCCATCCCGGCATACGTCCAATCCTGCCCTAAACTGAAAGCCCAGTTCCTGGCCGTACTCAGCGATGCCAAGGAGGAGGAGCGAAAGAAGAAAAGAGAAATTAAACGGAAAGAGAGAGAGGAGGCGGAGAGGAAGGCCAGAGAGGCTGAGGAGCGCCGGAAGGCGGAAGAGGAACAGCGGAGAAAGGAGGAGGAGGAGAGGAAGGCCAAAGAGGCGGAGAAAGAAAGACTGAGGAAAGAGATGGAAACTAAAAGTAAAAGCCCTAAAGGAAAAGGGGCGGGAAAGTCTACGAGGAAGTTCAGCCTGGAGGGAGTGTTAAAAGAGGCGGAGGAGGAGGCCATACAGAACCGATCCATGGATGAGGGTACCGCCCAATTAATGAGTAAATTTCAATCGTGTTCCGTAGGGACACCGGTGAAGGAGAAAGGACAGGCGGAGAAGAAGGTACCGAAGACCCCCCTCGTAGAGCCGGGGACCTTATTTGCTCTACCCAAGTTGGATAGGTACCCCCGATCCGTGACTGTGGGGTTGGACGGGTTAGTCCTTTGCTCGCCCAAGGGGGAATTCTTGCTGCAAGTAGAAGTGGGGGAGGAGAGTGGACGGGCGGAGACTATGGTGATGGTGCCGGAGGGGGTCGAGACGGTGGTCGGAGGGCCTGGGGATCCGGAGCCCCTACCCAACACTGAGACAGACCGAGTGATTGTAATAACCGGATTACCTATAGGAGATATGGGGGAAGGGGGAATAGCCAGCACTGAGGGGTTGGCGGGGGTAGAGGAGGTGCACCGCCTGCTGCTAGATCAACAAGGAGATAAAGCGGGTGACAATAGGGACGAGGAGGCGGAGGAGGATGGGGCTATGCCATGGCATTCGGATTTTACCGGGCCGGAGGCCCTCAAGGAACACTCTAGACGACTGGGGCAGCCTCGGACCCTAGGACCTGAGATGAGGGTTATACCCGGGGGACTGCAATCTTCCTCCATTCACACTCTCCCCAATGGGGATATTGAACTGGTCCATGTTACCCGGACCCGTTATGGCCGTGATCAGAAGGGATGCTGCAGCCGCTGCGGACAGCGGTGGCCAAAGACGTCGGCGGCGCGGACGACCAAGGCTGGAACCAATGAGGGCGGCGACAAGACAGCCTGAGGCGAACGGGCGAAGAATGTCTGCCGGATCCAGACGAAATGACGTCGTATTATTGTGTAAAAGTTGTTGTTATGGTTATACTCCGCATAGGGGACGGCGGATTCGGTTTACTTAGTAGTTAATGCCGCCTACAGAGGAGATTTAAGTAGGATTTACTGTGTGTATGTTATGTGTAGCTATTTACTTAAACGCCCAGGGGCCATGGCGTGGCAGGATTATTCAAAATTGGAAACCCATCTGCAGGAGGGTAATATCACACTCTTTCTCCCGGTAAGGCTATAGATTAGTTGGGGAGAGTGTGGCGGAGACGGAGGGGCCGTTGGCGGAGCCGAAACCATCCTGGTGTGGGGGCGGCGAGGCCAGCGGTCCTGAAGTAACGCGGTTACGTCGGCAATAGTAGTCGGCGGAGGAGATCCTCCGACGCTGGCCTGCCGTAAAGCGGGCCGGGGTCGGAGTATCTGCCTATGTATAAATAAGGGAGTTGTTACTCCGATTAGTTAGTTCCGAGTTGCAGACAGAGAGGAGCAGAACTCTAAAAGGCTTATCTCCGGATTAATATATACGATATAAGACTTAGATGGTGTGGCGAGGACTGCCAGGAAATAAAAGACACTGAAGTCAAGCTGTCGGAGTTGTGTAATTCTTTATTAACCATAGAGTCGGAAAACGCTACAATATATATATATATATATATATATATATATATATATATATATATAAATTGTAAGCCAACGTTGAACCGAATAAGACACACTATCAGAGAGCGATATTATGGGGCGTATAATGTTGCGAGGGGAAAAAGATAAATCAATTACCTTGCAAATAAGCCACACCCCACGGATAAGATACACCACATCGTGAGTTATTTTCTGCCAGAAATATATGGCATACCCGAGGCCAAATTTTGGACATTTCAGTATTGTTCTTAAGTATGAAATCCTCTATCAGGTGCACACTGACTTCATGTAGATTCGAAAAGGCACATCACATGTCACATTTATTCTCTGAACCGGGGCCTACCCTTAGAAAGAGCCCTTTTCCCCACACACTGTAAAGTGTAATGGGTCCCATGACTGCACCCTATAACTGCTCCTTATTGCAAGAATAAAGAATTGTACCATGGACTTATTAACCTTTATTTGTTAAGAGACCCAACCCTTACCTACAAAATGACTAACTAATCCATAGTGGCTTTAGCCACTGGCTACTGCCCCTTTAGGACACCAATGCCCAAACCAGAAACCAGTCATTTTAGATAGTCAAGAATTAAAAACGATGTTTTATCATCTTTAATTGACCTAGACTCACACAGGTAAAAATTTCCTCTCAATAATTCCATTATTTCTAATAGAGGCCCAGATAATACAGGGGCGTAGGAAAAGGGAGGGGGCTGGGCCCCCCAATCATAAAGGAGATGGGGCCAGAATATGTCTGCCCCCCTATAATTTGCCAAGAGCCAAAACAAATTGGAAAAGAAAAGAAAACATTGCATCTTTAATCAGATTAACATGGTGATGGGATAGGGAAAATAAAGGCCTGAGCCTAAAATCAGATCCAAAATTCAACAAAAATTACTTTTCTATACCAATTCTACATACATATGCATAGGCGTCATCATGCTTGAGCCGACAATTCAAGGTGGTCGCGATGGGGCCCTTGCTGGGCCCCCCATTAAGATTTGCTTCCTATGCCTCTGGATAAGGGATTTAATTTCTTTCATATGAAACTCTTTCATATGCCTCAACACTCATGCCTGATGAGACACTTAATTCGAAACAGCTATTCCAGTACCAATATTTAACCATCAACCCTAACTATTAGGGCCTAGACTAAATGTATCTCAAAACAGATCCCCCTGCTATTCGGCCAAAAATCTTCTGTGAAACATATAACAGAATCTGCGCATACCCCAACTCTGCTGTGAGAGTGATGCTATTTGACAGGAGTGATGCTTGCTGACAGGAAGTGGATCCCTGATAATCACTCTGCTCTTTGATTGGTCAGACCAGAGTGTATCCAGGTTTTTGGGGATCGACAATTTATACAACGCTGCAGGCATCCAAGTCCAGTTTATAAATTTGCAAAACTTCCTTAAATACGAGGAGGCGCAAATTTGAGGAGTTTAGGATCTTTTTTAAGGAGATTTTCACAGCATAGCTGTGATGAATTATTTTATTATGGTTAAGGAACATAGTTACCATAGAACTATGTATGCATGCTGTCTGTAAGGGGTTATTGTATGGCATGACTAATAAAAAATCATGTTGCCTGTAAGGGGTTATGGAGGCCGTGTGTACTGCCTGGTCAAGGCTGAGCACTCCCAATAAGCTATCAAGTTGAAGTATATACTTGTAGTACATCTCAGGTGGACGCCTATTCATAGGTAATTGGACGCAATAACTCCTCCAAATATAATAATGCCACGCTATTGGGGCTCCTAATATGGGAATGGCACGCATATTTACGGTCCCAAGACTCCAAATAAACCAATGCCACGCCACTTATAACTCCTAATATGATAAGGGTCATCATAATTATGTGTATATATATATATATATATATATATATATATATATATATATATATATATATATATGTAGGTGGCCTTTAGCACTGTTTAGTGGGTTAATGGAAGGCCTCTCTCGGCTTCATGAAATCAACAAGAAAATCTATCAGGCAGCCCCAAGACGACCAGGTGGCCCAGAATGACCTGTGACAAACATAGACTTGCATAGGTCTTATATAAATCCGTTTTGTTATTGCCTATTACGTCTGAGGCGAGGTCTTAGATATTATACCTATGCAGGCACAGAAAAAAAACGAATAACTGAAAGGCCATGGCAAGTCTATGACTGACTAGGAGAAGGACATGGACAAAATTCTAGCGCGTGGTGTTAGATGTGAATGAATTATTTTCATATATGAAAATAATTCAATAAAACGGATATTGCAATTCTACCATTTTGAACTAAATCTACAGTCAAGTTAGTTGAAATATCTTAAAAGATGCATGCCATATAGCGGTATACTACTGATATCCATCTCTTTACTACACTTTCTATAGATCTATATTACTAAGGGTGTTTAACCCCTAATAATGATATTTGGCCTAGAACCCCACAAAAGCCAAACATGTCTGGGATACGGAGCAGCAATCAATGCTGAGAGAAAGGCAAGGTTAGGAATTTTCTCTGAAAGGTTTCCCACACAAATTGCAGCCGGAAAGTGGTCATTCTATGACCACACTGACACTGCACTGGGGTGTTCTGCTGCTGTACCCTCAAATTATACAGAGTGAACACATGCTAAAATATTTTCTAAATGCTATAATATTTTGCAATGTAGTTTTGACAAATCAACTGTGCCATGACTATCATATATGACCAATAGCCACCAGTCGTCGTCAACTAGGTTGCCTTTGCCTCTCAGTCAATAAATTCTTCAAAATAAGAGATGTGGTTGTGTTTTCCATGCATTCTGGTCCCTAAGGCTTAGAGCTTCGAGGGGAACCATGGTTTTATGTATCTGTGAGGCATAATAAGTGAGCTATAGGGGTCAGAACAGCCAAAAAGGGTGATTTTTTGGGTAAAAATGAGGAACTAATTTTTTTCCATAGCTACAAAAAAAAAAATAAAGGGCCAAATCCTTATTCATTTCATCTGGGACACATCCCCTAGGGTAGAGAATTTTTTGGTAATAGTTGGGGGTCTTTGCATTATCTTTTTGTATTGACTGGATGCAAAAAACCTTTTGTGTAATCGTCGAGTGGTCACGTCTACGACCTTTTTCAGGTCTCCTTACCCTAGGAAAGACATGGTACATGGACTAATGCATTTTACCATGTATAGTCCTTACATATACCTATAGAGGACACAAGAAAAATTGAACCTAGCCATAGACCTGTACGACCCACAGGCTATGATTTGATTTTGGGGTAGTTTACGCGTGGTCACGTCTACGACCATACATGCTGCCATAACATGTAGGCTTTTTATTTTTAACTATCCTTATTATGTGGGCCTTATACCTCTATATGACAGCAATAAGCCCTGTAAGTTTGGTTAATAGATTCCTCATAGAACCAGAGATATCATAAGAAAACTATTGGCGTGGTCACGTCTACGACCGTGGTCACGTCTACTACCTGGCGGAAAACTGAGGAACTAACGTTCCGTTTGCCCGGGGCGCCGCCTAGAGTATTAAGCGGGCAACGGACGCACGTAAGCCGGCTGCAGCGTTCATCCTCCGCAGGAATCAGGTGAGAAAAAGATGGTTTCTACATATTATTAGCCTAAAGATGATCAAAATACTTGTCAAATAAGTGGAATATATCCTAAAGAAGATGCTGGTAAGGTTAATTTGATGGTTTAACTGCTTAAAAGTGTATAAAAGCAGTCTGTTTACATACCGGATCGATTAAAAATTGGTTTCGCTGGTATCCATCATGTTTTCTGTAGCATTTCTATAGTACAAACCAGCGGAGGACGAGGTCGTAGACGTGACCACGCATTCGTACATGGCTATGATATATTGTTTTTAAAGTACTTATAAAAGCTAAATTGTGGAAGAATGGTATCAAACAGGTGGCCTTACATGTTTTTACGTGGAATAGTATACAGAACACCCTTCCCCTCTCATTTTGGGAGACTTGATGTAGGTTCTTTAGGTGAAAATATGCTATAAATCATATAAAACATGTAATTGCCCCATATGACAATACATAAGGCCCTATATGAATTATACAAACCTAGACTGTGGGCCCCCTTCCACGGAAAGATGATTTGTGTACCAATAGGTAGTTAAATATAGGCTAGGGCTGCTCAGTGCGGGTCGTAGACGTGACCACGCTTGCGGGTCGTAGACGTGACCACGCGCCCGGTAATATATATGAATACTTATTGTTCACAGAATGCCGTTACGTAGGCCCCTTACAGAAGCGAAGGCTGAGGAGGAGAGAGAGCGCCAGCGAGCAATACACCATGATAATGCCGGGAAACCAGAGTATCAGGCCAGGCGAAAGATTTCCCAAGATGTGAGTACAATTATAAATTTATACAGCCTGTCCATCAAACCTTTTGTGTAATTGCTAAATGTATACTCTTTTTACATATATATTCATGTTTCATTTTTCAGAAGACAAATGCTAAAAGGCCAAAAATTAATGAGATGTCAGAAGACAAAGCGAAGAGGAGGCGGGAGATGAAGGCGAAAGCCATGCGGGAACTTCGTGCCAGGAACAAAGCAGCTGGCAAAAACAAAGGTGAAGGTAAGAAATTAATATGACAGTTCACAATATCTGTTGACCAATGGAGGGTAAAGCCCAAAGAAATGACCAAGGGAGTGGTCACGTCTACTACTGTATTGACCTGTTACCTTTAACTGTAAGGCCTACCACTCATGTTGCAGTCAGTAGTACTCACAGGTAGTAATTAAAGGCAGAGTTAACCCCAAGGAAATTACCAAGCCAAAGTTGAAATGAAAATTAATGTCATTATCTTTCCAGGTGATGCGCCAGCTGCAGTAGCAGCAGCCCCAGACCCAGACTCAGACAACGAACCCGGAGATGCTGCCCCACCAGTTCTTCCACCACCTCCTGTTGCTGGACCCTCTGGTCTTCAGCCTCCTGGGAAGGGTAAAGGGCTGGGCAAGAAATCTACCCGTCTTCAAGGTGCCGCCGCCCCACCTACCCCACCGTTACCAGTTAAGCAGAGGAAGAAGCCAGCTGCCCAGGGTACCCCGACTCCTGACCCTGAAGTTCCTACTCGGTTAGTATTTTTCTATGGTACAACTTTTTCTAATATTTTATTTTAAAATCTAATCCATTATTTTCAATGTAACTTACAACATTTTCCCAACATCTCTTAACCTAGTCCTGGTATAAATTTTCTTGTATTAACTTCATATTATTTCTCTTATGTTGTGTTAAAATTTATATTAATATCATTTTTTTTCTCAGAAAGCTGCGCAGACGCAGGACTGGAGGTAGTGTCCCGGTGAAAGAGGGCCGGCCCACTACTTCACCAAAATCTTCTTTTCTGGCCTCTTTTGGCCTTAAAAAAACTCCTTAATTTCTTTTTTTATTTTTCTAACTTTTAACATTAACATTTAACTAAAACATTTACATATATATATCTATATTTATGAACAAGTGTGTTCAAAGATTGTAGCTTTTTTAGTTTATATAATAATGTGATTGTACATAGCGGCAGGGACCGAGTTTTATTTTCTCATCCTATATATTATAGACAGACAGATTAATAAATAATAAAGAGATACTTATAATATATATATTTAAATAAACATATATCTATATTTTGAACTTTTTTGTTGCTGTTATCTTTGAGTTTCAATATATACGAGTCCCTGTTTCAACAATCTATTATCTAAGTGTAATGAAAGAAGTGCATACTAAATCATAACCATCATCAGTAAAGAGATTCTATGATAATTCCTTATACAGGAGGGTAATGCCCAAAGAAATGACCGAGTGGTCACGTCTACGACCGCGTGGTCACGTCTACGACCTTGTATTGCACTGTATAATATATAATATATAAGTTTTACAATGAAGTATACTTACCTTTTGGGTACATTCATTCCAGCAATACACCTCTGATCGTAGCAATGCCATTCTCAAGGCTGCCCAAGGTTCGAAAGCTGAGCCGGGACCTGAATGCAGCCCAGGCAGAGATAGCGGCCCTCCAGAAAGAGCTAGACAAGAAAAGGAGGAAGCCTACAGCTCCAGCTGCCCAGCCTGCCACTCCGGCTGCCCCGCCTGCCACTCCGGCTGCCCAGCCTGCCACTCCGACTGCCCCGCCTGCCACTCCGGCTGCCCAGCCTGCCACTCCGACTGCCCCGCCTGCCACTCCGGCTGCCCAGCCTGCCACTCTGACTGCCCCGCCTGCCACTCCGGCTGCCCAGCCTGCTACTCCAGCTGACCTGCCTGCCGCTACGGCTGCCCAGCCTGCCATGCCAGCCACTCCAGCTGCCGCGCCTGCAGCTCCGGCTGCCCCGCCTGCAGCTCCGGCTGCCCTGCCTGCAGCTCCGGCTGCCCAGCCTGCTACCCCACCCATGACACCGAGAACAGAAACAAGGAGACTCATGCAGGAATTAAACATCACCCCAGATCCAGAGAGGGTAAAGGTGTTACTTCCCCTGACAGTGACTAAGCAGCAGGTGCGTAGTAGCACCGTTGAGATAAAGAAATCATTGTTTGCAGAACCAGCTACCGAGCGAGTGTACGGCACGATCGGCCCTTTAGCAGACACCATTAAGTTGAGTAGGGACCTCATATTCAAGGAGGGTAGAATATCAGATTACAGGGAGCTAACAGCAGAGCAGACACGTAAAAAAGTTCTTGAATTTCTGATGAGAGAAGACAATGCGTACGAGTTGCCCGACAAGAAGAACAACAAGAAGGGCAAAAGGTATGCCTTGTCGGATACCCTAGTAAACTTACACAAAAAATACTGCACAGAATACCCAGTTAAGCCACCAAGCTTTTCTACATTCAGGCGAGCAAGGCAGTCTGCAGGCAAGTCAATCAAACTGAATAAATACCTAAAACGGAGTGTATGCCTTTGCAAGCTGCACGCCAACCTCGGCTTGCTCCTTGATGCGGTCCCAGCATTGCCTAAGTCTACCAGTGAACTCATTGAGTCATATACAGATGGCGAAGTGAGGGAGATTGCAGAAGAGATGCAGAATACTACAGTGTCATTCCAGAGGTGGGAAAAGGTTGAGAAGAAATATGCCAACCGAACCGTCACCCACACAAAGCTCGTGTCTAAAACTCTACTAAAGGAAGATTTTGTTAAGCTGCTAGAAGAAGGCCTTCCAGTGTTCCGGGAGCATTGCGCTCGAGTTAAGATTCAGTATGAGCAAATGAAAGCCCTATTGGAGACACTTCCCGTAGGGCACTGCATAATCCAAATGGATTATGCAGAGAACTGGAATTGCTCCTACCTACGAGAAGTGTCAGCTGCTTACTACTCAAAGGACCAGGTCACCCTGCACCCCATGGTGGTCAAGATACGGAAGCAGGACGGGTCCATCGAAAGCCATACATTTGTTGGGGTAACAAGTGTGACAGACCACAAGTTTGCAACCACGTGGTCATTCATTCAGAAATTAATCCCTCAACTGAAAGATGGCAACCCAGAGCTCAAGCATATCCATTTTGTTACGGACTCACCTAGTTCCCAATATAGGAATCGGTATACTATCAACATGTTGTCGAGGTTCCAGGCCTCCTTCAACCTCAGCGCGGCCTGGAATTGGCTGGAATCGGGCCATGGTAAAGGCCCATGCGATGGGGTTGGAGGAGCCCTGAAGAGCCTTGCCGACCGATTAGTCAAGACGGACAAAGCCATTCAGTCCGCCTCTGACTTCTGTCGGCAAGTCTCACCTGTGACTCGGGTGAAGATCCTACCTGTCACCGAGTCACAGGTTGGAACCTCGGCAAAGGCCATTAAGGCATGGAACAGCCCGGAGGTGAAAGGGATAAGCCAAATACATCAGGCGATTGTCTTTGAAGGCAAAGTGTACCTCCGGAAAACCAGTTGCAACCGCCCTTGCTGCCTAGGTAATGGCTCACAGGAGCCAAACTGTGATGGTTGGAGGGAGACCAAGATCCTTGAGGCTGGGGAGATTGATGATACCATCCCAGATGACAGTGATGATGAGTTTGACATCTCAGACAGCGGTTATGAAACGGAAGACGAAACTCCGCTTGCAGAAGTGAGGAAAGATATTGAAGATGAGGACTTTGATGATTTGCCTATCATCGAGCTTATACCTCTCACGAGGAAGACAACAGCAGCTTTCAAGAAGCCATCAACAAAGAAGGCAACTGCAGCTAAGAAAGCACCTGTCAAGAGAAAATTATCCCCTCCCAAAGAGGGCAGGAAGACGAGGGCCTCCCGTAAATAAACTGACTCAGAGTGTGTTTCATAACAAAACTGGACAATTACATACATATGACAATATGAAATGTTTTTAGCATGTCACTTTAGGGGGGGGGGTGTGTACATATGTTCCAGCCTTTTACGGTGAGATGATGTTCCATGAACATGAGAAAACATGAGAAAAATGATATGACATAGTTAAGATAGCAAATGGGGGGGGGGATAGGTGTTGTATATATGTTCCAGCCTCTTACGGTGAGATGATCTGTTCAATAAATCTTTTTTGTTTGTTGTTACATGTGTTTATCCCTATTCTTAGCAGTAAACCAACAAAATAATCAAAGAAATGGTCAAGGGAGGGCAATGCCCAAAGAAATGACCAAGGGAGGGCAATGCCCAAAGAAATGACCAAGGGAGGGCAATGCCCAAAGAAATGACCAAGGGAGGTTAAATGTAATTATATCAACACTTTATTATGTATATGTAATGTAAGAAGTCCATACCAAGTGATAACTATCATTAGTAAAGAGGTAGACACAATAGCAATCCCTTTTGTTACGCTCGGGTGGTCACGTCTACGACCGCGTGGTCACGTCTACGACCGCGTATTGACCTTTTACACCAATGTCTATAGTCTTAGACTCTAATTTTGCAGTCAGTGTTACTTATAGGTAGTGTACCAACCAAACTGGGTCCTATATTCCATTAACCTATCACTAAGAAATTTATAATAGTGGGTTTTTCGATGAAAGATCCCATATATGCCAAAAATTGACCAAAGACATACAACTTTTATTTCATCAAACCAGGCTAATTCCACATTAACAGGAGTGAAGAAAGGTGTTCTCATGTATTGCAAACAATTAAGATCTCTACATTTCAAAGCAATAGCATAGGAATCAATTATAATCATTTTCACTATATTTTGACTGTCCGCGGCAATCGCGTGGTCACGTCTACGACCTACTTGCATTAGTTCTAGCACCTAGCTATCAACCCCAAACACCTATATCTATATACCATGGTGAAGCTGAAGGCATAACGGTTCTGTTAATGATAAAATATATTGCCTATGTCCCCTTTTCAAGGAGTGGTGCAAACTGGGAAGAAGCATGTTAGTTTCTGCTAGGCTTTTTTCCAAGTAGCGTTTTTCTCTCGGGAGCCAAAAATAGCCTAAACTGGCCAAAAATGTACAAAAAAAGTGCTTTCCCTACATGCTTTGGGTGTTTTCTCAAATATTATTAGCAATAATTGAGGTATAATAACTGTGGTGCATGTATATCCTACCAATCTCTGCATAGGGATAAGGTCGTAGACGTGACCACGCGGTATTTGACATACCTCACTTGGCCAGGCTGGTACAGAAATAGTTAACATATTTAACCTTCCCTCACCCATGGGCCCTATGCACCAACACTTGTAGTTTATATATACAAAAGGAATAGCTCATGCAGCTATTTTATTTTGGGACCCCTTGGCCAGGCTACTTGACGACGACTGGTGGCTATTGGTCATATACACATATAATATTAAGCATAGGATCCAGTGCCGCGAATTTCCTGCGACTTGCACTCGTGGTGAGAAGGTCCAAAAACAGGCACAAATATCAAAACATGTATATTGTAGCATGCTGTTTGCACGTCGCATGAACTTTGTCGTAGCAGGAAATCCACTGCTGGGATGTTTTATTTTTTTCGGCGAAAACACACGTACGAGAGAAAGTCACAAGTATATTTTTTCGGCAGTGGATCCGCCACTCATAATATATTGTTCTGTTGTAGTTGGGGTAAATAGGCTGCGGCACTCCTCTCAGCCTCAGTCCCTCAAGTAAGATTGGGCCTTTTCCTCCTTTGATCAGTACTTTTGTGAAGCAGGGACTTTGTGGCTTCCCAGAGGCAGTTGCACAGGGGTCCTCTTGCTGCCCCTTCATCTGCATCCAGAGGGCTCTTTCGGCCTTTGCTACCTGACCAAGGTCTTTAGTCTCTTTCACAGAAGTAATACACCCGGTAATACAACACCCTGACCCCGTCACAGCCTTTATACTTGTAATAAAGGCCTCTGTCTGTGGCTCTTTATGATATGGGCCATTAGCATGTTTACTGGGCCCAGCTTCCTTATAATTCAGGCCCAATTAGCTATGTTTAAGGTAAATGGAGAAATCTGCCCCAGGCTCGGGGGCGAATATAGAATATATTCTATCATATATGATAGGCTCACAAACCAGATGAAGGGCGGTGTGCTCATAATATCTTTTAATCACTAATTGGTTATTTCCCATTTTGAGAAAGAAAATCAACAAAAACAAAAACAACAGGTGGGTGAAGAAGCATTCAAAGGATATTTTAACACAGACTTTCTCGCAGGGAATAATACTCGTAATTACATATGCCCCACTGATTTAGAATAGGACAACCGTAGAATATCAGAAGTTGTAATACTAATCAATCTAAGTCTTCCCACTTAAAAAGGTGTCAAAGCCCAGAGACTTGATATAGAGTATCTCACTTTCATGAATTTGATGGTGGAAGAAGATGACATTCTGGTCACACTATCAGCAATTAATAGAACACGTTCTACGCAGGTAGGAGGAGGCGTTTCACTTACATAATATTTCATTAAATTAATAAATCTATAGGAGTGGTGCTCAGTATTGATCCCTAACCACAAGGTCTGCCAAGGCGCTGTCCATGGAGATTCGGAAGCTGGTGTCCTTACATTTAAACCTGAATGTTCGCGGGTTCCAATTAATAGTTCTCTGCCCTGTGTCGTGTTAGATTTCCACCTATGCGGATCATGAGGTTCCCTCTCATAATTCCACTGATAGTTCCCACTAAGAAAACCTATCGGTGAGTTTCTATCATGCAGGAGTCGGCCAGGAGTTTCATACAATGGCCTTTGGTATATTGGCCACTAGCTGGTCTCCAGCAACACACACTGATAATAACTGATAAGATGGGACCAGCATGTCCCTGGAAGTGGAAATTAACCAGGGAAAAGATACCCATCATGGTTTGTCTTATCAGTGGGATTTACCTGAACCAGCGAAATTCAAAATGGCGGCTCCACTAGGCCTCCATGCTGAGTCCTTTAGGCAATGGCATATATCAGAGCCACAGCGTCAGTAACAATATGGCCATGCATTGAGAGCCATGGAACCGCACTGGGCAATCCCTATATAGAAGTTGACATCCTAATTCCGGCTTATCAACGTAATATTTCCTTCATTTTTCCACATAAGTCTACAACATTGCTGCTTGTGAAATGGCTACATCAGAACATCATACACACGTTGTATTTTACCGTTCCTCACCTTTGTAAATACTCAGGTATCGAGGCAAATATAAAACCAGTATAGAGACAAATATACTCTACATGTCCCACCTTTTTGACACCCGTGGCAAAGCATGCCATCTGTATTCAGCTCACGTCTCTGGGCACAAAAAAACACCTGTTACTTTGCCAACCCCCGTAAGGTCTTACTGGCATCTATAGAAGGCACATGACACTGGTGCCCCTCAATGTAGCTTTTCCAACATGTGAGGGGAGGGGGTGCAAAACCAAGATCCTGCTCCCAGGAAAACTATTAACATCGATATATTGACTATAGGTTCACAACTTTGCATTCCAAATTAAGCTGTATCTATGCAAAAATGCATCAGGTCATTCCATGTGCAATGGCAGGCGTTCAAGGAGCTGTTCTGCGAACATACAATACTGAAGTCTCTGGTATTTCAGGATCCAAAAGTGAACTGAAATACTCAGTGTTTTGTTGTATTGCCTATGATCCAGTTACCTCTACCACTGCATAGAGACTTCAGCAGCGGGGTCAATGGTAAGAATTGTAAGTAATGGATAAGATATTTTTCATTCCAGAACATACTCCTGCCCCTCATCTGCTGGAGGGGCACGAGTATGACTGCACATTAACACAACATGAGTATAGACCAAGTTCTACCTCAACAAGATCCAGCCCAGTATTCATTGCACAGTACTTTCAGGAAAGGTGCTGCAAGACATTACTATCTATGGCAATGAATACTTGATTTTAAGAGCTCAGCCTGTAATTAAAATACTTGATCTGTTATTTCTATCATATAACGTTAGTTACCCCCACCGTGGTGGAGATCCTTAGGTAAAATCGGCAAATATTATTACACAACGATATCTGAATCACACAATACCACGATTAAAATAGAACCTTTTCAGTTTTATTAACCGATTTATTAACCTGGCTTAAAGGAAACGGCTTCTTTAGGTAGTATTTTCATTCAGTCATACTTTCTTGCAGGCCAGGAAGGAGCCCTCTCTGATGCAGAGTTTGACGTCACAGTTGACAAGATCCAGCCCAGTATTCATTGCACAGTACTAACTATCTACACTTATACAGTACTTACACGTGCCCTTTGACCTAGCTGCCATATTTCCTTTCATTGTCAGCATAAATAGCCCTATTGAATTACTCTACATGATATAAGGTTTTTGTACACTTAACTTTACAACTACAAACACGTCTTCTAACACTCTCCATGCACAAACAATGCAGCACCTGATGCATTTGTTCAATTGTGACGTCATGCTCTGCACCAGAGAGGTCTCCCTACTGCCCTTATACATGTAGTATACAATAGCAGATTTGCCAAAAAGTATGCCTGATTTCTTTTAAAAAAAATACTATCAAAAGAAGATATCATGAAAACAGGATTGTCCTTCCTTTTTTATACGTGTCACAATGGAGGACATTGCTTGTCACCATGCCCAATCTCCTGGCAACTGCTGGAGGGGCAGGAGGAGGGATCAGTTACTGAGAACATGACTGCACATTAATACACCATGATTTACATGGTTGGAAAGGTGACAAGTTAATTCTCCTCAATCATCTGATGGAAACGATGGATATGGCGACTAATGGAATGAGTTGGCTGTATGGGTACTTGTAAGAAGACGCATGTAGTTTAGGTTTTTACACTTGCTTAGGTAAGCCTCAGATTTTCTCATCAGTTAAAACCCCACACACGAGAAGGGTGCTTGTTGTTAATTGTACCCGATGGTCACTTCTATATTCCGGCCTATCAAATGATAACTCCCCAAAAAGGAACCATTTAATAGAATTAAAATACATTCCTTTTCTCTTCAAATGTGATACAATTTCTAAGAGGAGAGCTAGACAGCAGGTTAACTACGACGTCCGCCTGCAAGCAGTCGGTTCTGTAGGGAGAAAGGAATGGAACCTAATTTCTCACAGTCTTCAAATGAGGATATCCATTGGGAAATTAGGGAAGGAGCAGGTGAATTAACTGCTCACTGGGGAGGAGTTCCCCGTGTATTATACTTTCACAGATATACAGTAGTATCTCTACTCAAAACATAAGTTTGGAGAAATGCCATTAGCGGTTCCATGCAGTTAGAGTGTAATACATCAGTCTGCTGCTTATTACATTTTGTCTCCCCTTAACTCAATTCAGCACACGTGCTATTGTTCTCATGCAGTATACAAAGTCTCTCTACGAATAACGTGTATCAATTTTATTGGAACAAAGTAAAAAATGTTTAAGGTTAGGGCTATTTCACAGCCCTAAGATGTTATTGGTTTCTATGTTCAAAGGGCTAGACTCTATATGAAATTACATGTACATGCAAAAGTGGTATGCTACATGCAAATATAATATAACACTTCACATCCTGCATCATAGCTACCGTCAATATAATACATGTATCATATGTTTATACTATTATACATGTAGGTGGCCCTAAAGGGGTTAATGGTCACAGGTAAACAGTACAACCCACTCAACCCCTTGTGCAGCAAGCTGGAACCTCTCCTTCCAATAAGCCAATGACATAATTACTACCTAATTAAGAGGATTATATCTGGTCCATCCAGATGTGTGAGCATGTACATGGCTATTTCTCTTAAGGCTAAACTCACCTTGAGACAACATGTGCATTTTACTTTTTCATCCCAATACATGTATAACTTCCATCTAACAAAGGAGTTTTGTCATTATAATGACTAATAACTTTACCACATCCTGACATTTTAAAATCCTCTTGACAAATACCTCTTTCAGATTTGAAATATTAAACTGAGTTTTGTCCTTAAAACTTTTAAGGAAGCTACCTCAACCCCTAGATCCAGGTACCTTAGACTTGTCCAAGCTACTTGTCTCAGTCTAATCCTATGTGAACACTAAGGACTTTTATGTGGGCAAGTCTACCCATTTGGCCACATTCCATTGCATCGACTCCCCTTACGTGACTATGTTATTGGCTAGCCAATAACATAACTATAGCAAATTGTTAATTTGATTTTGACCCTGTGTACTGCCACATATAATATAAACACAGTTATTCCAATAAGGAGGGTGATGGCGTGGCAATCTTCCCCACTGCCACTAAAGTAAGGTTACATGTCTATACCTTATTTCACTTTGTCTCGTCCCTGCTTGCAGTCCTTAAAGGTAATGTGACCTGCTGGAGGTGGCCTTAAGGCGGCAGGGGCGAGCCCAAATTCTCACGTGAGATATTTGCTGCCAACTACATCCCGGGGGGTGTAGTTGGCACTCACTTTTCTTCTGATATAAGCGGGCCTTCCACCAAAACAAAATCGTGCACGATTTTGGCATTGGTTTGCATGGGCGATGCATTGGCTTGCATCGGCGATGTTTTTTGACCATCGGCCACAAATCGTTCAACAATCGGCTTCAGTGAAAGAGGTAAAAGTGGGCCATCAGTTTGCATCGTCTACCTATCGTTTTGCATCGCTGATGCTCCCGATAGCTGGCCAATAATATCAAGTCAGTTTGATATTATCAGTTACCCATAGGCAAAAAATCGGGCTGAAAGGGAGCTGGTACCCTAAAACGATGATATCGGCTCACTATCGGCCCGACAAAATCGAGGGTTTTGGTGAAAGGCCCGCTATAGGTGTGCAGCTGGACCTATGACAACCATTACCCTCGTTAGGAATACAGACACTTTCATAAGAACTCTAGGAACTAAGAACTTTAGGTTAAAAGTGGACCCTTGTTAGGGAGATTTTGGTCAAAATGGACACTTGTTAGGGGATTTGGGGCTAAAAGTTGGACAATTTTTAAAGGGTTTTGATGAAAAGATGGCCTTGCCAGCCGCACACATGTTTCAGCAAAATGTATGAAGTGCCCCCCCCCTCCCCCGGAAACTACACCTATTCACAGGGGGACTCGGTGACGAGTTTGGAGGGGGAGGGGGTGGTGGGATGAAGGAGGGGGTATGGTAGGGATGGGGAGACTGGGGGGCGTGGGGAGGTGACAGTGTTAATCACATCCTTCACCCCCAACATTCCTGGGTAGGTTAGGGAATGCAGGAGCAGGCGGCAGCTGTAGCTGAATACCAAACAGAACGGACGCCACTTCCAGGCCACAGCGACCAGTGGTTGGAGTTACTCATGGTACATTTGAGCTGTTGAGAACGCGAGGTGGTTGAGGGCATAATGGAACATGACAGCATTCTTAGTTTTCATGTGTGTTTCACTGATTTCCCTTGAAATATGCGATCCCACTGTTAAATTTCATTTTTTTATAGACCCAAAAATAACCTGAAGTCCATAGTCCACTTGGCCTCTGTCGCGCGATTGGGCCATAATTTCCTATATAAATTA
This sequence comes from Acholoe squamosa, assembly GCA_949317995.1. NCBI lineage: Eukaryota > Metazoa > Annelida > Polychaeta > Phyllodocida > Polynoidae > Acholoe > Acholoe squamosa. The sequence goes on along the minus strand of OX439035.1, from coordinate 78,645,222 downwards.
GTAGACTATCGATGTAAAGGTATTTTAGCCCTGACAAAATCAATCCAGGCCTGCAGAATGATAAGATATGCAGGACCGAATGGCCTGTGAGCGCAAAAAACGTTGTATAGACTGCACTCGTTTATACAATGTACAAGCTCTGGTTAAGCACTCTCAGGAAAGCAAAATATCAAAGGTGTGATAAAGACAACAGGTCACGAACGCTATAATCGACATCATAATTATCGGCACAGTTACATCTTAACCAAAATATTTTAACCAAAATATAACAAACATGTAGAGTTCCTAGGGTAAAGGTAGGCTGTATACTGCACAGCGAGTAAAATTTTCTAGGCAGTGAATGAAGGCATGAAGAAAGTCAATTGGCGACAGCAGTTTTCACGTGAATGACCTAAAAGCTGCGTTAGGCAATGAATAATTAGGTCTACTAATGGTTGCTGCCGAGTAACTCAGTGGTGGCCCCATTACCTGTCTCCTGCTCGCGTGCAGCTCCGAGCATAAGATTGCAGCCCACCTGCCTGCATAAAATCGGATGTTGGCGAGGAATGTATCAAGTCTTCATGTCATAATCACACCTTAACATGCCGCAGGTGCCCTACGACATCCTTTACGTTGGACCTTTAGAAGTGCTTATACGGAATTCTTAGGTCAAAGTTGGGTGGATGGATACGAGGTATAGGGACCTGGTTGCCCTTTACTGATGTTTTATTCGAGAGATTGCATTTCATCGTTTTAAAAAAACCTGTAAAAGATCCGTGAAAAGCATCATAAGCCGATGGCACTTTATTGCACCACTGGCATTGGTAATTATCATGATGTGGGATTTCAGCCCTGCCAAGTCTACTCTACAGGGCTACATTCATGCATCATGCCGACCTACGAGCATGACCCACTTTTGCATTTGCAGTTCTTAAAGGGTTAGCCTCACCACATTAAAGTTGGCTGCATCCACTCTATGAACTCTGCCTAATGCGGAAGTTGTAACCTATATCCACCAGTAATCACCTCATGGGATGCAGTGCAATATGACGGAACAACTTCAGAAGCGGACAGACGGGGCCTGTACTTTAAAGAGTTTATTTGCATGTTTAGTACCCAGAAAATTGTCAAAGTTTGAGGGACGCCCCCTCCTTAAGGGCTAAGCCCCCCCCTTTTTTTTCGAAATCCTGTATGCGCCACTGGAAAAATTTCCAGCGAGCTTACCTTCGTGTTGTGTGTGTGCATTTGTCTGTGTGGGACGGTGTGTGTTTAGGTCTATGTGTGCCCCGACAAATCAGGGTGATAGCCCTTGTAGTAAGCTTCGACTTCTCTAAGTGTAACGGTTCGTGAGTTAGAGCGAAAACAATGCTTTTATGGCCCTATTACGCAGCGGAAGCACTTTTCCCCAAATAGTCTTACAGTGAGCAAGTGAGGGCTGCATCATGTAGGTGCGAGAGCTAATACCCATTCAGCTATTTCCCAGTCTCCACCTCCGATAGCGAAGCCATAGTCTCACATTTTGAATAGGGACTCTTTTACGATGCTTCTTAAAATTCTTCCGCTGAAATATTTGAAATTCAATATCTCAGCAACTGCTGGTCCGATCGCCTTGATCTTGGGTGCGTTTTGAAGGGAATTAAAACTGCTTTCTTATGAGGTTTCCTGCTTTTGCCAGAAACTGGGGACTTGGAGGGTCACCCCTTAACTGGGGACCCGAAAATTAACTGGGGACTTGACTAAAATCACCCATCAACTGGGGACTCTAAAATTAACTGGGGACCTGAAAAGAGGGCATCGTCAGTGTGCTTGTCTGCCTATGTGTGTGTGTGTTTTTTTGTTGTTGTTGTTTTTTGCAAAGTTTTCAGAATATCACATTCATTAATACTACCCAGATTTCCAATATGTCATTATATCATGCGATATTGCTAACACCACCGGATGCATCCTACTTGATGAAGAGACCATTGCACACATTCATATTGTTTGGAAGATATAGTCAGAGGTGGACGGTAATGTGTTGACACGACCAGTTTCTTCATGTGTGGGGTTAATGCTGTTCCAAACGGGGCTGGAGGACAAGTATATCTCAGACTGGTGGCGCAGGTGGCCAAAAGGACTGAATGTTAGTGTCTATACCTGCATAACATTAATTTTCTGACTCAAATCATCATAGACAGGGAACTTTTCCAAAAAAGAAAACATACAAAAAGAACATAATTATATGGAATTTATTCTTCAATCACTTCACCATCATTACATAAAATGTTTTCGCTGGTGAACTTTACCACATCCGACTTTTCTTTCCTCCTTTACACTGAAAAATGGTGTTTAGAATTTAAACATGTTTAGGTCTAAACATGTTTAAAACCTAAACATATACGTCAGTTAGGTGTATCATTGACTACACATTTACGAAAATAACACTTTTATTATAAATACATAAACATTTTTGCTAAACATGTTCAGACGTTTAGAGTTCAAACAGTTGAATATTAGGTGTTTAGATTTAAACATCAATATGTTTAGATACTTGGATGTCAAATCCACACCAGGTAGCAGCACTACCTCTGAATGGACTATCTGCACACAGTTATAATCAATTGTTGTGACAAACATCCCAAACTCCTTGTTTATCATAGTGTCATTTCATTAAATGTTATGAAAATAGACACAACAATATAAAATTAACTAAATTCAACTTAAACCGCCATCATTACCATAAAATAATCAATGAGCTCCATGACTTACACCTATTTCATGTTATTTTGTAAAGTATAAGGCAATGCCCTTCCTGCCAACCTGTTTTTTTTGGCCGGGAGGCGTGGCGCAGTCGGTAGCGCGTCCGCTCACAGGCCGTAAGGTCGTGGGTTCGGTTCCCGGCCCGGCCGGGGCATAGTGGTGGTTCCAAACGTCGCCGTAAGGTGTCGTTTGAGTTCCTCCCTGCTCTGGCTAGGCTGTGCTGGAAAGTCTCTCGGCGGTCATGGCAGACAAATGACTTGAAACAGGCCTGTCCATCTCTCACTATGCCTATGTAGTGACGGATGTTAAAGAACCATTGCCTCGGTAAATGTGTAGGGGCGTGATTTCTACCTTAGCTCCCTCTAGTGTACGGGTCCGGGTTTCACGCCACGGGACCTCTCACCCTTGACGTGTCCAAAGGGCACATAGGTGAGGTTAAAATTCAAAGCAAGCAAAAGCCAACCTGTTTTTTTAGCCTGGAGGCGTGGCACAGTCGGTAGCGCGTCCGCTCACAGGCCATAAGGTCGTGGGTTCGGTTCCCGGCCCGGCCGGGGCACAGTGGTGGTTCCAAACGTCGCCGTAAGGTGTCGGTTGAGTTCCTCCCTGCTCTGGCTAGGCTGTGCTGGAAAGTCTCTCGGCGGTCATGGCAGACAAAATGACTTAAAACAGGCCTGTCCATCACTATGCCTATGTAGTGACGGATGTTAAAGAACCATTGCCTCGGTAAAAGTGTAGAGGCGTGCTTTCTATCTTCCCATAGATGCGGTCACCATCATCCCCCCTTCCCATTAGACTAGGGTCCGGGCAAGCAACACCACAAGGGTAATCTCACTTCGGTGTGGATACAACCCGCGGGACCTCTCACCCTTGAGTGTCAGCCGCAAGGAAGGCACGAGGTGAGATAAAATTCGAGCCAGCCAGCCAACCTGTTGTACCTTCCCAAGTCTCCTATTCTAATGCAGTGTGTACATATATGTGTATATAGCTGTGGCTGACATCTTGGGAGACTTTGCAGTATAAATACCTGCTGATGTCCTCCAGTAAATGAGAAAACAAACAAAAGATATTCCTTTATGTTTTTAATGGATACATGTCTGCAAACCCTTACTTCCCACCAAATCACTTAGACATCTAAACACAAAAATTCATAAACATCTAAACACAAAATTTCATAAACATCTAAACACAAATTTTGAACATAAACACCTAGATTTCTAAACACTTGAGCTAAGCACATTGTTTGGCTAAACATGTTTAGGAAATTAATGTGATTACAAAAACGTTGCAAGAATATGTTTAGAATTGTGTTTAGGATCTAAACACCATTTTTGCAGTGTACAATTTTCCTTATGACTGTTTCCCCTATGGCTGTGTTTAAAATTAATGTCAACGCCAAGGCTGTTGTAGTTATTATTCCAAAAACATGCAAGACGTGAAATAATGTACCCTTAGCTACTGCGGGCGATAATTTGCATTTTGAATCCATGGAGATAGTGGCTTTACAGAAATATGAGGACAAAAAAAGCTCACAGAAAAGACATTGGCAATATGAGCGTTGTGAAGGGGTGGAATTATAAATGAATAAAAACGGGGAATTCTGACGAGCATGTTCATTAAGTAAAGCCCTCTTAGAGTGAGGGCAGATCATGTTCCTGCCTAATGGAAAGGGCAATGATAAGGGTAAATAGGTCTATGGCAAGTGTGGATACAGTGCATGGGTTTGATGAACTGAAGAATAATTCATGACGATGGCTTATACAGAATATATAGGTGCAACTTCAGGACGTTTCTAGTGCACTTGAAATGACCAGTTGGTAATCATTTTAAGAGAGTAATTAGTATTTGAGTAGCCGTAAAGTAAAAGACTTGCTTAAAAACCCTGAAATACCTTGTGTCAGGATGCTTCTTCGTAATTATTATTAAAAAAAGAAGAGATATGAGAAAATACACTGAATTTAGATTTCAAATTATCTATCCGGGGTGATCCACTAATTCAACCAAGATAATCATCATGTCTGGTCGAAATGGAAAACGTGATTTTCAAAGTTAAAGAATGTCAACTATGCAGAAAGGGACTGATTATTCATTCTACGGAGGTTTATGTGAATGAGTTAATTACAAAATGTATGAGCTGATTAATCATTATGTAAGACAGTCTAATTCAAGGGTAACTGTAATGTGTTGACAATGATGTGTGTCTCTAGAGAGGGCCATCTTTGACTATCTGCAACATAGCAATGTACTATCATGTGTACGGCTATGGCCCTGAGCATTATAGTTGACATATTTTCTGTGTCTTGTCAGACTCTACCCCATCCTAGACGACAGGGGACTTCTATGACAATATACTGTGGAGATGGAACCAGAGAAAATAATAACCTCCAATGGCAAAGCACTGCACGATATAGGCAATTATAGAATGTCTACTTTGAAGAATTTACTTAATGCAACCAATGACCTATGATAAGGGCCGTTGTGATCTTTTAGAGTCACCTATTAGTGTACCTGGAGTATCAAGTGGCTAGGGGTTCATCATTATGGCATATCCCTAGTATCATCACAGGGTCCTTAATGGCCTGAACTTCTGACATCATTATTCCTTCTTCATCTGTATAGTGCACCCTCATCTACAGACTACAGAAAAAGTAAAGACCGTCCCTATTTTGACTCCGGCCACCAATGTAACCTTATCAGACCAATAGAAGCAGTTGTAACTACGAGGAAGCGTATTTTTGAGGAATTAAGGAAATTGTGAGGAAGGCACAGCATTGCTGTGGTGATTTATTTGTTATGGTTAAGAAACAAAATGATCAGCTTTTTTTTTTAATAATAAAATCAAGTTTGAAGAAGTAGCACAGCATAGCTATTAAAATACAAAAAATGTTCAAAAATAACACCGCTAAGGTGATGATATATGAAAGTAATGATGATATTAATCATAGGTTGAATATATAACATTGTATTGTAAGAAAGAACAAAAGTGTTATAAATATTTTTTATTATTTATTATATAATCTTATATACTGGCTTTTCACAAAGGAAACTGTCAAGAAAAAATTATCACACTATAGTGCATTATCATAAGAACTTGATATTCACATCAAAATTGAACTTCATAATCATTGCGAACAAGCGTATGGTCATTTTGGAACTCGTTTGCAGACATGAAGTGAATGGTAAGTGTAAAATGCTAAAGAAAGTAGAGCTTTTCACAAATGAAATTGTCAAGAAAAAAAAGGAGGCATGTATTTGATGGATTAAGGAAATCAGTTAAGCATGACATAGCCGTGGTAATGTATTTTGTCATGGTTAGTGATAATGCTTAAAGTGTGCATCAATGTAGCAGGTCACCCATAAAGGGTTAACTGTGCATCAATGCATCATGCCATCCATAAATGTTTAAGTGTGCATCAATGCATCATGCCATCCCTAAAAGGTTAAGTGTGCATCATTGCATCATGCTATCCATAAAGGTTTAAGTATGCATCAATGCATCATGCTATCCCTAAAGGGTTAAGTGTGCATCAATGCATCATGCAATCTATAAAGGGTTAAGTGTGCATCAATGTATCAGGCTATCCATAAAGGGTTAAGTGTGCATCAATTCATCATGCAATCTATAAAGGGTTAAGTGTGCATCAATACATCCCTGAAGGGTTAAGTGTGCACCAATGCATCATGTCATCCAAAATGTCTAAGGATAGGGCATTGCCCTAAAATGATCTATGGGCAACTGTGTTCTATGTGCTATGCTAAACTATGCTTTAACTAATTGCTGACAAATAGTGAGTAATTACTGACATATATTGAATAGTTGCTCACAAACACTGCATTATTACCAACATAGGAGGAGGTATTGGCATATATTGACTGAATGCTGACAAAAAGTGAGTAAATACTGACATATATTGACTAATTGCTGACAAATTGTATGTAAATACTGACATGTGTTGACTAATTTCTGATATCTAGTGACTAAGTACTGACATATCCTGAATAAATGCTGACAAAGAGTGAGTAATTACTGACATATATTGACTATTTTTGATAAATAGTGAATAATTACTGACATATATTGACTAATTGCTGAAAAAGAGTGAGTAATTACTGACATATATTGACTAATTTCTGATAAATTGTGAGCAATTACTGACATATGTGGCCAGGTGAGGGAGAACATGCCTCCTGGGGGGAAATGGCTGTTTAAGGTTTACGTCATGGGCCTTAAAATGAGATATCTTGAGCTAAAATATCCCTGGTAGTTTTGCTGTAATTGCTTGTCAAACATAGGTTGGTGTGTACAACTGAAAATGGGAAATAAGCTCTAAATGCATTATATCCTAACATAAACAATAATAATGCAAAAAATACAGTTTTGTGGAAAATAACCAAAGGAATGTGATGTTTTTGTCATAAAATTGGTTCTAGAGGGAATTATTTAGCTCTGTTTTCGGTTCTGGGTTCCTGAAGGATTTTCAAAAAAAGATTTGGGCAAAAATTCCTAATTGGAATAGGGGAGTGGTTTCCATGGCAACCAGAAATTGCCTTATCTACCAATTTTCTATGTTTCCATGGCAACCAACGTTCCAAAAATGGAACATTTTCAGTGGAGATGGAATGATTTTAAGCATACCACTGGATTCCTTATAGAAAAAATTGGTCTAAAGCTATTTTTAGCATATTTGTCAGTGTTTTACCCATATACTGCCCCCTGGTGGCCAAAACCAGTACTAAAAATCCCCCCGGAGGCATGTTCTCCCCCGTTGGGCCACATATATAGACTAATTGCTGACAAAAAGTGAGTAATTTCTAATATATATTGAATAATTGCTGACAAAGAGAGTAATTCCTGACATATTGACTATTTCTGATAGTCAATAATTACTGACATATATTGACTAATTGCTGAAAAAGAGTGAGTAATTACTTACATATATTGACTGAAAAATAGTCTATAGATACTGACATACTTTGACACATTCCAGTCAAGGCCGGATGCACAATTGAATCAATGGCTATTTCTCTGTTATATATTGACTAATTGCTGATAGATTGTGAGTAAATACTGATATATATATTGACTATTTGCTGACAAATAGTGAGTAATTACTAATATATATATTGAATAATTGCTGACAAATAGTGACCAATTACTAACATATAGACTAATTGCTAACAAAAAGTGAGCAGTTACTAACATATATTGACTAAATACTGATAAAATGTAAGTAACTACTACCATGTATTGACTAATTGCTGACAAATAGTGAATAATTACTAACATATATTAACTAATTGCTGACAAATAGTCCATAGATACTGACATATTTTGACAAATACCAGTCAAGACAGGATGTACAATTGAATCAATGGCTATTTCTCTGTTATATATTGACTAATTGCTGACAGATTATGAGTAAATAGTGACATGTATTGATAATTGCTGACAAAGTGTGAGTAAATACTGACATATATTGACTAATTGCTGACAAATTGTGAGTACCGTAATCTCCCGCTTATAAGACGCGCTGCGCGTATAAGACGCACCCCAAACTTAGCACATGCATTTTTGCGTATAAGACACACATTTTAAGGGTGATTTTTGTCAATCCAGTACTGTTCTATAGTAAAATTACCCCTCGTATAAGACGCACACCCAACTTGAGAGAAAGACCCCCCAGCATTTTGTTTGGCGTAGAGGACACGTCTTATACGCAGGAGATTACGGTAGTTACCGATATATATTGAATAATTGCTGACAAATAGTGAGCAATTACTAACATATAGACTAATTGCTGACAAATAGTGAGCAATTACTAACATATATTGACTAAATACTGATAAAATGTAAGTAACTACTACCATGTATTGACTAATTGCTGACAAATAGTGAATAATTACTTACATATATTAACTAATTGCTGACAAATAGTCCATAGATACTGACATATTTTGACAAATACCAGTCAAGGCAAGATGCATAATTGAATCAATCTCTATTTCTCTGTTATGTATTGACCAAAATGCTGACAGATTGTGAGTAAATAATGACATGTATTGATAATTGCTGATATCCATTGACTAAGTACTGACATATATTGACTAATTGCTGACAAATAGTGAGTAATTACTGACATATATTAACTTATTGCTGACAAATCGTGCATTATTTCTGACATATTTTGAATAATTACTGACAAAATGTGAGTGCATCATGTAAATCTGGGCATGATGCACAAATGATTAAAATGCCATTAATCTTTTAAATGTCAATACTTAGTCACTAGGTGTATACTGACTAATTGCTGACAAATTGTAAGTGAATACTGACATATTTCGACTAATTGCTAACAAATAGTGAGTAATTACTAACATAAAAATTATATTGATTAACCGCTGACAAATAGTGAGTAATTACTATCATACCATAACACTAACCTGTTATAGCCCTAAACTCAATACATGTACCATAAAAACACAGATTAAAACACAAATTAAAACACAGAATGACGTCAACATTTTCAATCAAACACCAGAGAATGGAGAAATGGAAAGATATCCATTCAGTGCAAACAGGGCTTGCGCAGGTATTGATGTGTAAAGCTTATCAACAGTGATAATGCACTGGTAACTAGCATTTGGATCTAAAAGGTTTAAGCATGTGATCAAGCAATGGCTGCCTCCATTGAACAACTTGTTTGATGCTATACAAAGGTAGAAGAGGGGTCTTTCTTTTCTACTGTTCAGATTCCACTAGTCACTAGGTGCAGTCAGAAGTTTATACTTGCAAGCATATGAATCCTATAAGGGACCAATGGAACATATCTATATTATATTGAATAGTACCAAGATACTGCATAATTATGCTAATTATGCAAATAATACGCACGGATATGGAATGTTTGGTATCAATCTGGGGTGTTTTGTCCCCCTAAAGGACATGCCCCCCTAAAAAATTTGTTTCAGAAAAGAATAAGCGAAATAATTTTTTTGACTTGCAGCCTTTTCGGCCTGAGCTGGTTCACCTGCGCCCTACCTCCAGCCAAAACCTATCTGTTTTAAGTGTCACCGGCAAAAAAGGGCAGGTTTGAGGAAGGAATGGATCGAAATATAGGCTTTTTTGGATCGCGGGGGCAGACACCAGTCCATGCACTGGCAGAGAGGTCCAAGAACTGGCAGTTTTACAAAATAAATCGTATCTCCCTTAATAATAGGAGTTTCCCATAGTGTGACCTATAGATAAAGGGTAGCTCGAGCTGGCGAACGTCATGGCGGTCTTTATTTTCAAATATGCACAATGGGAACAAAGTTATCACCAACTTAGCGATCTTTTAAGGACAAATAAATGCATTGGTGCATCACGCTGACCTTATGGAATAAAATGACAGGTGGTCTAAGGGTCTCTCAGCTAATAAAAATGTGTAGAGTCTATTATACCAACCTAGCGATATTTTAGGCCTATTTAGCGATCTTTTAAGGACAAATAATTTATTTCATGGCCAAATACAGTGCTGTACCTCTATCTGGAGTGATACGTGTACTTAACTGTGTGAAATGGTCAGGGCTCAGTAGAACGGCTTCAGAGGAGTCTATTGGCGTTGTACAGGTACTAAACTGTGTGGGGTGGTTAGGGCTCAGTAGAACGGCTTCAGAGGGGTCTATTGGCGTTGTACAGGTACTAAACTGTGTGGGGTGGTTAGGGCTCAGTAGAACGCCTTCAGAGGAGTCTATTGGCGCTGTACAGGTACTAAACTGTGTGGGGTGGTTAGGGCTCAGTAGAACGGCTTCAGAGGAGTCTATTGGCGTTGTACAGGTACTAAACTGTGTGGGGTGGTTAGGGCTCAGTAGAACGGCTTCAGAGGGGTCTATTGGCGTTGTACAGGTACTAAACTGTGTGGGGTGGTTAGGGCTCAGTAGAACGCCTTCAGAGGAGTCTATTGGCGCTGTACAGGTACTAAACTGTGTGGGGTGGTTAGGGCTCTGTAGAACGGCTTCAGAGGAGTCTATTGGCGTTGTACAGGTACTAAACTGTGTGGGGTGGTTAGGGCTCAGTAGAACGGCTTCAGAGGGGTCTATTGGCGTTGTACAGGTACTAAACTGTGTGGGGTGGTTAGGGCTCAGTAGAACGGCTTCAGAGGGGTCTATTGGCATTGTACAGGTACTAAAATGTGTGGGGTGGTTAGGGCTCAGTAGAATGGCTTCAGAGGAGTCTATTGGCGTTGTACAGGTACTAAACTGTGTGGGGTGGTTAGGGCTCAGTAGAACGGCTTCAGAGGGGTCTATTGGCGTTGTACAGGTACTAAACTGTGTGGGGTGGTTAGGGCTCAGTAGAACGGCTTCAGAGGGGTCTATTGGCGTTGTACAGGTACTAAACTGTGTGGGGTGGTTAGGGCTCAGTAGAACGGCTTCAGAGGGGTCTATTGGCGTTGTACAGGTACCAAACTGTGTGAGATGGTTAGGGCTCAGTAGAACGGCTTCAGAGGGGTCTATTGGCGCTGTACAGGTACTAAACTGTGTGAGATGGTTAGGGCTCAGTAGAACGGCTTCAGAGGAGTCTATTGGTGTTGTACAGGTACTAAAATGTGTGGGGTGGTTAGGGCTCAGTAGAATGGCTTCAGAGGAGTCTATTGGCGCTGTACAGGTACTAAACTGTGTGGGGTACTAGACTACTAGAGCTACATTCATGTATACAGTGTTATTGAGTTACGAACATCAATGCACCACTATAATGATACAGTGAGTGCCAATACAAGGACTGGGCTGTGTTTTCACGGCTAAGGACGTCTTTGCAGGTAATGTGGGCTGTGGGAGGTGTGAAAAACACAATTAAAACACGCCCTAGAGGGGGGGTATTGGGTCTGTCTACTGGTGCTGGTGGCCATAGGGAATTATGTGCGGCCCCTGGACAGCCTGCTAATCCTGTAAGGATCACAGTGTGAATCAATGCATCATAAACCCTATGCACTGCCCTATGTATACCCCTTTAGAAACAGACACCATTGCATTAAAGGGTTAAAATGGGTTTTCACAGCTATATCCAGGGTGAGTAGACTTTCTTTGTTCAAGCACTAACAGCCAACATTAAAAGGATAGGTTGGTCCCTGTGCAACCCTATGTGTAATCCTATGAGTAAAAAAGGGCAATATGTGGCTAGGCTAGAGACTTGGTCATGACAAGTCTACACTAGAAGGGCGATTCAACATCAGTGAACATGGTTCTTGTAACTATTCTATGGTCTGTCTAAGACCATAGAATAATAAAGGGTTAAGTGTGCATCAATGCATCAGGCTATCCATAAAAGTCTAAGTGTGCACCAATGTATCATGTCATCCATAAAGGTTTCAGTGTGCATCAATGCATCATGCCATCCATAAAGGGTTAAGTGTGCATCAATGCATCATGCCATCCATAAAAGGTTAAGTGTGCATCAATGCATCATGCCATCCATAAAGGGTTAAGTGTGCATCAATGCATCATGCCATCCATAAAAGGTTAAGTGTGCATCAATGCATCATACCATCCATAAAGGGTTAAGTGTGCATCGATGCATCATGCCATCCATAAAGGGTTAAGTGTGCATCAATGCATCATGCCATCCATAAAAGGTTAAGTGTGCATCATTGAATCATGCTATCCCTAAAGGGTTAAGTGTGCATCAATGCATCATGTAATCTATAAAGGGTTAAGTGTGCATCAATGCATCAGGCTATCCATAAGGGTTAAGTGTGCATCAATGCATCATGCCATCCATAAAAGGTTAAGTGTGCATCATTGCATCATGCTATCCCTAAAGGGTTAAGTATGCATCATGCTATCCCTAAAGGGTTAATTGTGCATCAATGCATCATGTAATCTATAAAGGGTTAAGTGTGCATCAATGCATCAGGCTATCCATAAGGGTTAAGTGTGCATCAATGCATCATGCCATCTATAAAGGGTTAAGTGTGCATCAATGCATCAGGCTATCCATAAGGGTTAAGTGTGCACCAATGTATCATGTCATCCATAAAGGTTTCAGTGTGCATCAATGCATCATGCCATACATAACGGGTTAAGTGTGCATTAATGTATCATGCCATCCATAAAGGGTTAAGTGTGCATCAATTCATCATGCAATCTATAAAGGGTTACGTGTGCATCAATACATCCCTAAAGGGTTAAGTGTGCACCAATGCATCATGTCATCCATAAAGGTTTCAGTGTGCATCAATGCATTAGGCTATCCATAAAGGGTTAAGTGTGCATCAATTCATCATACCATTCATAAAGGGTTAAGTGTGCATCAATTCACCATGCAATCTATAAAGGGTTACATGTGCATCAATACATCCCTAAAGGGTTAAGTGTGCACCAATGCATCATGTCATCCATGAAGGTTTAAGTGTGCATCAATGCATCAGGCTATCCATAAAGGGTTAAGTGTGCATCAATGCATCATGCCATCCATAAAGGGTTAAGTGTGCATCAATGCATCATGCAATCTATAAAGGGTTAAGTGTGCATCAATACATCCCTAAAGGGTTAAGTGTGCAACAATGCATCATGCTATATATAAAGGGTTAAGTGTGCATCAATGCATCAGGCTATCCATAAAGGTCTAAGTGTGCACCAATGTATCATGTCATCCATAAAGGTTTCAGTGTGTATCAATGCATCATGCCATCCATAAAGGGTTAAGTGTGCATCAATGCATAATGCCATCCATAAAAGGTTAAGTGTGCATCAATGCATCATGCCATCCATAAAGGTTTAAATGTGCATCAATTCATCATGCCACCCATAAAGGGTTAAGTGTGCTTTTTTGAAGATGTTCGTCTCGATGCTTCAATGAAGAGCTGGCGAGACATCATGATGTGCATCATGACCCCCTTAAATAGCTAATTGGGGCCATGCGCAATGTATCATGATGCACCAATGCAGTGGTAACGATTCTACTCACCAGCACTGTTTTAGTGCATAATGATGCCCTTAAATAGCTAACTGAGGCCCTGCACAATGTATCATGATGCACCAATGCAGTGGTAATGATTCTACTCACCACCACTGTTTTAGTGCATCACTGCACAGCCTAGAGGCTATAATCATCTACTTGTCAGTGTGTTTGGAGTGCTTGGGACAGATTGTTATGGTGTATAGGGACTGCACAGCCTAAAGGCTATAATCATCTACCTGTCCACAAGTTTGGAGTGTTTGTGACAGATTGCTATGGTGTACACGGGCATAAAGTAGGTAGGTCAACCTGATTTCAATGGGAACTAAACACTACACCATGTGCTAGGCGCTATGATTCATCTAGTAAGTCTATGCCCGTGGAGGTCTAGGATTTCAGTAGATGAGCTATTGGTCAAAATTCTGAACACATGCTGGCTGATGTAAAATGATTTATTTTATGAATAAAATAAATCAATAAACTGGTATATGCCGCGCCAAATCTGGACATAAATCTCGATAACAACTACCTATAGGGTTCATTGAGCTCGGCATAGGTAGTGCTCACTTGAGCTTATGCGTTTTAATGTTAAACATCATCTAGCGAAATTGGCCAGCCATTTCCCTTAAGTTAAGTATTTTTGGTTGATATGTGTTATCAATGTTGATCGACTTTTTTTTAACACCTTTTCTATGATGCCATATCAATTTTGCCAACCATCGACTATTTCAACATCTTATCAATGGCAGACATATCGACGATCTCCATCGTTTTCAATTCAACATTACATACCTGGTGGGAGGTTGGACGTATACAGGTGCTCTGTTGAAGGGCAGTTTTGTATATGGCTCTTTTAGGCAACACCATGGTTTCTGAGACAAGATTAAGAGGTTTCAATGCTGATTTTCAGGCTACCTTTTCTAACATTTTTTTTCCAATCATCTTTACTAAAAATGAAAACATATAATACCCTGAAAATTGTTACCTCTATACAATGCAGTGAGCGGAGCTATTTTTGTATTGTAAACAGAAATACCAATTCCTGTCCGACAACAGTTGTAGAAATTGGAACTGAATACCTTTTATACAAGATATTATTGATAATTCAGTAGAGAGATTTCGACAAAAAGACAAGAATAATCTCGGTTATAATATCTAAATAAATGACTGTTTCACTGAGAGAGAACACTTGAATTTTTAGAATTTTGGTTCTTCTTTCTACGGACTGTAACGGAGCCAAAGCCATTAAAGTTTTTTTCTTACCATGTCCCACCGGGCACAGATTTGTTCCCGGAACAGCATCTATGATTTTTGACAAGCTCTGGGAAACAGGGAAAGGGTAAAACGTGTCTGAGACAGGTGGGAAGACATTGAATTTACTGTGGCGGAACATTAATGATATGGCAGAAACTGAGACCACACCTCTGCATCAAATTGGGAGAAAATAGGCAAATGTCATAAAAGACATTAAACTGCTTATTTCAATTACGAAATGTATTTTGTCTTAATACAGAATTAACAAATCCAGTTTGTTTGTTTTTTTCAGTTTCGCTGAAGGAAACAGCCTTGAAATCTTTCGAAAGAAATGTCACAATGCATGTATTTGAATTCAAACATCTGAATACCATGTGGCAACAGGTACTTGGCAACATTCCTATTGATTTGCCCTTGGTGTCTCTTCCGTCGCGAAAATTTAATCCTTGTATTTTCAACCATCTCTGATCTTCACTAATTAAATGAACACATTCTCATCTTTTTGGGATAAATTGAACTTCCTTTGGAATCATTGCTCATCGAAGGGTGCAAAGGGTATTGTGATCCTTTAGAGTTATCTCTAATGTCATATCATTAATAGAATATCCCAAGTATCATCACAACCCTCTGAAGTATATTCCCTTTACCATCGTTAGGGAGTGGTCATTTTCAAAAACAGGGGAGAGAGAGAGAGAGAGAGAGAGAGAGAGAGAGAGAGAGGGAGAGAGGGAGAGAGAGAGACAGACAGACAGTAAGAGACAGACAGACAGATACATACAGAGAGAGACAGAGAGAGAGAGACAGAGAGAGAGAGAGACAGACAGACAGACAGACAGACAGAGACAGGGAGAGACAGACAGACAGAGAAAGAGACAGAGAGCGAGAGACAGACAGACAGATGGAGACAGCGACAGACACACAGACAGAGAGAGCCAGAGATGCAGTGTGTCGATCCTAGCTCTGTATAGGTACACTGAGAAAATATTGTTGCTCACATGAGTCTAGATCCAGACTCAGGCAATGTCGCCAAAATGAGTATGATTTGAGACTCAGCCTGATCCTCGGATGATACTCTGGCTTTGCCTGAGTATTATCCAAGGATCAGGCTGAGTCTCAAATCATACTCATTTTGGCAACATTGCCTGAGTCTGGATCTAGACTCATGTGAGTAACAATATTTTCTCAGTGTAATGTCATTTCCTCACATGTACTCTCGTATTTTACATTCCACGTAACCGTCGTAGATTTGATTTATATTTCATGGGAGCTACCAAAATGCAATTGCAAGGGTGATTCAAAGCATTCATAAATGCGAGGAGACATGGATTTTTCCTGATTATGGATTCAATCTCAAAATTAGTTGCCAGGTGCAGCGACAATGCATTTCCTTAAATTAAGAAAGAAACGCTTTGCAAGAACCTAAATGGCGCGAGCACAACATTCCTCACTTTGTCCTTTGTCTTTAACAATTCAACTCATCATAAAGCGTCTACAGGAATTACAAGACATCGTTTTCAGTTTTGACTTGACGGCTCATTGATTTCATCACAATCTGACATCCTCATATTAACTGTAGCTGTGACTAATGTTAAAAGGTAAAGACATTTAGAATATTATTCAGGCACAAAAAGACAAAACAAAGGACCTCGGCTTCTTACACTTAAATATGATAAATGGGACAGGTCTTCTCTGTAGCAACACTGTAAAGACTATCTAATCAGAGAGACGATGTAGAAACTCGCGTACACAGCGTTCCCCCTGCTATGCCTTCTATACTTGAAGTCAGTATGCGTCTTATAGGCGGGGATTTAATGCTTCAGAACAGTATCAAACTGCTCAAAATAAAGCCCCAAATTTGATTCTCGTTGATTAAAACATGTCATGCAAAGCGACTTGCATTGCAATAAAAAAGATTATGGGGATTTTCCTTGGCAGTTGACATGATAACGTGCATGACACTTGGGACAGTTTTCTTTTTGACCTGGCTGTTATGCTCTTTTTTTTTTTGGAGTAAATTCAACAAAGGGTCACCAGTTAGTCCCATGGGAGAATCTGTGGAAATGCTTATCACCATATTAGGAAAACAATCTTAATGATATCCAATCATGAATAATTTGCCTAACATTAAGACCCCTTGAGTGATGTGCAGGGAAAAAATTCATTTCATGGAGAACAAAAATAGATGAAAATGGGTAAAGTCGGCATCTACAGAGGCTTGGTTCTCACTACAGTTTGACCCCATATGTGGAAGAGGGCTCAACAGCAAACAGTGGCCATTTCAAAGAACGCCAGCACACGCGGCCAAGTGATGATAAATTAACATATCATTTTTTGCCGATATGCTCCAATAACTAATTTCCCATCTTTAAGAATACAAAATTGTATAGGCCCATACCAGTGTTATTCTGCCCACCCTCCAAACATATCAAACATTCATTGTCGGAATTCTGAAATATAAACAGCAGATTCACGAAGATACAAATAACAGAAGACAGACAGGTAAAACGAGGTTCCTTTATTTCAAGAAAACGTTCCGGTAAGTATATCTAAAACAAGTAGTGAAAATCAATAACAGCTCCATGAAATTCTATCAGGGATAATAACCAACATTTTGAATTAAAAACCTCACTAGAGGAGAAATTTCGATTGCTTGATTGTAAAAGAAAATTTTGGATTGTAGGCGTAATTCTTAAAAGGGGTGATACTTTTTTTCTTAGCAACATGAGCATACCAATATAGTACATAAACTGATAGACACAATAGTAATACTAAAAGATTTCAAGGAACCAACTGTGACATCAATTCAGTTCATAATACCATTATATACTATATCCAACACTGGATTTTATATAAATAAATAGTACACACAACATCAACACCTCTGCGAGGGATGTCCCTACCAGGATTGATAATGTATACCAGACCCTGACTCGACTACGTACCTTACATCATAAATTGAGCACCACCGGAATATAAGCAGTAACCTCTAGCACAGATTTAGATAATTTACTCTAGAATCTTTGCCGCCAGTGACTAGGACCTGGATACATGCCGATGGTACATAGATACACAGCGCGAATGATAGAGGGTTTGACAGTCACTTAGGTTGAGACCGGTGCCACACATGGCACTATTCAAACATGTTTCATATATTATTCAATATAGTATAATGGGTATGCATTCCCAATCATAATGATCTCTTCAGTGCAGATATGTCGTTTTGTTCACACTTGGCTGGAACATAAAACAAGAAAAGCACCTTGTATAATATATACAGTGCTGAATGTATTAGGCTATACAAGTTAAACCAAATCCAGGTGCAGCCCATGAATGCAGGATATTAAACAACACTGTCTGTCTTTCCCACCGAAAGTCTCACTTCCTTGATGCTTTGTATGGTACATATAAAGTCACTTAGCATGGGCGTGAATTTATCAGTATTTAGATACCATTTACAACGTTTATATCATAATGTTTATATCTGTTTGTACTAATATCATCAATATCCGGTACACGGATCAAGCACCCCAAAATACTGTAGTACTCATTATGGTATATATATGCATTATAATAATCACTCTTAACACTAACTATGCCACCATATACAATATAGATTGCCATTTAGTGTCGATATGCTATATACGATGTGCAATGTCAAACTGTATGAAGTTGACAAAGAGCTAAGGATACTTTACAAAGACCCCCCTCCACTATGGCCTTGGTACGTATGCAACTCCTCTGAAGAGTTGCTCATCTCTACTTCCGGTCATAAGCTAATAAAAAATGCTCGCCTATAGATGGCGCTCTGAGCCGTGAGCTGCTACCTCATAATGCTAGTTCCGGTCTGTGGCCCACCATGGCCGTGTCACCTCTATAACTGACAAAACATAACTTGAAATATGAGTTAAAACCATTCTACGCCGTTGTTGAATACAAGGGCATCACCCATGCTGTCATAGTAGAGGAGTCCAATTAAATCGGATAATCAAACAGCACAAATGTGTACGATGGATTCTCTTAAAGCACCTGTCCTTTTTTTCTCATTTTCAAAATTGCATATAAAATTTCTATTGGAATTATTAGAAAGAGAAGTTAACACAACACTGTAGGGTTATGTTCTAAACGTGTTGGAGATAATCTTGGGGTTTAGCAATGGGACAGAGAGGATCCTACCAGCACAATTCCTGGGTTCGAAATTTTGTCATTCTTATCATCTGAGCCAAATGTACACGACGTTCATGAGAGGAAAGGGGACAGCTCTACACTATACAAAATCACACTTAAGTAGAAAATAGTCAAAGGGAATATCTCGTCGCCTCAGTGCAACAAGGTTGTAACTGACATTTTGGCAAAATTAAGTTTTCTTCTGTTTTAACATGTATTGACCCTTATCTACCTTCCATGAAAGTATTGACGCCCTGTCTATGATATATATGTGTCTACAGGCCCCAATGCAACAAGGTTGTGTCAACTGTGTGCTATAGTAATTGCAACCCTTCATTTGCCTCTCATGCCAAACTTGAAATATGCAGATACAACCTTATTGCACAGAGGCGACGATCTATAACACATATTCTAGATCATGAAAGGGACGTCAAATGCTATGGTCAATTTTATATTAAGAATTAATGACTTACCAGTAAACACCTCAAAGTCAAGATATTGACATTACATATCACACAGAAGGGTTGAAAAAATCTAAACTTTTTCACTAACCTATCAAGAGGAAGAACATGAAATGTAAATCCCATACATAGAATGTTGTATTTGTGTACTATATTATTTGGTTGTATCATAACTGCAGAAAGGCACAGCGTTTGAGTATGACATAAACAAATTTACTACACTATTTATATACACTGAGCTATCCTGATATAATAGTTCTACACTGCAAAAATGGTGTTTAGATTTTAAACATGTTATTTTAAACATGTTTAGGTCTAAACATGTTTAAAACCTAAACATATAGGTCAGTTAGGTGTCTCATCAATTACACATTTAGGAAATAAACACTTTTATTCTAACTACATAAACATTTTTGCTAAACATATTTAGATGTTTAGAGTTTAAACAGCTGAATAATAGGTGTTTAGATTTAAACATCAATATGTTTAGATGCTTGGATGTCGAATCCACACCAGGTAGCAGCACTACCTTTGAATGGACTATCTGTACACAATTATGATCAATTGTTGTGACAAATGTCCCCAAATCCCATGTTTATTGTTGTTTCTTATTATTGAATGTCATGAGAATAGGAACAGCAATAGAAAATTGACTAGATTCTCCTTACACCCGCATCATTGCCATAAAATAGTCAATATGCTCCATGACTAACACCTATTTCGTTTTATTTTGGAATGGATAAAGCAATGTCCTTGCTGTCAAGCTGCTGTACTTTCTGAAGTCTCTCATAGTGTGTACATACATTCATGTGTATACGTGTAGCTGTGGCTAACATCTTTGGAGACTTTGACATGTAGATAAATACCTGCTGATGTCCCCCCAGTAAATGAGAAAGCAAACAAAAAATATTCCTTTATTTTTTCAATGCATACATGATTGCAAATCCTAACCCTAACAAATCACATAGATATCTAAACACAAAAATTCATAAACATCTAAACACAAAATTTCATAGGTATCTAAACACAAATTTTAAACCTAAACACCTACATTTTTAAATACCTGAGCTAAGCACATTGTTTGGCTAAACATATTTAGGAAACTAATGTGATTACAAAAACGTTGCAAGAATATGTTTAGAATTGTGTTTAGGATCTAAACACCATTTTTGCAGTGTAATGGATCAATATAACACAGAAAGGACAGATGCTTTTTGGACCTACTTAAACTTTAGGAAATATGATATCCATCATCAAAACAAGTCAGGAAATTATTTCAAAAAGTATCAAACTACAAAATACCTTCCCTACCGATACAAGTATTTCATGGGGTGAATAAAGACATCGACAGTGTCATGTGTGCAGTTGTATTCTCCTTACGTTAAGGCCCCTGCCGTCCTATAGACCCTCGACAAACCCTTCTCCAGCATCTAGTTTCAGCAGCTACCACGCTATCTGGCCAGCGTGTATTCATTCCTCTTTCAGCACCACTTGCTACTGAGAGGCAGCTTCTCTCTAGACAAAATACAAGCCAGCGGCAAGAGCAAATAGCCATGTCTCTCCCAAGAGGTTCCTCTGATATGACTAACATGTCTAACCCAAGACAAGTCCTGGGCATATTACAATAAATGACATATACAAGGAAAGCGACATATTCCTCCTTGATATCAGCGGGTTTTGATTCAGAACTGAAGTTTTATAATTCATAGAAGGGTTTCTAGGATGGATGTTAATTTATATTTTTCTGCCACAGTTAATTCTGAAAACAAAAAGTCTAATATCAGAAATTGAAACCTCTGATCAAAAAATATTACTAGTGATATCAACACTGAAAAGTTGATATTGAAACTATAATTTTAGGCTTACTTAGTGTCATTTAAAAAAATATCAAAATATAGGTGTCAAAACCTTGATATCAAGTAAGCCTATCTATGGTAGTGGACCTTGGATTTGGAAACTGTGGCTTGAAATTCAACACTGAACAGCAAAGCTTTTACTATCAAAATTTCATTTTTCGATATTGCTGTTTTAAAACTTTTATATCAAAGCTGGAAATGATGCTTACCAAGGAAGGAAATTTAACTAGAAGGAAGCTACCACTCTTTACTTGTAGTCTATCTCCTACCATTGGCACCATTAATGATGAAGCCCAGATTCCTTATCTGGAAACAGTGGAGCCGGTGATACTATGACTAGTAGGCTACAGTCCCTTATGGTCTCACACGGCTACGGGCCTGGAGGCGGCCCCATTCTCCACTAGCTCCTCGGCTACATGGAAGTCTTTGGGCATGGGTGTCGTCTTGTTAACGAGAGCTGACTTTTCCGTCAGAACAGGACTGCTCCTGGGCTGTACCACGGCAGCTGAAGGTGTGGCTGTTGCTGGTGTTGTCGTTTCCCCACCACCCTGTTGCAGTTCTAAGGTTTCACGTGTTGGTTCTGCGTCCCTCAGACACGGCAGGGAACGCTGACACGGCAGCAGACGACATATTGTTTGTAGCGTCTGCCAGCAAATGGTGCGTACGTCGGTGCTCATTGCGCCGTAGACCACTGGATTGGAGCACGTAGCCATGCCGTAGAAAACGGTGACGAGGACGTAGACGTCGCCGCTGTACGTGTTGCCGCGGTCGGCATTGCGTACAGCGGCGTAGGGCACAAACCCGACTAGTATCATGAGGAAGATAAGACCGAACATCTTGGTTATCTGGATCTCACGCTGCAGGATCAGGTTCGAGTCGTGCACTTGGCGCGACACGCGAATCACGAAGCCGAAGATGAAGGCGTAGCAGATAACGACGATGAGGCAAGGGGCCAGGATTTGCACCAGAGTGATGACGATGATGCGGCCCTTCTGACTTGGAAGCAGGATGCAGCGCAGCAGCTTGGGCACGTAGCCGGAAGAGGTAAGCGCGAAGCCCGGGATGGTGCAAGCCGTGGGGATGATCCTGGTCAGCAGTAGGACAGCCACAACGTAGGCCTCCTTAGACATGCGCTTGTACGCGTTATTATGGCAGACGACAATGTACCTGTGTATAGCAATAAGCGCTGTATGCCACAAGGAACACCCCGTAAAGGCAACCGTGAACTCAGGGTTCAGCCGACACATGGTGGTACCAGCAGTCCAACGCTGCCACACATAGGAGTCAATGATGAGCATAACTACCAAACACAAACTGAGCAAATCGTTGATGCAAAGACTGACGATAAACACATTGATGACATTCCACATACGCCGGGTACTCAGGATGGCAGTCAGGATCCAGAGGTTTCCCAGGAACCCTTCCAGGAAGAAGGCCAGCATAATGGCGGCACCCAGGCCAGTTGCCACCCGAGATGGGAATCCCTCCACCTGGAGCCTATACACATCTGAGTCCAGGATCAGAGACCCATTAAGGTCCAGTACAGTGATGTTGGTAGCCATCGTGGTGAATGGCTTCTCCACGGTTTACTCCCTTTATGATCGCCCAATGGCAGGCAGCTGGTACGGTCTGGAAGGAAGATGGGCAGACGTGCAAACGTCCAAGCCTAGTTGGCCCATACACCTGGGATAGTCTCAGAGGTGATTTATGTCTTGGCCTTCGCTATTAGTAAAGTGTGTTCCCCAGGTATTGGTGGGTCTCTTGCTCGCTAATGAATTTTTATTTGGAACGGAAATGAGGAGGCCTGGTATGTGGATACATGAGAAAGACAAGCGAGCACCTTTTATTTTCTTAGCATCAGTTCCTTCTATGAGTACTAGTAAGTATTAAAGTAAATGGAGTGCCCATCCCTTTTCGAGGCAAACCCATAAAGACCAACGTCCACACATCACTTTCAGACCTTGATGTATATTAGTCCACAGATTATCTGACCCATATTTTTGCATTCGCATTCGTCTTGTCAAATACTGTATCATTTACTGAAGGCTTCCATGGACATTCCCTCTCTGCCACATCCATAAAGTCATGTACCTATGTAATACTGTTTCAGTAAAGAATAACGAACACTATTTTCCATCATACGATCGCAATTTGGGTGTTAGGTTGATTGCTATACAATTTATTTTTGCAATTTCACGCAGTCACTGCCCAACTGTATATGTGAATAGTTTACTTGTGATGTCATAATGATACCATAATGTGATATATCCAGGAATTGTGATATCTGCAAATGTAAATTCAATATATTAGGATAGAGATCTCTCTGAAGTAGTTGGAAAGGTAATTCAAAAGAAGTTAATAATTAATGTCTAAAATGTCCTTTCTGCCAATATATAAAAGTCCTATCTAGTTAAAGTTAGAGACGAGTGGGATGAATTGCAATGTGTTTTTAAGTGAAGTAGAGTGACATCGTCTCTATAAGCATGGAACTGCAATACTTAAGTGCCCATCATATAAATTGCACTTCTAATGGACACATATCCTACTATACTTCACTTGGTATAATATTGGACTACATGTGTATGCTGGGAACATTCATTGTATTAAAAGTAATATAGAGTAAATACTACTAAAGTGGATATATGGAGTGTTGGATAAATCATAAAAAGTCATGATCACTTACTTACCTGTTCGCTTGTAGAAGTTGGACCATCTGAGCCTTTAAAATGTTTTACCTCTTATAACTGTAGCCGACCAGTCATGGGAAAGTACCATCAATACATTTATTTATATTACCAAAGCATCCATAGCATGTGTTTAGTATTTTAAGTGGATGATTCATATTTATAGGATTTGTTGGATCACCTCACAACAGAGGATATACCATCTTTGCTCAATCATTTCTTTCTCATAATTATAATATGATACAAAAGCAAGCCTGCATGATATGGACATACTGACATTTATAACGATGCTATAAAGTATGTCTATGATAATTATCCTAAAATAAAATTAAAGTATCCAAAGGGAAAGACACAACTGTAAATAACAGAGCTTAACCTTGAAAAAAGAAAGCGTTCAAAGATTAAAACATTAGAGTTGAGAGTATGTCTTGGAGAGACAGAAGGAAAAACGAGGGAAGG
Source organism: Acholoe squamosa (assembly GCA_949317995.1). Lineage (NCBI taxonomy): Eukaryota > Metazoa > Annelida > Polychaeta > Phyllodocida > Polynoidae > Acholoe > Acholoe squamosa. The sequence continues at coordinate 78,620,696 of OX439035.1, read as the reverse complement.
GTATAGGGCATTAGCACATTAGGCTATGGAGGCCGCCATTAGACCCCGACTGCACTATGACTAACACCTTCAGCCCCCGTCTCCGCAGTAAATGCCAGGGATGCTTCCCATTGGTCAATAATACAATAGCCATGTGCCGTATTCAGACATATCAGCCAATGAGATAATCCCAAAGATTCACTGCGGCCCTCTCTGATAGGTCTTATCAGTAGAACTCGCTGGTAACAAGCTCCAGCAATGGCGGCGCCCATGGGACAACATGCTACCTCGGAATAGAGCCTAGGCTATAGTTTTTCCCTCATGTATACAACAGGCGCAGTCCTATGCCCCCCCCCCTCCATTGGTCCCTTGCTGATCACAGTATCACACACCATTGTTACCGCCATCCTTACCATGACCTTCCTTCCCATGACCTTCCTTCCCATGGCCGTCCCATAGTCCCATCCATCCATCCATCCCCTGTCTACCTCCCACACCATGTCACACTTCCTGGTCACACACTTCACATCCTTGCATCTGCCAGGTGTTTATGGGAAAGAATATTGGGCGATGTGTATTAGCACAGAGGGCTCAGGGCTGCACTTGCCATGCTGATGTTTGGATTTCTTATATTGCAAACTATGACAAAGGATATGGGTGAAGAGTGAACCGTAAGTCAGGCGTCTCACTTTAAGACGCTTGTCTGCATCATATAGGAATATAAAGAGAAAAGTCGCACCCGGACCTAAGCCTATGGAGGACTGGATTGTAGAAAAAATGTAATTTCAGATACTTAAAAAACAAAAAAAATCGGTATAAAGCCATGAATGGACCTTTTCATTTTTTTCTTGGTTGTAACTAAAGACTAATATACGAACTTTTATAGCTTTTATTTCTTGTACAATATTTAAAATGAAAAATTGACAACAGATGACTTTTAAATGCCACCGCCAACCCGGGGGTATAGACGCAGGGGGGCCCTGAACCAATCAGAAGGACTGAGCTTTCCCACAGGGCTATTCCTCTTAAAGGGGCTGCTGATACTTGTGATTGATGTGTGACCCTGCTACAGTATGTGTCTGTATGGGGCCTAATGCTTTGTCTATGAGAGAATCTTGGAATTAAACCTATCAATAAACAAAATTGGAAGGCCTTCAAAATCAACTATATCAAAAGATATTTGCCCAGATAACCACACCAGACACTGCCTCCATACCTACTCTATGCCCTCCTTTTCTCATATATCTGAAATCTGTCTATAAGTGGGGTTAAAGACAGTTTGATTACCCTTTTATTTAGGGTAAAAAGAGCCCTAAATCCCATGCATTTCTCCATAAGAAAAAGACCAACAGTATTTACCATGTCAAAGCCATCAAAGTACATCTTAAATGTAAATTCTATTACATGAATAGCTTTGTCCTACTTTTTGTCTCACTATATGACTAATTTTTGGGAGTTCAGTTGTAACCGAAATAGGGCTAAATGGCAGGTTTTCATGGTCTATGCGAAGCCTTGCAATCTCAATATAAGCAAAGCATACCCCCATGAAATGTTTTTTTTTCATCATTTATCAAAAAACTTTCATGTAAATAGAAATATGACTCATGGGGTCTTTGAAGGGTGTGATAGGGCATATGCTGTGTAATGGAATAGTTTTTTGGTGGTGCATGTAATAGCAATAGCAATTGAAACTTGATAATCATAAGAAACTTGGTTCAGGGCTAGTAGATAGGAGGTCAGAAAGATGGTGTCAAAGGCCCTTCCCTCGTTTAAAAAAGACCATGCGAAAAAAGGGGGCAAATATGATCTATTCTTTGGCGAAAACTGAGGGCTAAATCCTATATCCCAAATCACCATAATGACTATTTAATGGATTGCAGGTGTTGCATTTTAAATTGCAGGTTCCACCTAGGTGGAATGGGTAAGCCACCAAAAGAGAAAGAAAATGAAGTGTCATTCGGAATCCACAAGCTTATGCCATCAGGTGATGCACCTTTTAGATTGCAAAACCTAATGTTGGTCTTTCTGCAAATCCTTCATTTTTATTCTGACCATGTTTCAGTGGGCTTTCGGTCTTACGTCTGTAATTTTAAAAGAGGTTCAAAACAAAAAGTCTGATTACTGGATTACCCGTTTATGAATTGCTGTCATGTGCTCATCAGACTTTTTCGGTGTTTAGTTTGGCCAATTAGCTAATGGCTAATGGTAGTTGGGGGGGGGACTCGCATCTCGAAGGGCCTGGTGTGAACCTAATTGAGGCCATTAATTAAGTAATCAAATTTACAGAGCCCGTGTCTAACTGGCCAGATTCACCTCAGAAATGTTGACAAAACAAACCACTAGACATCCGAAGTGTATAATCATTTGTAATCATAGAGCATTGGCTCCACCGCAGCCCATTTTCACCCTATAAAATCCTATCCCAATCAGCCTAAATTTTGTGGTGGAATTAAAAGAAAATACACGTAATCATTGTCCATTTGCAAGATGTTCCTGCACTAGAAAATGGCATACGCTAGCTGATAAAATGATAACATAACAACCTTACGGCACTCATAAATAGAGGGAGAATTTAAAATAATTATTCTGAGATATTCAAAAGTATAGTGCTATCCAGTTGCTATGGTTCACTTCCATGACTTGTATAACCAGTGGCGGATCAAGGGTAGGTGGCAATATTTTTTTAGGGTAGATACAGCCCTGCAATCTAATTTGGTATACCAAAATACATCGATTTTAAGTCCAAAACATTAAGACCTTGGATCTTACCCCCCTGTCAAAAAACCATGGATCTGCCACTGCTTAGGGCATTTACATATATGTCATCGCAAAACACATTGAACAAAACTATTGTCATAGCTATCAGTTGTTCACGGTACTGTAGATCCCTGTTTTTCACGTTTCCCCAGTGCGGTGGGGTCGCAGCCTAGTAACCTGATGTAGATTTGTGTCGAGTATTTCAAGGAGGTCTTAATACCAAACATCTCTAGACGCACCTGAGCCTGGCAGGTCTGTATAGCAGATTAATCTTCAACACTGGCGCCCGGAAAGTCTGAGATGGAGGCCGATACTACCGCCTTCCCTTGTGGGAAGCGGCTTTCTAAGCATCGACGACATGGATCTAAATAGATGGTGGGAGGGTTTTATGCCCCCACTTCAAAAACGAAAACATTAGCGATATAGAAACAATCTGGGATCTAAGAGAATGGCCATCCCCTCCAGTTCAAAATCCACCTTCATATAGACCTCAGATCGGAAAATATGGTGATAAGGCCTCTGGCGACCATTGGGGCTAGGCTGTGTGTCTGCGCCTATTCCGAATCCTGGATCCACCACTGCCATCCACCTTCATACAGACCCTGGTCTGGATAGGGAAATATGTTAATTATGTCTCTAGTGTCCACTAGGTTTAGGCTATGTGTCTGTGCATCGTCCGCCCCCCGTTAAATCGATTAACAACAGGTGGACCCTACTATAAAAAGAATACCACTGAGTGAAGGCCCCAGGCCTCCGACTACTAATCCCCTCTTTGGGTGCAGGTTGAACTGAAGCTTCTTCCATTATAGCCATTAAATTTTATTCAAAAGGTGAAAGCTACAAAAACACCGAGAATCGCAACTTAGGGGTCATTTCTCAGATAGACCTCGCCAGGTTTTTAAGAGTACATGTATCTCAACAAAACCCAATTGGGAAAGACCGTGCCCTCCATAAAGCTAAATAAATCAGATTAACGCGATCCCTGTGGCACCCCCCTGTTACATAATGTATCTGGATTGCATACCACCCTCACGATAAATAACTGAATTTTTCACTATACAACTAGCACATAAAGCGCTAAAGTGTTTACAAGAGAACCTAAGGCAATGAAAGTGAAAAACAAATGACACTAGACATCTCATATACCAGGGACACTTCACCATGTCGTTGCTAAGGGACAGGGCAGCAAACAGAAAGTAGCATGACAATGGCTTAAGGTGTCACACCGAAGGTTGACAGTGGGCTATTCCCACCAGTATTTGTCAAATCGATTCTTTCATCATTAATGCCCCTTATGTCTGAGCCCTTGCCCCCCGTATAAAAACTGTACATGAGGTTGTCAGTGGGAGAGGGTGTGCCTAGAAGAGGGTCAATTTATGACAATGCAAGAGGTAATGAATAGGATTAGCAGGCCATAGAAAAAATCGAAGTTAGTCGGTCTAACGTAACTTAGTCAAAACAGCCAAATAATCTTAGTTAGTGCATATGACTAATGTGTGACTAACAATGTCTAGCTCATGTTAGTCACATTGACTATCAAAATTATTTTCCCTCTCCAAGCACAATCTTTAATAAGGTATCTGCTGGGAGTTTCAGGCAATCTAACTTAACTTAGCCACTGTCACTAAGGGATCTTAGACACTTTGACTAAGATCCCTTCGTCACTTTGACTAAGGTATGTTGGCATAGTGCTGCCTTTACACATCAGATGGCAGCATTTTTGAAACAGGATTTTTCTGATGGCTTTGTACCATAAATTGGATGTCAAAATGATGGTGATTTTCAGGCACTGTATACATTTGAGGCTTTCACAATTCAATATATCAAATAGGTTGATGATTTGTTAAATAAACTAGGTAAACAGATACTAACACCTTTTCTGTGTGAGTCTAGATGAGTAAAATATCCACAGAATCTGCTTCTCTGACAGAAACCCAGAGTGGCTTGACTCAGGGGTTCTAATGAAAATGATGTGAGGCATTTCACATGCTTCCTAAATGATGAGACTGATTTGTGAGATGTGGATCCTACATAGAGCTTACACTCACGATTTGAATTAAACCAAAAAAGTAACACATTGCACACTTAGTCAAAACCACCAAGGAATCTTGGTCAAAATCAGGCAAGCCAAGGCAAGTTGGGCACTTCAACTAATGGTTTGTCATATTTGACTAAGACAAACTTGGACACTTAGGCACATGCTTTTGACTAGGTATTGTTAGAAAGTTAGCCTTTTTGACTAACATATGACTAAGATTTTGGACATTATTTTTTTCTTTGATTGTATTTAGCAGGACACGAGGTGAGAGGTCATGTCTGATGTGTCCAGTCCTAGCCGAACAAAATCCTGAACCATGCATGTTGTCCACATGAGCAGGGACCTTCAATTACTTTTGTAATCATAAGCACCAGCTCCTGGTTTTCCCATTTCCCTTATGGGAATAGTTAACACGGCTGGTTATAGTATTCGATTCTATACATTCACATTCACAGAAAATAGTCCAAGTTAGTAAATACTAATTTAATCTAGACAAAACTACTGATTAGGCAAAATACCCAACATGTTAATAAAATCTTCCTATTTTGCTTGAAAGTCTATGTAGTTAGTGAAAAAGTCTAAGGCAAGTTATGAGAAATCAGGCAAGTCAGGCATTTTTCCTAAGGGTTAGGTGTAAACTCCCAAGAAGGCTTTGGTGGTTTAGGGATGTGCAAACTCCCAACTTGGGTTAGCAAGTCCAACAAATGTTAGGCGAAAGGTCTAAGATATTCAGATTTTTTTTGTGTGTTGTGTGGACACCAGGAAGCCAAAGGTACCCAGTGGACGTACCTGCGGAACATACCTAGGGTGCACCTGATGAAAGATGACAACTTAAGTGCCTTGTGGAGTTTGCTCTATATGTACAAAGCACAGCCACACAAAAAAGCAGGGCTGGGAATACAAAGCTTTGATTACCCCTTTTCTGTAAGGAAGGCCATGGGTGATATGGGAAACACGTTTCAGTCTCTCTGGGGGCGACAGTGCATTTGCTGATCCCATGGACGGGACCAGAGCTAAATTCATCCAATGCACTATGTCTCATGACATTAAACATAAGCTATCCAAAGCAAAGTATGAGACCTTACAACCGTACAATTGTAGGTGATATACACTTAATGGATCTTGAATAGATAGAACGCTCTCTGAGTTGTCAACAAGAGTATCACCTTTGCAGCAGTGGTGCTATTCAGAGGGTCTCTATGAAAACCACCCAGGTCCGTAAACATGGAAGGTGGGGTCTTGGCCTCTTTGAGAGATGAGCCCCATCAGACAAGAAAAAGATTTAACGCGTGCAATGCACGACTGGCCCAGGTCGCCCACTACCTACCCTAGGGGACTGTCAATAGAGTGACAGTGTGTCGAAGACTCAATGGTTAAGCCTATGGAGAATGCACCCATTATCGCTCGCATGTTTCATTGGTGAATAACTGCTCTCCTGGCGAGTTAAGCAGTGCATAATACCAGCAGGTCTTGAATAAGGATACATATTAACCATAAAAAGGCATGAGACAATGTAATTCTCCTCGATTTTGTTATAATCCAGCAGTTTCGATAGCACCATAAGGCGATCGTCTCGCTGTCCGCCATTTTGTATTTTGATGTTCCGTGCGCATGCGCGACCCCTCCTTGCCGGAAGTTGCATTTTTGACAGAGAAATGATAGATAATATCAATTTAACTTGAAATTAATGGCTTTTTTAATATAATCCATGCAAGTTTGGCAATATCAATCGAATTGAATCGAATACACCCCCTCAATTTACTGTTATAAAATAAAATCTGACGACCGGTCACTCTGCACGCATGTGCGAACTCGCACGAGGATGCCCTGCCTGGAGGGAGAGTGTAAAGACTAGTACATAATGTACATATATAGTATCTCAGCTATCGCGTTATATGCATGGTCTTCCATCCTTACCTACTGAAAAAAAGCGTCTTAATTCGACAATTCACATAATAACCCATGTGTTATGTCTATCGCGAAAATCTATCGCACAATGCTATCCTATGGAGCCTCCTTTTCATGAGAAAGTAGGTATTTTATGTCAGGTCTTTTCTTCAGCTATTTTCATAGCTAAAGAAAATTTTTTCCCAGGAATTATGCATGTAAAATGAAAGACAAGATCCTAAAGAACATGTTTCCATGATTTTTTGTTTAATTATCCCCCAATTTCGATGAGCAATTCCCATGTAAAGTTTCAATTCCTGACCATCAGTTTTCAACCGAAAACCTGCCGCCAATGACCCAGCAGGGGCTGGGCCAATGAGTAGTTTTGTAGTGTATGGTTCGCTGCAAACAGAGTGGTCCTGTCCTTGTACGAGAGTGTCGAAATGCTTGATACTCAGCTGAGTTTAACAACATAGGTAATAATATGAGTAGGTATTATTATGTAGCAAATTTACGAGTAATACCTCTTCTCTCCTCCGACAAGAAGCCATTCCTAATTATCCCCCAGCTGTAATCATACCCCGCATGGATTGTTAGCTAATCAGCATCTCAGTGAGCAAACCCGGTCTTTTATATGATGTTGATAGCAGGAATAATCACAGGCACAGCCCACACATAATCACACTCATCAATATGAATTCCCAGGAATAACTAAGCATGCAATAGCTTGGGCTCTAAGATTGATGGAATTATGAGGAATGTGACAACAGTGAACGAAGCATTGTCAGCTTGTTGTAATTACGGAAGAGTGAGAAAATGATTCTTTCGTCATAAAGAGGATTACTTGCCTTATATTAGTATCATTTCAAAGTAAATGTAATACTACTCAGCTATAATGCTATAATTCTTTGTGCATGTCTAATAGTTATTCATTGCACTACAGTGCACTGTTTCAAACTGCACATTTTTCAAAAATAACTGTGAATCTTCCAATATACTATCATAATACAATATAAAATTTATCTTACTTCTTGTCGCATTTCATATCCTATATACATAACGTGTTTTCATGGATGGGAATAACAACTATCACAACAATCCTATCAAACTATGTGTAGATGGTGTTATGATTTATGTTCATTCCCTAACTTGCCACAACATTGATGGAATGCTCAAATGGAGAACAAAAACTGATGATACAATGTTAGGGTTAAGTTCTACTTTTCTTCACACCTTACTTGTGGCTTTCTAAAAATATATATGGTCAGCATCCCACACATCCTATATTCATCAACATTCATCAATTGTTCTGCACCACCTGTGCCCAAAAGGGCGGGGAAATTGAACAATTCGCACCTCCTATGGGATTTAACATGGGCTTAAAAGCCTCTTAGTTTTTTCCACTGTTAGTAGTGTCTTAAAAGTTTTTTACCCCGGCTCTTATAACCTTTCAGGTTAAACATAATTGCACCGACTAAATTCATTCCTGCTCCCACAATAATATTTCTGCTCGCGCAAGAATAGATTTTACTGTGGGATTTCAAAATAACTTTTGTTCTAATCAATGTATTTTCAAAATAAAAAAAAAAATGCATAGGTTGCTCCCCTACAACCTTACATCTTAAGATCCTTTTTGCGGCGGCCATAAGAATACTTTCAGAGCCGCAAGAATAATTATGCGGAAGCAAGAATATTTTCGGGGGGGGGGGCAAGAATATTTCTTTAGACAAAAATTTATTTGTTTCTTGTCGCTCCCCCTGTTTTACACTCCTTCTTACAGTTATGTCTTTTGCGATTTTGAGCCAGGGGCTAAAATAGCAAGAGGCTAAATCGCAGAGTTTTCAGAATGCTAAATCACCGTCTGGGATTCGACCTCAAGCTAATAGGGGACTCGGCTGGAAGCATCGCACGTCTGTCTGGGGTCTGCGTACAGCCCTTAATGGGTATAGACCTGTAGGCTTTATACACTGTCGATGTTGTCAAAGATTAATGACCTGGGACACATTAACCTCGTGCTTTGGGTGATATGCGAGGACCAACTCAGGCAGGCGCTTGTTGGGGTGTGGCATCTAATATAACCAAGATCAGCTCTGCTCATTATCTTATGTATTATGCACAGTGGCAGGGGGGTGTGGTATGAGGTACTACAATTAGTATGGACATGGGAACATGATTACATTAGCCACAGTGGCCATCATCCACCTTTCAGAGCGCCACATTGACACAGGCACTAATGTGGATCAGAGGACAATCACTCACAATAACTCCTTTCCACATTGGAATCCTGTTAAAACCGAGTAAGCTGCTTAATAACCGTCAAGCCAATGCATGGATTCATTGCCTACTATAACCACTGTAGATATATTCAACTACAATCCAATTTGACTGGAGTTTCAATTGCGCATTTGTATAAAGGGCACTTGACTGAGTATCTCGCTTGTTAGTTATACCCCATTAAAATAGGGTGCCGACATGAATTTGGAACATGTACATCAAAAGTGATATGACATAATCAATGGACACCTTTTCCCTTATGTAAAAATTGTTTTTGATAGTGAGTGAAAGCAAATTGGATTTCGGAAACTAGCATTATGGATAGATAAAAGGCCAACCATATCACATTACATCTAATTTTCTCTACAGAAGAGAGTATTAATGAGAGGAGATATAATGTCATCGATTAGACGTACACGCCATGGGGAATTGTACAACCCACAATAGCAAAACATCACCAGATTTTCTTATATGTGCAACTTACAAAAGCCGATCAGTTCCCTTTTATTACATAAATATAGTCATGCTAGTGGTCTTGTAAGTCCTCTTAGGAAATATAATTGAACAAATTCATTCCTACTATTCTAGTCCTCCTCTCTCTCCACAGAAGCCTATTTGCCATTACGATATACACACATGAGGGTGGTCAATGGAAACCCCACTTAGACCGTTCACACCATATCTCAGGGGGTCCAAGGGTCCTTACGGTGTGCTGAGTGGCCTATCGACTTGCTCCTGAGGGCCAGGTTAAGAGGCCTGAATCCCCCCTGGAGGACACTATGACTTGATGTAGGAGGCTTCTGTTAAGGCCCGCCTGCTCCTCCAGGCACTGCTGAGAGGCATGGTTCTGTGGCACCCCGTCAGCACCAATCAGAATACTAGGCCACCTTAATAGAGCCTATACAAGAAGGGTAGGGGCAGGTTATTTCCAGTGTCGGTAGTAGTGCATTGATAGAGGGAAAAAAGTATAAATTCGTTCTTGCATTAACCCTTTTTTAAATTACGGTTATGTGGAACAAGGATATTCATTTCAATGAAACACATTGATAGATTTGGGTTTATCCCTTAAATCTTCTATCTATAACTTGATAAGTATAAATCACGTTTTATGGTTGGATTTCCGCTTTATGGAAAGGAGTTGAAAGAGACTCCTACTTTATGCATCAGTTGGTACGGTTTTGAGGGAAATCTCAAAAAAATTGATAACACAAATTACATTTTGAGAGTTTTGAGATATTTTGATAATGATGGTGAGCTAATCCCATTCGTTTCTCCTGATACCAAATACCATAAAGCTACACCATGGAGACGGCAGTCGAACATTGCTGTATTTAGAATGAAAACATGCAAGAAGAAATTTTGTAGATGGACCGGTACCATCTATTACTACCGCAAACTACCATCATGACCTTAAAAATGCTTCGGTTATTAGTGAGGTTAAAGGGTGAATATACAGAGCAATGTGTTAGAAGTGCTGTAATGGGGTTATGAACGCAGGGTACTGTATAGATAGTGAATGGGGTGGAGATTAACACGGGGTACTGCAGAAATGGAGTAATGAATGAGAGCTATACACAGAATACTGTGTAAGTAGTGTAGGAAATTGTCGGATGTAATCAGGATACCGTGCAAGTAGTGTAGTGCATTGGGGGATATACACTGGGTACTGTGCAAGAACAATGTAGTGTAGTGCAATCGGGGATATACACAGGATATTGTCTAGGCAGTGTAGCAAATAGGGGATATACACAGGGTACTGTGTAAGTAGTGCAGTGAATAGTGAACAAGTAATCAATGGATAATTCATGACGCATGTGTGTTAGTGAAGGATAATTACACGAGGGTGTAGCCCGAGTGTAATTAGCCTTTGCTAACACACACAAGTCATAGATTATCCATTGACTACTTATTTTATTCCACGAAACCAATAGATAATCAATAGAATACCAATAAATTCAAGTTGAAAACAAAAATTATTCCCCCTCCCCGGGACTCGAAGCCAGCCATTGTGTGTACACGATAGGTACATACACCTCGGCGCCCGGCAGCATACAGCAACAGCCCCGCTTGCTTTGAATGTGTCTCGCAGTTATGGCAGTGGCACACGGCGAAAAATAGTGTTTGTACACCTCGGCACCCGGCTAGGCTTGGCTTTGCATTTTTTGAATGCGTTTGTGTATAATACACCTCGTCGCCCGGCAGCGGACAGCTAAAGCTTTGAATAGTGAACAAGTAATCAATGGATAATTCATGACGCGTGTGTGTTAGTGAAGGATAATTACACGAGGGCGTAGCCCGAGTGTAATTAGCCTTTGCTAACACACACAAGTGTTAGCAAAGAAACCAATAGATAATCAATAGAATACCAATAAATTCAAGTTGAAAAATTATTCCCCCTCCCCGGGACTCGAAGCCAGCCATTGTGTGTACAAGATCGGTACATACACCTCGGCGCCCGGCACACTGCAAAAACAGTGTTTAGATTTTAAACATGTTTAGGTCTAAACACGTTTAAAACCTAAACATATAGGTCAGTTAGGTGTCTCATCAACTGCACATTTAGGAAATGAACACTTTTATTCTAACTACATAAACATTTTTGCTAAACATGTTTAGATGTTTAGAGTTTAAACAGTTAAATAATAGGTGTTTAGATTTATACATCATTATGTTTAGATACTTGGATGTCGAATCCACACCAGGTAGCAGCACTACCTTTGAATGGACTATCTTTACACAATTATAATCAATTTTTGTGACAAATGTACCCGAACCCCACGTTTATTATAGTTTCTATTCATTGAATGTCATGAGAATAGAAAGAGCAATAGAAAGTTGACTAGATTCACCTTACACACCATCATTAGCATGAAATAATCAATAAGCCCAATGACTGACACCTATTTCATGTTATTCTGGAATAGACTAAGCAATTTCCTTCCTGCCAAGCTGTTGTACTTTCTAAAGTCTCTCATTCTGATGCAGTGTGTACATACATGCACACATAAATAGGTGAGGCTGACATCTTTGGAGACTTTGACATGTAAATACCCCCCCCCAGGTAAATGAGAAAACAAACAAAAGACATCTATTTTTTTAATGTATAAATGTCTGCACACCCTAACTCTCCGTCAAAGCATCTAAACACAAAAATTCATAAACATATAAACACAAAAATTCATAGATATCTAAACACAAAGTATAAACCTAAACACCTAGATTTCTAAACACTTGAGCTAAGCACATTGTTTGGCTAAACATGTGTAGGAAATTAATGTGATTACAAAAACGTTGCAAGAATATGTTTAGAATTGTGTTTAGGATCTAAACACCATTTTTGCAGTGCAGCGGACAGCGACAGCCCCGCTTGCTTTGAATGCGTCTCGCGGTTATGGCAGCGGCACACGGCGAAAAATAGTGTTTGTACACCTCAGCGCCCGGCTAGGTTTGGCTTTGCCTTTGTTTGAATGTGTTTGTGTATAATACACCTCGTCGCCCGGCAGCCGACAGCTAAATCTTTGAATGCGTCTCGCGGTTATGTTTGTGTATAATACACCTCGTCGCCCGGCAGCGGACAGCTACACTACAGCGCACACGGCGAAAAAAAGACGCGCTCGGACCGGGACTCGACCCGCCTACCTCTGACAGCTGAGCGCAATGCGCTTACCACTAGGCCACGGCGTCACACACCTCAACGGTCATCTCAGCCTGGGTATGTATGAATGCGGACAGTAGGGAACAAAAACATACGCCCAGACCGGGACTCGTCCCACCTACCTCTACAATCTAACCAAGCAAACCCACACATCACACGTCAGTCCCTGTGGCGCAATGCATAGGGAGTTGGACTAGGGACCTGAGACTGTAGGTTCGAGCCCTGCCCTTGAAGATTTCGTGGGTTTTAACATGTAACATATGACATGTAAGGACATGAGAGGTGTGCGGGTTATCCATGGATAACCACACGGCATGCAGGTTATCCATGGATAACCGCACGCCTCTCAAAAGTGATGTTACAGCCTTCAGGGTGTGCAATATCGACAGGTATGTGCATGGGAATATCCAGAAAAAGCACCCAAAATCACAAAAGTCATGGAATAAGGTGATTTATCTCACGATTCTGGCCTCAACAGTGCTTTTTTGCTCATAACCCCAGTTCCTTATCCAGCCATAACGCACTCTCAGACCTTTTCTCCGTCTTCAAGAAGCTGCTAGTTTCAATCCGGACATGTTAATAAATGGGAGGAATATACAAAGTCAACTCCTCCATACATTTCCTGTTAAAACCGTTTAGGTTCAACGGGGAATCGATCCCCGGCCGCTGGGGCAGGAGGCAAGCTCGCTGTCCACTATACCAAGCTGACCGGTGATACAAACCAATCTACATCAAGGATTTGAAAAAGTTTTCCGACATACCTGAAGTTTACAGAGCATATATTTCAATGGAGCCTGGTGGAGTTATTAACAGAGAAACATCCTTAGATATCCTATATGAACATGCCATGCCTAATTTCTCCATTTTCTTCGAAATGAATAAGAATCCATTGATTTTCCACAGCGATACGAGTCGAGACCCGCCCCGTCCTGCCATTCCTTGTTCGACGCGTGGCTGACCTAGTTCTTACATCCAGGCACCTACCCGCTTCGTCAACAAGACGAAATGGCCATGTACCGAGCCGTGTGCGTTGGATCGGTATGGAAAATCAATGGATTCTTATTTATTTCGAAGAAAATTGAGACAAAATGTAGGCGAACACCAACTAGAGATCGTATATTTGGCAGTGTTAGAAGTACAGGACATTATTGGATTATACCCGAAAAATGAGTGTACACTGCAAAAAAGGTGTTTAAAGATACACACCAAATTTTCTAAACACCAATATTTAAACATTAGGTGTTTAGCTTTTAAACACTTATTCTCAAACACCTAAACACTGAAGTGTTTAAGTGTTTAGCATTTAAATACTTGGTTAAACACTTCCTAGTTAAACATGTTTAAAATTAAACACGTTTAACACTTAAGAAGTGTTGAGAAAAGTGGGACAAATAAGTGTTTAACCAAGTGTTTAACTTCTAAACACTGGTGTTTAATCCCTAAACACTGTTTTTACAGTGTAAAGGTGGAGGTATGTCAGACAGAGTGACAACATGGCCACGGCGGGTTGGCAAAGCGAGCGGATTGCATGTACTTACAAAATGTCTTCTCCTGGATTAATTCTTGGGTTATAAGGTAAGAAATTAATACAAAATGGAGAAAAATGTGAGATAAACGCCTTAATGTATGTTATGGGAACGCACTCGTGGGTTTATGGGTTAATAATCCACGCCCGCTTCGCGGGCGTGGATTATTAACCCATAAACCCACGAGGGCGTTCCCATTACATACATTAAACGCTAAATAACACAGGGTACTGTGTAAGTAGTGTAGTGAATGGGGCATATAAACAGGTTACGGTGTAAGTAGTGTATTGAATGGGGGATATACACTGGGTACTGTGTAAGTAGTGTATTGAATGGGGAATGTGTACACGGCATTGTGTAAGCAGTGTAGTTAATTGGGAATATATATATATATATATATATATATATATATATATATATATACATGGTTGTTGTGTAAGTACCCCGGTAGTATAGGGAATGGGGGATATACACTGGGTACTGTGTAAATAGTATAGTGAATGGGGGAAGCACAGTGGGTACTGCATAAGTAGTGCAGTGAATAGGGGGATATACAGAGGGCACTGCATCATACACAAGGTACTGTGTAAGTTGTACAGTGAATGGAGGATATACACAGGGTAATGTGTAAGTAGAGTATTGAATGGGGGATTCGCAGGGTAATGTGTAAATAGAGTATTTAATTGGGGATATACACAGGGTACTGTGTAAGTAGTGTAGTGAATGGGGGATATATAAGCAAATTACCACGAGCATCAGATATTTTTGCATCGTATTCCCAGAGGTGGTTCTGCCCGTATTCAATGAAGCCATTATATGGCTGAGTTGAATGTAGGCAGAACCACCGAGGGGAATACGATGCAAAAATGTCCCATGTGAGTGAACATTTGCATTTATGTCATGGCTACACTGGTTTGAAAGCTTTTAAGTAAAGAAACGCAACAAAATTTAGCTGTGTTCATTGCAGCAGGTCACGTGACTGTCAGCCATTGAATATGGCTACATTGTATTCCATCCCCCATTGAATACAGCGTCTCCAGTACTGTTCTATAGTAACGTTCGTATCAGCCATGACATAAATACACAGGGTACTGTGTAAGTAGTGTAGTGAATGGGGGATATATACACAGGGTACTGTGTAAGTAGTGTAGTGAATGGGGGATATACACAGGTTACTATATAAGTAGTGTAGTGAATGGGGGAATTTACCCAGGGCACTGTGTAAGTAGTATAGTGAATGGGGGATATACACTGGGTACTGTTTAAGTATTGCAGAACCCTGTCAGAGTCCATCATATCTGTCCAACCTCATTCTGTTCCAGAGATTAAGCAAACCTGCCACATAGCATTCTTGCTTTCTCTAATAGGGTATGCATACCCTACCTCTAAACATAAAAATGATTTATCGGTAAACCTGATAGCTACCCAGGTAGCACAAAAAAATTTGCCAATGTTGGCCCGACGCATCAAGCCAACGTCGGGCCAACGTTGGCTGCCCATCAGGCCTACGTAGGCCCGACCAGTAGCATTTGCCAACCAAATGCCAACATTGGCCCAACGTTGGCAGGACATCGGCAAATGGTCAGCCCCTGGCCGATGGTTGGCCCAACGTCGGCCCAACGTTATGCCAATGTCTCTGTGCTACCTGGGTAAAACCCTCTACATAATTAGGACTACATCGTGGCACAGATTGTAATATTATTGAGTCTAGCAATTACAGAAGAACCTATAGTTCTAGTGCAATAAGGAACCTTACTCTAAATCATAAAAAGGGTCTTTGCAATTGTAGCGCCGTAATTCAAACTACGACCATGGCATGTATTTGTATTCCAGGGAAAATGCAGGCTTGTACCTATTCCTAAACACTTAACAATCAACCAGGGAAATGACTGAAAAGCCTCTTTAATTGGAATTCTGTGAATCTATCTAGCCAGACAGCCTGAGGCAATGTTCTCTTCCAAAAGGTAATCCAAAGGAGAACCTATCAGTCCTGCATGTAGAAATCTGTCTTCTATTCGGCCTGAACTTAATTATGCTTTATAAACTAGAGGAATCAACCCCATTGTGCTTATACTAGGGGTGATGCTCACCCGGGGGTTTGATACTAAAGAACAGTAAATGGGCCTTTATCATTGATCTTATTGCATGCCATGTAGTAACTACTAATATATTTCAAATAAAGCAAAGGGGTGTGATAAGTGTGCTGCTCAGGTTGGCGGTTGTCGGTGTCCGCGGTAGAGATAGTAAAGTGCAACTGAGGGATCATCATTGAAACTGATTTTTTTCTCTTTAACTTTGCTCACAACTCCACACAGGCATAATCAAATATATGTCGGGCAAACATTGACCCCCCTCCCTTACCATATCGTGCCTATGCTGCTAAACTTCCCTTACTCGAGTTCTACTTTCTGGCTGACAACTTTAAGTATCTGGAATCCATGCCCAGAAACAGTCGGGCACTATTAGATAATGGACCTGGAGTCAACTCTAAGTCTACCATGTACCATCTGCAGGAAGCAGCTAGGGCAGCACGGAAAGTGGAAGGTACCGATGTATATATTCCTATACGACGGCTTTAAGGGCTGTAGGGAGAGAGCAGGTCCAAGGCCCTTTTTCCTCATTTGGATTCAGGACGGACTGTTCCCCACAAACAACCTATCTTACTACTAACATTATAGTCGTAAGATAGGCCTGTGCAGGTGTAGACATTATACTAAAGGTTGGGGGGGGGGACCTCCAGTGAATATTCACTTATTTGGGCTAGAATGAATCCAGGAGCCATCGCACGTCTCCAAATTCAGGCCCCAATAAGGAAAGACTAGAATCTATTTGAAAGGTCATCATCTGCTACTGATATTTCCAAATACTTCTGAAATAAATAGTAGACAAAGAAATACAACAAAAAGAAACAGTATAAATGTTCTAGGTATGGAGACAAAATAACTTAAAGGGAAAAGGTAAAGTTCCACTTTGTGTCATAGGATGACTTTTCTATCAGACTTTCTGAATTCATGAGTAAATGCGATCCATAATGGTATTCTATATTTTTGTTAACACTTAACTTCTGTGAAGCCACCAGCATTAGCCTTTAATGGGTTAGGAGACGTTGATCATGACATTGTTATAAGAAGCAGACTAGACCGACATGTTAGGAGTGTGACATCTGATATAGCTCGCAGCTGCCCATTCCCTTATGTATTATTACTGTGATGAGGGTCGGTTATGAGCTTCTACAATGGGCATGAACATGGAGATCTAATGGTGCTGGCCAATATGACTGTCATGTACCTTTCAGAATGCCACAATCACACATGCTAGATGAATGGTACTTGGCATCTCTGAATCGGAGCACAATAATTCACTGATAGACACAGCTACCCATGTAGTCATTCCCATTACAGCACGTCGGCATTGGTCACAAACTTAACTCGTGTTTCTCAGAGGAGTACGTTATATAACAAGTTGGATACTTTCAGGGGACAATGTAAACCTCACAGAATTGCAAGGGAACAGGAAAAGGAAACAACATTTATCGTTATTTTCGAAACTGTCTTTTGTAGATTGAAGTTCAATTAGAACTAAGATTAGGGAGACTTGGGTAATGGCACTGCCCTGTTAGTCTGCAAGACCCTTCCAGGAAATGACCTTGAAAGTTCTCATTTCTACTCTCCCATTTATAGACTCCTAAGAAGCCCATTTGGCTGTATGATATTGATGACAGTAGTCGCTTGAATCCCCACTAAAACCATTCACACAGTTATTAAGGGGTCTAACGTCATTACACCTTGTTAAGTGGCCCATCAACTAACTCTGTAGGGCCGGGTTAACAGCCATGGATCCCCCTGGAGAACACTATACCATGATGAAGGAGAGCTATGGTAAGGTTGGCCCTCTTCTCCATGTACCTCCAGTAAGCAGGGCTCTGCAGCACCCGGTCAGCACCAATTACACTGCTAGGCTACCTTAACAGTACTACGCAGGAGGAGCCGGAAAGTATCCAAGTATTGGAGGAGCATCTAAAGGGATAATGACAAAGAAACGCATCTGAATGTTTTTATCATTTTCTACATGATTGTATGTGCGTTCTTTCAACTAACCCACCCATAGTCTGTTATAGTCTGTTTCCATTAATGTCTTGAATGTCTTGAAGAATCTTTGATGAAAAAGACATTGTAGGGGGCACAATAGGCAGGAAGACTTTGGTCAGTGTAATTTATTCACCTAGTAGAAATGTCTCATATCTACCCCATGCATACAACGTTCTGACTGTATGTGATGCCTTTATCATTTTCTTTCCATAATGAGGCGTTTCCATGGTAATGGAACACATTTGTTCTTTTCTTTCTTCTAGTAGGGAATCGTAGTACATTTCTGAGTTAGTTTTTTGTCCATTTCACCATCACCTACAGTCTGTTATTCACAATCTCTACATAATGTTACTATGGAGGAGTTAAGCCAGCTCATGAATGATGATGTCCCTTATGATCATGGTATTCACTTGTGGGTCTCTAATATATGGACTTCAAATACTCATTCCCCTTTTTCGGATAGGTCCTGTTTTGCAAGCTAGGGTTAGACAACCTTAAACACACCTTTGTTACTGAAGTATTCGGGAGGGTTGAGCAAGTTTGCTATCATTAATCTTTCTTTCTATCAAGGAAGTAAGCTTAATTGGTAAGTGGTAATAATTATGAAAATCATCATGTTCCAACAGGTGTATCTGGGTCTACAACCTTTTCATTGCCAATCACTTAGTTAAATGCACTACCAGAATACGGGACGCTGAGAAATGTAAGCCGGTTAATGGCAAATGAAATATGTACATCAATACTCAGAGAACTGTGTGCTTACTAGTTTTTTTCTGGCTGACATTTGAGGGAGTTGGGAGTGATGTTCATTTCCTATTTTTAAAAAGGGGAGGGTTATCTTGGGTCTAACCTTTTTACATCTTATAATTTGGGCTCGGCTTAGACGGTGGACCGATACAGCTTCGGCCAACCGTGTTATGTGGCCAAAGACTAGGTCTCATGACTATTGGCATTGACTCTCACGTGACTACATTCAGTTAGGTCATGTGGTTATCTGTAACCAGATAGCATTCATGAGATAAATGCTATCACAAGGTGCACACTTCCCACCAATATAATTATCACCTTACCCACATCTTTAGGTGGGTGGCTCCCACAGGCCTGACCTGAGCTGACTTGTTACTTCTCTATTTATTAATAGATTGGCTCAGGTCAAAAGAGAACGCTAAATTGCCTATAAAATGCAGAGTTTGAAACGGTACAACAGCAAAACCAGAAAGCAGAAAACTACTGGAAATCAAGAATATTCTCCTGGGAGAGACAAAATGCGTTCAGTGTTCATCCAATAGGATAACAACTAAGCCTGCTCATCTATAGAAAACAGCCAGTACAGCTGACAAACCTGCACAACTTAATTGGAATCAATATTGGTGTTTAAAACAGAAAATATCTTCTGTGATTTTCCTTTGTGAATTCTATAATCTATTGATGATTACCCTTTGGTGAGTGAAGGGTTAAAGATTCAACCTAAACACATAAGTGAAAACTCTTTAAGGTGTTTGCAAAGCGAGGCTCCATCCGTTGTGATCAATGCAATATGAGAAATTATGACAACTTCATTGGAATCAAAGAAAAAAGTGAGACTCTCAAAACAATATCGTTGGAAACCACACAAAACTTCTTATGGTTCTTTTTAAGCTGGATACACTATCGCAGTTGATTTTGGATGTGTTGGAGCTTGCCATATGAAAATCACTGGCTTTGTGGATTATTAAAAGAAAATGACTTAATATCCTTAATTGATGCTATGAGGAAGCTTCACCATATATTTGGAGACAAATCCCATATTTGATTCTTTGACATCTTTGATGAAACAATACTTGTCACTCATAAGAGCCAGGGATATTGGTATAACATGCTTCCTGCCAAGAATTCCAAAAGTATGATATCATCATCTGTAGTTAACACACACCTCTGTGGTTAACACAGACACAAAAGGGGCAAATGGAATACATATATTCTAACACTGAGGCCAAAAGGTGTCGCCTTAGAGGGAATGTACCTTTTCACTATTTCTCGAATAGCAGCTTATCTAAATCAGATTCTGGACTGTATGACATACCTCTATGATCTTTACGTTCCAGGCTACATGGACAGCACAAAGTTGTTATCAATACACACTGTGAATACACTTTTATTTGATGATGAATTTGAAGTTTTGTCCCAATTCTGACCACCCTCAAACGTCGTAATCCATCCTGGTGCCTAGAACTCTTCCGATTTAAAAATACATACCCTCCCTCTCATTGAAAATGACAGTGGACCATTGACTTTAAGGATTAAAAAGCTCACAACTAACATTTACTACATGTTCCCTCTGTCAACACATATGGCATCGGTGAGTATTTATTGGAGGGTTGAAAATTCCTCTCACTAACCGTGACTAAACAGTCACATCTACTTGGAAATCTATATACAAAAGGTCATTCCCTCAGGGTGTTGGGAGGTATCTTCAGAAATTCACAGAACGTTCTATTGAAATCAACATTTCAAAAGGCTTACCCTAGGACAACCCAATCATTTCAATTCAACGCATGCTGTTTGGATCTGACAAATAGCGCCTAGCCATACCACTTTACGCTAATGAAAATTCCTCTGGCATTCTTGGGCCTGAGTGAAGCAACTGACATTAAACCAATACGGTTAAGAAAGCTAAGATATTAAAATGTATAGCATTTTAGAGATGACAACACGCCTCCACAGTTTCTTTTTTATAAATCCATCCCATATCACTTAGAGTGGCATATAAATCGTAGCATAGGAGGATGAAGGCCGTAGAGCACGGTCGCCATCGGTCCATAATAAGGTATGTTGATCGTATTAAACGTATATGCTACACTTCTAAAGGAACTACAGTATAATGCTGTAAGCAGTGTGTAGAGTGGGCTTTAGAGGTCAATGCTAGTTGGGAAATTTCGACCTCTTCTATGGAAAATGTTCCACTAAAGTGCTGATACACAGTCTTTACACCATTAAGAACATCATACTTTACATATTGACTATGGAATCGGATGAAAAGGGGGAAGTCAACTTTGACAATATAGCAACTACTTAGGGAAGGGGGCATTTTATTATAGCTGTTGACTGATGAGGCGCCGATGCCAACTTCATTTTGGCAGTAATCCGTCTTTAGGGAGAATAGCACTTGGAACCTTGGTTCCGAGGTATACCATAGCAAGACTATTATGATAGGTCTTGTGTATAAATCACCCTCATCAATCACGTGACTTCTGAGGCGGTTGTATGTAACAATTCTAAGCATGAATACAAAGAAGCAACACTTCATCCAGCTATTTCTTATGCAGACATTCCTACACCTGAAAACTTTGAGGGAGTGACCATTAACAAGGAAGAGGGGTGCATGATGGCAATCCATTAACAGTCGGAAAAAAGGGCCTGAAATATATCACATGATGTCATCATCTGGGCTAACACTTTCTTAAAATATCATATTATGAATACACCATCAATGCGTAAATAGCAGTAAAAAAGGAAAATAGAGTGCCCCGCGCCACTCTTGTGCCCAGCATAGATATAGACATTAGGCCTATACATTAACCCTTTAAGGGCAGGGCAAAAATTGTTGCCCTGGCCATGGGGATGGCCTCTGAAAAAAGTATAGTTTCTAGAGGACGAGCCTATTTTCAATTCCTATACTAATCCTATATAACTGGCATCGACTATAGTCGACGCTAGGCCTGCCATGGTGTCAACTATAGTCGATGCTAGGCCTACCATGGTGTCGACTATAGTCGATGCTAGGCCTCAATGGGTTAAAAGCCACTTTTCACTCTGAATATATAGACTTTTGTCATATCATATATCCGACATGCCATACCATGAATTCTCCCTAGTATTGATCACTTACTTCATTCTAGCAAAGGGTGCATACAGAAATTACATCAGCTAACGTCATAATTACAGTCATTGTATTTAGTGGGTGTGGGGTCCGTATTATTGTGACATGTATGCAACTAATTTAGGCCATGGGCGTGTCCATATGCAGATCTTACATAAGAAAGATATTACCAGAAAACCTCATGTATACGGCGCACCTCGCATATACGACGCACCCTGAGTTCATGCTGAAAACACAGAAAGCGCACCTAGGACTATTTGAGACTTTGGGGTGCACCTTAACTTCATATCAGGCACAGCAAGGAACCAACCTCAAATATTCCCCACACCTTATACGCGAGGTATAAAGGTATTATGTACTTCATTACAGAATGAATATGGTCTCATAAAGTGTCACAGGTGTCGCACTAAGTGTTAGTTAGTTGACCAGTCATATGCCTTTGACATCGATGTCAAAAGGTGTCGCCTAGAATCGAACTACCCGGACAACTGCAAAGTGTAGATCATTATTACTACTACAAAGGTGTTTTCTTAAGAGTTTGGTGGTAAACCTATTTTATCAGTCAATATCCTATTAGTATGATTTAACTTCTGCATTACTTTCAAAATGATACAAAGGGACATATACTCTTGGCAAAGACTATTTCACACAACTACATATAAAGGTCGAATGCGACGACGCGATTTTCCACAGAAAACTTTCTGCAATTTAGCAATCTGCGATTTGGTGCCACCTCCCTTGCATATTGCAAGGTTTATGATAGCTACATGGGGTTATAATGGCAGGGAAACTCTTTGGAATGGTAGAAAAGTCAAGCTATAGATCTTAGATGCTCTATATTGCAAGGCTGCGAAGCCATTTTTACAGCAACCATGGGATCTGGAAATGCAATGGTGCGCTAGAATCCTTGCAATTTGCAGTGCAAGCTGGGCTCACCATCTGCAAGAGATCCCAAATTCCAGAATCCTTTGAGCGATAGATCTTCAATTCAATTCAAATCTGTTTATTCCGGTTGCATCGTGGGATTCGACCTTATGAGACAGGGATAAACGGGGATTCCTCTAATATTCTGTGATCCTAATGTTGCCAATAGACACCAAGATGCATTACTGATATTCCTATTAAACATGCAGTGTGAGAGGAATTCCAAGTAGTGTTCTTAGATGTGTGTCCTGTTCAATATTACTTATTCTCTCATTGAGGTGTCCCATGCATTCTATAAATTGTCATTATCTGCATCTCAATCTCCTTTTCTTCTCATACAGTAGGCTACAATCATTATTATTCCTGAATATGTCATTGCACTTTTTTTCAGATTAGCAGCACGCAATCAACCACACTGCACAGGGGCGTAGGAAAAGGGGGGGGGCAGGGGGGCTGGGTCCCCCGAATCATAAAGGAGGTGGGGCCTGAGTATGTCTGGGCCCCCCCCCCCAAAAAAAAAAAAAATTGGCAAGAATTTATAATGCACTGAACAAGAAGCTAAAACTTTGCACCTCAAATTAGATTGATACATTAATGGGATAGGGAAAATGGGGGCCTGGGCCTCAACTCAGATCTAAAATTCATCAAAAATTACTCTCTCTCTCTCTCTCTCTCTCTCTCTCTCTCTCTCTCTCTCTCTCTCTCTCTCTCTCTCTATATATATATATATATATATATATATATATATATATATATATATATATATATATATATATATATATAGGCGCTAATGTGCTTGAGCCGACAATTCAAGGTGGTTGAGGTGGCCCCCCCCCACTGGCCCCCCCCCCCAATGAAGATTTACTTCCTACGCCTCTGCTGCACCACTAAGCAACTTTTGGTAGTACATTGAAAGTCCCGTGTGAAAAACCATATTCTAAGAGAAAAAAAAATCATCAATGCCAGAAGTACGTGCTGTATTGGCTTTATAAACTATTTGTGTCTGGCCATAGGGGACATATTAGTACTGGCAAAGAGGATGTGACAGGTAAATCTTCCAATCTGCCATCTGGAATCTAATTCATCAGATCTTTGTTTCTGGTACATTTATTTCGTGACATCTTTGATTAAAAACAGCATCGTTCGCACTTAAAGCTATCTACGATGTATAAATCGAGATGTTGTAATATCAGAGGTGGCAAGTATCCCATGGAAATTTAGCATAGATCTACATCGGTTCTTTCTTTTTATACCTACAGTTTACATGGCACGAGTGCGGTGCCGTGAGTGCGGAACATGTCATAGTATCGATACGGTGTTACTTTTCTGAACAATATCAGGAATATCGCATGAAGTGCACCACAACCTGACAGTATAACACAATGGTATCATGGGAGTAAGTGAATTATTCAATATCTCTGGTAGGGTAGGTGAAGGATATGGTAGACCAGAGGAGGTATAGGTCTTGGGTGAGTTGCTCATCTGCTGGAGAGTATATCCGGTGCAAGCAATCAGTGTCAGACAGCCGACCTTGGGGCAGCAGCAGGCGCTCATGGTCTGATGCGGGAAGGTGTTGGGGAGGGGGGAGGGCAGCTCTGTGCGTAAACCTCAGGGGTAGCCAACTTTGCCCTCTATTTAGAGAATAGACAACGACTTTCTTCACATCGAGACTGTCTGTTGTTCTATAATGCACAAATGCATCTGAGTGCATTATAGACAACAGACAGTCAAGATGTGAAGAAGGAGTTGTCTATTGTCTTTATAAAACGTTGTACATTTCCTTCTGAACAATCAATCACCATTCAGGCCTAATGTTCCTAAAAGTCGACATAAAGGCCTATTTTTGGCCTATTTTCCGAATCCTCACATTTCTTCAAGAATAAGTCAAACTTTACCATTTTTTCTGAGTCGGACAGGTGGGAGGTGGTCTCTTGAGGAAACTGAATTTTTGGAGTCTATCATTAATTTCTTAGATATGGTGAGCTTCCAAACCTTGTGGATCATTCTATTTTCAGAATTTGAAAATAAAAAAGAATTGCTACAATGTGCACTTTATTTCATCTCAATTGATAAAGGGGTCCCTGAAATATGCATGTTTGAAGTTTGATCAAATCATTAATTTTGAGAATATGAATGCTATGTTATCAAAGCTATATCTCCTTTATCACAATAGATACAGACAATCAGGATTCCGGGATTTTATACCCATGTGTTTAGCTTAGACCACCACCATTTCACTTCTAGTAGGAATATCAACATGATTCAAATGATGCCACCTAAGGCCCAAAATTTAGTGTAAAACACTATAGACCTGAATGTGTTAAGGTATGTCTAGACCAATTATTGGCCCTTGACTTGTTTACAGCTATGGTGACCTTACTGAGGTGTACACTGTCCTGCTATAATACACTCAAGGTCACTACCGTGCAGCAGAGCACTGCCAGCCGTTTTATAAAGGCTATCAGCAAGACGCCAACTGGGGTGTCAATTACCCCTACCCTACCACCTTACTATATTTAGGATCAGAGATATTGCAACATGTATAGGGATTACAAAGAGAACACTTTCAATATGGAACTGCCGCAACCTCCTTCTAGCTCTGCATCCATTAAAATTCATGCAGACAGGAATGATATTGGTAATTTTGACAATTATATCATGTAGCCATCTAGGGAAGGAATTATATAATCATTAGGAGTTATAGCCTATTATTTGCTTGAAATTTAGCCTGAATAGATAAAGGCCTAAAACCTTTTTTGCATAGGACTGCAAATACAGAATGTGAATAGGAACCAGCAGAAAACTGCCATAGTATACCAGCATTTATAAATGGCTTTTTATCAAGTGCTCAGCGGCGGTGAGTTTAATTACACATTTTGGATCCCAAAATTTGCTCAAAAATAGGGGGTACACCCTTTCCTTTTGAACCGCGGCCCCTCCTTTTTTCAGATCCCTGGATCCGCCCCTGGTGGTGAGTCTAGATCTGGTTGTTGCATACTTACAGAGAAGGTAGGCCCAAAGCGGCAGCAGTTTTTTTATGTTTTTGTTTTTTTTTAATGCGGGGGCGGGGATTACTAAGGTGCCCATTCGTGTGGACCTACCGACGAGAGGCGCCTTCCGTCTACTTTCTAAATAAGATTACTAATGTGCTGTCCATCCGTTCTCAACCTAATTATTACTAGACCCCACCCCCATGCTTTTAAAACAATTAGCCTCTATGGTTGGCCGACCAAACCAAATCAACCCGACTTCTGTCGATAGAACTACCTATATGTCCCCATAGGCATAGCCAGTTTCCTGAAGGAGGATACGCTAGCTATTTCTTCATTTGGGTAGCAGCGACAGCAAATGGGTGCCTAATTGCACCTGAGACAGACTAAAATCTTGGGTAGGTTGAGTTTTTCTTAAATGGTATGAACACGGCATCTCTAAATTATCAGAGGCTTGCAAATATTTGAAGGCGAGGTCACTAACATCTGTCAAACCTTAGCTCGGCTTACCATGTCCGGAAACCAAGTCTCATCTCCCACACTGCTGTCCAAACATCTACCTGACAGACTCCCGGGATTCATTGCGCGGGTAAACAAAATGGCGACTGACCAGGGTCGCCGGAAGCAGTCACAGCAGGAAGCAGCTCCGTCCGGAACAAGCAAGCAACAACGCGGCAGTGACAGAAGCTGCCGTTAGCGGTCAGCTATCAGCGATGTCCGGCCTATTAAATGCCAATTGACAGGCGGCAGATGAGGGTAAAGGTAAGGAAACGAGCCGCCAATAATGGGCAATTACCAAATAGAGCTGCTCAGGATGAACTGGTAATTGGTAATGAGCTGATATGAGCTGCTCACTCATTGCAACAGCACGATTCACAACAGCAATTGTCAGCAATCAGGGATACTTATCTAGGTAGTGCATATTAAATAAAATGACATTTAATCGGCGTATTGTCACACATAGTGTCAATTTCATATGTTTGCTCTGAAAAAAACTGTCATAGTGGGTATGTAGAGCCCAAGAACTCACTTGTCCTCTCCCTTATATTCCTTCTGTTTCTTCAGCCCTCCCCGACTCTTCTGATTATCAACCCGTTCCATATACACTTATAGGTTCGACCAAAAGAAAATATAAGGAAAAGGGAAAAGGACTAGCCTACTAGGGGCTCTCAATCGATTCTGGCTAAACAGTCTACCAACTAGTCCAATAAAGGAAGAGTGTTCAGGTGTGGGGGCAGGGTAAATCCAAAATGCAGATTAGAAGCTAGGACCGTCCAGTCAGGCCATCGTTTCATCATGGAAGCCATCACTTCTCCTTGAGACCGTGGACTCCACTTTGCTTTTTATTGCCTGACCGGAACCGGAAAGACCTTTCCCAAGTCACTAAAGCCCACAGCCATAGAGCGCGCACACACCTGACAAGCCCCGGAACACAGTTCAAGTTGGCTGCTGATTGGATGAGGGCAATCTCTCTGGGTCCAACACACCTGTATACAATCCCCCAAGCAACCCGGCCTCTGTAATTAATATAAACACACAGGAAAGGTCGACCATAGCCAAGAGCAGAGACTTCTAGCTTTACACGAATAACCTCCTCACTAAACAGAACATTGAGGGGAGAAAAA
Organism: Acholoe squamosa; assembly: GCA_949317995.1. NCBI lineage: Eukaryota > Metazoa > Annelida > Polychaeta > Phyllodocida > Polynoidae > Acholoe > Acholoe squamosa. The sequence goes on along the minus strand of OX439035.1, from coordinate 78,593,094 downwards.
GAATAAAGTAACCCAATCAAAATACATCCTGCACCTACAGGTAATAGAAGTATACCTAATCAAAATTCAGATTTGGAATCGAGTCGCAAACAAGAATTTTGGCCAATATGATAAGATTGTTAAATGATAATACCTTGTCTACTATGGGACCCAATACAACATATCCGCACTACAAGACTTCTGGGTAGATTGCGACCTGGTATTGCAATTACTACAATACTCCCTACAATACTCGGGCTCGCTAGGGTATTTCCCTCATCAGGCGCTATACTATTAGGCCCTGACTTAAGGGTGTATACTGTGGAGCAGTGCGGATTTAGACAGGGTGCGCCCCGTTCTTTTTGCTTGTAGTTCAAAGTTTATTTGTAGTTCAAAGTTAACCTGCCTCTTTTAACCCCAAAATGTAGCCAAAAATGAAGGTCTCAAACAAGAGGCACGTCCCTCCTTTTCCAAATCCAGGATGCGGCACTGTAGAGGGTATAGCCCAGTGGCGGATCCAGGATCTGGAAAAAGAGGGGGCGCGGCCCTAAAGGAGGGGGTGCACACCCTATTTTTGAGCAAATTGTGGGGTCCAAAATATCTAATTAAACTCTTAAGTACTGGGTATAAAGGGGGTGTGCACGCCCCCACGCTCCCCCTCTAAATCCGCCACTGTAGCCACCACAAAATTTAATATCATAGTTGGATGATGTTCAGCTTTACTGAGGACCTATTACCAATCCCGGGTACATTAAATTCAAAACATTGCAACAATGCATCTCTACTGACAGTCGTGATGATACATAAATGTAGCCCGGGCAAGTCTACTTGATGCATCCATGCATCATGGCAACCCTTTGGCCCGGGCCTTTAGTAGGACCTACATGTATATATCACTCCTAGAAGGTCGACTAGCCCTTGTGATGCTACATCATAACGACCATTGGGCATTGCAATTCATGCAGCATTGGTTGTAGGGTACAGTTATGTAATATCTGGTGGGAATCCACTCTGTCCCACCCTACACACAGAAGTACTATTAAAACTCATTAATTAACACAGAGTCGCATAATAATATAAATACAACTCCAAAGGTATGGTTAGTGTGGGTTATCACTCATCACACCTCCAGGTGTGAAAACTAACCTATGTATAGAGTGGCTTCTTGACCCCCAAAGCTGCAAATCTCGTGAGAATGCATGTTAATTAGGCCTGAGCTGGTAGCTGCAGTGTAGTCACACCTGCATGCACTACCAGCATGGTACTAGCACCCACTCCCACTGGTCAACATGCAAAGTCGGTATTGGGTTGATATGCTTTCTAGCTCGTCCGGCGATAAGACATCTAATTACACGTGATGCGTTTGGACTGCTCGGGTAATATACAGTCCCCGGTGATTAAAAAAGCTTAAGCGCTAGCAGAGAATATTCGTTGGAGAGGCTCCAAAGCACCCTTAGTACCATGATGTAAAGTGCGGATAAGTGAGTGAGTGAGTAAGTGAGTAATAGCTGTTTAACGCCATTTCAACAGCTAAGGTCATATTCATGGCGAGAACTACATTACACAATTTCACAAGGGAATGTGTCAGTGCCCGTGCATATGTGCACCACACACATCCGAGGGGATAGGAAAGAGGAGATATAGACCCTTTTAAGTGGGCTAGAGAAGCCCGAAAGTGTGGATAAAAGTAGTAGATAAACTATGGGTTAACCAGGTTACATGAATATATACCCGGTGTGAAGCACCGGGTATATATTACATAACATGTTTATTTATATACCCGGTGAATATATATCTGCTTTAAACCATGGTCCAGGTTTATCACACCTAGTGTATATGGGAGACATTTCTATACACCAGGTTACGTGATATATTCAGAGTGAGATTCTTTTGTTCTAAGGTGTGACCATGGTTTAACATATACTGCACCAGCAGTTGCCCTTGTGGATGCTCTTCACTTCAAGATACTGTCATAAGATTTGAAGTCCCTGCTGGTAAGTTCTACATCAATAGAGATGGAAATGGGAAATGCACAAGGTGTTATTATACATATGTATTTTTTTTGTATATTTTTTTGAACAATTTAAACCTTTATTTGACCAAACAATTAATTTGACATTTGACAATCACGGAATAACTCTCCCATTCTTTGGGATGTGTAAGGTTATACTGGTCAATAAAGTTAATGATAGCATTATCAGTAAACTGTTTTATGAATGCTATCATGAAATAATATAATCATAATCATGATGAAACAGGTAGGATAAGAATAACATATTAACGTTGAGAGAAGGCAAAGGCAAACCATCATTTTACAATTATTATAAATATGACTCCCTTTTAAAAAGAAAATATTAACAAAACTGGTAGTAATAATAAGATAATACAACTAGTCCTTTAAGAAATCAAATTAGGTAGGAATCGAAGCCAACATATCCAATTTAGCCCTGTTTTTAAACACATCATAATTATCTATATTTCTTACCTCGGTGCTAAGTCTATTCCAAATAGAGGCAGTAAGTACCATAGGTGATTTTTCAAATGCTGTACACCTAGGGGTTGGATAGTTCAATAAGGGTGCTTGGTTTAGTCTAGTGGGTCTAACCATTGGTCTGACATATTGCCCTAGCCTGGATCTTTTATAGGCAAATGACTTAATATGATATAACCTCCTGTTTTCTAGTGTAGGTAGGCAGGCCTCTTTATGTATCTGAAGAGTTGGAGTCAAAATGTGGAGAGACAAGCAAGTCTTAATACACTTATTCTGCATTCTTTGCAGTTCCTCCAGGTTCATAACACTAGATCCCATATCGAGAATATCACAGTAATCGATTATAGGTAACATATAACTTTTATAAATTTTTAACCTGACTCCTGTTGACATGTATTTTCTAGTTTTATATAAAAGTAAAGACTTGTGACGCAACCTATTTATAATATTCCTAACATACATGTTAAAGTTTAGCTATGGTCTAGGAGCACACCCAGGTATTTATAAGAGACCACATTTTTTAGGACTTTGCCATTTGATTTAATTTTAGGCTTCCTCGAGTTTCTCAATTTAGTTCTGCTGGCAAAGAGCATTACTTTGGTTTTTGATTCATTAATGGTGAGCTTATTTGTTGAAGACCAGTGGTAGAAACCCTCTAGAGCAGTTGTCAGCGTACCAGAAATTATTTCTAGTGACTTTCCAGACACATAGAGAACAGAGTCATCAGCATAGAGCATAGTAGAGTGCTCATTGTCTTGATTTATACAGTCATTTATATATAATAAAAAAAAAAGAGGTCCCAATATTGACCCTTGGGGTACTCCACAGACCAAAGGCAAGTTGGCAGACTTATTATGGTTGGCAATGGAGCATTGCTGGCGACGAGACAGGTAATTTTCAATCAGGGTCAAATTTCTATTTCTAATCCCATATTGCTCAATTTTGTCCAAAAGTATATTATGATTTACAGAGTCAAAGGCCTTTTTAATGTCAATAAAAGCTGCTAGGGTGACATTGCCCTTGTTTCTTTCTTCAAGAATGTCGTCAACAAGTTTGGAGATTGAGTCTAAAGTAGATTTTTTTTTCTGGTATCCACCTTGATTTTTTGATAAAATTGAATGCAAATCTAAATGCTTAGAAATGGCTGTGTGTATTAATCTTTCTAGAATTTTACCAGGAACAGGTAGGATACTAATGGGTCTATAGTTGGAAACGTTGGTAGGGTCCCCCCCCTTGGGTAGAGGTGTGATGGTGGCAATTTTCCATGTATCAGGGATGTCTCCATTGTCAACACAAAGCCGCATGATCTTCACAAATTTGGTAGGCATATGTAGGGCTGCTGCTTTAAAAATATATGTAGGCAAATACTCGATAGCAGAGGACTTAGACGTATCAATGTCCTTGACACATTTGATAATGTCATCATCCGAGAAATCAAAATCAGGCATATCCTCTATGCATCTATCACCTTGAAATACATATGGTAAATGATGAGCTGAAGCCAATCCAGGTCCAATTTCTGCATAGAAAGTGTTAATAAAATCAGAGGTATTTTCAATAGAGATACAATCCCCATCGTCATTAACCAAATTTATACTGTTAGATTTAGCACTGCTGGAAGGTAAAATGTCTTTGATAGTGGTCCAGAACTGTCTAGAATTCTTAACATTGGCGTCAGCTAGGTCTTTGTAATATGTTTGCTTGGCGATATTTACCTCCATGTTCACAGCATTTTTAATCTCTCTGGCATCGTGCCATTTAATGATAGACAATGAACGTCTAGCTTCCTTCAGCGCCAAATTTTTATCATTAATTCTTTCTAACAAATAATTAGTCATCCAGGGCGATGGTTTATCTTGAACCTTAAAGCACTTAACTGGACATTGTATATCTAGCATTCTCTTAAGCAAATTTTCAAACGTGTCCCAACACTCTTGGGGGTCTTGGCAATTATCAAAATAAGCCCAATCACAATTTTCAAAGTCCAACAATAACTTGTTCATATCCAAATTGCGATAAGACCTGCCAAAGAATTTTCTATGTTTTTTTTTATTTTGGGGCATTTCTTTAAAATGTGTACCGGGAGGTGGTCGCTTAAGTGTATGCTCATAGGACCGGCAGATGCAATGTTTTCACAGTTAGTAAAGATCAAGTCAATGCAAGTGTTTGCTCCCGCAGTTGTGGTGACACCTTTGACTATCTGCTTGAGATGATACTGGTCCATAGTTTCATATAATAAGTTTTTTCCATTGGAATTTTGCAAGGTATTAACATTAAAATCACCCATAATGAACAAGTCATAATCATCAATCTTGTCTATTTGAAGAAATAGGGCTTTAAAGGTATCACAAAATTCCTGTATAGAGCCATCAGGCGGTCTGTATACATTACAAATTATGGAACGTTTTACAGTATCCTTCACAGAAAACAACCATTGGACCTCTATATTAGCGTTACATCTGTTAAGGTCTTGGAATTTGGCAATTGAGCAGGTAATACCCTCGTCGACGTATGCACATAAACCCCCTCCCCTAAATATACTTATTCTATCATGGCGAAATAAATTATATCTTGGAAAAATATAAAGTGAACTATCGTCTGAATCATTTAACCAAGTTTCAGAAAACAGTACAATATCTATATTTATATTGCTCAACTCCGCTTTTATATTGGCTATTTTGTTTCTAATACTCCTAGCATTCAGGTGTACTACAGAAAAACCTTTCTTGAAGTTAGGCAAATTAGCTATGATACAGGTCCTTGAGAGCGCTTGCGGAACATATCAGGTAGATTGTCTAAACAGGTAAAAATAATTATTGTATAATATGATACAATAGATAACCAAAAAAACAAATTTGAAATAGAAAAAAATGCATAAGGAAAATACCCTGTCCCACCCTCGTAGCTTGGGTATGCGGCTACTTGGGCCACCCATGCTAGTTAATTGTAGGGTCTGAAAAAAGAGAGAAGGTCCCCCCCCCTAGGCTCTGGTGTATGGGAGAAACAGCTGATTATAATGATAGAATTGACCCAGTCAGCTTAACCATAGCTGTCTACAGCGCCCAAAATAGAACAAACACAATGTTAAGTCAACAGCGTCTTGATTGCTTTGGACGCGCCTGGGTGCTATGGGGTTTTCAACGAAAGGTCGTTTGCTCTCAGCTGGTAAGGCCTAGACGGGAGTGGCAAGTAGACTATTCTCAGTGCTGTTCCCTTCTTCCTCCAGGTCGTGTTCCTCGAATGATCCCTCGTCCTCTACATCCTCATCATCGCCATACTCGGCATTCTCAGAGGTATTCTCGTCAGGATACTCATTCATGTCTGTGTCATCCCAGGAACCTTGTCTGTCATAAGTTGTGCGTTGTTCAGATCTGATTCTTTCCAGGATTTTTCCTAACAAGTTCTTGGCCTTCAAATTTCCTTGGTAGCAGTGCTTGGCTTGACCTAGGTGATATCCGCTGGACCACACGGGGTGAAAGGAAGCCTCGCAAAGGTGACCATCAGTTTTTTGCAATGCATCGCGACATACCGGAATGCTGAATTTTGCCTTATTGATACAATACATTATCCCTTCAGCATTTCTGGCCCAGTCTGCCCCTGTTTGCACCTGTTTACCAAGTTCCATTATAGTGTAGGGACATGCGGCAGTCAAAATTAACTCCTCTATGTCTTTCCTATCATGCAATCTAGCTTTTGTAGCCTGAAAGGCTTGTTCGGCAGAGTTATAATCCACGCCTTCAACTCTGAAGTTCACTGGATACAAGTTAGAAAGACGGTTGTGCTGTGACCGGAACATGGTACCATCGTCGGTGTACTCTGTAGTAGCGTTTTCCAGGTTGATGTCAGGCAAGGGTATTCTATCCAGCATATTATGTGTGTACGATTTTCCTTCGATTATAACATATCTTTGTCGCAGCTGACTATTGTAATTAAGAGATTGAGCCAAGAAATGTATAGCCCTTAGGTCAGTGAAATTCCTTTGTTCCTCAGGGGTAAGTTCATCCCCAATAGAGACTGATCTCCAAGTGTCATTATTCTTCAGGTTTTTCAGAAGAGATAACACTTTAGGCTTGGTTACCTTATGAAATATCACTTTGATAGGTCGAATTGTAGATCTTCTAGCTGCACCTTCTTGACTCTCTTTTGGGGCAGTACCCTCTCTGTATACTGAGTCTACAGTGTCAACTCCAAAGTTGGCCTTGATGTCGATGAATAACTGAGCTAAAACTTGATTTAAATCGGTATGTCTCTCGTCAACACCTTTGATTATGAGAACTTTCTTGTTATGATCGGCCTGGATTTTTTCAAACTTGGTAGCATGGTCAGTAATAACTCGAGTTTGTGCCTGGGCTACCACTGTCAGGTGTTTCATTGTTTTTTCAGTCTCTGACAGGGCTGTCGTCATGCCTGCTAGAGTACCTTCTGTGTCTTTTAGACGAGAGTCAATGGTAGTAAGTGTTTTAGTAGAACCTTTACACGATTTTTCAAGTTTAACCATAGTAGACTGTACCTTTTCCAATGTGGTTAGTATGCCGTTGGTTTTTTCCTCGGTCAGTGACACTCGATGTCCCAAGTCATTGACTGCAGTTATAATGGCCGCTAGTCCGGCGTCGGGTGGTAGGATATCATTTCTCCTTATATTTCTGCCCCCACCTCTGGTTTGTCCTCTTCCTCTAGTCATGTCGATACTAAGTACATTTATAGTGCAGGAAACGATGTAGAAGATCTCCCGTCGATAGGTTGACTCCTAATAATCAACAAATATAAGGGACCCCTCGCAGACCACTACCTCGTGTTTGCCGCCATACTCTCGATCCAAATATATATTGCGACAGTAAATTATATATTGCCCAAACTAGAAAACCAAGTATATTTTGTTTTAGTTTCCATTAGTTATTTAAGCTTGGGATGTTGCTTTTTGTATGGAAGGGATGGGGGAATTGCCGGGAATCAATCTTCCAGACCGGGGGTGGAGCTACACATATGGCCGCGTACACCAAATGAGTCCACTTCCCAATCAGCAATTGGGCCATGCTTGGCCCAATATAAGCCGACATTGGCCCAATATAAGCCGACATTGGCACATGTATCCTTGCTACCTGGGTTGTCCCTATTGGCCTCGCAAGAGCATCTTTACCAATTACAAAATGTTCATGTGGGACTATAATATGGTCGATTACCACATGGCGTCCCATGGCTAAAAAGTCTCTGTGATGTTGGTCTGCTGTGTGCTATGGCCTTGTCGAGCTCGTAGAACGCAAGAAATACTGCATATTGGGCATTAAATTGCTGTTGGACTAAGTTCAACAATCCCTGCATTCTATGAATATGAACCTCGATAGAGTGCAACAGATCAAAATCGTAGAGATTCTTGAGCCATCCCAGCTAGCAGAACTCGTGCAATTTACATCATTCTTACGTGAAAACTCATGTGATTTACGTAAAAAAGACATCATTTGGATGAGCTGTGCTAGCAGGGATAGAACGCTATGTGGGATTCAACCTATACCAAGGTAGCGCATTGTCCAATGGGCGCAGCCATTGCTGAAGCTGGTTCCCTGGGCGCAGCCATTGCTGAAGCTGGTTCCCTGGGCGCAGCCATTGCTGAAACTGGTTCCCTGCTCTTATCACTGATACTAGTTATCTGATGGGTACCACTGCCCCCCCCCCCGAGAGGACCGCACTGAATGGCTGATATTATTTCATTGGCTGATATAGGCTTCAGGTTGAACTGGAGCTGGTTCTGGCGATGTGTACTGATGGGGGCTGATAATATGGTGATCAGGTTGTCCCTGGAAGTACTCTAGTGCTTATCGTAAAAAGCGTCGCGTATATGCGAGATAGCCCCTTACTGCGCCATAAAGAATCTGCCTAAATCAGGGTGCGCCTTTGAGACGATGAGACCATCATGTTTTATCAGTGGACCATACCAGCCCTAGCAAAATCCAAAATGGTGGAATTAACAGGTACGGGTCTAGACTTCGGTATCATTGCCACATCGTTGTTACATAGACTTAAGGCACTGGGGTCAAGATCTCTAAGTGCAGCGGAGACCACGACAGGCATGCAGACAAATATCGCAGGAAGATACCTTTGTACATCTCATCGTTATTGACCAACATAGCAAAAACCATTAGGGGAAAGGTTTGCACCCTTCTGCACTGTAAATCAAATAGATGACCTGTCATTTTATACAGAACTGCTGCACGAAATGTCCTCATAATGGCGCTTCCTACCTAAGGAAGAGCAGTATTTTCCTGTTATTTCTATTGCTATCATTATCACGCGTCATCGTTATTCCTTATCGGGTAACATTGGGTTGAGCCATAATACTTTTGTTTTCAACAGCACTCAGTCACCCTGAACAAACCTTTCCCAGATGCAATTAATCAAAGGGAACAAATAAATGAATATTTTCGTGGAAATTTCCAGGGATTAAAGAAGAGTTCTGTCAGTCCACCTGGGAAAATGCACAGATGGTAGAAATAACTAGACAATAATCAAAAGATATAGAAAAAAGTATATATAACAAAGTGATACGTGTATGAGGGACCGTAGTTAGATTTTGTCAAATTAGAAAGTATTGAAGTTGGCCAATCCTCTATCTGTCTGCCAATGCCACTTTTGACATCCAACTCACCAACCATTAAACAAATTCTTCATCTGATACACTATCTCTACCACTGTTGACACCAAACTCATAATGAGCAATGGTCTGGGTTTGTTAGGTATGTCTAGACCAATCAATACAGGTTGTGATTGGCTGTACAGTCTTGATTGGGTGAGGTGAAATTGACATGTGGGTACTTAGAGCTGTGTCTAGACCATTCAGTTTGGGCAAGTTTTGAACAACACTAGCGCATATAGTCACTGATTTTGATTTATTTCTGGAGAAACCTTCACTCGCATCTGTCAGTAGACTAGAGTGATTACTCCTCCCTCAAACCTAGCTTAACTCATAGAATGGGGTCCTGATATAAAGCTTTGTATAGCTACAGTGTTTCACTGACGGTCCCCCATAATAAAGTATTCATTAGGCATAAGGGATGTATAATTATATGTCACAGTTATACCATGGTTATCACGTTCTCGAACGATTTTATGGTGCCAGGACTGGATATTGAAGTTCGAATAGTATGCGCTAAATGAACCCATGTTGACACTTGGATTGAAACGAGATGACAGCAAGTTGACATGAAAGATTTAATTTGATATTAAAAAAACTATAGCAGTAAGACCTTAATGCGTATAGAGGATGAAAGTAGACATTATATTCTATCACCTACCTTTAATTCGCCATGATTTGACCTGTATATGTAACAGGATTGAAGATATGAAAATCGAATCGAGCGAAATTTCTCCGTCATGTTGACTGCGTAGTGGACGGATTGTTTATCACGGCGAGACACAAGTTGTCACATTGGCATATGCTCTAAGGGTATTCTGCCATCGTGTGCACTGCTTACCAGCAGTTCTACTATGAAAATGCCCCTCCGACACACGTTGACATAATATTTTGCGTCCAGGCAGTGTTGTCGTCTCGCCGAGAAACCAATATGGTGGAGGACGGATTAGGTCGACTTGCAACAAATAACATTGATTTTCATGGCTTTATAAGGTAAAATAATTATTTTAATGGTTGAAACCATGGTATAAATGCCATAAATAACAAATAGAGTTGGACACGGTGATTCTATGGGCTAGATAAGAAGGCACTCGGCCTACGGCCTCGTGCTTCTTATCTGCCCATAGAATCACCGTGTGCAACTCTATTTGTTATATATGCCCTTAGTAATTCATGAAACAACCAATCCCCTTAGGTAACACCAGTCTACCATTCCTGATATAAGTGCTGGGAGAGAAAGGTAAAATTTCATCAACATCTTAAAACACAAAGACAATTACTCCTATTCCCGCATGGCAACATCAAGATGATTACTCTTGCATCTCCATATGGCTTTCTCGAAGACAATAATTACTCTTGTATTCCCTTATGGCCACACAATAATTACTCTGGTAGTTCTATACATCAATTGCAGACTCCTAAAAGGTATTTCATTTCTGTCAACAATCTCCATTTCCTTTTGAGATTAAATTCCAGTTTTTGAACTGGGCAATAAAGGGATTTAGATAGCGTTATGTACCGTCTTATTACTTAAAAATACTTCCTTAGGAGGTAGAAAGCCTTCTATTTTCTGTGACTAGTTCTAAAGACCAGTCCTCAAGTGACTAGAGACGGCAGAAAGAACTCTATACATGTGTTTGTTTTCCCTGATCTCCCGCCCACACACACTAATTGTTATCAGCTGGGTGTGAAGCAATCAGTAGGTAGTGGGGATCATTGGTGACAGATGACATCCAACTAACTGGGATCTCCTCCCTCGGTTTGTTCTCTGCTGTGACAAGGCCGCGGTGTTAACCTCAGAGTCCAACAGGGGTAGGCAATCAACTTACCTCTGATCACGTTCAGGTCAGTGGACGAGGTGGGAGTGGTAGAAGGGGAGTGGGAGTGGGTGGGAGTGGACAAGGGAGTAGTGGTAGCTATAGGACAGGGGAAGGTAATTATGAATATTGGTATTTACTGAAGCATGGTGTGGATATAGAGGCACGCATTGTGGCTGAATCCTAAACACGAGTATAAGATTCACCTCAAATCTATACTTTTCCTTAAGTGAAAAACCGTCCAACTTTTGAAAACTAATTTCTCCAAGGAAACAACTTTCATCACTGTCAATTGATATTGGGCAATTTATGTAGCAGCTCCAACAATCACTCATATCCTTGATAACGCCTAGCAGCCCTAACTTCAATCCCCTTCACATACTGGCTGGAAATGGAAATTAGCACCGTTATGTGTGACTGGTGTAGAACCTACTGGCAAGGTTCTGTGGGACTCCAATTATCGATACTTTCGTCTCTGATGGTGCCGTCTATGAAAGGGCACAAGTTAGCCCGAGATGTAGCCCGAAACGTGTGGATACATGTTCTAGCAAACTTAAAAAGCACTAAACACACTGAAACATTACATCCATACACCGACGGTTTAACTACAATACAGATAAGTACAGGAGAGGGCACTAGGTGACAGGCTAACAGGTAAGGTCTCTATATTTTGTGCATAGAGGAGTTCCCACACACTGCCTTATTTTGGTCTAACAGTGACCTTAACATACTAGATTACAGAGTGTTATCTGGCTTATTTGAAGGACAATGAACTGGATGCCAAAAACAAACCATCTGTAAAAATATCAAGCTGAGCTATCTAGTCTATTGAATGTGATTTATCAATTGGTATACCTTTCATGGTGCATACTAAACCCAATATTCACCATCCAATATTATTTGCATAACAGGGGTGTACCTAAGTATGACCTACAACACATATCTTATGGATAAGTTATTTGATGCAAGCCCCTACAAGCTAATGAGGATTTAATGTGCATATGTGGATCAACACAGGAAAAGGGACCTCTGTGAGGGGCCTCCCAGGGGTCCCCTTCTATGGTTTATTTTGGTACAGGCAAACTCAAACATGTGTCTTAATTGGTGCTATTTACAGTGTGACCAGACAACCCTCTGCACCTGTAAGGACTGCTCTTTCAGGACATGATCTATTTACAGACCCTAGTGTGCTAACAACCCTGCCTCTTAGCTGGAGTGTGCAGGCCCAGTTGTTACTTAGCCTGAACTGACCTTGTCAGACTGCCTGCAGACACCAACTCCCAGATCACAGTTTCAGACACCATTCACACTACAAACTAGTGTTCCCAAAACACCCATATCCAATATTTCCAGTTTGATTTTCTCAGCTTCTAGGTAACCTGAGACCAAAAGAAAAACTGATTTGGACCATGGCTTGCATGGACAAACAGATATTCTGACATCAGAATTATTAGATGGATTCTAAAATTCCTCTCCTGTTCCTAATACAGATGATAGTAGCGTTAAAAATTCAGATGTTCTTCCTACAATAACCGAGCACGGTAGATCAATTTAATATGGATCCTAAATTTCCGCTAACATCGAGAGTAAGCATCTGTCACAATCAAAATTCACTTCTTTTGAGCAAAAATTCGGAGACAGAATGAGACAGGCACAATGCCACTGATCGATAAGAGCAGAGGCGTTCCGGGCCACCTATAGATCAGCCAACTAATTGCACCTGTGTTTTTCAGGCGCTGGGTTGTCTTATTTAAGACAGATATCGCTGGAAACATTTGCTCGGGACGCCACTTGCTCACACAACAGCCATTATTTATAAAGCGTTCAGTGAGCAAATCCACTGGACAATGGTGGCAATTAGGAGCTGCTCAATGTGCCTACATGTAGGAAGATGGACTGGTGTCAGGGATTGCCCCCAGATCACTTCACCCCAGGGTGTAATACCTATGTGTCTACCTGATAATGATCCTTCTGCCTAGGGCTTTATCTATAAGTAAGTGGCTTATTCTGGCTCCACATCAAGTAAACGTATGGAGCTCATGTGATATTGAATATTACAAAGTAGTATTATCAGCACCTGTAGATGAGTGTATTTTTCTATATTGTAGGTCTACTCCTAATGATGGTAATGCTTCCTAGTATATTGGACCTAGAAATGTAATAATTGGTTCAGCACGAAGGACCTGTCATTGTAACTAGCATTTAGGCAAGCACCTTTCTAGTCCTGATAATTATGATGAGCAAACGGTCGGTCAACATTTGAAATGTAAGTGCACCTGTTTCTTGCCTTTCGTATAGGCCCTACCTTCAGCAGCTGGAAGAATCTAGCTGTCAACAAGTCGAAAGGCACATGTGAGTCACTGTACCCAGCAAAAAGGATGGTCCAAAGTCTCGCCCCAGATCGCACGTGCTGCTAGTTCTCGAAATGCAAACAATTACTTTGTGAGGCTGTCAACTTTCACACAAGAGATCCTGAGATAGTAGTCATCATGGTCGTGCATCATACAGTGTTATCGCTATAGGTGTAGTCAAAATGGTAAAATAATTAGTCCCAAACAAGTCCCTACTGTGCATGTGCCTTAAGGGACTCTTCTAAATCTAACGTCTGTTTTCATAAACTACTAGCACCAAAGTGAGTGTGCCATGGCCGTTTTCATATACTACTAGCATCCATTGAATGTGCCTGTATGATATGTCCATTCCAATATATACTACTAGCACCCGTGTCAGAAGTAGGTATTCTATATATTATTTGAAATCATACACATAGTGAATATAGTTGTGCCATATCTCTGTGTCAGAACCAAGTATGAATGTGTCTGCCCTTGTCATATGTATATTTCTTCTTTCTTTTTTTTTTTAGATACTCTGAGAATTTCTTTTCAACGGAATATATCTGAGGCATATCTCGGTTGTATATGTATACATCAGCGACGTAGGAAAAGGGGGGACCAGGGGGGCCTGCCCCCCTAATAATGAGGAGGTTCCCTATACAAGCCTATATAAAAATATAGCAGCCCCCCCCCAACCGAGACCCCTGCCCCCCAATGAAAATTTGCTTCCTACGCCCCTGTACATGTACTACTACATATCAACAAAGTATATATGTGTCTACTTGTGTCCTAAGTAGGTTTATATGTCGGGCCTACAATAAGCATTTTTGCCCAAAAAGACTGTGCCTGCCATAAGCATTTTTGCCCAAAGTGATCTCAGCTTTTATTGCATTATTATCGCATAGTATGACTACCATAAGTACCCCGTTTAGCTCACCCAGTGCGTGTTTTTCTATGCCAGCTTCTGAACTTTAAAGTTGAAACTAGACATGAGACAGTTCATCACTGGCTATACTTGAACCAGGTGCACATTGATCTACCCAGTATAAATGAAAAGGAAAACTAACTAAATTCCTCACTTCTTATAAAAATACAACATCATAATATCCCTCAGCTATGTAGTAAGCCCCCGGTCCCTGCACTCTATAACATTTCAGACACCATCATCGTTACGAAAAACGCGGAAATAGGGGTGTTTGGTGGCCACCAGTAATGTCCTTGATTTTCAAGTAAAAAGGGGTAAATTTTCATAAATTATCTGTGGAAATAATAGAAAAGGGGTCTTTTCACAATTAAGTAGACAATATAACAATGAAGTAACAATATAGATGTGTTTATTCTTTCAAACATATTGGTTTTCGGGTCTCAGAAATCTGTGTTTGTAGGAAAAAAGGGGGTTCTGTTCAATATGTCAGTGTTTTCTCAAATTTAGGGGTGTTTTGGGGCGTTAAAAATCCCGTGTTTTTTACATAAAAAGGGGTAATTTTTAGCCTAAAATCCGTGGAAAAGGGGGCATTTTTGAAAAGCCAGAACGCTGATGGTGTCACATATGCTGTCTGAGTGCAGGGACCGGGAGTAAGCCCTCCACTTGTCATAAGTAACAAGAGCATGCATAGCCCTGAGCCTTAACTCGGCACACTAATCAAGCTAGTGGCACTACCTTTGCCATGTTATATATACACCATGACCAGAAAAGCTTCATCTGATCTGATTACATTTGTCATCTCAGCAAATTGTAAATCTATTCCTAAACCCAATCAATAGTATCTGGCGGATGAAAAGACTGCGATGTGACACCCTGGGGCGCTGATATTTTACCTCGCCTGATTTATTCAGACCAGCTTCGTGGACAGGCCTTTATATTCAAGTCATGGCCATCTTAAAGGGACTGTAATGATTCTCAGATATTTGTATTCAGAATGAATGCCTGTAATCTAATAAGAGGATGCATCCCACAGTCTGGCAGTGCATTACAAAACGTATAACCCCCGCTTATGATTCCTATGTGGAATATGTCTCTCATAACAATAACTGACATCCTATTCCATAAAATCTATAACTATGATCTTTAATACCTGACGCATATATACTACCCCTACCTCAACCCTGCACTGCTCAGTATACAAGACCCGAACTGTTCTTCATAGATAACTGTGAGCCAACATCCAGTTCTTGATAGGCAAAGGCTAAACATAGTCCCCCCCAAAAAAAAAAAATCACTCACCACAGATTACTGGGGATCACTTGTGGATCACTTGTGGATAGTGATCCAGTGACATTTGCATAATTTCCTACAAGTGTCTGGAGATGTATATAAGAGAGTTTAAGATCACGACCTGTACGGCAACGTGTTCTTCGAGAATAATAGGAAATGGTAGGCTAGACGTTGCCGTACACGTTACAAGTAGGCAAATCTTAAACTCTCTAATTACACCTACCGTGAGGCATTTCACAGTGCGTGACTGACTACTGCGTTCAGACACGGTTCATCACGCTCATCATTTAACAGAAATAAGATAATGGGGCCGAAGCTAGGCCAGATAATAAGATACCAAGTGTGTCCACTTAGGGAGTGGTCATTATTTATCAACAGGGGGGTGGTGGGTTTGAGGGGTGGGCGTAAAATTTTCAGACGTCTCCCGAGGGGGGGCTAAAAAGATTTTGACCCCTCTTGAGGTGGGGGCTAAAAAAATTCACCCTCTTTTTAGCAAAAAAGCCTGCGCGCTACTATAGATCAAAGAGGGGTGTGAAAACTCTCCGCGCCTCCGGCGCGTGGGGCGCAAATAATTTTGACTGCCGCCGAGGGGGGAGCGTAAAAAATTTCTGTGTGTCCGCGCAAAAACCCACCACCCCCCCCCCCCCGTTGATAAATAATGACCACTCCCTTAGAGAGTGGTCATTCGTTAACAAGAGGGGAGGGAAGTAGATTAGGGGCGAGGTGCAAAAAGGTTCCATACCCCTACTGGGGGCAGGGGCGAAAAGGTTTTACCCCTTCCTCTAGGGTGAAAAGCCTCCGAAATTACTACAGAATTCCAGATCGTAACGATAGACGTTGTTTCGGTCTCATAAGAGATGCGCATGCGCAGATCCATAGATGTCAGACTGCTGAGTATTTCCATAGGAGGACGCTTGGCAATTTGGCTTACAATTTCGAGTGAGTTTTAACAGTTTTACTATGCTTCCATTTTTCATATCTGATTTATTGTTTTTTTGGGGGTTAATTCGCATTAAAAGTTAAAATTAGGCCTAATTAGGCTTAATTTTCTCAATTTCTACCGATAATTTCGTCTCACTTTACAACATCAACAAAGTTAGAATTGATTGGAGGCAAAAAATGTCGGCCACTTTTGGTCGGGCGCCGGACGCAAAACTTCGTCTCGGTTCGGCTTTTTCGGTTATTTTTGTTGTTTTTGGTCCTAATTGAGACGGATTATCTTCAAAAACTGTGAGATTTTACCCTTTTAAACCGTTTTTACACTTTGGTTAATTTCCTTTTTACATGTATTGTGTGTGAAGTTGTGTTTGTTTTGGGTCATAATGGAGGTAGTTCCCATAGACCCAGGCCTGTACTGTCACTCTCGTGTCAGATTGCCTGTTTGGGGTGGTGTTTGAGGTTTTCTACCTCCACACCCCTGCTGAGGGTGACTTAGGAGGACTTCTGCTTCCTTTTACCTGTCAGTTTACCTCATTATCCCCAGAATTTACCTAAAGTTGTCAATTTAGGCTTGTGTTCTGAAGCCTTGATTGATACTTGATGTTTGTCAATTTACCCATAGGTTCATGATCTGGAACCTCAGTTGACATCATCAAATGAAATAATTTTAGTAGACCATTGCACTGGTTAGATTGTCACAGATATGCCTCTTGATGGAGTTCAGTCTGTTGACCCACCTGCCTATGTTCTGAGCAGGTGGACTTAACCTATGGTATATTAAAATTATTTTGTTCCTGATACACTTAAAGTCAGATCGCTGCAGGTCTCCACATTAATTTCTGATGAAATAAAGTGGCATTAGCCATCCTGTACTCACAGACTGACTTGTGAATGAAATGGCTGTGTATCAGGGAGGTTATCTACACCAATAAGATGCTGGACTCTGTGCTCGCTGTACAGATAGGCCACTGTTATAGAATTTGGGTACAATTCTTAAACTGTGACTCCCTTCGTAACTGTCCGGACCTGTGGTGGGACTTGTTACTGGAGTAAGGTGTAAGATGACTTTGACACCACCAGAGTTGTGACCTGCTAGCACAACACTGGCAAGCTGATCTTTAATCAGCATGTCAAATTTCTTTGATTTACTTAGCATTCCGATTTTCTCTGTTCTACCATTTATAGTGAGAAAGATAGAGAATTTGATCTGCCTCCCTTGGAAGGGCAGAATGGTGTCTAATTTCTGGCATAAATTTATTGTATAGGTTGTGAATTGAGGATTCAAATATGCCTATAATTTATGCCCAATAAATTCACAAGTAAGGTTAAATCTAGCCATACTTAATGTCATAGAATTCTATGAGATTTGCAGGTGACTCACCAATATAACCACGAAGCTGCATGGTAGTGATATGATAAATCACTGAGACCTAATGTTTTACATAAGAATATTTCTTCAGAAATATCATAGAGGTCAATGCACAGCCATAAGTATGCTAGCTTGTGTTAGATTATTTGAGTGCTCATGTTACTAATAACCTATACCTCATGTCATAAATTCTCTAAATTTAGGATGTCCTTCTTGGTGTTCAGTTTACATTGATACACTAAAGTCTTACCGGTAGCCAAAGTGGTAAGGTGGTTGACTGAGGTAGTGTGCTCATCTTAATTCACCTAAAGATTGGTGATAAAAATGAGTTATGTATCAGGTTACACCAACAAAATCTTTTCTGTTTACTCAGAAGAGGACAGAAGGGAAAGAAATCTTACCTAACAAGAGCACTGAGGTAGCCATTGCTGAAACCCAGCAATTTCACTGATAGTAGATATCAGATGGCTACCAACTGCCCCTCAAAAGGACTGCAGTAAATAGTTGTTGTAATTTCATTGGCTGAAAATTAAACCTGATAAACTCTGTTTTAGAATTATGAGTAAAATTCTTAACAGCGACTCCTATATAACTGTCCGAACCTGTGGGAGGACTTGTTATGGAGCTTGTGCAAAGATGACTTTGACACCACCAGGGCTGTAGAGTGAGGTGACTGTTTTAGAATTATTGGTAAATTCTAAACAGGGACTCCTGTAAAACTGTCCGTACTTATGATGGGACTTGTTACTGGAGCTGGATGCTAAGATGAACTTGACACCACCAGAGCTGTGGCCTTTGGCACAGCACTAGTAATGCTGGTCTAATAGACCCACAGTTGAATTTATCTCCTCTACCATTTACGGAAAAATGATTCTTGACTTGCTCCTCTAATGAGGGCAGAAGACTTAAGAAACAGTGTCTAAATTCAAGGTTATAGGTAGTATTTTGCAAAATCACAATATCCTTACCTTATGGCCAAAAAATATCAAAACCCTGGTGAAATTCGTTTTAATGCAAGAGCTAAGACTCTTGTTTATAGTCTTGGTTGACCTTGTTAATGAAATTAAATTTGAATACTGAGTTTGTCACTGATGTAGTTTCATAATGGAGACTATTAGCTGATCCACCTTGCTATTTCAAAGGTGGTGGACATAACTTTTGGTATTTTAACTAACTAAGTCTCAATCTCCTTTTTGTAACTGTCCAGACCTGTGGTAGGACTTGTTACTAGAGTTTGTGTGTAAGATGAACTCAGCACCACTAGAGATGTGGCTCCCTGGCACAACACTGGCAAGCTGATCTTCTAATCAGCATTTAGGACATGTCTGGTGTACATGGTGTATAAGACTATGCAGTATCAGTGTTACTGATTGTGCTTGTATAAACAGTATAACGGTTTACTTTTGTACAACATACAACATATATAATACTTGTGTTGTACTAGCTATTGTAGCTGATTATGCTAGATAAGATAGGTAGCCTATTTACGATAAGTAAAGATGTCAAGCTGCTGATGAGGTACAATATGTCCAGAATCTAGGTCAAAATTGTACAAACTTGTGGTTCCAATAAACTAGCTCCTTGGCTATTTATTTGGGCAACTTATATGTTTACCATATCAGCTGGACCTATCTTTGCAGTAAAACATGTGTACACTTTTACAGTATTAGCAACATATACTGTTTACACTATACTGTTGCAGCAGTAGCTAGCCAAGTACTTTCACTTTTACCATGTCTAGTGGTTCTGGCTTGTACAATAAGTCATAGTTGCTTATTTGTACAGTATAGGTAATAGCTTCACTAGAAGCTATCATGACACTAGACAAACAGACTGTTTTTTGTGTGCTACAAAAGGTCAATATACTATACCATACTGGTATTTAGTGTTAGTGGTTATGTTGTACAACATGTGTAGGTACCATATTTTGCACCTATATGTATGTACCAGCTGCTTATGATATACAACATACTTTTATGGTGAGCTGTTTAAATCTACATTATAAATGTAGAAACCCTTTTTCTACATTGTGAATGTGGGTGTTAACAGCTAACAGATTTAGCTGTTTAAATGGTACAACAAGTTGTAGATACCATTTCTCATTTAAGCACTATCTGCTTACGCAAGAAAGATATGTATCATACCATAACTGACCAAGCAAGCCTTAGCTGCTTATATTGTACAAAATATATACATACATCTATGTTGCATATCTCATATGCATGCCACTAGGTTGTACAACTGATATCTGTTTGTGTACCTACTATTTTTAGTAAAAACAGTCATAAAATATGACTGTTACAGCAAGATTGTACACTTTCTGCATGTTATGTCTGCTAAAGAATTTTAACATGCTTATATATCTCAAATTATGTAGTATTAAGAACTACATAGGTTGTACAACATCAGGAGGTACTATGATGTTAAGCAGCTGTTAATCTTTGAGAAACTCAAACCTGAGGTAAATTAATTAATGAATTTCCCAAATGGAAAATTCCTGCTTCTAGCACATGACTAATGTGCTATTTACAACCAAAATCGATTGGGATTTGTTGTTTGGCTTCTTTGAATCTAAAAGAAGGGTGTTGTTTGCCTTCTTTAACTCAAAAAGAAGGGTAAATGAAAGTAAGCTCTTTCCTTTGGTTTTACCAAACAGCCTTTTTCTTGAAACCTGACAACTTCTTTAGTCAGGATGAATAAAGTTATTCACTTCTTTTCCTAAAAAGTCCTGTGTTACAGTTCCTTCCAGTTTGTGAGATAGGACTATGGAAATGGGCAGTGAATCAGCTGAACTTTGAGACCACAACGACATCTATCGTTGCGATCTGGAATATAAAATTAATCAATACTTACATGTAAGTTGATGATTAATTGTTGTTCCAGGAGCAACGATACATCGTTGCGGGGTACATAGGCCCACCCATCCTCCCTAGGATGAATAGATTAGTGACAGTCAGGCATAATCATTGATCTACAATATTCAAGCTCTCTTGAATATAATATCTATATATAGATTTTATTCAAAGATACGAATTCATCTATATACATATGACTATTGAAGAAAATAGATATTTAAATTGATTTCCTATGTACCTAAAATGGAATTTCTTTCAGCGATAATTCACTACCAGCCGACATCTGACATCTATGGATCTGCACATGCGCATCTCCTATGTACCCCGCAACGATCTATTGTTGCTCCTGGGACAACAATTAATCATCAACTTACATGCAAGTATCGATTAATCTTATATGAAAGGATCAATAAAAGTAGGTGTGTGGCAAACATGTGAGAAAATCCACCACCCCTGTTCTGAAAAATATGACCACTCCCTGTTAAGAAATGACAGGTACAATAACATGCAATCGGCATATAGGCACTTCCAACCCATCAACCGAGCACTACCGTCTGCAGATGGTTGATTAACTCAGAGAAACGACGCTAATAATGTAGACATTTTAATACTTTCACCCCTCTGAGCATTTCCTTCCTGTACAAATGTATTGGTTGCCAGGGGCGGATACCATGGTCGTATGTCCATTTTAGGGGTGCGGGCACTGACACATTCCTCTGTGAAATTGTGTAATGTAGTTCTCGCCATGAATATGACCTTAGCTGTCGAAATGGCGTTAAACATCTATTACTCACTCACTCATAAGCTGTGCCTATTACCTCCATTTCACTGAGCTATTGGCCACTAGCTGGTCTGGAGCTGGTTCCGGTGACACACATTGATAAGATGGGACCAGTATGTCCCTGGAAGTGGGTGTTAACCAGGGACAAGGTACCCATCATGGTATGTCTTATCAGTGGGTTTTACCTTAACCAGCAAAATTCAGAATGGCGGCTCCACTTGGCCTCCATACTGAGTCCTATCAAACACTTCCACGCTACGAGGGGCGATTAATATACCATAGTTGCAACAGTTTCTTGTTACAGTGATAAGTGTGTTCTACACGTCTTTCAGAAAGAAAGGATACACGTTTTCAATATCACATATGCATTTCTATTCCTATCTCTTGACAGAACAACTACTGAGAAATTCATGCTGCCTCGCAAACCATATCATAATGGACTAAATTTCTCTCCCTAATATCTAGCACGTATGGGCTTATCTCAGGAATATTTGGCGAACGTGAAGATCGAGAGAGAAACCCTGATATCATGATTAGGTCTGGGTAGATGTCATTACAATTCATCAGCTGAGTGGATCTTAGAACCCCCCCCCCCCCATAACACAGATGTACTTAAAGGCTCGGCCCATATCGCATCCTTCAAGGCTCTATATTCATATGTGCTCCATTGATAATAAAAAGCTTTCAGTGGCTGACTACAGTACTGGGATAACATATTGTGTAGAAGTCGCTCAACCCATCAGACCTGTCCTAAGCCATCAGCGGACTCCCATCGGTAGGCTTCTGAGACACCCTCCTCTTCATATTGTAGACGCTTCCACACACAATTTCTTTCCCCTTCCTGAGATTCAGGCTGATGCCGGACCATACAGGAGCCAGTGAAATGTGTTAGATGTTTAAATGGCTCGCCTTGTTTATCCATTTTTTGTACAATGTCCAGAAAACCTTGTAGTGTGCGTGTATCTCTTCCTTTTTAAAAAGAAAAAGAAGAAGTGATATATGTCCACATAGATTACTTGGCTAACTATTTTTTGTACTTGCATGGCGAAACAGGCATTTCCCTTTAGTCCTCTATTTGTATTCAGCAGTACTTTAACGTAGAGCTGATCCTATGGTATCGCTGTGGTCCAAACAACATGTATACTGTTTTGTATCATAAAGTATAGACTGCCCTACCCTTCTGTTTCATGGTCACCCTAAGCTTTGTCAGCACCTTGTTAACTTTGGTGCACGTATAATGGATTCGTTGTGAGTATACATATTGTATAATCTATACTATTGAAAGATCTGTGAAAGGTCGTTCTGCCTCTGAAGCACCGAATATATATAGAAACCACCTCCCTTAGATGTGGCAAATCTTTGAATCTAAGGAATACAGCCGTATCCCCTCTGGCTATTAAAGTATGCAATCCCACAGCCACCTGATACTACTCTCAATTTCTTTGCGCCACATTAGGCAATGTGACGCAAAATATGTTTCTAGAATATATTTTAGATAAACCTCCATGAACAAGACAATGACAGTTTTGCTAGCCTGGAACACTTGGAGCGGCACATGTTTATCGGTATTTGACAATAGGAGGATGTTAGAAGTATTTTCCTCCCATTCTAAATTATGGTCTTGGACAGCCCACCACTGACAGCAATCAGACAATACGACTTCTAGCAGTGTTGTCATTATCAGTCCCCTCACACCTGCATTAGGTAGGTGATTTCTTGATCAAATATAGATAGGAAGCCATCCAGAAAAAGGACTACCAATGCGCCACCTACTTCCTCACCTTCCGGCAGGGTAGCGTGACCTGCATCATGCATGCGCAGTTTTCCAGAGGGCCTTATATGTGGGTCTATGATAAACTATATATGCTATAACATTACAGATAAGTATTAATGGTTGAGGGAATAATGGATTCTTAACATGAAAACTGCTATATATAAATTTATACATGAACATAGAGCAATCCCTCACAGATTGTACTTCTTGGGTGTATTGGAATGATTAATTTACAATGGTATGCCTAGAGAATATCTAATGTGCCATCAATTTGTCCCTAATGATGATTTTACAATCTTATGGTAGCTGTAGTATGTTCCAGAACAATACTAATTGATGTTATTATATAACAGCCCCGTCGACATGTGACTCTGAATTGTAGCACTGGATAAACTTTGGGTGGCATTCCACATAATACGGATGAAGATCCCATTTCCTACAATAGCCAGACTAAGAGTCTAAACCGATGAACACCTGAGGTATGAAAGGGATGTTTCATTATTGAGTGAAATAGGAGAATCGGCTATTGTTCAGCCACTCAATGCCCCCTCCCCTTGTAGCAGCTGATGCTCCATAAGTCAATTCACACATGTATTCCCTTGCTTTGAATACCAATATCAATGTAGATCGTATTACTTTACCTGCAGTAGGACTGGCTATGCTACGGGTAGCCTAGGCTCAGGCTTCACATGATATACATGACGTTGGTGTATTCCATTTGTCCTAATCAGCTTATCCCTGCCTTTTGATTGTTTCACTTCTATACTAACAAAGTAGCACGTTTGGGATATCACTGAGCATCGCTGCACCACAGTCCTAGCCTCATGCACTGTACCTCAACCCCTGGAGGGCCTACGCCCGATACCTCTGCCTTCACCTTTCCATAGGACCAGGCGATAAGCACCAATTTGGCTTAGACGGTTGTGTTCCACCCAATACCCCTGTCCCCAAGCCCTGTGGGTGTAAACTAGTCACAGTGTGCCTCTATGGGAGCCCAATAGTAAGGTGTACTCTTACCTTTGATGTATGGTAGAGGGTGTCATATTGCCAACATAGGGACCAGGTACATCGTCCCTCAACCTGACAGTGTATCTATTACCAATTACTCACGTGGATCAGTTTTGAAACCTAGATGGATAATTTCTAATAGGATTTATCTTAAGGAACAGAGAGAGGGACTTTAGGTGTTAACGATACTTCCTGAGGAACTTATACGCCAGGAAATTGTCTTTTAGTCCACGAAATACAACCCCCTTGTGGGGCAAAGGCTCACATCCAGCATTTAAAACGTGTTAGAGCATAGAATCATATGCAAAATAAGGGGGTTGCGAGCCTTAGTTTGAAATAATAAATAGAACTTGTGGTACCGGGTCACTTCGACGACAAGGTTATGGTATTAAAGGAGGACCGTCACTTATATAAACAATGAGGGTCGGTCCCCAATGCTAGATACACAATAAAGTGACTGACATGTTAAGCAAAAAAGATAATTTAATGCCAGGCTGGTATATCACTGTTCAAAAGACAAAATAGATTTTATGCAATTGATGTATAAATACATGCTGACAAAATATGAAATTGAATGAAATAAGAAATCAATAAGAAACAACGGTGGTGTGGGGGCAGAGCCCCGATTTCTATGCAGGCCCTCATGAAACATAAAATCGTTTTTAAAAAGAGAAGGGAAAAGGGGGGGATGTGGCCCTGTGGGGGCAGAGCCCCCGAATTCTTTAGAAAACCCCTACTCAAACATTTTAAACTTGTAAATAGAGGAAACCTTGTACAAATGCTACTTGTATAAGTTGTAGGTTTGGGAGACCTTAATGGCTATACAAACATAGTCCGACCATCTCTAATTTTAATCCCAATTAGTAGAGTGTATATGCAAGACTTGGTCGTCGAAGTGATCCTGAACCGAACTTGTTAGGTGAAGGCAAGGTGATACCTTATGGCATATAGGTAGAAAAGTCTAATATCCAGAATTTGTGAGGTAAATGTCAGCTGATATCTAAGTGAAATTTGTGAGACCAATATAAAGGCTTACCTTTGGTGACGTAGGGGGTTCTGTGGCTTGAAGGCATTTGTAGCCTAGAGGCTTACTTGGCCTATTTCGGTTTTTGTCTAATTTGGCCACCATTGATTGGCACTGTAACAATTCTGACGGGACTATGAAACAGGGTCTTCATTGGAAGCGTGTCGTAACGAGGGAATTGAATCTATTTATAAAAAAAAGTTGTAGCCCATTCCTATGTTGCTGCTAGACCCTTAGGAAGGGTTGGTGGAAGAAAGTTAGTGCCAGGGATATAGAATTGGACACTATGGGCTACACCTACGCTCCGTCATAGTACATAACAGTCAGCAAAAAAGGTTCATTCATTGTCATTTACCTAGGCTACTTCCAGCCGCGATGCTCA
Source organism: Acholoe squamosa (assembly GCA_949317995.1). NCBI lineage: Eukaryota > Metazoa > Annelida > Polychaeta > Phyllodocida > Polynoidae > Acholoe > Acholoe squamosa. The sequence goes on along the minus strand of OX439035.1, from coordinate 78,567,502 downwards.
CTCCCATGCTGATTTAAACCTCTGGGGAGGTCCCTTTATGCTAGCGTTCAGTTCGGCTGATGGCTGGACACAATTACAATTTTTACTCTAAGCAGTGTGTCTTTTGCAGTGCACCTAAATATCTGGTCGGAGATGGGGTGCCACATCAAAAAGGTCCTTAATGAAAAACTGAGAAAAACTATACATCAATCCTACGCCTGCCTTAAGCTCCGCGCTCTATTGTTTCTTTATAGTTATGCACATGTATATCTACCTAGAACATTGAGTACATCATTATTGACAAATCTAGCCTTCATTCGTATAACTTGTAACACAATTTTGTGTGTGTACTTCTTTTAAATTTTGTAATTCATCGAATCAGCCGTGCTTTTCATTACAAATTATTGCCTCACTATCCGTCATGAAAACTGTATTCTAGTAGTGCGGAAGAATTCTCTGAAACCGGTAGTAGCATATCTCCACAAGATAAAATAGTGATAAACAATAGATGATGTTCCTATGGATTAGAATTGGTTTGATTCCTAGAATCAAATTTTGTTCCTTATAAGTTGCAGAAGAAAAAAGGGGGAAAATCATAGTACTAGCCTCCACGAGCCAACCAAGTATACGCTAAAGCTTCAGCCGTGAATTTCGAAATGCTCTGGGGAGAAGCTGAAATAAGCTCCTCTTGCTGCCCTAGGTGGCAGACTGTTAACAACTTATCCTAGATGAGGATTTACAATGAAGGCGAAGAGGAGGTAGAAATATTAATAGTAGCTGTTCTCCCCATAAACACTATTTTAAAGTGCTATTAAAATCAGTGGATCCCATTTATTGCCTCCAAGCCTGTGATCGACTCTAGTTCTTGCATGGCTTTTGTTGTATTGCATGTGTCATATGTTTCTATTATTGGGTCGCATTATCAATTGATCTAAAACAGATTTATAAAATATGTGTCAACACACAAAATTGTCAAAATACAAACATAATATTGAAAATTATTATGTCTTTGGAATAATATACCCTGCAATACCCTAGCCTAATAGCCACTGCTCACTGGGCTCAGACTGTATCCATGTATGGCATGAGGCATGTCAGATGTAGGCTAGATCAAACAATGTTTACATCTTTGAACCATCATCACGACCTTCCTGTCCTAATGCATGGTAAACTCTTTTTACTTTCAGTCACCATCCCGCCCCATCCTCCAACTGTCACCTTTGGGCTTATATTTCACTTTGTTCACATCAGCCCTGATGTAGTTTACCCTTTCTGGTGTCAGATATGGATTAAAAGTGGCACAAGAGGCCTTATCTTTTCATAAATGAGCTTATATTGCAGTGGCACTACCATCATCTGTGTAATTAAAGGAGATCCCTGTAGATGGATAGGCAGGCTCAGCTATTCCATGTTTTTTTTTTGCCATTGGCTCAATTCTAATAGCATAATTATTTCACAAATCACCGTCATTATCATAAGAGGAAATGCCTTTTCTAAGAAATGTTCAGTGTAGCATAGACCCCATTGGTACTATAGATTTTAGAATAATTTAGATAATAGAAGAATCTCCAAATTACCTACAATTTAACTCCTTTGTGCTATAGGCTAGAATGCACGACAATTCCTGAGTAAAGCAATTTCCGACGTTTTTGGTAAGTTATCAGGGCAAACCCTGATACCTGAGTGGCGTCAAGAGCGTGTGCCGCTAATTCTGGAGATTTCAGTTTAGATTATAGACTGCGCAGTGTTAGTGTTGCAAGTCTTTTCCCGTATGTATAAACTTCAAAATAGGAGTAGGCGCGGTCCGTTATGAACAGATTCTACTCCAACGAGGCGGATTCTACTCCAAGGATCTTAAGCATCATCGCCCGCAGCCTGTTAAGACAGCATGACTATTGTTAGGGATTCTGGATTCCACACCTAATACAATCATGCATTTAGGCCTACATGGTACAGGACTCATGTATATTTAACTATAGGGTAATTCAACATGAGTCGGACATACTGATATACATTGAGACCCATTTTACCGATTCTCTATTTGAGGATCATCTAGTAGTCTAGTACTGTGTTTTATTTCTTCAAATGGAATATAAAAAGATGGCTTATCATGAATAAACAACCTCTTATCTAAGTGTCCGACTCAGGTTTAGGTGCCTGACTCAAGGTGAAAGTAACACAAGACCTATAGCAAATACTAGTAAAAGGTTTCCATCAGCGAGCCATATCAAGTTGCGCGTGGATATATGTAGGCCCTAGGTCTATCTACGGGGTCTTTTACAGGCTGCAGTGGTAATCCAGGGGAAGATGGTATAGATTAGAAGAACACAGGACGAAACCAATCACATGTTTTCCTTCTTAGGAAATCATATAAACTTCATCATCACAATGACAACTTTTCGCAGTACCAGCAAGAATAGTATAGTTTCCCTAGGATGTGTTACTCCATAGAGTACTATAGTGCAAGCCACCCCCTCTACCCCCCCCCTTAAAAGGAGGCTACCTTTTGTGTTCAGTACTGAGTCCTATGTAAGACAAGGGGGTTTATGGAGATGTCAGGAATCTTTATCAGAGTGATTTCAAATGGAAATAAGGGGCCACCTATACCAAAAAATCCTGCTGAATCTAAAATTTGTGGTCTTGATTCTCAACATTTGGCCAAAGGTACCTAAAAATGAGGTCTGATGAGAATATTTTAAAAATGTAAGAAAGTTATATTGAAAATGATTGGAACTTTTTATAAATGCAACATGCTACCGTAATCTCCCGCGTATAAGGCGTGTCTTATACGGGGGGTTTTAGTTCTAATTGGATCCACAAGGGGGACACCAAGACCTTTCTTTTGATATGTTACACTACTATACAAGCTCATCTGCTGTATTTGGGGTCCAGGAGGGTCAAGGGGGTCCAAACAGCACATAGCTTTTTGAATTTTGAAAATCCATTCATTAGAACAAAAGTTATGATTTTTTTTATTTTTTTGACCATATTCTGAAACTCTGGGTGCGCCTTATACGCGGGATGCGCCTTATACGCGGGAGATTACAGTAATCAAAGTCAGTACCTCAATCTACATATCCCAATGTCTGCCTATCTCAACCTGACAAGTACTCTGCCTGCGTATGGCTCTGCCTCTCCCACATACTGCCTATCCCTTAGTCTGCCTATCACTCATACTACCTATCCCTTGAAACATTTAGAGTTTAATTAGGTTTTCCCTTAAATGGCTTGAAGGATTAAAGTTTACCTCTCACCTTTGTAACTAATTTTCTCTGTACATTCTTACCTTTAGTCTACCTATCCTCAATCTGCCTATCATTCACTTTACCTATCCCTCATGGTGACTATCCCCCAACTCTGCACATCACTCATGTTTGATTGGCACATCTGTGATATTATCTAGCACCAATGTATCTTTTGAATATGCTCACCTTACAAGGTACCCTCTGTGCCTATCTCTTAAACTGTTTATTACCTATCCTCCTTGCTACCCATTCTCTTCAATATCTATCCCTCAAGTTCACTTTATAGCTTTCCTACCTATCACAGCTTGATCAGCTGGGATAGCTCACATCCAACCTTCATTATGATCTTTTAGTCAACCTATCCCCTAAAGAACTAATCCAACAGTCTACCTCAAGCATACATCTAACTATCACTCATGCTATATATCCTTGAGTTTACCTATCCTTCAGGCTCCAATGAGCGATAGGTATATTTCACAAGGCATAGACTATTAGAGCTACTATAAAGGTAGAAAGAATAGAATACAAGGTAAGAGATACATAGATAGCTGGTTAGGTAGACTGAGGGCTATATACCATGAAGGATAGGCAGCCTGAAGGATAGGTAAGCTCAAGGATATATAGCATGAGTGATAGGTATTGAACAGGATGGGTAGCAAGGAGGATAGGTAGCATGTGTAATGAACAGTTTAAGAGATAGGCATAGAGAGTACCTTGCGAAGTGGGAATATTCAAAAGATACATTGGTGCTAGTTAATATCACAGATGTGCCAGTCAAACATGAGGGATGTAAAGAGTTGGAGCATAGTCACCATGAAGGATAGGTAAAGTGAATGATAGGCAGATTGAGGATAGGTAAACTAATGGTAAGAATGTACAGAGACAATTAGGTACAAAGGTGAGGGGTAAACTTTAATCCTTTAAGCCATTTGAGGGAAAACCTAATTAAACTTAAGACGTTTCAAGGGATAGGTAGTATGAGTGATAGGTAGACTAAGGGATAGGCAGTATGTGGGAGAGGCAGAGCCATACACAGGCAGAGTACTTGTCAGGTTGAGATAGGCAGACATTGGGATATGTAGATTGAGGTATTGACTTTGATTATCATGTTGCATGTATAAAAAGTTCCAATCATTTTCAATATAACTTTTGTACATTTTTAAAATATTCTCATCATCAAACCTCCTTTTTAGGTACTTTTGGTCAGATTTTGAGAATCAAGATCACAAATTTTGGATTCAGCAGGATTTTTTGGTATAGGTAGCCCCTTGTTTCTATTTGATATCACTCTGATAAAGATTCCTGACAACTCTAGAAACCCCCTTATCCTACATAGGCCTCAATACTGAACACAAAATGGAGCCTACTTATAAGGGGGGGGGTAGGGGGGGCTGTTACACTGTGTCCATACGTAAGGCTCTGAGTTTCACCTCCTATCTATTGAAGCTTCCTGGTACCAGCTCGGATTACAAATACCAATATAGTCATAGAACTCCTGGAAATCCAATTGATATCTTATCATTATGTAATGGGATTAATGGTATTTTGCCGCCATTGTGCTGACCATTCAGACTCTTACCTATACATTTTTTCTCCGTGAATGTCCTTGCTTGCTGTTCAAGATAAATAGACTTACCTTCCGCATATCCCCACTGACTCTGCTGAATTATAGTCTAGCTTACTGACTAATAGGATACATACCTGACTATAACAAATGAAGAAGCCCAGAGAGCAGCTCTAATAGCTACCGGGTAACGGTGATTGAGGTCCTAGTTACTCGTAGTACAAGGAGCAGGGGACTGACCTCTCAGGCTCGGCTCCCTCAGGTCCCAGTGGGGATCTCACCTCTGGGGTTACATCTTCAGTGGCCTCCTAAGCAACCCGTTGAGCAACTCTAGCTCAATTAACTTCCAGGCCTGTAGCAGTAATCAGAACTGGTCCATCCCCACGGCCCAAGTAAAAAGCTCTATGAGGTTGTAGGTCAGGAAACATGAGTGTATATCAGAGGTTCTTATGATCCATACTACATCAGCCCTTTGAAAGGTGATGCCACGAGAGCAATTGTGCCAAACGGTGAGCAGCTCCTGTCCTCCTTCAGCTCAGAGCAGGTCCACGGGTTGAGCAGCTCCCCTCTAACTGCGCCCGGCCCAGGCCCACCTGTAGAAACTCACTGTGGGCTGCTCGACACGGCGCGCCCCCTACACACACTGGTTGAGCAGTTCCAGTTGCTCACGTTGAAAGGCTCACACTGATTTCAGTAGGGTAGAAGGGCTGTGAAGAGCTGGTGATGGTGCTAGGAGAGCACATATTGATGTTAATGGGCGGTGGTGGTAGTGGCGATTCACCTGTGGCGAAGTTTGCGTCGTATCTGCGTCTCTTGAGGGCGGGAACGGATGGATTGCCGTCTGCCCTGTCTCAGAGCAGCAATGCCACCTAGCTGCCTGCGAACCTGCCTGCTACCACGTTTAAACATCAGGCCTAGGTGGCGACACAGAGGTTGAACTCTCAGGCAAGGAAACAAATGGTCGTGGGGTTGAGGGAGGTGGGTAATATGATTTTCGACCCCTTGGTCCGGGGGAAGGTAACATTTTTTTCACTTCCACGAGGGGAGGGGCAAAATTATTTTACCCGTTTCGGAAAAAAAGTTTTTAATATAGGTCAATTGCACTTGTGCATAATTTTCGGGCCCTCGCTGGGGGTGGGGAGGGCTAAAGCCCAACGCCCCCTTTGGCCTTTACCTCTCCTTTCAAATTGCAAAAGTCTATGGCATCTAAGGCTCAGTCCCGAAGGGTCATCAGCTAAGACCAGTCAGAGGAGGTTAGTTTAGTGTAGATGAGGAGAAAGGTAAAACATATAGTAACTAAGCCTACTTTGGCCGAGGTCCCATGGTTATAACTAGCTATTTGTATTTATCTACGATTCTAACTCAGGGTCGGTATAAATTTGATAGCGGATCCAGCAGTCTGCAATCCAGCAAACCCGTTTGAGTTGGCGATTTGGAGATTTTTATGCATAACCTTCGAACTGAAAGACTCAGAACGTGTCATTCCAGAGGTTGGATAGAGTGTATACTTAGATTGTCTTTAATAGACAAAACGTTTGGTTTGTCGCGCTGGCCAGATTATTAGATTGAAACAATCTGGTGCCTACATATTCAATGCATAATGTAAGATGGTTTTCTGTAATAAAAACCTTTTACAATATATACTTATTCCCGGGACTTATTCACGCATGACACCCTAAACCTTTCGGCGCAGAGAGCAGCTCCAAACGGAGCAGATTAGAGTGGCCTACATCTGTTAGTTTATATAAGATACCCCCGATATGTCAAAGATATCACTAAGAGCTCCCCAGGAAGAGCTCATACACGTGCTGCTATTTTATTACATAATGGGATATCATAATGTAACAAGATGAGGATGGCTCCCGGTGGATGGCTAACCCTGCTCTTCACAGATATATATATGTACAGTATATGTTGGCAGTATACCCGGGGCAGTATATTTCTTATCTGGTGGTGGTAAGGAGTAACGATTGAATTGAGATGATATTTACCCTTAATTACACATCAATTAGGCCTAGTGCCAGTATAGGGTCCATTTCATTCTGTTATACGACTATTCGTACAGTTCACCCTTATGGTGTTATAACTATAATGTAAAATGATCCTTTATAATCACTGTCAGTCTGAAGGCCTGCGTGAAAAACTTCAACTTGTGTAAACAATTGTTGCTAAAAGGCCTTTATAAAAACATAGAACTAGGGTCGGTATAAACAATTGCTTAATAAAACATCGAACTAGGGTTGGTGGCCAGTAGTCACGTGGGGCTATCCATCTGTTCTCGTGTGAACTGACATTCCAAGAGACCTGGGGTACCCAGGTGCTATGTCCGTGAGACCGCCACCTTCTCCTTGAGGTCAGAGGATAGATCACCAAGAAATTCTCCCCATTCTCTATTACAATGGATGAGGGGGCAGCATTTACCCTCTGTAATATGTGAGTCCATGATTATATATTTCTACACTTGTTATTACTGTGTTGGAGTCGATTATGCAATAGAATCATTGGCCCTTATTAAAACCTCTTTTTGTAAAACAACATCAGTGTCATAATAGAAAACATGCGAATGTTGCGCAGTGTGAGCACGACCCGAATCCAGCTGGCAACTACATACATGTCTTGAACTTTTCTGATCTATCATGTGTGAATATGATTGTTAGAAGCTATTTTCTCCGGTTTATGGTCCACTGAAGATAATATTATTACTCGCCGCCGTTCCAATTGTCAACATAGGAGGCTGAAATGTGGGCCCAGATGGCAGAACGGCCAGACCGAATTCTGGTTTTTAACTTTAGACCCAATAAAACCTTTTCAAAAATGTGTGCAGCAACTACCTTTATCAACCCGACATAGTATGCTTTCAAGTATTTTCCAAAGTTTTACAGTGTTCATATGATGGAATAATACATTTGGAAATGAACGGTAGACATGGTAGATGATTAGCACGTTTCTGCCCCTGAATCTGTCTGCAAAACTTATCATTTAATTGGGAATCTTCACTCTAACTGCAATATTTCAGTCGATATTCATGTTCTGAAATAACTTTGTACCAAAACCTGGGACCAAAACTGATTATCCCATCAATAAATCATTGGCACAAGACCCCTAGACTCACTCATTCCCACACAAAAGATACTCAAATCACCTCTTTATATTCTTGAGACAGATACACACCTCATTCCTTCGCACCCACAAGATACACATCTCATTCATTCACACGGGTCACAAGATACACATCTCATCCATTCACACCTACCAGATACACACCCCATTCATTCACACCCACATTCCTCCACCCGTATAAGACACCTCATTCCTTCACACCCACAAGATACACATCTCATCCATTCACACCTACCAGATACACACCCCATTCATTCACACCCACATTCCTCCACACGTATAAGACACCTCATTCCTTCACACCCACAAGATACACACCTCATTCATTCACACCTACCAGATACACACCCCATTCATTCACACCAACATTCCTCCACACGTATAAGACACCTCATTCCTTCACACCCACAAGATACACACCTCATTCATTCACACTTACAAGACACACACACCATTCCGTCACACTGACAGAATACACACAAACTTTATTCCTTAAGGACTGAGTTTACACAGAACCTCATTCCCTTACATCCACCAGGCAACATTCCTTGACACCCACTAGGCAAATACCTCACTCCTTCACATCCATCGGATGAATGCATAATTCTTTCAAGCCCATGATAAACACATTCCATTCATCCAGTCGAGATTCTTTCACATTTTTTGTTCAGACTAACACCTTATTCCATACCGGCCATATACATACTTTATTATTCCATGCCCACAATGAGCAGCAGATCAGTCACACCACTAAATTGGGGGGTGGGGGTACATCTTAAGGTCTCCCTCTAGGTTTTGCAGGTATAAACTAAAGACCCTATGCGTGTTCAATGTAGGGTGTCTGAAGCTTTTTTTATATGCTATATTTGCCACCTATAAGGTATTTATCAATAGGCCTGATACTCACATTTGATGAATTGATCACAGGGAGTTAGTCTATTGACAACCCAACCTATTACTAATGTAAGTTGCCTCACCACTGAACCCCTTCACACAGATCTAGATCTCCATATTTGAAGTAGACATAATCCATATATCCCTACCATGGTACATGCCTACCATCTAGTGACTTATATAGGTACGATGACTCCTAGCACTCAGATAGGTATACACTTATTTCTGTGTCCAGCTGGTGGGGCCCTCTGCTGATATTTTATTGCAAACTGTTGATTTGCAGACAAATGGTGGCCATTCTCCCATGGGTCAGGTTCAAGAAGTAGTTAAGAATAGACTTGACACGAAGGTAAAACAGGCATGTACCTTGAACTTTTTCAATAGATTTCCCATGAAACTGTATAACTTATTATAAAGCCTCATCCTTTATGTATAGGGTGCTCCCATCCAAGATCATCTTTGATTAAGTTATAAGACATCTCTACATTGCGTCTATTCAGAATGGGAGGCTTCTAGAAAAGTAATGTTTATTATATTGTCAGATAGGGGAGGGGAAATTAGCCTGACCCTCTGGCCCCCCTTTTCAATGGCTATATGAGAATGAACTCTATACAATATACAGATGTACGTATGTCATCTGGCAAACGCTGGAAAATTTTGACCGCCCGCATATGAAGGTGCAACCAGTAACAGCGACTTACCTGCAAACAGAAAATAAACATCGATATATCATTTTGATACCACAACTGAATTTATCAGTGTTCCTAACATTACACATATGATGAAGAATCGATACATAAAAAGACATTCCCATATTTTCACACCAATTTTTTCACATCCAGAATCTGCGTTTAACTGATCACGATGGGACGGATATGGGACAAAAGTATGGGTATAGTTTAGGAATAGGGGGTCATTATAACTGAATTTTACAGTGTAGGGGAAAGAAAGAGAGTATGAACATGGAGTCAGTTCTGTAACGAGAGACAAGAACAACCCACTTGGCAAAAAATGTTTTTAAACGTTCTTTAACCAATTTTCAACCAAATAACCAATAGGGAAACCAATAAAAACGTGTTTTTTAACGTAAAAAAACGTTTTTATGCCAAGTAGGAATGCATAGAAGAAAAGGTATGACATTGCCCTGCCTACATTCCATTTCAGGAACAGAAGTATGAGAAAACGAGAACTACATGTATAGTAACCCATACCTGTGGTAGGAGGTATGGCTCGACTGCCTTATACCGGAATCCTTCTAACAAGACGCCGGGTGTCTCCTTGCTGAACACCGTACTCACGATTTCAGTCTGAAACCCACGGAGAATATACCATTGACAATAACGGTAAAATGTGAAGGAGTAGGGTATTCATTTATAGTATTTGCTTTAATAGATACAGTTTTCCTATACTTTAACAATAGATATAAATCTCAGACATCCGGCATTTTTACTGCTGTTTGATTCTGGAAATGAAATTAGGTATCACTTCTGGACATTACACTTATGTAGTATGTTTTATCTGGCTATTACACTGGAATGACCATTTTTACAATACCTGTCTTGAGAAGTAAAACAGACAATGTATACAGAAGAAATTTTTCTCATTTCAAGGGACCATGTTGTGCTTCATCTTAGCCACGGGACACATATTGTCCACATCACATTTTTTCACATTTTGTCCACAAAGGCCCAGTGCAAGGTGTCCATAAAAAATGTACTGTCCACAGACTATTTTTACAGAGTGTCCATAAAATAAAATTTGTCCACAACCAACAACATCATGGTATCCACAAAACACACTCTGTCCACAATCTATCATCACAAAGTATCCACATAACATGGTTTGTCCACATACCTTTGTCACAAAATGTCCAAAAGCACTTTCAGTCCACAAGATTTTACCACAGAGAATCCACAAAAACCACACTATCCACATTCAACTTTAGCAAGGTGTCCACAAATTATAAAATGTCCACAACCTATCAACTCAAATTGTCCACAAAACACATTTTGACCACAAATTTTGATCACAAAGTATCCACAAAACACATTTTGTCCCCAGTGCATGGTAACAAAGTGTCTGCAAAATACATTTTGTCCACCAGATATATTAACAAAGTGTCCACAAATTATATTTTGTTCACATGGTACAATTTATCTATATGGACATATTCTGATAGTTTGTGTGGTGAATATGTGCTCTGTGGATATCTGGTAACACATTCTGTGGACATATTGTGAGAGAAAACCTAAATATGATTTCAACACTTTGTAGGGCTAGACAGAAAATTGTTTGTATGGTTTTGTGTGGCAAAGGGGGTACTTTTAACATTACACTCTAGATCCCAATCTGGTATGCAGACAACCTGGCCTTGCCATGAAGAAAACACTGTGTGTTAACTGAAGAATTTGATAAAATTCCTACTAACCAATGCAAATGATGCCGGCATCTCTGGGGATTTTATGTGAAATGTGATCTTTGAAAATGGCTACAAGAAAAAGCAAATGATGAATCTGAATGGCTGAAGCTCTAAGCAAGGTAAAAATGAACTAGTCAAATGTCTTGAACAAAGAGATCAGGCGTATTAAGGTTACAACTGGGTTAGAGCATGGGGGGGGGTATTACTGGCCCCCTAACATTGTGCAGCTGATTAGCAATATGCAAATGAGTTTTTAGATATTTTCTCACTTGGAGCCCATTCTTTAGACTTTTCTCTCCCAGCCTATGTGCAGAAAATTGAGAAAATCAGGGTTGTAGGTCATGATAATTTATTTCCCATTGATTTTGCAGTTACTGATTCACCAAACAGCAGAAATGAAGTTTTATGGCTTTTGCTAAGTTTGTGCTCAACTTGATGCCAATGTTTACTCCATTCAAATTGAATCTCAGAACAACTTTAGGAATATTTCCCATACTGTTAACGTAGATATTTTCACGGGTATAATTTTTTGCAAATTTGATTAAAAAGACAATTTTGGGTGTATTTAAATTCGCGAAATTCCGATTTTCTCAATTCCCCATATTGTCTGAATATTGTCAACGAGTCCGTAAATGATAAATAAGGATGAATACAGACGAATCAGGAATCCAGTTTGATATCCACTTTATTCATTGAAGTCCACGAGGTATAGTTGGTGATACAGTATAAAGGTGCCCAACAGTGTCCAAGCCTAGCCCCTGAGCCAAGGGCCTTGGTCTCACGTGAGTGTGTGAGGTATGAAGTATGGAGGTGGAAAGATGAGTGAGCTGCTCCCTCCACAGGTATTTGTAGTAGGAGCCGCTCACCCAGCTCATCCTAAAAATAGTATCAGGTGAGCTAAATATAGTAACTGGGGAACTCCAGTGCAGGTATGTAGGGGGGATCCCAAACATAGCACTGGGGTTCACAGAGTTCAGTGTGGTTCTAAATATAGCTGCTGGGAACTCCCGGTATGCTGTGAGCTGCTCATGATCAATGGGCATGTCCTCCAGCAGGGGGAGTTGTTTCTAAACATTGTCTGCTAGGAATTCCCAGCATGCAGCGGGCTGCTTGTGATTGACGGCGTATCCTCCAGTGGGAGGAGGCTGGGTCACTGAGTGCAGTTGACGCCGCCAGCCTTTGGTCTTTGGTATGGTTTGGCTTGTGGGTAGACTCGGACACTGGGTTACATGGTAGAGTCAAGGTGAAAAATAAATATGATAAGTACAATACCTATAACGGTCTACTGACAAATCCCCACATTCCTACTCGATTCCACGCGAGGTTTTAAGGAGGAAGTTCGTGAGAAAAGGTCTACTGACAATATGTTTGATGTGTAATAATAGGTATTACATCTTATCATTTAAGTTGAAAGTTTACAGTATTAAGGAGATATTTAATATTGGTTTTTGGTTGAACATGAATAAATTATAAACAGTACAAAACGAAACTGTGCCAAAAAGGTGTTGTTTGTAATTTTGACAAGAAGAATATGAAAAATTCAGGTCGTGGTAGGATACAAGGGCTGGATTATTTATCTAGCACTAAAGTTCACACAAGGGTAAAGGAATAAAAACTATCCTAAAACATGCAGTTATTGGCTTTAGGGCAGACCTTGAGGTAGACAAGTTATTACTGAAGTTTGTTTCAGTACCGGTAGGCACTTACTATTTAGGTCTCGAGCCAATATACAATACAATATAATAAATAAAAACAGAGGTAAGGTAATTGATGACTAGCAAGTCGATCAATCATTCCTTATAATACTGATAAGGCTTAGGGAGTCTGAAGGCTTTTAGGTGATATGTTTAAGGAATTTTCTAAAAAAAAAAAATTTTGGGTTTTTGGTCTTTTATTTATCTGTAGAAGTTTCTGTTAATTTTTTTTTTGTAGAAAGGTTTGTCTTAGTTAATGGAAAATTTAGCATGTTTAGCCTTCAGTCTACCTGGGGTTATCATTGGCTGAAAAAGGACGAGGTTAATACAATAGTAAATGGAGGCTCTGGCTGATATTTAGTTTGGATCTCAGTTGATCCTGCAAAGATACTGGTTGCCAGGGCTTCCTTGTAAAATTTTTAGAAAAATATAAACTAGCTAAAACCCATAAATATTTGACATGGTTGGGTTTAAAAAGGTACAGTGTGAGAGAAAAAGAACCTTATGGCATCTTAAGATCACAAAAACCTGCTGCCTGGCTTGTGGTCTTCATAATGTTCTTGTAAAGGAAAATAAAAGTAAAAATGCAGCGTGTTTTCATGGTTATGTATCATAGCCTTATACAAACAAGAAAAAGTGGCTTTAAAAATCAGTTGACTAGGCTGACTGAGTCAGTGTTCATAGTGTCCATGGGCGGTCGGTGAGTGAAGTGTGTCTCTACACTTTTAGTCCATAATTTTAAAGACAGTTTCAAAAATAAATAAAATAAATAAAGGATGGTTATTGAAATTATTTTCTTCTTCTATGGCGACTTTGGTTTACAAGACCCTTTGGTGGTGGGTCTTGGTGGTTAAAGACGTTTGGGTTGAGGGAGCGACCTAGTGAGGGTCTTCTCCTGGATCTGGATTTTTTGGTGTTGGGGACAAAGTTTACAATTTTGCTGAAATGCATTCTGCTAGGCTTGCCTGAGTGAGGCTGCAAATTCAGATCGGAACTGTATGCAGGGTCCATGTCTATTGGTTCTGCTGAGAGGGAGGTGCTAGAGTCACTATCCTCCTCAGATGAAGCTTGGTTTATTTTGGGTAGGGGTCTCCAGACCTGGTTCGAGCCAATTGTCTTGAAAGTTTCTGGTCTATTGTCTTTGTTGATGCTGCATGGGCAGCTGTAGCTGTACATTAGGTGGGGACAATTTGTTCCCAGGGTGGCAAATCTAGTGGGTGGCCCTATGGAGAGCAGACTCGTGTGCTCCAATGGGGCAGGCCGGTTGGTATGGGCGTGCCTGGTCTGCTGCTGTCTCCTGCTGGCCTGTCAATGCGGTCTCCGCCTCCTCGATTAGGTCGTTGGCCTCTGTATTGAAAAACAGAACAAGAGAAGGGGGATTTTTAGTTGTAGGGTCGATCACAGTGCACAGACTACAAGGCGACCAACAAAAATACCAAATTGACAGGTAAGGCAGTGAATTTAGGCAGTGCATATTGATGTGCAGTGTCAACAAGCCGGTGTAGACTCATGGCAAAATGTGAGCGGGAAACTGGAATATCCAGGGTCCAGGTTAGTTCTGCTGCGCGGCACGGGTAGCGCCACTGCATGGGGATCTGTTCTTATTTAGTTCAAGCGACAAACATTGGCTGGCGCCACTGAGCTGGCGTTTGTTCGGCGTTCGTGAAATGGTATGGGGAAATGGTATGGTGAATGGTGTAGACTTGCCATGACCTTGTTGGGTCATGTGTAAGTGTCTGTACCGATGTTGGGTTAGGTGTTTTGGGGCCTAAAGGTGGGGTTAATTGGTTGAAATTTTGAATTTTGGAAGTGCGCCTGTTCGAAAAATGTGGTTCAAAAATTAACTTAATGCTCCCGTTTTGGATCCTGATATAAAAAGGAGCGGAGGCTATTTTGGGATCAGAAGCGACTGAAACTCAGCGAGGATAGAGCTGTACCAAAATCTGACAGAAAACTTTCTTTTGCGCGAAAAAGGAGACCAGAAAGACAGGGGAACATGATCATCCGTGCCCGGATAGCTGTGATGCCTTCGGGCGTAGTTTGTCTGGTCATCGTGGCCGTCGGCTACAGTGGGTGAGTACTAACAGGAGAGACATATTTTGGAATTCAGAGGTGATGAGTAACTCGGAATTGTGCCGGTGGTTTGACGCTGTGCTATTTGTTTTCTAATTTTAGGATCCTTGTCTTGTGGGTGATCTTGGGCTGGACTCCGGTGCACTGTCACCAAGTTTGTGGCCCGTTTGACGGCCCAGAGGGTGGTTCCAGCGGACCCTGTTCTGTTCACTGTTGAGCGTGGACGGTATGTATATCTTAATTATTCGTCGAATTGCGATAATTGTAATTTGTCTATGGTCCGAATTAGATAAATTGAATTTAGAGATTGGCGTGGAATTTTGAGAAATTATATGGCTAGTGGGTTCTAGAGAGCGGTTGTCGAATTGTTTTTCCAGAAGTTGGTGCTTGGACAGGCGCTGGACGCTTGGTAAAGAACCGAGATGGTGTAGGATGATAGAAGAGGAAAAACTAGAAGGTGGCATAGCCAAATGCGAAGGAGTGTGATTCTATGATTCTGTGATGAAGAACTGTGATAATCATTATGAAGCCAGGAGCTTGATTCACTGTGATTTAAATCAATAATACACTTGAAAGTCCACCACCAGTTAGAAGTTATGTTGTTTGTTCTGGGTTTCTAAATTGGCATGGGCGGGCTTTCAGTTCTCATGCGGGTTGGTATTGTTATCTGGGTCGAAAACAAGTCTAGTGATATTGCTAACACGTGCTTATGTTATTGTTTTGACGCAGATATTGAGTGCGGGTGTCCTGACTGACGTTAAGTTGTCATGCCAACGTGGGAAAAATTGAAAGAGATCTGACGTTGGGGAGGCCGACGGCAGTGGTGAGACGCAGCGCCGGCGTTCTGACGCAGCGTTTGGCGGGGAACCAGACGCGACGTCAGAAACAAGATGGCGACGTCTCATCGTGCAGTGGGCCTTCACAGTGAGTCGAAATAACTGTGTTATTGTGGGTCGAAACTGTGCTATGGTACTGGAGATGTTGTTAAAATGGTCTTAATTGTGGGTGGGGTTGTATTTAGAGCTATTGAGAAAGGGGATGATCCCCACATGAAGGTGTTATATGGGGCTATCCGCTGGATTGGGCGACCGGGAGAGTCCATTACCAGGTTATATGGGGGGGTGGCCGGCGGTTAATTGATCCCCACATGAGGATCAAAGTAGGTTTCTGATGAAAACTTACCGCGGGTCGATGTTGAGGGTGGTGTGAGCATCATCTCTGGTGGTTTGTACATGTATTTGCCCGTTTTTGGCTGATGCCGGAGTGGGGTGTACTTAGTGAGCTCTGCCGGGGAGTCATGGCGATCAGCTGGCCAGGACTCACAGGGTAGCTGTATGGCTGAGTCAGTGTCACTAGAGGCCAGTTGGAAATCGGGCTGTCCTTCTGAAGAGATGACCACTGTCATGTGGTGGGCTCCCTTCAAGATTCTGTACAGTGGTATTCTCCATAGAAGTGGTACGGGAGGATAGCGCTGCAGCGGGATCTGCCGGACTTGTCCCCCGATCATCGTCCTGATGTCGGACTTCCAATGGAGATCCAAGTGTCTGCCTAGGGGTGCCGTAAGGCGGGCTGGGGAGACCTTAGGGGCTGTGATGGTGGGTGCCCAGAGATTTTGTCCATAGATCATCTTGCCAACGGTGAAATCAAACGTTTGACCGTTAGCATGAATCTTGGCCACAATTGAAGGTGTCCTGTGGCTGTCCTGTTTGCAGTAGGGCCAGTGTCGCAGGCACCTCTTGGCGGTACTCCATGTGATGTATAGGAGGGTTGCCATTAAAATCCAGGTGAACATGTTCTGGTAGCGGTCAGGCGACTGTACATATTCTAGATCTGTGTCTGGGGTCGTTGGTGGGGCTGGCCAGTCCTTGTTAGCCTGGCGTATCAGGTCTTTAAAACGATCCCAACTCTCCGCATTAGCCATCTTGGGTGTTCGGGTTGCTGAGACTAGTGTGATAAAGCGCGCCAACTGATTGACACGAAGATGGTTCTTAAGGGTTAATGCGCAGCAAAGTAGTGCCAGGAGGGGTGATACCAGGTGTATCCAAGGTGAGAACTGGAGGTGATATCCCAGATGCATCAGGGAGTTGGTGGATAGGAGGGCGGATTGGTCCTTAAGTCCCTGTGCGGCTTTTTTAAGGGTTAGGGTGTCTTGAAAGAGGGGTGCTATTTTTTGACTGTGTAGGTGTTTTAATTTTTCAAAATTGGGCAGGTGAAGGGTCTGGGTAGTGGTTGCCATGGTGATGCCGGAAACATTGGCTGGAGGTTGACCAAAATGTCGCCACAGTGGTAAATTGAGATAGGCCTTTGATATGGGTTCTAGGGTGAAATTTTGGGTGCAAGATAAATCAGAATTGGTTAAAATCATGCCGGCATTTTTAATGGAGCACAGGCATGGGACTGAGATGACTGAGTATGCGTTATTTTTAATTTTGACTTGGCCTGAATCTGTGCATTGCAGCGTGGAAGTTGGATGGTCAGTTATTAATAGAAAGGTACCTTGAGATAAGGGTTGGATAAGATTTGGTATGGGTGCTGCCATGTGTGCTTTGAAACTGCAGGTATGGTGCACCGCCTCTGGTAGATCTAAAAATAAGGATAGAGTGCATGTGGGGTGTGTGGCTGACAATAGGGGTAGGGGTAGGTTACAGCTGATAAGGTGGCCGAGGTCACACATATCCAGGTCAGCTTGTGTAAACTGTATGTAGTGTGAGTGGGTCCTGGACATAGCCAAGTAGCCGGGAAGTGGCTCCACCTGGGTGTGACCTACTGACTTAGTGTCGGAGGTGTCGAAAGGTACGGGGAAGGTTTCTATTCTAAATATAGAAAAGGTGCTTCCCCCTCTGGTTATGGGTACTGGTATGGTTATTAACAGGCTCGAGTTATGGCTCCAGTGCACATGTACTCGGCGTTGATAATAATAACTTATGGGTAGGCCTTCTAAAATAATGCCGTGGTGTGCCTCATGCAGGAGGCTGGATAAATTGTTTAAACCTAAACTGAGGTCGTCTTGTGTGATGATGGATTGGGGTAGGGTGCCCTCAAGTAGATTATTAATGGTTAAGAGCAGGTTTTCCAAGTCGCTTTGGAGGTCAATTAAAGACTCTATTTGAGAATTTGCTGCTGTGAATAACATGGAATAGAAGGTGTCTTGTCTGGATTGGAGTTCTAATTTTAATAATATTGATGAGATGTTTGAATTTAGATGCTCTAATTTTCCGGAAATAAAAGATAGAGCACCATCAGTGTCGTTTTGGAATTTTGAGAAGATGTTGACAGAATTGTAATTAAATTCCTAAATATTTAACAAGAAATGTGTGGCTAATTCTACCACGTGCATTTTGGTGGCTAACTTTTTATCCAGGTCAGACATCTCAGAATTCAAAATATCAATTTCTGGTTGAGTCCCTAGGCCTATTGAAGCTCTTAAGATGTCACCAATGACTTGGCCTGGGGCATTTCTGGCTTGTCTGACGTTTGGAGGGGAAATTAATTTTGACAAGGTTTCTAGTGTTGTTTTTGACTTGGAGAATAGGCTCTGTATCATGTTATCTAGGGCATGGGCTGTGTGCTTAATGTATTGGGGTGCATCAGTGCTGATGAGTAGTTCTGGCTGACTTAGGTTCTGGTCAAAGGTCAAGTTAAGGCTGAAGGTCAATGGATAGTCCATGTAATTGGCTAGTAATGTTTGGGGTAACTTGGTAAACAGTGCGCCATAGTTGGGTCTGAAGATGGTGTTCAGATTGGTGTCTGATGTTGAGGTGCAGCCGAGGAGCAGATGTAAGAATATACAGACTGCTAGGATGGCTGCTGCTCTAGAAAATGAGAAAAAAATTGAAAATTTTGAGGATTTTGAAAATTTTGATGGTGGGGTTCACTTTAAAATAACATTAGCTTAGTCACAAATGGGATGTTAGTATGGTCAAGTATTTACAAAGGTCGGGGATTCTGTGGGTGGTAGGGTTGTTGTCACATGAGTGGATTTATGCAGATGGACTGGTGCCTGTTGTCGTTGTCAGGGGCGGTACACGTGCTTGAGCATGAAACCTGTTATCTCGAAAACAGCAAACTGGAATACTAGGCTGGCTGTATTCCTTATGGCCCATTCGCGTCCAATTCTGGAGTATTGGCGGGGTAAGTCCCTGAGGGGCTGTTCTGACGCTAGAAGCGTGCGAGCACATAAGAGTGCTATGTATGATGCAGATCTATGGTTAAACCTGCCCCATGGAGGCCGGCGGGGATTATCCCCAGCTACAGCGACCATGAAGGCTTTTATGGTTGCTGCTATGGAGTGATTGCTCATGTCCAGCTCCTGTCTTAGCACAGGGCTGCTGAGGTAATGTTTAATGTCTTCCTGGGCGAGGAAGGTGATGAGGTGTTGCTGTTCCATGATTATGCTCCTAATTTCAAAAGGATCCATTAGATCACTCCTGATCCCATGTGGTCCAAGGAGGCTGTGTATGGTCCATGTAGCATTTGGGCCGTGCTTATTTGCCGGTGGGTCCAGGCTGAAGGCATAAAGGAAAAAGGGGTCTAAGTGGGCTGTGAAAGGGGGGGAGGTAAATGTGGGGAATTTGCTTGGCTGAAGAGGTTTAGTAAATTGGATTATCAATGTTAAAAATTATAGGATAGTGGAGAAGTTCTTCCACATTTTACACACACTTAAGGCTCACACCGCCATTGGTTAATAGGGGTACCTGGGCACCATGATAATAAAACTACTATCATGTACAATGCTAGAACGACTGTTAAAAATCCTAAATGCTAAAATAGACCCATAAGATAATCCTACCTGGGCTGGTTGCATGATGGGTCTGCCATGGTCCCTTTCCAGACACTTGTTGCCGTGTTTAAGGTGTGGTGGTATTGGTTGTGGGTTGTGTTGTGATCAGATGTGAGTGGGCAAGCGCTTATAAATCTGAGGCTGAGTTTGGCTACTTCCCAGTCTAAGATCTCCCATAGGTGGTATGTCTTGCCCTGAGAGGGGCGTAGGCCAAATATTATTGGTGGATGCAAGGGGTGTTGATCAGCCCCTTATGCAAATTAGGGTTATCCTGGCCTGGATTGGTTGGTGGTGAGATATTGTTTAAAAATAGAATATTGGGAAGCTTGGCGGGGGTGTTTATCCCTAGCCAAGGTGATATGGTCACTATGGCGACCTTGTGGGGTTTTTAAAAACCTTGAGGGTGGCGCATTATTGATTTGTATATGTGCCACCACAGCACTTAAGGGTTGGCGGAAACAGTGGTGTAAACATGGGATACGGGTGTCAGAGGTCCATCTTCCTACAATAGGTTTATCATTGGAAATAGTGGTCTTGAAGTGGTAACAAGCCGTCGCATGTGTGTATTGAAGTTTATACACAAACCGAGGATACAGCGCTGCCTTGGGCGGTCGGTATGTGGCGTGTGTAACCTAACCTAATTATTTGATAATCCATTTGCCAGTGTTTGGCGTTCCACTTAGAAAGGGTAGGTGTGTGTATATACAGTTAATCAAGGCGGTGTTGATTTTGGATGCATAGGAATTTTTATGGCTGTTAGTATAAATAGGTTGGGCGTTGGTCTGTGACTGTTGCTGTCAGTGTGTTTAAGTGGTTGGTGTATTAATGGTTGATTAATTTGGTTGGGGCGCGTGGCGCCTGTGGGGATTAAAGAGGGTTGTTTATATGGATGTTTGGTGTTTGACACAACGACTTATGGCCTATAATGGACGCTTAGAGATTTTTCTTGATTTTATGGAGGGCATGGGGCTGAAGGAGATTGTACCCTTTTTGGCTGGCCTTCCTCTCTTTTTCTTTGTTTTGTGAGTGGTGAGACTCACATTGGAGGGGTCATCCTGGTCGGGGTCGTGAAGTGAGCTTGTGGGCCCTGATTGTAGCCTTTTTATGATGGCTTTGGCGCTAGCTCTTGTGATTGGTCTCCTCAGCCTTGATACATGTACTGATTTCTTCAGTACTTTTCCATCTTGTAGCCTTTTTAGAATAGCTGTAACTGGTGAAGTCATCTTCATTATGATGTAGGGGCCTGAGTATGTGGGTTGCAACTTTTTTGATGTGCATTTGACCAGTAGGGTGGGTATATGTAAATATACCAATTGGCCTGTGTTATATGAGCTGAGTTCTGCTGAAGTATCATGTCTGGCTTTCATCTTTTTGTGAGCAGAGATCATGTTTTCTGCAGCTTTCATTTGAATATCATCCCTAAACTGTAGTAGGCTGGCCATAATTTTCTCCTTGGTGCTTGAGTCTTTTTCAGCTTTGATCAAGGACAAAGCTGCTTCAGTTGGTAGGTGTGTCTGCTTGCCAAAAACTAACAAGTTTGGTGAGTAGCCTAAAGCGCTGCTTACAGTATTATTAATACTGAAGACTACAGCTTGTAGGAAGGTTGACCAATGCTTTTGTGATTTTGATACAAAGGCTCTGAGGGATGATTCTATGGTTTGATGTTGGCGCTCACAGAGACCTTGAGACCTAGACCAATGTGCACTTCCTGTCACATGTTTAATGCCGAACTTTTCACAGAAATATTTGAATAATTTTGAGACGTATTGCTGGGCATTATCTGTGTTCAGTACTGAGGGAGTGCCATGGATACATATGACTCTTTGGAAGAAACCAAGTGCTACAATTGCAGCCGTGTTTTCTTCACTTGTCCAGGCAGTTACATGCCTGGTGGCATGGTCGGTCACCACATGTATGTAGTGAGAGCCATCAGCGGCCTTGGAAAAAGGGCCTATTGTGTCCATGGTGACATGAGAGTATGCTGTAAGCACTGGGTCACGTAATTTCATTGGAGTTTTCAGGTTTTTGGGTCTCTTTTTGGTGGTCAGGCATGTGTGGCAAGTGCCGCAGAAGTCAAAAACTTCTTTAAACATTGATCTCCAGTAATACCTAGCTCTTATGGCTGTATAGGTTTTAACTGCACCTAGGTGACCACCTAGGGGAGAGCAATGGGTTGCTTCCACTAAAGATTCTGTCCATTTTTCTGGAATTACAATTTGCAGTGTGGGCTCTAAGGTCTTACCCAAATTGGTATCCGTAATTCTAAAGAGGACTTCATCCAGTAAGATGAATTGGTCGTGGTTACGTAGTATTTGATTCATTAACCCTGAGTCGTGTGGCAGGCTACCTTTTTCAATGTAGTTTGCCATGGAGGATGCAAAAAGGTCTTCTTTTTGGCTTTTAATCAGTGTTTCTCTAGAAGGTGTCAGGGATTGGTGTTTACAGATTTCCTGAATTGCCCTTTCAGCTAGAGGTAGCACACGGCGGGAGAGCTTAGCTCTCTTGGCGTTTGCAGCTTTGATGGAGACCCTAGGTGACCTAGATTTGGCGGGCCTGCCTCTGGGGCGAGGACTGCTGCACTTAGGCTTGAGTGGGCGGGTCTTTTTACTGGGCGCTGATTGGCTGGCTGCTGGAGGTGTGTCATCCTGGGACTGGGACTGTGCTCGAGTGAGTACACACAGGTCAGGATTCACACCTTGCTGCCTTTCTGGGGTGCCCTTTCTTGCTATGACGCCTTTTGGTGGTTTATTTGTGCTTCCCCAAATTTTGCCTCCTTTTAATATTGATCTAGGAGGTCCCAAACAGATGGGATTATTGGGAATTGGGTCGTCTGATCTGAAAACCTTTGTCATGGATATATCTGAAAATTGTACCTTCTTTGGTGGGAGGATAATTTTTCCTTGTGATCTAATTGGTATTGGATCATCAGAGCCAGGGGGATATTTTCTTCTGGACAGGCAATCTGCCACTAGATTAGCTCTGCCTTGTAGGTATTTCACTTCAAAATCATAAGACATAACAGTATCTACCCATCTTGCCAATCTGCCATTGGTGATATTTTCCTTCTTGTTGAAGAGGGAGACTAGGGCTGTATGATCTGAATATACCTTGAAGTGAGTGCCGTCTACATAATGGTGGAACTTTTTGACAGCGAAGATTATCCCAAGTAACTCTTTGTCAGTTATTCCATATCTGGTTTCCTGAGGTGTTAGACCTCTCCCAGAGAATTCAATGGGCCTACAAAAACCATGCTCATCTACCTGTGTGATAACTGCTCCTAAGCTGAAATTGCTGGAGTCTGTAAAGATGATGAAGGGTTTGTTATAGTCTGGGAATTTTAGGATTGCCTGAGTGCAAATTGATGATTTGATTTTTTCAAAAGCTGTTTGGCATTGAGTGGTCCATTTGAAGGTACCCTTTGTGGCTTCATATAAGGGCTTCATTATATGGGCAAAGCCTCTAATGAATCTCTTATAAAATTGTGCCATTCCATTGAAACACCTAAGGTCGTGGATGTTTTTAGGTGCTGGGAAGGTTTTAACCGGTGAGATTTTGTCTGGGGAAGGTGAGATGCCGTGTCGATCTAAGGTAAAACCTAAGAATTCCATTTTGGTGGTGCCAAATTCACATTTTTCTGACTTTAATTTGATGTTTCCTTTGATGAAAAGTTTTAGCACTTCATCTAGGTCTTGCAGGTGTCTTTCCCATGTGGGGCTGTATATGGCCACATCATCCACATAGGCTACTGCATTTCTGTATTTGCACTTCATGAGCAATTGTTCCATTACATTCATGAATGACAAACCAGAAGTTTTTAAACCTATGGGTAACACTTTGGCCATATACCTTGTGCCATTGGCAGAGAAAGTTGTTAAAGGCCTTGACTCTTTAGCTAGAGGAATCTGATGGTAGGCGCTGTATACATCCAATTTGGAAAAATATTTAGCACCTGTTCTGCCAACTTGTTGCATGAGGTCGTCTGCTCTGGGGAAAGAGTAGGAAAAAGATTTTAGGTTTTGGTTAACCCATCTATAATCCACGACTATTCTCCATCCTGAGGCTACAGACCTGTCTCCCTGGGGTTTGGGTACTAAGAAAGCTGGGGAGTTCCACTCACAGGGCTTGGTGCATTCTTCAATGACACCTTGCTGTAAGTGTTTATCTAACAGCTCTCTTTGGAAAATCTCTTTCTTGGGTGACATTCTATAGGATGGTCTGTTGCAGGGTTTGAAATCAGGGATTAATTCTAATTTGACCTCATTTTCAACATTTAATCCTATAGCACTCTCATTTAATACAAAAGCCTCTCTATTTGATTCAACAATGTTTTTGATTTGTTGTTTTTGGGCCTCAGTGAGCTTGTCACATATTGTATATTTTAGAGGGTCGTCCCCTTTGGGTAGCTGATCTAGGGGATCATCTCCACAATTGATGGGGAGCATGTCTTTGTCAGAGATTATGCTGTTGAGGGAGTGTTGGCTGTTCAGTTTTCCAATGGGAATGGCTTTGTTTAGATTGTTAAGTGCAAAAATGCCTAGGTTCATGTGCTTTTTGATGTTGATGGAAAAATCATTTGGGTTGGCCACTGTTACCGGTATGATTTTTCTTGTTGACCTTGGTTCAACAAGGGCGTGTTTGATTAGTACCGGTAATGTCGTGTCAACATTTTCTGTGATGCCTGTTTTACCTATTAAGGAATCAGGTCCTATGACGATCGCATTGAATGTGGATTCAGAATTTGGTGGCATGGTTAGACCTTTGGTTGCTCTTATGAAGTGTGGTGAAGGAGATTTGGTCCCAAAGGAAATTTTGGCCCTATATTTGGTCATAAAGTTTACGCCAAGAATTATGGGGTGATTTAGCTTTGGAACAACATGTAGTCTTGTTTTAAACTCTGTGTTATTGATTAGGAAGGTTATGGTGATGGAATTGTTGACCTGAACTGAGGATTTATCAGCTAGTAGGATAACCATGCGAGATCTCCTACCATGTCTGAAATTGGGGGTTGATATGATTTTATCTGCCATTTTCTGGCTGATAAAGGAAAGGGAGGGCTCTGTAAGAACTGCCATTGATATCAACGTTAACTGCGCCTTTAGTCAATTCAGTATTAATGTAAGAGGTCTTACCTTGCTGCCCATACTTACTGGTCTCGACTTTTAATTGGAGGGTGGAAATTCTCTTGTTCTGGTTCTCATAGAGGTCCTCACTGTCTGATGAGGAGTCTTCGTCACAATTCACAGGCTGGGGGTCGTGGTTTTGTTGTTCTGCTGAATTTAGTTCTGCTCCATCATTCATGTGTGAAATATGGCATGTGGGGGACGTTCCAATTTTGTTGTCCAAGGTGGGGGCGGGGCTGTAAGATGCATGGTGGCCCTCCCCTGTGTCCTATTCAATATTGTCATTGTAGTGTTCTCCCTGTCCAGAATCAGGAGGTTGGCTGTCAGGATGGTTATCTCCTAACTTTTTGTTGTCATTTCTGCCTGGTGTTGGGTCCCTAGATTTCTTTTGTTGCTGGGTCCAATCATCAGGGATTGGGAAATCTGCTGGGACTAGTAGTTTCTGGAAGGACACCTGGCGGGTGTTGGTGGGGGTGGAGGCAACAGGTATGAAAACAAAGTTATTTCTTGTGTCGCTGGATTTGGACCTGCTTTTGTTTCCTTCCTGAGATTTGCTCCTGCCTGGCGACTGATACCTGTTCTTGGAGCCTGATCTGCTGTTTGAGCCGGATCTGGAGTTGTTATAACCTTGTTGATTTTGGTTGTATCCTGACTTAGGTTTATCGTCATACTGCTTATTATTGTCATTTCCAGGGGGCTTGTTGTTATAACTGTTGTTATTGTACTGGTCCTTCCTGGATCTGTTATTGTTGTTGTTGTTGTTGTTGTTGTTCCTTTGCCCATTGTAGTTATTATAGTTCATGGCGCACAAGTCTGAAGATTGGTTTGAGGCATGGGCTGCTTTGGCTGCTTCCATGACCAATTCTTGTTTTAATGCTGCAGTCTCGGCCTCCCTAATGCTTTTGGGGCTGTCTGAGAGTACAACATTTTTTATTTCATCTTTGAGGCCATTTATAAGATAGTCCACTTGTACAGATTCATCCAGGTTGCTGTTGGATAGCAATAAGGTCATATCTGCTATGTATTCCTCCACAGTCTCTTTGGGTTGCTGCTTTCTGTTTCTATATCCTTTGATTATTGTGGCAGGGTCAGGCTGGTTGAATCTGCTGAGAAAGGCGGTATAGACTGCCTCAGTGTCATACATGATTGGTTTGTCAAAAATGTTTGTGAAAAACCATTGTGCTGCTCTGCCTTTTAAAAAGGTATACATACAGGATGCATGCATTGTTGGGCTGCGGGGGTATGCATTTCTTATATAGAATTTGAATTCTGCCAGGAATCTGGCTGCAGACCTGTAGGGCGAGGGCTTGTCAAAGGGTTCTGGCTTGTTAAAACAGCTTAATTGAGCAGATGTGAGTCGCTCGGGTTCAAAACTCCTGTATCCAGTAGGAGCGGAGAAATTGGATTGTCCTTGATTTGGTATCATTGGTGTGGACTGAGCTGCAGGCTGGTGGGCAGCTGCTTGGGCAGGTGGAGTGTTTGTAAACAAACCATACATTGGTATAGGGTTGTTGTAGGGCGTGTGTGCCTGGTGGGGTATGTATACATGGTTGTAAACACTGCCTGAAAGTGATGTGGCGGCTACCGGTGATGGACGAGTGGTAGAGGGCGCCATCTGGTGGGTTGTGGCTGAACTACCAAGACCTGCATGTGTCGCGCCTTGTTGGGTGGGCGTGGCACCTGTCGCTATCATTCCGGTTGTATTTTGGAAAAGGCTTGGGGGGCTGAGCCTGTATCCTACCGGTACAGATGTCGGCATTCTGGTAGAGGTGCTCATAACCTGTGAAGGTTGGCCTGAAGGGGGTAGCCTAGTGTTGGTGGGTGAGAAAAGGCTGTTTTGGCCTTGGCTGGTAGGTGTTCTTGTCCTATCAATGGCCCTGAATATTTCAGATCTCATCCCATCAATGTTTCTGTTGATTCTGTCAGACAGATTGGCTGACGCTATTTCAGACCTTCTCAGTACATCAGCGTTGTCCTGAGCTGCTCTTCTTTGTATTTGGCTAATGTCATTCTCCAGGTGCGATTTCCAAGTGTCCATGTCATTCAACCTGTCATTTATTCTTGACAGTTGGCAGGAGGAGTCGTCTCCAATCCTTTTTATTTCAGCAGACAATAAGTTCATTTGTCCTGTTAATAGGTTGGAGAGGGAGTCATTGACTGCCTGGGTGCATTCTCTGACTATGTTCCTTGTCATGTCATCCTGGTTGTACTCTGGAGGTGGAGCTGCAGTGGCCATGTTTGGGTAGGCAGGTGCTCTGTGCAGGTGGGGGAAGGTTACTTCTGTGTCTTCCTCAGAGGTGGATTCTGTTTGTAAATGGGCGGGGAAGTGACTGCTTCTGTGTAGGATGGGAGTAGTGGCCACGAGGTTGCCCCTTCTAGCTGCAGAGTCCAAGCTTTTTTGAAGTCTGTAAAATACAGGTGTATTTGGCCTTTGAGGGGAGGATGATTGCACCCTTCTCCTGGGTCTATGGGTGGGGTATGGCCTTTCAAAGGATCTGGCTCTTGGAGGCGTGCTCAGGGATGAATTTGGTGCCGGAGGTGTCGCCTTGTCTTCCTCAGAGGTAGAGTAGGAGTAGTAAGGCCTAGGGTTTCCTCCAGGTGGATTGCTATCAGGCTGTGGGTTTTGGTGCGGTCTTAGCAAATTGGTAAGATTGGAGTTGTCTTGCCACTGCTCTTCTAAAATACGGTTTATCCTGTCTAGAAAAACAGAGGGACTCTCACCACACTGGTAGCTTGTTGTAGCTCCGGTTGGTATTTGCTGTGCACGTCCTGTGTTGAGTCTGTTTTCTCTCCACCTGTGGATTGCTGAGTCTAGCCTGCTCCTCCAGTAATTGTCTGCTACTGATGGGTGGGCTTGGATGTCTGGTACAGTGAGGTTGTCCCAACTTAGGTCAGGTGCGCACTGTGGATCAGAGTCACTGCTGGGTGAGGGTGACCGTCCAGCAGCTTCCAGGGCTTCCTGCAGGCTATTGGATCTTTCCTCTAGATGGCTATCTAGGTGGAGGTAACCAGGTGATTGACTTTCAGGCGTGCTGTATGTGTGACTTTGAAGACCACCTAATCTCAGGGGTGGTGATTCTGAGGGTGAATAACCAGGTAGGGTGAGGTTTAAACCTGGTGGTGAGGCTCCTGCTGGTGTACTGGTGGGTGCACCTGTGTTGGTGTCTACTATAGTAGATGAAAAGGGTAAGGTATTTGAACTCACAGGTGTTTGTTTATGTGTGCGTCTATGGGCTGGCAGCACTGGGTCCAGCTGGAGCGCGTCTGGCGAGGAGTCTATCGGGGTGGTGTACTGTGTACTTGTGGCTTCTTGCTGATCTCTGTTTGGAGATGTAGGGATATGTTGTGGGGCTGGCTCTTTTGGTAGGGTCTCACTGTTGTCCATGGCTCATGAGAGGTGGTAACTTGTGGGATGATACGTGAGGGTTCTCCACCATTGTCAACGAGTCCGTAAATGATGAATAAGGATGAATACAGACGAATCAGGAATCCAGTTTGATATCCACTTTATTCATTGAAGTCCACAAGGTATAGTTGGTGATACAGTATAAAGGTGCCCAACAGTGTCCAAGCCTAGCCCCTGAGCCAAGGGCCTTGGTCTCACGTGAGTGTGTGAGGTATGAAGTATGGAGGTGGAAAGATGAGTGAGCTGCTCCCTCCACAGGTATTTGTAGTAGGAGCCGCTCACCCAGCTCATCCTAAAAATAGTATCAGGTGAGCTAAATATAGTAACTGGGGAACTCCAGTGCAGGTATGTAGGGGGGATCCCAAACATAGCACTGGGGTTCACAGAGTTCAGTGTGGTTCTAAATATAGCTGCTGGGAACTCCCGGTATGCTGTGAGCTGCTCATGATCAATGGGCATGTCCTCCAGCAGGGGGAGTTGTTTCTAAACATTGTCTGCTAGGAATTCCCAGCATGCAGCGGGCTGCTTGTGATTGACGGCGTATCCTCCAGTGGGAGGAGGCGGGGTCACTGAGTGCAGTTGACACCGCCAGCCTTTGGTCTTTGGTATGGTTTGGCTTGTGGGTAGACTCGGACACTGGGTTACATGGTAGAGTCAAGGTGAAAAATAAATATGATAAGTACAATACCTATAACGGTCTACTGACAATATAGTGGAAGGGTGTTAAGTACAAAGCGATATATAAAAAACATCTGTGACTTTTCCAAGTACATGTACCCATGCACTATTGATACCCTGTGCTTCGTGTGTGCTGGTGAAAATAATTATCTATTTTCATGTTTGATATTATGATACACATTTTATTAATACATGTACTTTCTGTAATTTCTTTTGTGGTTTAGAACTTGGATTATATGCCCTATGTATTGTGCCCCAGAATGTAGTTGCAAAAGTCACAGAGACTGAGAGAAGTAGGTTGTCATCACTACTCCCCATCCACCATTTGCATGAGCCAGACCATCTACAAAGGACAAATTTTCACAATGTACCTCAATTCATGAATTTTTCATTTCTGCGAAATTTGTGAAAATATGTACAGTGCGAAATAAAGTATGTTTACAATACTTAAGAATGTCATTTGCCTCCC
The DNA here is from genome assembly GCA_949317995.1 of Acholoe squamosa. NCBI lineage: Eukaryota > Metazoa > Annelida > Polychaeta > Phyllodocida > Polynoidae > Acholoe > Acholoe squamosa. Next base: position 78,538,061 of record OX439035.1, on the reverse strand, counting down.
AAAATAGTCAATTTGAAAGTAATGTAAAAATTGGTGGATTTGATAGGGGGTGTCAGTAATAACATCAGATCTGCTCAGTTGTTGGTATTAATGGAACCCTATCATTCTGTTGTGTAGTTGACATTGTTTCAGGGTACGTACTGCATGTTTTCTCTCCATTTGTCACTAGACTGTAGATGTTTCATAGATTACCAAGGTTCCTTTTATACAGTGTTTTGTTCTGGAGATATAGGGTACTTAAGGAGTAAGGCACGCAGAAGAGTTTTGAGTTTGAAAATAGTTATTGGTCAATCAATCATAATTACATGTGTTGTTCATGATGGCCAAAGGTGACTAGAACATTAGCAGAAGTAGTATGCAGAAGGGGAGCGGGTGTGCATCTATTACCCAATAAGGACTGGGGTTACCCCAAGGTCTTTATTTGGGAATATATTCACACTCCCTCCCCTTCGAAGTGGCCTTATTCCTGTTATAACAAGGTGTTAAAAGATACCACTGCCCTGCATTATTAAATCATATATTCATGGCTACCAACATAATTGCACAGCAGACCTATTAGAGGAGCTGTGCATCCATTGGACTACCATGCCTATATAACTCAATGTATGCACGACAAGGAAACATCCCTGTCCAACCACATCTCTCATCACTATAAATCGGTTTCAAAGAGTGAAAGTTTCATATTATATGGACATGATTTCAGTAGTACAACAGCACTTTCCTGAATCCTAAGATATGCATAAATATGGAAAAGCAAGTTGTAGCCATTAGTAATGATCCTGTATTAAATCACTTCTGAGGCAGCTTCTACTGCCCTCCTATTACTCCCACAAACTCAAGTCTGGGGAATTCATTTCTGTTATTCCCCTTACGCTATGTCATTATTTGCTTAGCAACAGGCCTTCTTTTTATTTATCTGCCTGGCATGGCTAAATCCATGGGCTTAGGTCCTATATCAACTAATTGCAGCAGGGCTAAAGGTGAAACCATCTAATTGTGAAGAGTGATGTTCCTTGGGCACATAGTTAGAGAGGGGGGTGAGGTCACTTATCCATTTAAGGTGGAGGTAGGGAGAGAGTGGCCAGCAATGAAGAGGTCTACAGTTTCTTGTGCCTAGCCGTTGTGTAATGGTCAACCCTAGGTTGGCAATAATTTGATTACTTTAAGTAATACTTGACTATTCTATACATCATGTTTGTTAGTTCAGTACTGTTCTATAATAAAAAATCCCCCCCCCCCATAAGGCCCACCCCAAACTCAAGGCAATTTACCTCCCACTTATAAGACCCAGCAGCATTTTGTTTGGCCTATAAGACGCGCCTTATACGCGGGAGATTACGGTACCTTATTTGGACTACCTTTATTTCAATCTAGATTGGCAGATCCTCTTTATGGTAGTTATGACACAGGTGCCTCATAAAATGGCATTACAATGGTTATGGTGCCAATAATACATTCATCTATACCAGTAATAGGCATTGATTCATTAGTGCATCATGCTTTGCCTGTCATGATGCACTCTATGGTGCCAGTAATACATTCATCTATACCAGTAATGATCAAGCAATTAAATATATTGCAGTCTTTCTCTTATACCCCATGGGTAATGTGTAAAAGACCTTCCTTTGTCAAAATGTAAAAAGAAATTTTGAAGAAAATATTCATTGTAAAGCCACCCGGGATGATATGCCCTTAAGGTGCCACAGCTACTCTAGCTTCGAGGAGGCATGTTTTTGAGGACTTCAGGAAAACCTTGAGGAGAGCACAGCATAGCTGTGATGACTTATTTTGCCAAGGTTGATGACCAGAATATTTAAGTAGGTTCCCTTGCGCTAAAATTTAGACCAATAGCTTATCTACTAAAATCATCAGACCATGACGTAGACCACTTAGGCCTTGATGAAGTCCTTTCAGTAATTCATTTTTTCTGTGCCACAATAGGTATATAGATAGAACTAAACGACCGTGGTGTACGAGGTGGTCGATCCACCACGAGGGAGTTGTCTCCCTCGTGGGCGTTAGCCCGAGGGGGAGACAACTCCCGAGGGGTGGATCGTCCACCGAGGACACCAGGGGAGGTTAGTTCTATATTTATTTTATGTTTTTAGTCAATAAAGTTATTCACATAAAATAAAGTACTGAAGACCTCATCTCATTAGGCCCACTCATTTTAAGGCAATATTACTTATCTTGACTAATTGCTGATATATAGTGACTAAAAACTGACATATATTGACTAATTGCTGACAAATAGTGAGTAATTACTGACATATTGATTGATTGCTGACAAATAGTGCATTTTTACTAACATATTTTGACTAATTACTGACAAAAAGTGAGTAATTACTAACATTGTTGACTAACTGCTGACAAATAGTGAGTAATTTCTGACAAATAGTGCATAGGTACTGACATATTTTGACAAATACCAGTCAAGGCATGATGCACAAATTAATCAATGGTTCTTTCTTTGCGGTTTATCAATGGGTTTCAACATGTAGTATATCAATTTCAAGGTTTTCCACCATGCCAATTCTATTTTTTAAACTTCCAAACCCATATTCCCAATAGTTGCTGAAATAGAGTGCATCATACCAGTCAAGGCATGGTGCACAAATGAATCAATTACTATTTCTCAGCTGTTTATCGACAGATTTCAAAGTGTAATATATCAATTTTAATGGGGGTTTTAAGCATACTGATTAAATTCTTTCAACTTATAAATAGACCCATATTCCCTTTCTGAGATAGAGTGCATCATGACAGGCAAAGCATGATGCACTAATGAATCAATGCCTATTTCTTGGCTGTTTATTGACAGATTTCAACATGTAATATATCAATTTCAAGGTTTTCCACCATGTCGATTCCATTATTTTAACTTTCAGATCCACATTGTTGATAGTTGCTGAGATAGAGTGCATCATGGAAATCGGGGCATGATGCACTAATGAATCAATGCCTATTTCTTGGCTGATTATTGACAGATTTCAAAGTGTAATATATCGATTTTAATGTTTTCAAGCACGTTGATTCTATTTTCTCAACTTATAGACCCATATTCCTGATGGTTGCTGAGATAGAGTGCATCATGCCAGTCAAGGCATGATGCACAAATGAATCAATGCCTATTCCTCGGCTGTTTATTGACAGATTTCAACATGTAATATATCGATTTCAAGGTCTTCAACCATGCCGATTCCATTTTTTACATTTTTAGTTCTATATTCTTGATGGTTGCTGAGATAGAGTGCATCATGCCAGGCAAAGCATGATGCACCAATGAATCAATGCCTATTTCTCAGCTGTTTGTTGACAGATTTCAAAGTGTATTATATCTAAGTACTGACATACATTGACTAATTGCTGACAAATAGTGAGTAAATACGGACATATACAGTCAACTTTCTCCATTGCGACCCCCCTAGGGACTTTGTAGAAATGGTCGTATTGGAGAGGTGGTCGCATTAGGGGGAGTCAAGATTTGAATCTTTGGAAGTGACGATAAGCCCATTATATAGAACCTTAATAGTTGATTATAGACACCTGTGGCTGCACAGGTCATCAGGTGTAGGCGGGAGGTGAAGACTTGGCAAGGCAGCTATGACTTTCCTATAATAACCAGTGAAAACCTAGCAAAGTTTGAAAATATGAGGCCTTGAATACTAAAAACAAAATCCCACCTGCCAACCTCAATATTTTTTGTCATGTTGCTGGAAATTATTTTTTTAGTGATAGAGGCAGGGTATATGTGGGCCTTTATTAAGAAGAGGAAGAGGGGAACTCAAGCAAGTTTTAGGGAAGGAATAGGAAAGGGGAGAGTCACCCCCCCCTACTTCCGTTGCCTGACCATCAGAGGAAGAGTAGCCCCGGGCCCCTGCCTAACCTGCCCACAATTGGGACATCAGAGGGAGCTCTAGAGCAGCCCCCTGCCTCACCTGACAACTGGACGGGCGTCAAAGAGAGACCCCCCCCACCTCCATGACCACCTTCACTCACCTGGCTACAGGTCGAGATCAAAGGAAGAGAGCCCCCTCCCTCACCTGACTCCAGGTCGGGCATCAGAGGAACACTCCCCAGCGCCCACCCCCCACATCCAAGCACCTGACTACAGGTTGAAGATCAGAGGAAGAAAAGTCCCCTGCCTCACCTGACTACAAGTCGGCTATCAGGGGAAGATACACCCCTGTCCCTCACTTCCAGTTTCCCCACAGTAAGGCACAGGGTACCCCTCATCTTGCCACTAAAATCTGGGTACCTGGGGTAATCCTACTCCGTGGTCACAGTAGAGAGAGCAAACTACCATTTGGGATGCTCGTATTAGAGGGATTATTTCACATTGAAATAAAGGGAAACACGGTTTACTCTTTGCATAAGTGGTCGTAATGGTGGGGTGGTCGCAATATAGGGGTGGTCGTAAGGTGAGAATTGACTGTATTGACTAATTGCTGACAAATAGTGAGTAATTACTAATATAAATTATATTGAATAATTGCTGACAAATAGTGAGTAATTACTAACATATATTGACGAATTGCTGACAAACAGTGAACAATTACTAACATATTGACTAAATGCTGATAAAATGTAAGTAATTACTACCATGTATTGACTAATTGCTGACAAATAGTGAATAATTACTAACATATATTAACTAATTGCTGACAAATAGTCCATAGATACTGACATATTTTGACAAATACCAGTCAAGGCAGGATGCACAATTGAATCAATGGCTATTTCTCTGTTATATATTGACTAATTGCTGACAGATTGTGAGTAAATACTGACATGTATTGATAATTGCTGATATATAGTTATGGTTAATAATTCTATTATCAGTTATTGCATTATTACTGACAAATTCTGGTTAATTGCTGACAAATAGTGAGTAATTTCTGACATATATCGACTAATTGCAGACAAATAGTGAGTAAGTGCTGACATATTTTGACTAACTGCTGACAAATAGTGCATAATTATTGACATATTTTGACTAATTGCTGAAAAATAGTGCATAATTACTGACACATTTTGACTAATTGCTGACAAATAGTGCACAGGTACTGACATATTTTGACAAATATCAGTCAAGGCATGATGCACCAATGAATCAATGGTTCTTTCTCTGCTGTTTCTCAACTGGTTTCAACAGATGGCTACTAACATCCACCTGATCACTTTGAAAGATTAAAATTGACCATATATGACCTGGATCCCTGTGTTTCCTAAAACCAAGATGGCCAACACACATGGAAAACAATAGAATTCGGTAGTAGAGGTTTTGCTGACATATTGTGAGTAAATACTGACATGTATTGATAATTGCTGATATATAGTTCAATGGAGGCAGCCATTGCTTGATAAGGCACTGCATACACTCAGTCACCATGTATTAGTAGTGTCAATTTGTTAGCACATGAATTCTACAAAAGAGCAATAGAAAATATCTATGTATATTGAAAAGTACCAGGACACAGCATAATTATGTTAATTATGCAAACAATATGCACGGATATGGAGTGTTCGGTACGAATCTGGGGTGTTAAAAAATTTGTTGCGAAAAAGAATAAGCGAAATAATGTTTTTGACTAGGAGCCTTTTTTCGGCCCCAGCCGGTCCACCTGTGCCCTTACCACAGTGTGCATGCGCCCTACCTCCAGCCAAAACCTATCTGTTTTAAGCGTCACTGGCGAAAAAGGGCAGGTTTGAGGAAGGAACGGATAGGCATGAAGGGTTTTTTTAGACGCGGGAGCACACATCAGTCCAGGCACTGGCAGAAAGGTCCAAGAACTGGCAGTTTTACAAAAACCATCATATCTCCCTTAATAATAGGAGTTTCCCATAGTGTGACCTATAACTTAAGGGTAGCTAGAACTGGTGAACGTAATCGTCAACTCAGTTCCTAGCGCCAATGCACCACTATAGGAAGGCACAGGGGTATCAGTCCGACCCTACAAATAATATACAGTCTATGCACCATTACAGCAAGGTACAGGAGTATTAGTCAGGCTCTACAAATTAATATAAAGTGATATTGACTTCCTAGCTTCAATGCACCACTGGAGCAAGGTGAAGGGGCATTAGTCTGGCCCTACAGGTTAATATACAGTCTTATTGAGTTCCTAGCGTCAATGCACCACTGTAGCAAGGTAGAAGGGTATCTGTCTGGCCCTATAAATTAATATACAGTCTTATTCTTTTCCTAGCGTCAATGCACCACTATAGCAAGGTAGAAGGGTATCTGTCTGGCCCTACAAATTAATATACAATCTTATTGTTTTCCTAGCGTCAATGGCATGTCAGTTTGAACTCCTAATAAGTACATCAATGAACAGAATGACCTGGGACAAAACCAATTCACTACAGGTACTTGGAGGCACCTAGATCTGGAGTAGAAGCTATCAGCCCGCCCCAGAACGACCTGGGACAATAACAATTCACTACAGGTATTTGGAGGCACCTAGATCGGGTGTAGAAGCTATCATCCCACCCCAGAACGACCTGAGACAATAACAATTCACTACAGGTATTTGGAGGCACCTAGAAGCTATCAGCCTGCCCCAGAACGACCTGGGACAAAACAATTCAACACACCACCACCCCTCCCTCCCTCACCTTCTACTGGACGCATTAGCGCCTCCAAATATAACAAAACTACATGATTAGGCTCCTAATATGGGAATGGCACGCATGTTTACGGTCCCAAGACTCCAAATGAGCCAATGACACGCCACTTAGAACTCCTAACTAGAGGAATGCACTGTAGTCGCACCTAACTTGGAAGAGGAGGGGTGGTTTGTGGTATCATTCAGACTCTGTCATAGTACATGTATGACATCAGCACTGCAGCTGGTTAACACACCACAAAAGGGTGGGAAAGAAGGTTAACAAAGGTTTCCAAATGGAATGTATACACTTTAACATTGTAGCAAAGAAGCGTCGCCTTTCAGTGGTAGCAGGTATGCCTGCTCTTTCTCACTGATAACAGCTTATCTAAAAGAGATAATTCAATGATATATATACCATCTTAATCTATATATCATAAGCTCCACAGAGAACCCCAACATTATATGAATCCTCACTGCTAAGACAGCTTTATTAGCCAAACAATTTCAATTTTCATGACATTTTTTGCCCTCCCTAAAAAGTCTTAATTCATGGTGGCTCCTAAAACTCTTCCGAGTTAATAAGGTGCATCATACTTATGTGTACATGTATATACATTATATATGTAGGTGGCCTTTAGTGGGTTAATGGATGCATGCATGCGGGTGGCTTTCACGGCTTCATGAAATCAACAAGAACGTCTCTTAGAACAGGACAGGATAGAGATGGCCGGGGGATAGAGAGGGCCGATGCCGTGACATATGTGTGATAACACTAGACTTACACATGCCTTACAGTGAGTGGGCCTAATGAGATGGGTCTTCAGTACTATATCTATTGTGGCACAGAAAAAATGAATTACTGAAAGGACTTCATCAAGGCCTCAGCGGTCTAGGTCATGGTCTGATGATTTCAGCAGATGAGCTATTGGTCTAAATTTTACCGCGAGGGTATACATGTGAATGAATTATTTTCATAAATGAAAATAATTCAATAAAACTGGCTATAAAGCATATATTGTTATATATATCGAGTTATGAAACTTTCCCTCATCTTCAACTTAAGTTTTCAATAGATCTTTCCTCGACATTTCAGACATTCCACAATTGTTTAACAGAGACTTCTGACATAAAGTTCAGTATAGATATTTTAAAATTGGTCCATCAAATTTTGTTGAAAATCTTGGTATTTTGGATAATTCTGGCATGATAGTGTCTTCTCTCAGCTAACAAAAGTAACATGATGTATAGAATCTGTAGAAGCTAATGCAGGTGTTTCAGGTAAAGGTGAAACTGTCAAGTTTTATAAATTCTAAGTAAAATATCATTTGGTACATAGATTTTTTTTTCAATAACTGCTTTTCAGTGTAAACACAGCTTTTCCAAGACTAATTACCCAGAATGCTAAGTAATTTTATCCTGATCATCTACATATGCAAACCCTTGCCTCTCTAGAGGCTGAGAAATTAAATGTGAATGTTAGTCATTTTGGGATCACTAGCGTATAGTGTGGGTGCTTTCTGAAAGTATTATTTTTTTCAGGGTCATCAAGAACTGGTTCCACTAATGCTTTAATTCTTTGCTAATTCAACCATTTTTATACAGCAAATGTATAGAAAAGTAGCCTTTGTCCACCTATTTATTTATTACACACTTATTTTTCATGAGAAATTGATTTTGTGGAATCTCCCCCTTACGACCCCTTAAAGAAAATCATGCTGTATGAAATAAGCCCAGCAATGCCAGCTTGGCAACATTAAGATACATAATCAGGGTGGTCTCACTGTTAAGAATCACCAAGTACCCACTGTGTGTCCTTGCTGTACCTATAAATATCTGAAATACACCCCTTGTCAACAGCAAACCATCACAAATTGTTCACATTCTTACTAGGCACCACAGGGTGTTGACATAAAAAAATGTCCACACAATGTGCTACAAAATGTCCACAGACCCCCTTTTTCCACACAAACTATCACAAAGTGTCCATGCGGACACATTTTAGCCTGTGGACAAAATGTAATTTGTGGACAATTTGTGTATATATCCTGTGGATAAGATGAATTTTGTGGACACTTTGTGACCATTCACTGTGGACAGAATGTGTTGTGTAGATACTTTGCGATGAACACTAGTGGTCAAAATGTGTTTTGTGGATAATTTAGGATGATAAATTGTGGACAATTTGTAATTTGTGGACACTTTGTTCAAGTTGAATATGGACAGTGTGGTTTTTGTGGATACTCTGTGGTAAAATCTTTTGGACATTTTGTGATGAAAGTATGTAGACAGAATGTGTTTTGTGAACACTTTGTGATGATAGGTTGTGGACAGAGTGTATTTTGTGGATACATTGTCATTGTTGGGTGTGGACAAATTGTATCTTATGGACACTCTGCGAAAATAGTCTGTGGAAAGAACATTTTTTTTGGACACCTTGCCCTGGGCCATTGCAGATGTATTGTGAAAAAATGTGATCTGGACAATATGTGTCACGTGGCTAAAGTGAAGCATAACAGACCACCATTTCGATTTTGCTGGCTATATTACATTCTTTGGCTAAATAAACGAATGAAATCAATAGTAAAAGCAATTTCAATTACCTGTGTGACGGCGTCAAGAAGGCGGATGGCAAGTTTATGCTGCAAACTATCTGCATGAATTCCTAGTTTACCTAGCACCACCGGATGATGGACCTGAACAAGGCAACCCTCATCAATTATATATATGCACATATTTTATAGGAAATATCTTACACAATAACTGAAAAAATGAGTTTTATTGAATCAGAATTAAGATTGGCCCTGTAGATAAAGCATCAATTAACATTTCTATTTGTGGATATTCTGAGGATATGAATTCCTGGATGATTACATCTGCCTTCTGTTGAATCTATGTACATGTATAAAAAGGTACCTTAAAGGGCAAGATCTGTAGAGCATAGTTCCACTTTGTTGTTTGTGGTTCTGCCACCTGATGCTCTTTAACGGCCAGTATGTCTTCCAATACGTCTGGAAATGATGAATGTATTTTACATTACATTTTCATTAACAGCATTATCAATAGGGTTCAGAATTATTTGTAAATATAGTTCAATTGTCTTGTGAAAAAGACTTTACCCACTGAACGCGATTTCTTTTCTTCATGCCCCATAGAGGGTGATTTTTGTAAGTGCATGCAAATGAAAACTTACCTGGTATTGAAATATTATACAGTTGACATGTATATGGATCATAGCGGTCTGCTATGGGTATTTGACAAGCGCTTTGCCCAATGACAAATTTGACCTCTACCCTGAAAGAGAAAAAAACAACTCATTGACAACCTCCAACATGTATAAACGGGTTAAGATAGAGTGATCAGCAATAGGTAAGTTCATGGATAATACATATTAACCTTATTCTAGCAGAAGTTGGCAACTGTTACCTGTCGGATACTGAGTCATTGTTGATGACAGATCTCTGCCATGTCTTTCTGATAGTTTGCCTGTGTTGAAAGTGGTCCCTTGCAGACAACACACCTATGACAATTTCCCTTTGTTCCATTTCTGAAAGACAGAGGGAGAACATTATGGACATAATACCGATTGCCCATGTATCAGGTGGGGCTTTTAAATAAACACAAATAGTTGCCCTCTACTTCAAAGTATGGGTAGTTTCGAACAATAAGATGCATCCTGAGTTGAGGACACTGTTAAAAGCTGCAGTAGTCCTCTGAATTACCCTATGACATTTGGCTTGTCATAGATGTAACTTCTTGGGAACTTGCTTTTGCAATGAGCTCATTGGTAGGATAGTGGAATTCTCCCTTGGCACGTTTAGACAATTTAACCCACCTCAGCGAGAAGCCAACATAGGAAAATAGCTAGAAGTCATTGATATAGCCTAGCCTTTGGCTAGATAATTGTGGCCTTGTGATGCGTACATACATGCAGCTCTCATTTAGGTCTCATGCACTTTTCTCTCTTTGTAGGCCTAATGTTTAATTTCATCTCACGTAGCTCTAGGACCATAGTATCCTCTATATATTTACTAAATACCGTACATGTATTGGCTACAAGCGGGTCTGGAGCTGGTTCTTGCAAGATGCACTAAGGTACGAGTCATTTATTGCCAGGTGGGGGGGGGGGGCTTGTTTGATATGGGGGGGGGCATTTTGAAAAAGAGCCCCTTGGTGGGGGGCCAAAACCTAATAAACCTTCACATGGTGGGGGGTGAAAACTAAATATGGGCAATTCAAATACCCATCGCGACGTGTCATTCCACACACATATCAGATTTTTTTTTTTTTGGGGGGGGAGGGTCATTTTGCAAAATCAGTTCTTAGTGGGGGTGGGGGGGTCGCAATTATTTTTGTCATAGCGGTGGGGGATCAGACAAAATCTGGCGATCCGCCTAAATCCATCAAGCCCCCCCCACCTAGCAATAAATGACTCGTCCCTAATAAGAACTGATATTAAAGATGGGACCAGCATATCCCTGGAAGTGGGTGTTATCCTTGGACAAGATCTTTATGATATCAGTGGGATATACGTCAACAAGCGAAATTAAAAATGGCGGACCCACTTGGTGGGTCCAGACGCCTATTATCCATGGATGTTTAGTGTAATGGATGGGAATCCTCATAGCATTGTAGTCAGTCTGCCATGGGTGAGCTGGTGAGCACTTTGAATCAAAAGGGTGTAGGGAAGCCCTCGGTCTGTAATGATCATTTTTTGGAGTTGCAAGCCGCGTCAGCGGCCGGGAGCGTAGCGACCGTAGCAACTTCATAATGTTTTCGGTTTTCTCCCTGTCACCTATGACGTCATTGGTGACGTCATGCTGCCTCAGTGACGTCACCCGCAGTGGCTAGCAATGTTGCCATGATCTATGAGCGCAACTCCTATCCATGGTCCTTGCCACATTTTTCTTGTTTTAACAACAGAGTGGGGGCAGAATTTTTTTTACCCCTTTACCAGGGGGGTAAAAATGTTTTCAACCCCTCTGGGGTCAAAATAATTTCACCTGTTTTCAGTGAAAAAGCCTGCGCATTACTATAGGCATGGACCTGTACAATTGGTCAAAATGACACTTGAAAAAAAAAGTAAAAAATCTTTACCTTTGACTATGTAACACTTTATCTATATGATGAACTATTCTATTCAAAAAGGGGACAATTTTATAATGATAACCTTATGAATGGAAAAAGGATAAAAAATAACCCCTATGCCGATAGATATCCATTCCCTACGATTTCAGTGCATAGCCCCCAACTAGAGGATTCCAAAACTGTTTAGATCATTGTTGTATCATTTTGGCAACTTCAAAAAAGAATTACGCGTTTGACATGTCGTTTCGGGCCCTATGGCTGGAATGTCCGTTGGGAGGATACCTATCAATCCCACTAAAAATGGCCCCACTCAGTCAATTTGGAAGACAGGATCAATCTAAACACATATTTCTAATCCCCAGGGTGCCTGCTTTAAGGTTTGATGTGTTTAGATGAGTTTAGAATGTAATAAGTGATGCTGGGTATGGACAAGTCTTGAACTTCGGGAAAACTGTTGACTGAAAAGCTTTCCATATCCCCTATATTGAGCCCCCTGAAATAATTGAGGGCCTTGAGATATCCATTCCCTACGATTTCAATGTGTAGCCCTCACCTAGAGGATTCCAGATCTGTTTAGATCATTGCTGCATCTTTATGGCAACTTCAAAAAAGAATTACGCGTTTGATGTCATTTCAGTCTAGGTGGCTAAAGTGTATGTCGGGGTTGGTTCCTATCAAAATCTCTAAAAATGGCCCCACTCAGTCAATTTTGAAGATAGGATAAATCTAAATACATATCCATAATCCCCAGGGTGCCTGCTTTAAGGTTTGGTATGTTTAGATGAGCTCAGAGTAAAATAGCTGATTCACCATAGGTGAGGCAGACATGTTAGCATTGGGTCTATGGGCATTTCCAATCCATAGTATATTGTGTAGGTCTATGCTATAGGTAGACTGGCTGCAGTCCCTGAGCTCTCCTCCCAACGTCACTATACCCCCCATGCCTCTCCTCCTCTGGCTGCTGAGCTCAATTCATTAGAGGTCTTCTTAATTTTTCTGTTTAAAACTTGAAATCATTTCAATTTTTATTTCAATTATCTTGCATTAAAATTGAGACTTGAGCAAGTCTACCTTGGCCCTTGACCTAGGTCCAGCCTGTAACGCCTGGGCTGTAATGCATTCCGTACCTCCATTATCTATGGAGGGACTGAATGGGGGCTGCATCAGACTACCTTGACCTTGATTTTAATGCGGTAATGCTTGCAGTAAAAAAAAGTTCTGTCCCCCTGGGCCCAGCCCAAGGACCCTTTGAGCATGCTGACTTTTTAGCTGAAAAGGGGGGAAATATTTTTGCCCCCCCCCCCAGTCTAATAAAGAGTGGCCTCAAAATATGGACGTTTTGAATGATCTGACTTAAATTTTTGGCGAATCATATTGAGAAATAGTTTGGTGGTCTGCGACCGAGTGAACCCACTGTGTCAGTGAGTGACTAGACCTGCCAACTGGTCCCTATAATGGTAGGGACCGGCTTCTCTCTATTATAAGACCTTTCAGCTACTGATGCTGCCCTTGCTGTTATGTACTGGCTGGGGTACTGGCAAACGGAAGTTGCAAAGGGGTTGTTTACAAATGTCTTACCGATATATTTAGAAGTAAAACTGAGTGCTGTAGATGTTTTGAGCAAGAGTTTATGGTCATGTCTACAACATTTACAGAGGCTTTACTTGCCATATTTATTTAGATACAGCTGGTAGAAGTTGGCCATACAAGGGTTTGGGTTTCCGACGGCCGTCATCTTTTTTTTTATGTACACTGTACAGTCCATATATGAGTTAGTAAATGTCAACTTTTCTATCTTAAAATAATCGCAGGATGCCCAAACTTTCAACAAGGCTAAAAGGGTTCCGTCCCTATCTATCTACAATTTTTTGAAAATTGATTAAGTATTGAAAGCAGGAGAGGTGCACAGAAAGTCCTCCCGCAGGACCAAAACTTTTGCTATTACAACTCTCCCACACCGTACAGAGCTCCTTGAGCGGCAGACGGTGTGGAATCCCCACATTCTTGTGGTGTTACAGCAGTATTCCGCCCCAGTAAACCTAGGACAGCTATATAGTCCCAACTAAAAACAGTGTTTTGCTTGGTATAACCAGTGCCAGGGGACCTTATTTTTATCGCAGATTAATAAATTGGTACCAGAAGAAAGGTAACGATTCGGGGGGGGGGGAAAGTTGTAATAAATTTTTGGTCACCATGAAAACCTATTGTGTCAGAGGGGGGTCCAAGGTCACATTTGTAACCTGTCAGGTGCACCTGTATCATTTGATTTTTTCAACATGGTGGTTTCCATGGCAACTGGTGCAAAAAAAGGTCTGACTCCGTTATGGTTGATCATGCTAAAAAAATCAAGAATGACTTCAGCTTTATTTTCATGGGGAGAAATTGTAGTCCTTGTCACATAGAAGAAAAGTGTGGATTATTGCCAAACGGAGAATTTTCGCACCCCTCTTTGATCTATAGTAGCACGCTGGCTTTTTTTTGCTAAAAAAGAGGGTAATTTTTTTAGGCCCCAACTCAAGAGGGGTCAAGATTTATTTAGCCCCCCCCCCCCGGGAGGGGTCTGAATTTTTTAGCCCCCCCCCCAAACCCACCACCCCCCATGTTGATAAATAATGACCACGTTTAAGAGTTCAGATGACAGTCTGATTGGTTAGCGTGGGAAGGCTTCTGGTAGTAGGCTTTGGCGAAGCCTACTAGAAGTAGACAGAGAGGCAACAAACGGCCCGGCTGCGACTAGCTTAGAAATCTAAACTCTCATCTCCGTGGCCAAAGTGAGAGTTTAGAAAACCGGATGTTTACAGATGGGTGAAGAACTCTTCAGGGAGGAGGGATAAAAGCATAGAGTTCTAACCTACTTTCAAGTCTATTTATACCTCCACCATTCTCCCACTCAGCTGGGAAGGTGGCAGAATGGCAAGAGATTTGTTCAGGAAATCTCCTCTAAAACATTTATTATAAGCCATCCGATTTCCAAAATCGGTGAGTGTGTTACTGTGTACCCAACAAGTTGGGCTATACAGGGAACTTGAAATTTTCAAGAAATTCTAAGTATTAATGGCCGAAAATGTGCGGTCTTTGAGCAGATACACAGGCCATCACCCACTAGAAAAGAGAAGGTTTTCTAATCTAATCTCTCACGGCGGTACAGAGTCAGAGATGAGAGATTAGATTTCTAAGCTAGGCTGTGACTGGCAGTGACAGTGAGCGATAATATAGGATTCTATCAAAGAACAAACATTGTCGATGAACATACCTGGAACTGTTAGCTTTTTGAGGAACATAAGCCACACAAAACGATATTGAATTGCTAGATATGCCACAAACAACGGCAATATAACATAAAACACAGTAAACTTCTCCATTTTCACTGATGGCACCGGGCCGGGAGCGAAATGGAGTTTGTTATTGTGTCGCTGGGAAATGTTACGACGGCGTATGTTTTCCCGGTTGGTGGTGGTGGTTGGCCAGCTTTGCCTTTGAGCCTGCATTTGACTCGCTCTGGCAACGAAGGAGGTCGTGGGTTCTAAACTCACTCAAACAAGATGGGTAAAGTGGAGATTTTTGTAGTCTATTGGTAAGTAATGGTCTGCTAAATCGTTTCTAGTCTAATCCTTGACACTTGACAAGCCTTTGTACCAGTAGTCTGACTCAGACTCTGAGTAGACCCCAGCCCAGGGTAAAACCCTTTGGAGTTTGGTCGGGTTCGAGCTAGCTTAGAATACTAAACTCTCATCTCTGTACCGGCGGTACAGAGATGAGAGTTTAGTATTCTAAGCTATCTCGAGCGTAAACTATGGTACACTATAGTCGTCCATCAAGTAGGGATGGGGGTCCAAAATTTTAATTGTCGGTGACCTGATAAAAAGGCATACTGTTGGAAAGTCTGAGAATTTGTCAATATAATGTTTTTTGAATTGTGAAAATTGAATAACCATAGCCATAGCCGTGCCTATACTGTATACATGGGTGCTCAAAATTTTAAGGACGTCACATCGTCACTTTTTAGGAGGGATGGCATGTCACTCCGTCACTTTTTGCGTATATGCCAATGTACTGGAAACTTTTCCTAGTGTTGCCGTCCGTCACTTTTTAAAACCCCTGTGTCACAAGCGTCACTTTTTAAAACCCCTGAGTCACAGCGTCACGAGCGTAACTTTTTACCCATGTAGAGGCACATAGCCAAAGATATGAAAGTTTTTGAGATAGAAGTATGTGATATTTTTCGGTCATGTGTTTTCCACCTCAGTGAGCAGAAGAAAGACAATCGGCACTGCGCACACTGCACTGTGGAGGCACAGCAATTTTGCCTTTGTCTAACATATTTATTCATTATTTTTCACCACATCATCACATTAGAAATCCAAATATATCTTATTAAAGAAGACACTTTGCCACTTTCAGCCATATAGGGTCCATAAAAATCGAACCAGGGGATGTATCTTAAAATATAAGGGAAAGTTGAAATTCATGGTTAGGGAGTAAAATCTTCAGGTCAGAATTTTTCAATTTTTAGCCAAATTTGCAGTTACTCTTATGCTTCTAGCAAAAAGGCTCTTATAGATAGATTAAAACTAACTTAAGATTCTTAATCAGCACATTTTTCCAGTCATTTTGATGGGGTTCTAAAAGGTGAGTGAAAGTTTCACATATTCAAAAAATGATAAAAATAATAAAAAAATCTGAATTTTTAGGAATTAAAAAGATTTTTTTGACAAATTCTACCTGATAATGAGCGTCTATGTTTCTAGGTTCATGCACTAGCAAGGAATTTTGAATTTGGTAAAGAAATGTTCAAATTACAGTTATTTTAGCAAATGGTGTCAGGACCAGAATCACTCTGGACACAGTAAACATCATTAAAGTCATACTGTATTATCTAAAAAGCCTTTCATATCACACACAAATGGCTATTATATTCGTAATATATGGGTCTTTTTACATAAGATACCTTAATATAATCATTTTCCATGGATGGAGAGGGCAAAAATTAAGGCCTTGAAACCACTCACTTTACTATAGTGACAGGTATACAGATGGTCGTAAGAGCCTCCCGGCGCCCATTCATACATCAAGGGTCTAGATCTGTTCATGCGGCCGGTTTGACCTGGTCTAGTGTCCTATTTTGGGTCTAATCTGCCCTAGATAACCGCCAGAACAGGCCTAGTTCTTCAGGCTGGCTCACCAGGGCAGACCACACTCAGGGGGCTTGGTGCAGTCAGGTTCTGGAACTGGAAGTGGGAAGAACTGTACGGTACTAGGGAAAGCCAGTGTGACATGCTTGTTTTAGAATTTGCTCAATGCTATTAATTGATGCTTGAACAAAATTTGCACATTGAAAGGAAATTTGCTCTTCTGACACACTAAAATTTGCCAGTTCCTTGGAATTTGCTCCTCCAAAACATTTGCCCCTTCATTTTTTTACACTAGGCATGGCCGTACTCACCAGGTGGCGAGCCATACACTCTGCCTACTTAGGCTGCCATTTCTGCCCGACCTCCTCTATCTGGGTAAGGGAGTGGTCATTATTTATCAACAGAGGGGGTGGGTTTGAAGGGGGAGCGTAAAATTTTCAGACCCCTCCCGAGGGGGGCTAAAAAATTTTTGACCCCTCTAGAGGGGGGGGGGCTAAAAAAATTTACCCTCTTTTTAGCAAAAAAGCCAGTGCGCTACTATAGATCAAAGAGGGGCGCGAAAACTCTCCACAAAAAATTTTGACTGCCGTCGAGGGGGGGCGTAAAAATTTGTCATGCGTCCGCGCGAAACCCCCCCCTGTTGATAAATAATGACCACTCCCTAAAGTCAACTTTGACCCCACCCTGGAGGAGAATCTAGGGATATTTGAATAATTCCAAATACTATTATTGCCTACAACACCTCTAGTTTGAGTATCAGGCCATAATTTTAGTGAAAATGAATTACCAAGGATATATATCAAAGTTTCAAAGTTAGGCTATGCTGGAAAATTGACAAAATTAGTGATTCTCCTTAAACACTATATAAGACATGGATAGTTGTTATTTTTCTATGTAAATCAGTGTAATGTTCATGGATTTGTGCATGGCAGTGATCGTCGGAAAGTCTTAAAAATTATGAAAACATTACAGCATCTCTAAAATGAAGAAATGATCAGATAATACAATCTTTTTTTCTCCAAAGAAAACCTAACACCATCAAAATCTATTTAGAATTCAATGATTTATGACCATTTGTATTCACGATGTCAAGTGTGTGTTTTTGTCATTCTCTGTGGAAACACCCTCTGACACCCTCCACACAATCACCTCCTGTACAAATACTATTGACACTAACTTGATAAATCCAACTGATACATAAAGAGAAAATGTTAGGCTTCCCTATGACTGGTAATAGATAGCTGTAAAATGGATTTTTAATTTCTTGGATTCTCACCAGCACCCGCTCTTTGGGCAGATTCAGGCCATTCTGAATGAAAAAAACCTGTCTCTGACAGCATCACAAGATGATGAATTTGACTATCAAACCCATATCAAATCCTGATAAAAACAAAATTCTCAGACTTCTAGCATCCTAAAGTATTGTTAAATTCTGCTTTTTGATTTTTTTGAAAAATATTTGCAAACCCCCTGCCATGCCTATTTACACCCCCTCCCCCTCGACGGTGTAATGAGTTGAAGGAAGAACCAAGACCTTACAATTCAGTGCCTTGTGCTAGACTAACGTTTAATTCACGTATTATCACTCAACTTCCAGTTCTCAGTCTAGTTAACATTCTACACACAAGACGGCGCCAGGTGCATATGTTACGTCTCCCTTTTTCTATTTTTTTTATATAACAGAGAAGTTACTATATAGCACAACCATCAAATGCACCAATGAACATGACTTGACCAGTCTTCAATATAGTGAGGGCTACTTTGATGTGAAAAAAAAAATCAAGTGTCTGTCTTCTTTTCTTGAACAGTTTCAAAATACCATAATATCAAATCCCTTTGGGTCACTTATAGTTTATGTCACAATGACTAACTGAACAGTCCTTTTGAAGATAACACATAAATGTTTCAAAGATCGAGCTTTTTGGGTGGTTTTCTCAACCTGCCACTACTGGTGCGATATGGAGCACCATCACCTTGAGCAGTCTTTTCTGCAAGTAGGAATTGGAGGCACTTCTTTTGGGCAACTAACAGTAACAGTTGGGTGAGGTGATTTCTGTGGCGAAAGTAGCTTAGTTGGAGTCGGTATGATATCGATAGGTGGTATGTTCACAGTTGTTCTCTGGGCCACAGTAGCCCTAGTTACTTCAGGAGTACAGTTATTGTTAGCATTCTTGTAGGCCTCATGTATTGCCAATCGTAGATGCTGACGGTTTCTCCAATACTTTCGCCCTTCACGCTCCACCACATAAGACCTTGGTTCCTCATGATGTCTCACAACAGTCCCGGGCACCCATTTCTTAGATCCTGGGAATAGTGACATTCTTACTGGATCACCTACTTTAAGTGGTGGTAGGTCACTTGGGTGCTTGGCATCATGATAATGTTTCTGTGACCTTTTAGATTGGTCCAAGGCCTTTCTCACATCCTTAATGTCTATCTGTTTTGGGTTTAGTAACTCTGTAGCTATTGGAATCGTGTTACATGGTCTCCTGCTCATACTCAGCTGTGCCGGTGACAGGCCACAACTCTCCATCGGTGTTGTTCTATGACCTAGCAGTGCCATATATTTGTCACTGGCTTTGGCCCAAAGACTTTTCACTGTTTGCACTCTTTCGGCCTCCCCATTAGATTGAGGGTAGTTTGGAGATGATGTGACATGTGTAATGTGTCTTATAACACAAAATTGTTTAAAATCCTGACTGGAGAACTGAGGTCCATTATCTGTCCTAAAAGTCTCTGGTAGGCCATGAACTGCTAGTTGGCACATCAAAGTCTCTTGTGTAGTTGCCGTTGACATGTCATGCAGTTTGTCTACTTAAATAAATTTAGTCATATAGTCTACAGTCAGCAAATAGTTTTGTCCTGTCCATTCAAATATATCACTAACCACCTCCTGCCAGGGGTGTTGGGATTGGACGTAGGGTCTCTGATGGCTGCTTATTCTGATAAGTATTACAGGTTCCACAATTACTGACCAGTTCTTCGCTTCTTTGGCTCATCCCTGGCCAGTGCAGTGCTTCCCTCGCTCTCTGTTTACACTTTGTAATGCCAATGTGGGATCCATGAACCTGGGTGAGCATCTCTGCTCGAAGACTAGGTGGCACCACAATCCTCATCCCTTTATACACAATGCCATCCGATACTGCAAGCTCATCTCTAATGGACCAGTACTCCCTTATGCTGTGTGACACTTGTTCTTTTGTATCTGGCCAACCTTTGAGTATGATGCTGTACAGCTCGTTCATCTCATCAGCTGTTGTTTCTTGGAAACCGATACCAGGATGGAGTAACAGCGATAAAGTTAACCATGTTAACTGTAATGTGTTCTATGTCTTCTTCTGCTTCTGGCAGGTTTGCCCGGCTCAGTGCATCTCCCATAGGAATATCCTTTCCTGGAACATAGCAGACATTTAGGTCATATGGCTGAAGGTGTAGCATCATTGTCTGGAGTCTCATTGGCACTGCTAACATAGGCTTCGTGAAGATCAATTGAAGTGGTTTATGGTCTGACTGCACAACCACTTCTTTGCCAAAGACATAGTGATGAAATTTCTTGCAACAGTGGACAATAGTTAGCGTCTTTTTCTATCTGAGCACATCCTTGTTCTGTGCTTGTCAGGGCCCTTGAGGTATATGCCACTGGTTTGTCATTTCGGAGCAACACACCTCCTAATGCGGAGCTGGATGCATCACACTGAATCTTGACTGGTTTCCGCACATCAAAGTATGCCAGTACTGGGGCATTACAACACAGGTCTTTCAGCTTCTCAAAGCTGCACTGCTCAGGCTCTTCCCACACAAACTCCGAGTCTTTCTTTGTGAGTGCACGTAGAGGTGCTGCACTCTCACTGAGGTTAGGGATGAACTTTTGAAATATACTGAACAAACCCCAGAAATCGACATACACATTCCTTTATCTGAGGTGTCGGCATCTCTCTTACAGCCTTGACTTTGTCTGGGTCAACCTTTAGAACTTAACCATGGAACTTACCCAGTCTGTGGGTTCTGTGACTTTGGTGATGTGACCATCCTCCTCCATTTCTTTCAGTTTTGCCACAATCTTCTCACGCAAAGCATGGGGTTGACGTCGGGCTTCATGCACAACTGGCTTTACGGTTGGATCTATCTTGAGAGAGTAAATCCCTGGAAGAGTTTCTGTCAATTTCTTCAGCTCTAGGTATTGATCTATGCCTCGATCGACTGTGGATACGCTTCAAGAGACCCAATTGTGTGCATGCTGACCCTGATAGGAGTGGAGTTTGGTCCTGCTCTGTAAGGCTGGTCCGTCGGTGTCAGGATAATGTGACCGACCGGGTGATGTGTCTACAGTTTGCGACATGTTACCTGCGTGAGGCAGCACGATAAAGAGGGGCCTTGAGCCACGAGTGGTATTTCACTGCTACAAGCCGTGTCCCACTGCTACAAGCAGACTCATAAATATATGCACGCGCGCACACACACCCACCCACTCATATGCGCAAACCCGAGGTAGGCCTGCAGCCTACCATTACTATTGAATAGTTTAAAATTCTTGAATGTCTGAGTTCCTCGATGGCCCCCGGACGTAAAACTAAACAAACAAACAAACAAACTGTGATGTAAACCTTATCTTATATTTCATGAGACTTCCATATGACTGGGAATACTGCAGTGCCAAGTAGTGGGATTGGGTGCTGGGTATAGGATTGAGAAACACTTAGGAAAATGGGGGGGGGGGTAGTGTTTGGACCAGAGGTCCGTACAAAAACATATACACTTTGGATGCTACCAAAAAATAAAAATAATAACCTCTCACCCTAACCCTACCAATTGCCACTACACAGTAGTGAATACACATACTGGGTGTTCTGGAAATAACACTGATTGTTATCCCATACACTTTTCTCTATACCCACCATCCCTGACCTAATTTCAGTCAGTGAGGGATCCTGACAGTGACAGAGGATCTGTCAGTGTGCATGGGGTGGATCTAGGTCAATCAACAAAAATAAACCAATAGGATCATAGATTTGGCACTTGAGAAAAGAGTGGGAAACCAAACTGAGGCTAGACTGGTGACTTGGGCTCTCCCAGGCGGTCCTAGGGCGCTTTTGTGGTCGTGGTCAGAGGAAACAAGACGTTTTCTAAACTAGGATTGATAAACAAGCTTGGTTGGACAAATCAGAGGTCTATTCACCATCCGATTATTACATGAAAGACTTGGCTGCACCAGTGTTGAGCTGAATCCGAACCTTGACACCACCAATCATCGACCGCATGTGCACCTTTCTGAGACTTACTTTTGACTTTTCTCTTTGCTTTATAACAGACTGCTGCGAAATGGCCTTTATTTTTACAGTAGTTACAGGTTGCACCACGGGCAGGGCAATATTCATGTGTGGCATCCTAGCCACACTTGTTACATAGTTATAACCTTGGTGGTTTCTCTTTAGATGTCGAGGTCTTTTTTCTCATTTTGGATGGCTCCTGTTTCTTAACTACCTTAACAGTGTCATCCTCCTCCCAATTCACCTCCTGTAATGTCTCTTTTGAGGATTCATAGCTTTGACCAAATGTGATAGCCTCTTTGAGGGTGAGTCCCTCCCCTTTGTCGAAGCACTTCTCCTTGACCTTTGCATGGCGGGACCCAATAACTATCATGTCTGCATGGGCACTGACACATTCCTCTGTGAAATTGTGTAATGTTGTTCTCGCCATGAATAGGACCTTAGCTGTCGAAATGGCATTAAACTATTGCTCACTCACTCCTCATGTGTACCATATCCACAGTCCTTTACCACTACACACAGAGAAGTCGTAAAATGTCATCAAATTTCTCATCAGGCTTCTGTCTATGACGCAAAAACCTAGCTGTGTAGCCCTGATTTCATCTCTAAAGGGTTTGACATAGTCCTCATACTTTTTGAATACTGACTCAAGAACTTCATTTTCTGCTGCCGCGTCATCTCCATCTGCAGGCTCCCAAGGGAAGGTGTCATACAATTCGCGACCTTTGTTACCAATAAATGTCATCAAATAATTCACTTTTTCTACTTCTCTTTTGCCAGCCAGTGGACCACCAAAATGGAAAACACAGTGTTGCTTAAACCGTTTCCATTCTCTAACCAGGTCTGAAGCATCCCAATCCATGGATGGAATATTTTTCTCAGTCATTTTTACTATTTTGAGCCTTTAAATCACTGTAGCTGCCAGCACCACTAAGTCAATGTTAAAACTAACACACTTTACCAGCTAGAATAGGCCTCAACAAGCAAATGGCACAAAGTCAGTTCAATATGGGATTGGCTGGACTAAATTACTAAAATTCCCATGTAGCATACAAATTCACAGTAGACTAGCAGAGTTCAACCAAGCACCAACATGTGTCTTCACTTTCAGGGTTCTTGACTTGAGATCCAGGCTGGACACTTTGGTCTACTCACAATTTCCTGGATTCAATTCTTTTTCAAAATGACATCTCCTGGTAAGGTTATACATCAATTCATCAATTGGTATTAATAGGTGGGTTTGCTTCCTCTTCTACAGCTATAGAACCACTTCTGACAACCATGTAATGAGTTGAAGGAAGAACCAAGACCTTACAATTCGGTGCCTCATGCTAGACTAACGTTTAATTCACGTATTATCACTCAACTTCCGGTTCTCGGTGTAGTTAACATTCTACACACAAGACGGCGCCAGGTGCATACGTTACAGACGGCAGTCAAACTTTTTTGCCCCCTCCCCCCGGAGGTGCAGAGAATTTTCGTGCCCCTCTTTGATCTATAGTAGTATGCAGGCTATTTTTGCTAAAAAGAGGGTAAATTTTTACACTCCCCCCAAGAGAGGTCAACATTGTTTATGCCCCCCCTTAAGAGGGGCCTAAAAATTTTATTTTGGAGGGGCAAATCATAGAACTGGCATGTTGCACCGGCTTTCCATACCCAACACATGAGTATTTGACAGTATGCCTTATGGGAAATAGGATCTAGACCAGGGCTGTTCAGGCGGTATCTAGGTCATGCCTCTGTGGCTGCCTTCTGAGCATGCCCACATACTAATGTGACCCGACCTTCAGCAAACTGCAGCTAGACATTAGTTTGTGCTCGAACGCGCCCTTTGTCACCGCTGTTGACCCCTTTCCCATAGGTTTGAGTTGAGTAGTCCAACTAGTAGATCCTAGGTAGACCCTAGACCTGCCAACCGGTCCCTAGGCATATGACGTACAGAGCTCCTGAGCGGCAGACTGTGTGGAAACCTCCACACTAGGTAGACCCCGGAGTTAGACCCACCAACCGGTTACTGGTAGCTCAGTTCTTGAACTCTCATCTCTGTTCCTCTGACCCTGTGAGAGTTCAGAAAACCTATTGTTTAAAAGTGGAGGAAACTCTTAATCACAGTCAGCGCTTTGATAGGCTGACTGTCGTCACCAGTGACAGAAAGTCAGCCTATCAATGTGCCAGTCTGGAGTTAAATGCATTCAAAATCAGGAATGGTTTGGAAAAAATGGGAAATGGCTGATTTGGTCGGCCTACACACACATTCGCTCTACAGACTACACCCTAGATCATTCACACTAGTACTACGGTGTAGGGACAGTATCACTAGGGTTGTTGTTTCTTCAAGTTCTATGAGAACTTGAAGGATGTTATCATGGTTTTAACAAAAAATCTAGTTGGGCGAATGGTCCGGGGGGGTAGGGCGAACTGGCAGTAGAGCGCATAGTCTATAACTCAAAAAAAAAATGCCCTAAAATATTCAATTTTAGACATTTGATTTCTAAATTGAGTGGATTGGAAAGCAAACAAGTTGCCCTTTTCTCATGCAGTTGAAAAAATTACAAAATTACAAGTATTAGAGGATAAAAAAGTGCTCACAATCCAATGTTAGCAACTTAATTAAGTGATTTAACCAAAAGTAAAAGAAAGATTTACTGTATTTTAAGTAATAAATTGGACATCACAACAATGAGGGGCATGAAAAAATAATATTTCTATGTACCTTAAATGTGAATCATTTACATGGTGCAAGTCCAAATGTTTACCTGCATTAATACAGCTAGCAGCATTAAGTTACTTAATGCAGCTTTGATAGTAATTGCCAATTTTCTTTTAGGTAGACTGGGAGATTGTGACCCTAAGAGCTGTCTCTTACAACAGTAGTGCACAAATACAGGTTTTGAGTGATTGATGAAAGATTTTAAAATTAGCTTAAATAATTCGCTTAACCTTAAGTCATGTCAATGAGGTGACTTACACATTTAGCTATCTAAATGACTTAATGTGAGCTTGTGAACTGGATTAGCTAACTTGCTAAAGCTGATAAACTATTCAAATGACTTGATGTGTGCTTGTGAACCGGAATTAGCTAACTTGCTGAAGCGAAAAGCGATCTATATATATATATATATATATATATATATATATATATATATATATATATATATATATAGATTCTAAAAAGATTATGTGGAAGGTATTAAATTGGACTGTTTTGAGTGAGCCAAAGTCACTGGGCTTCGGGGTGACTTTGGCTCAAAAGAGATTAAATAGTTTTCAAGGTTGGTTATCGGTTTTTCATAGAGACACTACATCCATATAGGTTTTACAAGTTCTGTAGGAAATTTTTAAACTGCAATGTAACCTATGATTGAAAACCTAATTGCCAACCTCTCTATTCTGTCATAAATAAGGACTTTCTTCACTGTGCCCCCATATCATATGACATCCATGGACTGGGGGTGGCAAGCCCTGGGTATAGGTGCCCTGCCCCCCTATCATCCTGCCTTCCAACCCCCATCCCCACCCCGGGCCCCCAACCCAGGTCCTGGCTCACATGATAGGGTTCATAAGATAAATACTGTTTTACAGATATTCTTGGAATTTATAGATTATATCAGGGCTATGATGTAATATTATGTTCAGTGATATGAAAAACAGATACTGGTAATAATTTAGGCTTGTTGTATGATTCAACATGCTCTACCTAACAAGCACCTGTCTCCATTTAAGGGCCCCCTCCATCTTTTGCAAAATTTATTGACTAGACAGAAGCACAAATATTCATCGGTTTGGAGATAGTTAAACCCTGAAGTACTAAAATTCCATTCAGATTATATTTTTGAGGTGACAGGGACCTTAAATATTAGGTCAAATACAGTGCGAGACTATGGCAAATGAATGAATTGAGCCAAAGTCACACTGTGAGCCAAAGTCACCCCATTTTTTACTAAAAAATCCTCTAAAAATAAAAAATTGTAACTTTTTCCACTAAAATTATATTTTTTCATTATTTTTCTCATGGATCTTAAATACCAGTGTGACAATTCTTCACTTTGGGGTAGAAAAGATATGCTATGTATGATAGACTTAGATGCCCAGATGAAAGTTTCCCTATATTATGCGTAATTTTTGTTAAAAAATCATAATTATTGTTTTAAATTTTTTTCATGCAAATTCTCATGAATCGTCCAATTTTAAATAGCATAGAATAATCATTTTGTGTTATAGAAAATGTTTGATGCTATATTCCTTGTTCCAAGGGCCTAGATAGTATTTGTAGGCATCAAAACAACACTTTTTGGGGTGAATTAAAGTCACCCCGGTTTACTCTCATCTCCGTGAGCTAGGCCTAGGCTAGCCTAGGGGTTTGACCATTATGACTGGGTTGACTTTGTCCAACTCTAAAGCCTTGACTAAGGGAGTGATCATCTTTCATCTTGGAAGGGGGGTTGGTGGGTTTGTGCGCAGATGCGCAAAAAAAAAATTGACCTCCCCCCCTCTCAAGACTCTCCTCTCCATGGCCATAGCCTTGGGCATAGACATAGGGCACAAAAATCGCCCTTTCAGCTTTTAACCTACATATAGTACATGTATAAACATGTGGGCTTTTTCACTGAAAACAGATAAAATTATTTTGACCCCCCCCCCCTTAGTCTAGGTTGGGTCGAGAGATCCGCAAACCAGACAGGTTTAAGGACTAGATTACGGGCATGAACGCTGAAGGTTCATAAGTGGATGACATGCTAGTAACAGTTCTCCATAAGTTTAGTTTTGTTCATTATCATTAAAACCCAAGTTATCTGTATTATCATAAAGTTTATAGACTAAAGGTTCTATTCTCTATATTTCATAATTGAGCAAAGCATCAAACTAAAGACTCTTATCATATCAAACTCAAAGACTCATATGGTACGTATTATACCGTAATCTCCAGCGTATAAGGCGCGTCTTATACCCCAAATAAAATGCTGTTGAGTCTTATACGTGGGAGGGACATTGCCTTGAGTTTGGGGTGCGCCTTATAGGGGGGTATTTTTACTATAGAACAGTACTAAATTAACGAAAATCTGCCCTTAGAGGTGCGCCTTATACATGGACTAGCATTCTCTGAGTTGGGGGTGTGCCTTATATGCGAGCAGCGCCTTATACAGTATCAAAGTCAAAGACTCGCTATATCAGACTCAAAGTACTCAGAGAGGGGCGTAAGAACTATGAATTACGGTACTTTAAACTTGGTGATAAAGTGTTACGTATTCATGAAACTTTAGAGAGATTTAAACTTTTTACTCCTTGAGAAGGTCCTTTCGAAGGATCCTTTCAAAGTTATAAGTGGGTGCTGACACAAAGAGGGCCTTGGCTCTCCAGCTGTCTCTGGCCATATGAAGCTCACACCATCCTTAGTTAGCATCCAAAGGGGTTGTAGGGTTGAACTTAAATTTGTGAAGAACTGTGACAAATAGAGTAGAGATTATATAATGGTATTGGCGTCTTTTGCCACCAATCTGTTGTCATGGTTCATCTTAGCTGCATTATGGCTCCCACCATTGCTATACAGACTTAGCTGGTTTGATTATCAGCCAATGAAATGACAGCACCTGTTCCTTCAGTGTTGGGATCTGAAAGAAGCCTCATCAATGCCTTGTTGACTGTCTGACTTGGGTTGATACAGACCCGGGATACAGACCCAGAATTTCTTCAGGGCCTCCCTGATGAGTGTGTTTGAGCACAAGGGAGTGGGCTCATCCACCTTTGCCATCAAGTGTTGTATTCAGGCAACGCTACCTACCGTGATTTTTTTTTGCACGTTTAATTCCTGAATATATCCTTTTTTCGGCCAGATACCCAAAGCCATATACCTGTCAAATGCTTCTTTCTCTTTCCCCCGCTTGGTGATTGGCTGACGATTATTAGGCATCTGGACTGGCACGACTTCTGCCATGATTTCAAAATGTGCAGGTGGGCCTATAGGTACTGAAAGCTGTCATTGTATTCATGTAAGACGGCATCTTTAGTTAGCTCACCAGCTGGGAGCAGGCGTCTCTTGTGAAGGATCGGAACAGTTTTTGGATATGATTGGGACTGGTTATTTACATGTACATCTAAGTCATCTAGTACTAATATCACCTACATGTATAATGACCACAGCAACGCCTCACGCTACACACTAATTGGCCTTTCACTAATCTAATGTACCTACAACATCCGGTACTAATAAGACCAATGATAATTAGCGCAGCGACTCTAAGTAGTACTTAATGAGACTAGTTGACTTGTGTATGGTTCAGAGTCGCCACGGTGTGAAGCATAGGGAGGACCCATAGTCTATTTTTCTTTGTGGCTCCTCTGCTATACACTATTCCTGCACAATAATATAATGTAATAACTACAGTGTGTGTACTTACCTATCAGTAAAGGGATTTTCAGAACATACATCATACTTTTAATTTTTTTTTTGTCTGAGGGGCATACCCTATGGACAATTTCTGAGATTGAGACGGATTTGCTCTGATGAACAAGAGTTCATCAAACACTGTATCATCAAAGGGCTCAACTTTGCCCGCCGTGGATACCCCCTACACTTCCTGGGGGAGGCCTTCCTTAAGGCCTACCACAGGAATAGAGACGAACTTTTGATCCCCAAAATCAAAAATGACGAACCCATTCCCAACATTCTTTGCACCACTTACAATCCAGGCTTCATGGGCCTGAAAGCATTGGTGCAGAAGAATTGGGACATGCTTGGCAAATCATGTACAACCCGCAACGTACACACTCAGTCATTCATAGGCTCCTTTAGGAAACCAAAAAGCATAAAGGATGTCCTGGTGAGGGCCAAAATGAGGCCAGTGGAAGCGCGACCAAAACCACTCCCCAATAAGAACAGGTGCCTTAGACCTAAATCCTGTACTTACTGCCCTAAACTGAATACCACTGGTCGAGTACGATGCTCAGCCAATGGGAGAGAGTACATCAGTAGATACAATGTGTGCTGCTCGAGCTCCAACCTCATCTATTGCATAACATGTACCAAATGCGACATACAATATGTCGGCCAGACCCTCGGTCCCCTCAAAACTCGATTGGGTGTACACTTTGGGAGAGTAAAGCAAAATGACCCGGATTATGAAATTGCCAGGCATTTCAATAAACCGGATCATGGAGACCCAAAGGACCCCAAAACATACCCAATAGAATTACATGTGTTGGATTTTGTCTATGCCCCCCCTCGGGGTTCTAAATCCAAATACCTGCGGGACTTGATCAAGATGAACTGGATCCATCGATTACATACAATCTCACCAGTGGGATTGAATGTGATGGATGCACCACGGTTTATTTAGACATCCCCAGCTCACAGCGGGGGGTGACTTTGCTTGTCCTAGTCACGTAAAGCAAATTTTTAGAATCCTAACAACTTAGTCACCCCGACTTTTAATAATAAAAAGTACGCCGGCCTGGACCATGTCCTATTCGGCTCCCCCCTCTAATACAGTTAGGGCCTTTTGGGACACACCAACCAACAGCGTTTTCCACCCCGAAAATGCTGATTGGCCACATCGCTGAACCATAGAATGCTACACTGTATTTTCACAGCCGTGTTCCCAATCTTTGAATAAATACACATTATTTATAAAATCAAAAATCCCCAACCCCTTGGCCAAACTTTGACCTACTTTGGATATTTTTTGAAAGTTCCTGTGGCCCTACCACAGGACACCGCTTGTTTTCTATCAAATATTTTCAACTTTGACTTTATTTTGAATTAAACTCCCATACAGCCTGAGGATTCACAAGATGAAACCGCTTTCCCTCACCAAAATCACATTCTGTTGTGGTTTACTGGCCTTACCAAGCCAACAAAACAATATTGTTGACTAACTAGGCTGTGTCCATGCAACATGGTAACCATGTTACCCTGTGACATCACATCGCTATGGAAAAGAGGGGGGGTACTATATAAGAGCACTTTTCAAATCAAAGTGCTCATAACGCGATAGCTGTTAGAGTTGAGCAGATCTCCATGTGGAATAGCATCGTTTTCCATACATCATACTTTTAATTTTATTCGCAGATCATTTCATCATTTGGCATATTAGCATTAGCATTTGTTCTGAAACCGCTACATATATGCTGTAGAGCTTTCATCTCAGGGGGTTATAGTAGATTTGGGTCACATTTTCTGTATTTAAAAACGATATTCAATGTTTAAAATCTCCGTAAATCTCTATGAAGAGAGCAATGCTAAACTTGGTGTAGCCTGTCTACAGAGCAGAAGGGGTTACCAATTTGGGGGGGGGGGGTTGTGACCAATGCTGAATGACGAGATGGTCTACAGTCAAGGCGTTCGGAGTACAGCCGAGGGATCAATGCTGGTTTGTAAGGCCACCCCCTATTGGTCCTCCCCATGTGGGTCAATGTTGATCCCCAAGTCAACTTACTACCCTCCCAAGCATAGTTAAGGACTGGTACCTAGCCAGACCTGGCTGGGGTGGAAAGGGAAGGAGGGAACAAGCTAAGGTTGTGTAGTTAGTGTTCAAGGTCACCCCCACCCACAATGCACTGCAAAATGTAAGAAAACCGCTACCCGAACGCCTCGAGGTGTCACGGTAGTAATCCGCCCAGGTAAGCCTAGGACACCTAAATAGTCCCAACTAAAAACAGTGTTTTGCTTGGTATAATCAGTGCCAGGGGACCTTATTTTTATCGCAGATTAATAATTTTGGTACCAGAAGAAAGGTTACGATTTGGGGGGAAAAAGGTCTCTGCAGGCAAACAAACCAGTGAACTAATTTCGACTCATGGTATAGCTACCTGACCATTTACACACACATTTTTGGGCTGGATGGGTCAAGCCTGGGTGAGAGTAGGCCTACAACGCCTATTAAAGAGTAGTTGACAACACACACTTGCCACTCATATACCTTTAGCCCTACAGCATCTGTATTGACATCAGTAGTTCCAGACATATTAGAACCATTCAATGCCGACCACCAGTAGAGTGTAGTATACATATAGTCCAGTTCTTTAACATACACTGTTCTACAGTCTCCTAGGCATGTAGGGGAGGGGGTGTATTGAACAAGTAATTAATGAATGTATATGATATATATGACATATCCATTAACTACTTATTTTATTAAACAATATCAATAGATAATCAATAGAATATCAATAAATTCAAGTTGAAAACAAAAATTGTTTCCCCTCCCCAGGACTCGAAGCCTGCCATAGTGTGTGTACACGATCGGTATACACACTTCGGCGCCCGGCAGCTGTTGGTTTGGTCTAAATATAATTTGAAAACAAAAATCTTTCCCTCCCCGGTACTTGAAGCCAGCCATAGTGTGTTTACATACTGTGAAAAAAAATGTACGCCCGAACCGGGACTCATCCCGCCTACCTCTACAAGCTGAGCGCTACCCACTAGACCACCAGTACACACAGCCCGGCTTGGCTTGGTTTGGTTTGAACATGTCCCGCAGTCGTCGCCGTTATGGGAGCAGCAGCTGGTGGCATTCTAACCAAGCAAACACACTGTTTCTCGTCAGTCCCTGTGGCGCAATGCATAGGGAGTTGGATTTGGGATCAGTAGAGTGCAGGTTTGACCCCTACCCTGGCAATGAATATTTCGTAGGTTTTAACATGTAACGTATGACATGTAAGGAGACATGTTATCCATGGATAATAGCACTGGGTGCCTGTTATCCTTGGATAACCGCACACCTTACAAAAGTCATGATGCATGCATCATGCCATGCAATATCGACAGGTATGTGCATGGGAATATCCAGAAAAAGCACCCAAAATCACAGAAGTCGTGTAATAAGTTCAACTATATATGCGGAACTCACCACCATGGCCTTACAATAACTACACTTTTAGTCCTGATTTACTCCAATGGTTCTTCTACATAATAAATCTGAATAATTCTATCACCAACTTAAACAAGTCGCCAGGCCATGTCTCACAGGACTATTCTCTACTATTCTATTAAAATCTACAACATTACAGTTTTATTAATTCTTTAACGGCTGGATAGTGCAATAATTCACCATGCACATTGCTTGTCACGATGCAGGAATGTTGTCCTGGTGGGTCTTGATCAACTCGGAAAGTTCCGAGTTTTTAGAGACAGGTGGGGGCAGGGTGTCACTTTAAGAACTGAAAATGCCTGTTTCAGAGATGGGACTGTTCACTTCAACCTCAAATAACATGAAAATGGTTAGATATGAGAGAAAATGAAACCTGTCATGAAATAGTGTACATATTCAGGATCATAGAGGTGTAATGGTTACCTGTTATCTGGTTCTTATCTTTCTGATATTAAGGTTTCAAAAAAGTAGGTCATCTCAAAATGGATGTAAGACGCTTTGTCAATGTAATCCTATTGAGGTGTCAGTTTGGGTGTCAGGTCAGGCCAGGTTGGGTGTCATGCAAATGATCATACATAGATTCAAGATTCAGATTCAAGATGGCTTTATTGACTAATGTACAGGTACACTTATGTCAGCACCAGGTTTTCATTTACAATGTTGTAGACAGATTTTATATCTGAGTATATGTGGCCCAACAGGGGAGAACGTGCCTCGGGGGGGGGGGGGGGATTTTTAGTACTGGTTTTGGCCACCAGGGGGCAGTATATGGGTAAAACACTGACAAATATGCTATAAAAAGCTTTAGATGCATTTTTGATGTGAAATCCAGTGGTATATGCTTAAAATCATTCCATCACCACTGAAAATTTTCCATTTTTGGAATGTTGGTTGCCATGGAAACATAAAAAATTGGTAGATAACACAATTTCTGGTTGTCATGGAAACCACTCCCCTATTCCAATTGGGAATTTTTCCCACAATCCTTTTTTAAAATCCCCTCAGGAACCCAGAACCGAAAACAGAGCTCAAAAATTCCCTCTAGAACTAATTTTATGGCAAAAACATTACTGTTATTTGGTTATTTTTCTACAAAACTGTATTTTTTGCATTATTAGTGTTTATGATAGGATATAATGCATCTAGAGCTTATTTCCTATTTTCAGTTGTACACACCAACCTAAGTTTGACGAGCAATTACAGCAAAACTATCAGGGATATTTTAGCTCAAGATATCTCATTTTAAAGCCCATGACTTAAACCTTAAAAAGCCATTTCTCCCCAGGAGGCATATTTTCCCTCACCTGGCCACATATACAGTTTACAGCTCCTGGCCTTTTAGATGATTTGCAATATGGGGCCACTGCTAGTATTTGAGAAAGTTTCCTAGTGTCATCATGTCTTTTATAGTAGTCAACGAACTTGAGGTATTTTGTTTCAAACACTGACCGTGCGTTTCTCATCTCGGGCATGTTACAATGTAAGAAGACATGATTGATGATTAATCCCTCATATGAACTACGTTTTTTCATTGTCTGGGATATTGAACTCCAAGACTCGGCAAGAGAGTGTCAAAATTGCGAGACCTATGCTTTCTGAGTTACCAGCGATATCAGTCGCTTGAATACTCGTTGCAGTGGTGTATGAAGTATCATGCCGACACTTATTGGAGTGCTATATGTCGTCATGATGCATCAATAAAGCCCTGTATTTTCTGAACACGACCAATGATTAATGCTTAGGGCTGCATAATGCTTTATGTCGCCATGCATCAGAAAAGTCATGACAACCCTACAGACTCAACTACTTAGTCACTGTTTGTCAGCAGTTAGATAGTATCGTATTCGACCTAATAATTATAAGCGCCCTCCCCCTAATAAGCGCCCCCCCTAACCTTGGACCATTTTAAAGACTATAAAAAAGCCTACTTTTCACGATTTTGGAGGCAGTTGAACTCGTAAGTACTGATACTGAATTCCCGTAAAAATGCACATGACTTGTATTAGGTCACTTCAGTCACTATTTGTCAGTGATTTAGTCCATCAGGCCACACCAAATTAAAAAGTTAGTCTATGGATTTTCATTTTGAAAAATGGAGAGGGAGGGCGATTTTTTTTTTTGATTTTTTAAAAATTTTTCTTTTGTCAATGGATTCTGCACATCACATATGTGGAGAGGGTGAATTTTTTATTATTTTTTTTTTATAACGATTAACCAAAGATTTCCCAGGAAAGGAGTTGAGAGGATTTGGCCAGTTTTTGAAGCTAGTACATGTATCTGCCAGTGTTTGTTCAAAAATTATGGCCTAATTATGTGGTATATTTACCGTAAACTCCGTAAACGTAGAAGACACGCTGCGCATATAAGACACACCCCAAACTCAGCACATGCATTTTCGCGTATAAGACGCACATTTTAAGGCTGAAATTTGTAAGATTAGTACATTTCTATATTAAAATTACCCCTCGTATAGGACGCATCCCAAACTTCAGTAGATCCTATAAGATGCACCAGGCATTTGTTTGGCGTAGAGGACGCGTCTTATACGCGGGAGTTTATGGTAGTTGAAAATGACACGGGGGGTGATGCTTGTATAACATTACACTGGCACCAGAGAAAAGGATGCATGTGGCACGCCGGTATCATGTGGAGAGAACCTTGAGTATTATGTGTTGTTGCAGAGAAGCCAGTTCACAATAGAAGATGACCGGATTAGAATTAGCATTATATAATGTGCGTGTTAAATGACTCATCATTAATACATGATTTTCTCTCATCTCATTGCAGTGGTGCCTGAGGGTACGGCTCTAAGGTATGTCAACTAAATCATAGGATTTATAATGTTTGTTTGTAATGTATGAGATGTTTGGTTGTATTGACCGAATGAGGGATTAATCATCAGCTCATGAAGTAATTGAATATTAAACCTAACTTGTGTAGTCTAATATAAATTATTCCTAAGAGCTATGACAGTAAGCCATAGGGGTAGCTATTCTATATAGCAGGACCTCGCTTGCAGGTTGTCATGTATTTGTCATAGCCATTTTGAGTTAGATTATCCCGTGAAATAGGGCGGGTAGAGAGTAATGCGAACAGGTGGGCTACCCCTATGGCTTAATGCCATGGCTTTCGCTGTGTAGGTTCCGTGAGGCCGGCTTGCTCGCTGGTCTCTTTTGCAAGCTTTGTGCCATGGAGGGTAAGGAGGCTAACTCCTACCTCCACGGTGGTCGCTGTAAGAATGGCAACCTGCAAGCGAGGTCCTAATATATAGCATAGCTACCCCTGGCTTAAAAGCCACTCTGTGGGATAATCCCTACTATTCACTGCAGACTTTGCGGGGGTAGAAGGTACACATCTGATAACTGTTGTTAGTGATAACCGCTGATAACCAGCTTCAGCAATGGCTGTGTCCATAAGACATCCCACAACCTCGAAAAAGAGTATAGTGAAATTGTCCCCCTCAGTCGCTGCATGCATCCAGGCCTCACCTAACTAAGCACACCAGATGACAGTAAATGGTAACTTAGGAAACACAAGTTAAATTCTAGTCGAGATACATGTGCTAACTAACACTGCTTCTGTATATCAGGTACAGTACTAATGTATTTATGTTGAACTTTTCTTTTTCATATTAGTACCAAAAACTGAAGTCCCAGTTGGAGGATCAGTTTCGAGGCGATCTCGAATGGGTATGTAACTCTAGGCTATTCTGGATTTTCCATCTGAAAATTTCTTATGATTAGGTATTCGTTGATAATCACTGCAACAAACTCCTTGGCCAACTTATTCTTAGGTGTCTTTTTGATACATGACTGTGTATATCAACATTTTTGACCAATTGAAGGCGTGAATATTTAGGTTTCACTGTGACATTCTAGTATTTTTCTAACTTATAAAACCAAGCATATGGTTTTATAAACAGCATTCCTACTTTGCGAGAATGCTGTAAGTCTTACCTGGGGTTTGACTTTCAGTAGTTCCACGTATTAGCTGCGGCACATTTACGGCACATGGCTATTGTATTATTGACCAATGGGAAGCATCCCTGGCATTTACTGCGGAGACGGGGGCTGAAGGTGTTAGTCATAGTGCAGTCGGGGTCTAATGGCGGCCTCCATAGCCTAATGTGCTAATGCCCTATAGGTTTTAGGTTAATACCGTAAATTCTCTCGTATAAGCCGCACCCTCGTATAAGCCGCACCCCCGACTTTTATTTTTGTTCTATAATGCCAAATACCCTCGTATAAGCCGCACCCCTTCATTTGGCAGATCCTATAAGCCTAATTTTGATTTGGATTCTGGTATAAGCCATGGCTTATACAAGAGAATTATGATAGATACTAATATATACCTACGAATGTGCAAGAAATTCACAACTTTGTAGTTTGTGCGTAGACGTCAAATCTATAGAAATCATTTCCTTCTTTTTCAGAGGTATGAGGCAACTCCTGGGGTCACTGGCTACTTTGAAGTGCACGTCAACAATGAACTCATCCATTCTAAGAAGGTATGCACTGGAGGCTGGGCATTACGCATATGGTCAATAATAATATGGCATACTATCATCACAGGTTTTGGAACAGTTCTGGGCATCTCAGATATCTCCTTATTATGTGATTGACTAGACGTCAATCACATACTTATATATACATAGACAGAGGCACAAAACCACATTGAAACAAAGAGGGATTCTGACAGACATAGGGACAAAGAGGGAAATATGGCCCATACTCTGTCTCTGTACACATTGGTGTTGGTGTATATGTTTTTGGTATATAATATAGTTGAAGGTAGCCCATAGGCCATGTAGATGGTATGGGTAGCATTTACACCTCAGAGACAGAGATTAGGTTGTGTACCAGTTCAGTGGCCATTAACAATAGGGGATTAGTCTATTTCTTCCAGCCTTCATGCACCAGTGGTCATTAACCCTTTCAGTGCCACATAGCACCAGTTCACCTTAAGATACAACGGATCAGGAAATGGCATCACATCAACCCTTGAAGGGCAGCAGAATGAATAAAAGAATAGAGATTCTGTGGTCGCCATTGAACATAGGACATAGTAGTCAATTACACGTAGGCCTAAGGCCTAGCCTTTACCTTCATTTTAGCAGTCAATTTTACCTAGAAAATTATCGCGTACTGTGAGTGAAGTACTGGAATCCCAAGTCACAACAAAAGTACGATGAGAGTTCCAATATTGATGGATGTTATGTTAGCTAGTATTTTTAGTTTTATAGTTTTAAAAGCACACCAGTAATCATCAATTGATTCCCAAGTCGGTGCTTAAATTTTGTCATGGCCAAATTGAAATCAAAGAAATAATTGTCGTTTGATTCAGAATGGCGATGGGTACGTGAACAACAATGCTAAGCTGGGCAAGATAACGGCCGCTATTGACAAGGCTTTGTCCTGAAAATTATTAATCAGATGTGGTGCGGATTGAAGGTATGTATTTTGTATCAATGTGGCTTCTACAGCACAGCAGCTAGTTTCAACATATACCATAGGTACTGTAAAACCTCGCGTATATGGCGGACCTCACATATAAGGTGTTCCCGGAGTTCATGTTAGACCCATAAGGCACATCTCGGATCAGATTTTGAAAATTCTAGTAGTGTTCTACAGTGATAAATCTTTGCCTATAAGCCACATACTGACTTCAGACAGATTCTATAAGGCATAACATGGTTCTATCCTCGCGTATATTCCGCGCCTTATGCGCGATGTATTACGGCAACAGCCAAGTTAAATTTTGAAAGTGAAACTCACAGAGCTTTTGTCTGTATCTTTGGAAAACAAGTCAGAAAAGGATGAAAAGGTTTTAAAGGTATATGTCGTATAAATACTGAATACATTATAAACATTTGCAATGTACTTGTACACATGTGTATATTTATACATACCGTAATATCCCATGTATAGGGCACGTCTTATAGGCGAGGTTTTAGTTCTCCCTGGATCCACAAGGGGGACACCAAGACCTTTCTTTTGATATATTACCCTAATAGGACACTAGGGGGTCGGGGGTCCCTAGCTACATATAGCTTTTTGAATTTGTAAAATCCACTGAGTAGAACAAAAGTTTTTAAATTTTTTTTACCATATTCTAAAACTCTAGGTAAGACGAGGGATGCGCCTTATACACGGGAGATTATGGTAGTGTAATCTCCCGCATGCAAGGCGAATCCCGCGTATAAGGCACACCTTGAGTAGAAAGAAATGCTAAAAGTAACCTGCCTATAAAACGCACCCAGACTCTATAAGGCACAGCACGCCTTAGATTCACGCAAGGGAGGTGACAGAAGGCACCAAAGTTATCAATTTATCATGTGCCCCTGTGTGGTACAAGTATTGACTTGAAAACAGAACTTTTGAATTATAAGAGAATCCATATCTTATAATACCAACAGATATTCCATACATTCATTTCTCTCTTTTCCAGCTCATCTTCTGGAGTTAAAACAACACAGATGGCCGTGATGACGAAATGGTTCCTAAACCCCTGGGTGGATCTTTCTGATGGCCCTGTGCCAGTCTGTGTTGATGTAATTCTAGAAGTGCTTCTCTGCATATGGAAGAAAGAGATTTATAATAGGTGATGGAACATCAAGTACTGTTTTCCAAAGAATGTCATATTCAACATCATATCATAGAGTTATTACAAGGCTTAGGGAGTGGTCATTTTTTAACAACAGGGGGGGGGTTAGTGGGTTGGGGGGGGACAAAAAAATTTCAGACCCCTCTTAGGGGGGGGGGACAAAAAATATTTCGCCCCTTTTCAGCGAAAAAGCCCGCGTGCGACTATAGAATAAAAGGGGGGAAGGAAAATTTCAGACCCCTCGGAGGGGGGACGGAAAAATTTTCGTCACGCCCGCATGGAATTTCACCAACCCCCCCTCCTTGTTAGAAAATGACCACTCCCTTAGGCTATAAGAGATTTTCTCTACAGCTACTGGTATCATTATCGCAGTATTATATTTTAAGGTTTTACACTCAGGTCCATTTTGCTTATTAACGAGTCAAGTAATACCATAGATCTACTTCATCTACACCTAACAGCTCTATTGGTTACTTGCCTATGACCTCCACTATACAATCTATATATGCCCATTTACTTGACTCGTTTTTAGTGAGTGGCAGACACCCTTCTAATCTCTATTAATTTAAAGATAAGAGATTATCTTTAAATTAAAGATAATGCATGGCACCTTGTCTTAAGCTCTAGGTTTTGATTGTATACAAACCAATCTGTGTTTTCACAAATAATCCAGATTTACGGATTGATTTGTCTCTTAATGTCGAATATTTAAACAAATGCGTGACTGTAGTCATTACCTGCGATAACCTGGGTTTAGCAGCGGCGGTTTAGCATGAGATTTCAGTATATCGACCCGATATTTCTGTTCAGCGGTCTAGAGTTTGTGAAAAGACGATGTAATCTGATGGATAATAGTAATAAAGAATCTTTAATTTTCAAACAGCCTTGTACTTAAATTCCCTACATCCCACCCTTCATTTTGACCCAGGTTTTTACTGGGCTATAGCCAAATCTAGATGTATTCTTGTCATATTGTGTCATTACTTGTACTAGTCCATATTAGTCCATTATTCATATTTTGGCAACAAGTATCAATATATACTAGTCCTTTTTGCTTGGTGTCAAAATGGTATTTTTACAGTGATACTCTGTTACTCTCATTTTCACATTTTCATCATATCATCATTGCCTAAAAACACTGGGTAGATTGATATTAGAAATTTCAGTAGTACGAACATATACTGTAACAGGTTGACTCAATGAGCTTGTAATTATATTGAGCAAATATCATAATCACTTCATTCATGTCGTGAAATTTGCTCAATAAAAGGGCTTGCATGATTAGTGCCAGCTCGCAAATGAAAAAAAAAAGTGCTCAGAATTTAGACACAAAATTTAATCATAATCTGATGTGATTAACATATTGGGGTCGGTTCCTCGTGGATGTTAGGAGCCTGCCCTCCCTATATGGGAGGGAGGGGGCTCAAAATCTCATCATCGATTAACATAAACTACATGGCAGTAAAGGGACTCACACTACTAAGAGGATGTAAAAACGTAAATGTTATTGT
The DNA here is from genome assembly GCA_949317995.1 of Acholoe squamosa. Taxonomy (NCBI): domain Eukaryota; kingdom Metazoa; phylum Annelida; class Polychaeta; order Phyllodocida; family Polynoidae; genus Acholoe; species Acholoe squamosa. The sequence goes on along the minus strand of OX439035.1, from coordinate 78,497,986 downwards.
CCTCTTTGCAAAGGCAATGCTAGCTGTGGGGCTTGGAGCTTCAGAAGTAGTGTATGGAAATTTGCTTAGCTAGATCTATGAAAATGTCCCCCTTCCCAATGATAAAAGGACCAACCCTCAAACTCTCGGGTGTTTTGTGTCATCGGAGTGAGGTAAAGGGATACGGGAACTCTTTATACTCTACAATAGATGATATTGTAGTACCGGTAATTCCAAATGATTTTTTGTAATTTGGCAATCTGGTACAGGTAATGGGTGTCTACTAAATAGGTCTGATTATGTTTCAAAATTATTGGTATGTCCGGGGATCTAATGATGGTACATAAGCTTAATTTTTCTCTTGTAAATGGATATTATGTCTATAACTTGTAAACTCATGTATCCATAGTACCTGTAAATATGCCTTGCGTATTAGCGCATACTATTCACCGGAATTGCCTCAGCCTTCGACTTTGTTCCTTTGAAACATAGGGCCTGTCCACCTCATGTGGATAAAGTTCATCAACATCTTTAACATTCTTAGAAGGTCGAGTTTGTCTTGTAAAATATATCTACTCCAAAGGTAGCATCAGGCATCGATAATACACATAGATCTGGAATGCCAACTGGTTCTTCAAAGGCTACTGCACTGTAGATTGGTGTAGGCAGGGACAGTGTTTTGAAATAGAAAGTATCCCGCTTCTAACAGACAGTCCCCCTCCTCGCTACCCCACTTTATGGATATTTACATTTGTGCACCCCGATATGCAGTAAATCACATGGAATTAGATTTTGAAAAGAAGGGTAGGAGTTCGAAGTAGACGGAGGTAGGCTTTCGTCTTCATGAATAGTTCAGATAAAGGGAGACATTGAGGCTGAGGAGGAGAAAGCTTTATACAAGTGTGCAAGAAATTGGTAAGGACATTGAATACCTATTTGTGTAAAATGAGGTTACACTCTCCCTAAGCCTCAGGCTAAGGGAGTGGTCATTATTTATCAACAGGGAGGTCGCCAAGCTGGGCAACAGTGAACCAGATCACTGACTTTATTTCTATCAGATACTGGCCCTGATGTTTGACATGCAAGTGTCATTGACAAAAGTCCAGTAAATTAAGAGGACTGACCAAGGTATGGGGCTGTAGTGGCATTATTTAATGAGTAATAATTATCAAACTGGTGCAGGTCCCTGGTTCACTGCTGCCCGGCTGTCACTGCAATATGGTTGGTTATCTCACGATTCAGGGCCATCAGCATGCTTTTTTGGTCATAACCCCGTTCCGTTATCGGAGTTTAACCGCACCCTGAGACCTTTTATTCTTCTCCAAGAAGCTGCTGGTTTGAACCTGGACATGTTAATAAATTGGAGAAGTATACAAAGTCAACCCCGCCATACATTTCCAGTTAAAACCGTTCAGGGTTCAACGGGGAATCGATCCCCGGTCGCTGTGGCAGGAGACGAGCTCGCTGTCCACTATACCAAGCCGACCGGTGGTAGAAAGCAATGTACCTGAAGGATTTGAAAAAGTTTTCCAACATACCTGATGTTTACACACCTCATTAGCATAGAATCCAATGGTGCCAGGTGGAGTTATTAATAGGGAAATTTCCTTAGATATCCTAGATGAACATGCCATGCCTAATTTCTCCATTTTGTTCAAAATAAGAATCCATTGATTTTCCATAGCGATACGGGTCGGCACCCGCCCCGTCTGGCCATTCCTTGTTTGATGCGTATTTGACCTAGTTCTTCAGCCGAAAGTATGTCAGGTTACATCCAGGCACCTTCCCGCTTCGCTAAACGAGACGAAATGGCCGTGTGCGTTGGATCGCTATGTGAAATCATTTAATTCTTATTTATTTGTAAGAAAATGGAGAGAAAAATGTAGGTGAACAGCAAGAAGGGATCGTATATTTGTTGGTGTTAGAAGTACAGGACTTGACATCATTGGATTCTACCCGAAAAATGTGTGTAAAGGTGGAGGTATGTAGGGCAGAGTGACAACATGGCCACGACGGCTTGGCAAACCGTGCGGATTGCATGCACTTACAAAATGTCTTCTCCTACATTAAATACAGGGTTATAAGGTAAGAAATTAATACATAATGGATGAATAAGTGCGATAAACGCATGGATATTGGAGGACTCTGTGAGGTTAGCTGGAAATATTCACCCTCCCGCTGCACGGTCGGGCGAATATTTCCAGCAAACCTCACCTCGTCCTCCAATATCCATGCATTGATAGCTGATTATCTCATGATTCAGGGCCATCAGCGTGCTTTTTTGGTCATAACCCAGTTCCATTATTGGGGTATAGCCGCACTCTGAGACCTTTTGTTTGTCTTCAAGAAGGTGCTGGTTTCAACCTGGACATGTTAATAAATTGGTGAAGTATACAAAGTCAACCTCGCCATACATTTCCAATTAAAACCGTTCCAGGCCCTATGGGAATCGTTCCCCGGCCGCTGTGGCAGGAGACGAGCTCGCTGTCCACTATACCAAGCCGACCGGTACTAGAAATCAATGTACATGAAGGATTTGAATAAGTTTTCCGACATACCTGATGTTTACACACCTCGTTAGCATAGAATCCAACGGTGCCAGGTCGAGTTATTAACAGGGAAACATCCTTAGATATCCTTGAAGAACATGCCATGCTTAATTTCTCCATTTTCTTCTAAATAGATAAGAATCCAATGATTTTCCATAGCGATACGGGTTGGCACCCGCCCCGTCCGGCCATTCCTTGCTCAAACTGTATTTGACCTAGTTCTTCAGCCGAAAGTATGTCGTTACATCTGGGCACCTTCCCAGCTTCGCTAAACAAGACAAAATGGCCGTGTGCATTGGATCACAATAGTTAGTTAGTTAGTGTTTTACGGCACGTCAGCTACTGGTGATGGCTATTTGTGCCTAAAGGTTTTATGGAAGAAAGTTTCTACTGTTTAAATTTGACTGTAGTATCCCAGGTTCTTGACATATGCAAGTATTGTATCCGGTCTGCAGGTATCAAATAACTCTTTCAGTGTTGTACATTGATGGTATTGTGCCCTGATGGGGCACTGGCTACATTCCACAAGGAAATGTTCCACCGTCAGGTGTTTTTGACACCTGTTGCAAAGCGGTCTGGGTTCTCTCTTCATCAGGTGTGAATGCGTTAGTCTGGTGTGGCCTATTCTTAGTCTGTTCATGACAATTTCTTCTCTTCTGCTCTTGCATTTGGCTTTCTTGGTTGTGCCTATCTTGGGCTGTATTTTGTAGAGTTTATTGTCTCTTTCAGCGTCCCATGACTCTTGCCACTTTTGGTGGATGTATTTCCTGATTTTCCGTTTGAGGTCCTCTGATGGTAGAGGCATATCTATTGGAACTTGATTTGTTGCATCCTTGGCAGCAACGTCTGCTAGGTCATTGCCATGGATTCCTTCATGGCCTGGTACCCAAGCATACGCTATCTTCTTTCCAGCTAGAGCAAGACTATTGTGTCGTTCCAACACTCTTTTCACGAGAGGGTGTGTCCACTTGCTATGCTGCATTGCTGACAGTGATGATTTGGAGTCAGATACAATCAGGTAGTTGTTGCCTTCTGATGTCTCAATGTGATCTTGTGCTAGGTATAACGCATGTAGCTCTGCTGTGTAGATGGAGGCTTCGTCTGGCAGGCGTTCTTTGAAGGCATGGGGTCCTAGAACGGCTGCAGATGCTGTTTTGTCTGCCATATGTGATCCGTCGGTGTAGATTGGTACGTGATCTCTGTAACTATCACGCAGTTCATTGAATGCTGCTTGATATGTGGATCACAATGTAAAATCATTGGATTCTCATTTATTTCGAAGAAAATTGATACAAAATGTAGGCGAACACCAACTAGAGATCGTATATTTGGCGGTGCTAGAAGTACAGGACTCAACACCATTGCATTCTACCCGAAAAAAGGTATGTCGGGCAGAGTGACAACATGGCCACGACGGCTTGGCAAATTGTGTGGATCGCATGCACTTACCAAATATCTTCACCTGGATTAATTCTGGGGTTATAAGGTAAGAAATTCATACATAAAAGATGAATAAGTGCAATAAACCCATTAATGCATGGATATTGGAGGACTCGGTGAGGTTAGCTGGAAATATCCATACATTAATAGCTTATTACACCTGTCTGTAGGTACTACTGACTGGGCCCCAGTACTACTCTTGGAACTTTCAACTAAAAACTTTTCTCAAAGGTGTCAGACACCAGGTGGAGTTAGTGTGCATGTGAAAGTTCTCAAAATGTCCACAGGGTCCCACCACCAGTTTCTACCAGATCGCCTTAAAGTTTGTAGGTAGACCCTACATTAAACGAGTGCTGTGCAAGATGAATATTTTTTTTCCAGAAATAGTCTTGTAATAAATTAAAAGCTATCAGCAGCTATAGGAGACCCATTCCTCCTAAGTATGGTAGGGTCAAAGCAAAATGATAAATTGGATCAAGAAAGGGTACTCTATATACAGCATCTCTAAGCATGGTTTTTTTAAGGAAGGCCAGGCTTCAAGCTCTAAAAGATATTGATTCATCTATTTCCTAAACTATGGGGTGCGGTTTAGGTACCCGTGGTACAAGCTATTACACTTAAAGGTGGAGGCATTGGGTCCGAAAGTGGGACCAAATCTGATGCAATGTGCACAGAGAGGCCAGAGAATCCAAACTTCAACTAGATTTACACTCATCAGCTGACTTGTGCCCAAAACGATACTGCTAAAAGAATGGGCCTAGACCCCTAAATTCGACAGGGTGACATGGCCATTTCTTAAAATCGACATGTGACATGGAGCTTAGTGACAAGGACATGGAAAGGAAAAAAAGTTAGTGACAAGAGACAAGGCCTTTCCTTAAAATCGACATGTGACATGAAGCCTAGTGACAAGGACATGGGAAAATAGAAATTTAGTGACAAGTGACATGGCCATTTCTTAAAATCGACATGTGACATGGGGACCCCCCATCTAGACCCCCAAAAGACAATGCATGCATCGCACACACCGAAAATCCACAATATTAGGTTGGATATGTTTCATTTATGAAACTCATTACATTTTATTGCTACGATTTTCCAGAAAAACAAAGCACAGCATCTGTTAAAAATTTAGGTATTCAAATTGATCCACCAGTGTTGGAGGGTCGGGTTAGAGGGTCTTATCTTTCGCTACTAGGACGTATCTCTCACTACAAAATGACGGATATGGAATATACATAATTGTATCTGGGGTGTCTAGGTGATATAGTAAAAGGTTATTCAGGAATGCTATCTGCATTAGTAGGTCTATCGAATTAATATACATGATGTATGTGAAGAATGTGGGAAGAGGGAGATCTATGTAAATATGCTCTAATTTCATTAGTTATTCTAACCATTCTTATTTTTGTACCATTAATAGGCCGGGGGCTGATAGGGCCCACCATGCACCCCCCCACATCCCAACGCGACGTATTTTTTCAATCCTTAGGGTCCCCTGAACAAGATTCAAGATGTTAACATTGATTATCTTGGGATGCACTACTGGTTTTGGCTCATTATCCATGTGCGGGTTCAGACCACTTTTGGGTCAATTTTGGTACCATGTTATTCAAGGGGTATGCTCAATCCCCAAGCTCTAAGACTATCTTACCTTTGTTTGGATCCTGAAGCTATTGGTCTTGTTGGAAAGAAGACATAATAAGCTTTTCATTAAGCCCTAATACATGTTTTTAAGTTCAGATTTGAGTGTACCAGACAGTCGGGAAGACGGAAGATTGAAATTACAAAGTTCCTTTTTTTTTTACTTAAAATCTTAAATGCGCTCCAGATACATGTATAAAACTTGCCCTTATCCCCATCTAAGCACAATATTTAATATGATTTATGTAGGACAAACCTTTCGCTACTATTATAAACTGTATGTTGCAATACATCCCTGAGGCGAGATCATACACTTATCTGTGACTATCTGCATAGATTTGGACATGGGGTTCTATGTAAAGCTGCAGTTGCTAGGCAACCACATGACATAGCAATCATTTCTACCTATGTTCATACTATGTGATGTGCAAAAGGGAGCTATATGCAATTTGAAATCAGTGAACTAAGTCCTTGAGGGGAGACTATGCACTACAGGTATGAATCTAGACATTGTTGCTATGCAAAACTGCTATTGCTAGGCCACCACACAACCTAGCAACCTTTTATCACCTATATTCCTAGTCTATGATGGAAGTCACAGAAGAGTTATATACAAGTTTACATCAGGGGAGTATGTTGCTGAAAGGAAACCATGCAGATATGAGCATTCGAGCATATTTTCAGGCTTGGTTGCTATGCAAAGCTGCTGTTCCTAGGCAACCACTCCACTTAGCAACAAAACAAAAGCAACACTGTATTCTACTAAGGTGATTTATAGGGGGTAGGCCCCACCAGATACTTTCTAGACTGCACATTTATGTAATTCAAAGTGACATCTGAATCTATTGTCGGCCATTTTGAATTTCAGCAATATACAGCCTCGCCATTAAATTTTATGAAGTAAAAACATGCATATTCTTAATCAGCACTCTTTTTAGCACAAGAATCAGGAGAATTGATAAAGATTTAGCATGGAAAAACATCCGTTCACATAAAGAGGGAGATTATTGAAATGGAACAGCATTGTATTGGCTCAAGGTAGTGTCTTTGCGTCCAAGGTAATAATGTGTGTCATAGTCATCAAGGAATTCTGTAAAATGTCTCATATTACTCAGAAAGGTTTGTCCTACATAAATCATATTAGATATTGTGCTTAGATGGGGATAAAGGCAAGTTTTATACATGTATCTGGAGAGCATTTAAGATTTTCAGTAAAAAAAAAGGAACTTTGTAATTTCAATCTTCCGTCTTCCCGACTGTCTGATACACTTAAATCTGAACTTAAAAACATGTATTAGGGTTTAATGAAACGCTTATTATGTCTTCTTTCCAACAAGACCAATAGCTTCAGGATCCAAACAAAGGTAAGATAGTCTTAGAACTTGGGGATTGAGCATACCCCTTGAATAACCTGGTACCAAAATTGACCCAAAAGTGGTCTGAACCTGCACATGGATAATGAGCCAAAACCGGTAGTGCATACAAAGATAATCAATGTTAACATCTTGAATCTTGTTCAGGGGACCCTAAGGATCGAAAAAATACCCCTCGCTTTGGGATGTGGGGGGGGGGGTGCATGGTGGGCCCTGTCAGCCCCCGGCCTATAACAGTGGTGCGTGAGGATACGCCTCCAGGCCTTCAAGGCTTGGTCCAAAGTATGCAAAATTCAACACAATAATCCTCTTGAAGCTAGCATGCATGACCTTTCTTTTCTTGTCTCATTTTACCAGCGTTCATTCACATATTGCCCTTTTTAAAGTCAATTCAATGTTTTAGTCGAACACTTGATTTATACCGGAAGGTCCAATGTATTTCATTCTATATGGGTCTACAGTTTTAAACTGTCTCTCATATTTCATTCACTTGATTTTCAGTGCCGGAAACTGGAATCACAGTTGAAGGGGAAATATGGAGGATATATTGAAATGGTGAGCCGAAGAGATCATTGATATCCAGCAATATCATGTGGCTGTCGTTAAGTATATACCGGTAGGCAAATGTCAATGACCATGGAATATTTTTGCATAGTATTCCCCGAAGTGAGTATGCCGTTTTCAACTCGGCAGGCAGACTCACTGAGGGGAATGCGATGCAAAAATATTCCATGGGAGTTGGCATTTGCATTTTTGTCATGGCCCTATGGGGTTATTTTGCTTTAAAATAGAGAAACACAGCTCAGATCTGTTCAGAATCCAAGATGGCCGCTTTAATCGATTTCCCTTGCTCTCAGAATCAGTAAAGTACAGTCGACCAGCCATCAACTAAGGTGAGGTACTACTTTCTTTCCAGCTGTCTTACCTGGTTGCACCAACACAGATGGCCTTGATGACGAAATGGTTCCTAAACCTCTTGGTGGACCTTTCAGATAGCCATGTGCCAGTCTGTGTTGGATGCTTCTCCGTATAATAATACTAATATCAAATACCTATGTATCAAATAAGTTGAAATTACTATCGTATCCCCAAAACCTATTACTGGTTACATGGTAACCCACAGACTAACATGAATACACAGGTGGATTATATTTTTCTTTTAATACTTGTACTTGAACCTTTATCTTCAATCTAGGGCAGGAAATAAACACTTAAAATAAATACATACCCCCGGTATATAATAAAAATATTCTATTCTCTGTTATTAATATGAGAGATCCAGATGCTGTTAATAAACTGCGGGGGTATGAAATAATGAAACCCGTTTACTCTTAACTACATCTAGAATATTTGCAAAACAAAGTATTTTGTATTGGGTTTGTTTTATACAAATGTACAATTTTGCAATTCTTCAGGATTGAAATGGACCATAGCAATCAAGAAGTCCAGGCAGAACCTCTATCCTTATGGTGACCCTTTGGGAGACCTCATGAATAGATTGTTGGAAATCCATATCCCTGATAATGAATGATACCTAATAGCTGTTTTAGATGACCGATTTTGCTATCCCCTACTCTGAACAATAAATATTTTGTGACATGTAATTTTGAAATTGTTTTCTCATGAGTATCAGTAGCTCTATATTACTGTAGTAATACGGGCTATACGTGGAATCACGGCTGATTTCACCTCACAGGATCAGCCCAACGTCATGGTGCGCCTTATAGACTAATTCATATACCGTAATCTCCCGCGTATAAGGCGCAGCTCGCGTATAAGGCGCACCCACAACTCAGAGAATGCAAGTCCACGTATAAGGCGCACCTCTAAGGGCAGATTTTTGCTAATTTAGTACTGTTCTATAGTAAAAATACCCCCCTATAAGGCGCACCCCAAACTCAAGGCAATGTCCCTTCCACATATAAGACTCAGCAGCATTTTGTTTGGCGTATAAGGCGCGCCTTATACGCGGGAGATTACGGTATGTAGAGAACAGTACCGTAATCTCCCGCGTATAAGGCGCGTCTTATACGGGGGGTTTTAGTTCTCATTGGATCCACAAGGGGGACACCAAGACCTTTCTTTTGATATATTACATGCCCCCTTGGTCAAAATAGGACAAAATGGGGCCCAGGAGGGCCCAAGGTGACCCAAGCTACCCATAGGTTTTTGAATTTTGAAAATTCATTAAGTAGAACCAAAGTTATGAATTTTTCATTTTTTTGAGAATTTTCCAAAACTCTAGGTGCACCTTATACGCGGGCTGCGCCTTATACGCGGGAGATTACGGTACTACAGTACTCAAAGCCTTAGGGGAGGGGCATTCGTTGAACGCAAATGCTTTATGAGGTCTCGTCCAGTGAGGAATAAGTGTGTTACTGTACAAAATCATATTTATTACTGCAATGTTAACATGGAAGGTCACAGTACTTAGTTCATGTATATCTCATATCAAAGCACTATTGCTCTAGTATCTTAAGTTGTTTCTTTTTTTAAAGGTAAAATGGCCATTTTTAATGCTTTAAATACAAGATCGCTGCGTATGTACACATGGTCACATAATCTGCAAATGAAGGATTTTTGAACACATAGTGCAAAAGATAAAGTAATAAAAAAATTCTTCTTCTCCTACAAAAAAAAAACAACAGAATCTAACAGGTCATTAACAATATAGATTAGAAGGCACTGGCGGTAGACATTGCCGCTCGTTGTTGCTGTCGCTGTGCAGCATATTGATGTTGCTGTTGTCGTTGTACAGCCTCATCGTATGATTTAACCGTTAGACCTGCTGTAGGACCAGTCTTCCACTCAACTCCATTCTCATCCTCGACAGCGGCCTCAATGGCTACTGTGTGTATACCGGCTATGGGGAAGGCGAGCAGGAATTGAGCACTAAAATAGTCATTGTGGGGCTCAGCCACCTGCCGCATACTGTTTGTGGGATTCTCCTTCACCTGTAACATCAATATATGTAACTTTTTATCGTGAAGCTTGTATTTTGGGGAATAGGGAGCAAGCAAGAATACCTGGAAGCGAGCAAGAATACTTAGAAGTTTTTGGACTTGTTATCATTGTTTAACGCTGTTCGAGTTCAGCTCTTGGGAAGAATGCTCCAGCGATGTGCACTTCAACGTGTACCCCATAAATACATAGATATAGTGGGAAAACACAATCCCTAAACTTCTTAGGCAACAGTGTGGTATTTCTAGAGGAGATAGAGTATCAAAGTATGCATCTTCAGCAGTTTCTTACCTTGACCTCTGCTATCATCTTGGCCCTGCTCTGTTGAGCGGAGGAGAGGCTGAGTGCTACACCAACCACCTTTCTGAAGAGTCCTGGCTGTGTTCCATGCTGAATGACCCCCTCCACTTTGATTGTAAGATGTGAGTCATAGTGCACCAAGATGGGCTCATTCATACGCGGCTGGGGCGAGATGGCCAACTAGGGAAGCAAAGAGGACAGATAAAATCAGTGATCTGCAGATAAAAAGTGTGAACACTCACAGACAATTCTTGTACATGTATATACACACAGAATGTAGCATATATTTCAATTTTGAAGAAAACAATGTTTTTATTGGAAACAAGTAAAAATAGATTGGTTTTGTGGAACAGAAGATTTCAACTTACTCCAGTACCTCGCATAAAAGACGCATCTCACATAAAGGTGCTATATGGGTTAAAGGAAATGTTATAAGCCGCACCTTGGGCAGTTTAGCGAGATACTACGGTATTGGGTAAAACTGTTATGTCCAAGATAGGGTTTCTAATTGAGATGGAGCAAACTGAGTGAGTGATTCACCTTAATGGAGGTGGCCTGTAAGTTCTGGAAGAAGTAGCGCGGTAGGCACAGAGGGACTGACATCAACGACACAGATGCTGCCTGGATACACTCCATTAACTGAAACAATGAGAACATGAAATTGAACTAAATGTAGTTTCATTAACTTTAGCGGCAGGAGAGGATAAGTTAAATAAATACTGGTGAAAGATTACTGTCTTTTTCTACGTATACTATGACCAATCCACTAAAAAAAAGGCATGTTATATCCCCCTTGGCAGAGTCTCTGCTTTGTGCTAACTCCCGGGGCTAACACATGACTTTATTGCATATGAACTTATCATTTTTACTATGTGAAAAAGAAGTTGGACGTCTTCCACAATACACATATAGAGTTACACCTACTTCTGCAGAGGGTGGCCTGACAGCACCCATACTGGGATCAGGTGGACTCACAGTCAGAGTCTCGTGTAACTTGCGCGACACTTGCTGAGCGGCAGACAGCCATGGCTGGTGTTCTACAAGTGACCCTGACAGTGGTGGTGATAAGGATGAGTCTGCCGTACTGTAAATACATGGGAGAATATTACTCATTGAATAATACAATATACATTTGCACAATACACTCTTATAGCTTTAGAGGATAGGCATGGCCTGTGAATAGACCAGTACCGTAATCCCCCGTGTATAAGGCGCGTCTTATACAGGGTTTTTTAGCACCTCCCACGCCACATTTCCCCATGTGATGAGGTCTCACAATACAAAATTACTGAATAGAGAAATTGATAATTGTGAAATCTTCTTTATGTCTGCTTTTATGAGACATGTCATCAAACACTGGTATACCGACATTAACGACGGGAGGCGTTTTTTTAAGCGGTCACAACCGCATTTCTTGTTAGTTCTCATTGCATCCACAAAGGGGACTCCAAAACCTTTCTTTTGATATGTTACATGCCCCCTTCGCCATAATAGGATATATGGGAGCCCAGGGGGTCCATGGGGCCCAAGTTACACATAGGTCTTTGAATTTTGAAAATTCATTCAGTAGAACCAAAGTTATGAATTTTTCATTTTTTTGAGAATTTTCCAAAACTCTAGGTGTGCCTTATACGTGGGCTGCGCCTTATATGCGGGAGATTACGGTAGGTTATATTTATAAACCCAAGCTAACTTATTATCATCACTGAATTAGTTTTTATAAGTTGAGGCATTAAGAGTGTCTTACCTTGAAGTCTTAAGCACTGCTTCAAGGACGTGGATCATGATCTGACAGGACTGTTGTAGGCTGCATACTGGTCAAGGATACTAACTATGCCGTCCATCCCATTACCCGATTAATTCTCTGTGTATACCGGGCTAGTAGCACTTAAAATTCATGAGATCTTCATATCTTTTTATTATTCAAAATAATTTGCTATGCAAAGGAAACATAATGACGTAACATGGTCTTCTTGAGATGACAATCGATCAAGGATACATTTGCAGGTTCATCAGCGTCCCCGGGTCAGCATCAAATGATGACTGGTAGAGCTCACCATACTCTCGACAAAGTGTTTCAAACTGTTGGTTGCATTTCTGGATCTACAAAACAAGAAAAAGGAGCAAAGGTATAACAATCCTACACTGAAATACAGATGAGCAATAAAACTTTGAGACAAAAGTATCTTTCAAAGTCATATATCTTTTGAACAGAAATTGATTTGTTGAACTGAAATTTCTGCATCTGGCGGTGTACCTGAGTGACGATGTGGCCACATCGATGTATTTCCTTGCCAGTGGTGATGGCGAGTGAAGACGCAATAGCGGGTGGTGGACTGGTCTGGAAGCTACAGCACATGTGTACTGTCTGTGCATGTGTCTGTAGCATCTGTGTACGTAACTCCAGGTACTGACACTGGAACGTCAGCTGGGAACCTGGGGTCATGGCCGCCTGAAGGAAGCCAAAGGACGAATTTACAATGAGTGGCAATACATCTGAGAGGTACATCTGAGAGGTAAATGTGAATTGTCTTACATATACATAGTTTCAAAAAGATAATAAAAGTCGTGTAAAAGACACTATAACCAATTCATATCTAGTGATGTATAAGCTGAATCATAGAGGTTTTAAACTTGTATATAAACCTACCTTTAGAGAGGAGATTGCTTTGTGGTAATGCGTCTCTGCTTCAGATATGTTGGAGATATATGAAGACGTGGAATCAACCAGTCTTTGTAGGAAGGTCTCTGCCACACTAAGGTACTTTAACGCTCCAATCCAAAAGTAGAAATGCTCTGTAGATACCTGTTGGTGAAAGTATGGGACTGTGTTATACTCTTTTGCACCAAGATGGTCTCTAACCATTGGATTAATTGACAGGCGGGTAGCGTATAGTGTTTTGAACATTTAGCAACTCTTAGAACTCTGTCATACTGATAGCCAATGGTAACTGAATACTTTCCTTTAAACCTACATAAAACGGTAGAATTACTGACAAACCAGATATGGAACACTCACCTTGGAGGTCAGGCCATCAAATATCTGTGCTGCCATTTGATGGTGGCCATAACGTGCCGCTTGGCGAGCCACTCGGTATGCCGTCCACGGAGTGACTGCCTCCAGGGCATGCAACATGGGCACTCGCACATTCTCACCCACTGCCTCACCTACAGAGGCCTGTAGCAGTACTGTACAGAGTGCTCGAACCATGCCGTCCCGACTGTGTGTTGAGGTGAGCGCCTTGTTGAGCGCAGTGAGCAGGTCGTCTGTGAGGCTGGGGAGTAGCTCATTGCTATGACTACCAATAGCTGCCAGGCTCTCACACACCAACAGGGAACTCTCATCTGGGGAAAAGACACGTTTACTGTTTGTATAGTGGACAATGCTAGCACATGTGCCTGGGTGGACAGCGCATTTCATAATATGGTTCGGCAAACTAAAAGAGACCAAGTCAAGCCTCAAGGCCCCTACTCAGGAAGGTGCTTTCAGCTTGTTGGTCAACATGTTGTGAAGGTTTGGGCCATGTCATGATGCAAGACAGAGCCCAGCATGGTAAAAACTTAAGACATTTGTGAATTTTATGTCATCACAGAGAAAGCAGCTTAGGAGATAAGTGTTCAAGTACCACACCACAAAACTTTTTAAATTGGTATGAAATGAATATCATATCCACCTACCAGAATGAGTAGTCACAGCAATGACGGCCAGGTCCATAAAGCGGTCTGCCACTGATGGATGGGACACACACAGACGGACAATCCATTGTAAAACCAACTGAAACAATGACAGAATATTTGATACAAATTTTAAATCTGACAGGCACCAGTTCTTTATAGTGTGGGGGTTTCCACACCGTCTGCCGCTCAGGGAGCTCTGTACGGTGTGGGATATTATAATAGCAAATGTTTCAGCCCTGCAGGAGGACTTTCTGCGCACCTCTCATGCATTCAATCCTTAATAAAACCATAGTGTTGTAGATTTTAATACAATAGTAGAGAACAGTTCTGTGAGACATGGCGCGGCGACTTGTAATCTTGTGTCTAGTTTCAGTTGGTGAGACAGATAGGGCATACTATCATCTGGGCTTTTGGTAGTATATAGCACAAATTCAACCTGAACTACCCACTGCAGCAAAGTACTAATAGTCTGTAGACTGTCCATTCTGCATGCACCTCACTCAGCTGCCACAGGGACCTGTCTTATTCAATGTTCAATGCCATAGTCAACAGGTGTGACATTATGAGTGTACACTGTCTAAGATTGCCAGAAGCCTACTCTGCCTCCCCCCCCCCCCCACACACACACACCCAACTGCCAATCACTTGTAATAGTCTGTACCTCGTCACAGGCCAGTGGTCAGCAAACCGGCCAGATCACTCCACCTCTCTGTAGAGGGGGAGCACAGTGTAAGTACATACATCTTTTCAGTGTTCCACAAAATCGTTTATATAATGAAAGGAGTAATCAAATTAATGTTTCATCACCAATAGTAGATACATATTCTGAGAAAGCATTATTTCAATGTAAACTAAAAATTTTACACAGAAAAGAATGTAGCAGTTCCACAAGGTGGCCTTACACTTCAACCTCCTCTGATTTACAAAAATGCACATATGGCAACACACACTTTAGCACTGATTTCTCCATAGAGATCTTTGACAGTGAATATTTTGTTCAAATACAGAAAATATGATCCAATTGTACCATAACCCACTGAGATAAAACCTGTACTACATATATATAGTAGTTTCAAAACGAACAATTCTAAAACAAAGGCTACAGGGATGCATTTCTGAATCTTAAAATGCTCTAATGCTAATCTGCCATAGGGCTCCAAATGATGAAATGTCTTATCTGCGAATAAAATCAAAAGTATGAGATATATTCTGAAAATTCCTTCACTGATAAGTAAAGTACACACACTGTTGTTATTACATTAGAATAGTGAGCAGGAATAGTCCATAGCAGAGGAGCCACAAACAAAAATAGATTGCAAGGCCTCCCTATCCCTTACACCGTGGCGACTGTGAACCATACACTAGTCTACTCATCTCATGAGTAGTACTCACTAGTCGCCGCGCTAATTAATCCTTCTAAAAATTTAGATATACATACATCCAACCCTCCTTTAGCTTCGCTGAAAGTTTGTGGAACCTACGATTATTTTAAGATAGGAAAAATTGAAATTTATTAACCCAGACCGAATTGTGCATGGGCAGGATGCAGCACCAGTAGCTGAAAGGTCTCATAATAGAGAGGAGCCGGTCCCTAACATCATATGCCTAGGGACCGGTTGGCAGGTCTAGTTCTTTACAGATGAGAAGCTGGAGATTGATTTCAACGCAGATTGGTGTTATTTGGGATGAACGGGGGTCTACCTAACACAAACTCTTCTTACCTTCAACGAGCCTATGTATTTCTGAGACGGGTCAGTTGTGGATGCCACCAGCAATCCTTCTAGTGCCATGGCGGCGTCCTCAATCAGTTCCTTGTGTTCTTCTGATGAATCTGTGAGCACATATACAAATGTTTTACCGTTCGTCTTAAACTTTGAAGACACAGTGGAGATTATATCAGTACATGTATTCTAAAGATCAGAATAGATGGAGCAGATTTAAAGTGCAATTGGAGGTGGGGGTGGTGAAATTTCGATATTAAACTTCCTAACAATCTGAGCATTTGTAAATACCTTTATTTTTGGCGATGGCCAGTTGCGTTAGAAGTTCCGTAGCCTTGACTGCTATTTGTATACTACTGTGGTAACAATAGGTGCTGCAAATTTCCATCAAAGGGGAATCTAGAAGGAAATGCAGAAGTTATCATGAATACAACTTGAAGTTGGATATTTTATAATAATAATACAAGATTATATCACTTCAACCAATACTGATTTAAAAATCAATTATAACCAAATACCTCCCCCCCCCCGAAGGAAATAAACATCTCTCATTGTAAAGAAACGAAAAGTGGTATGATAATTTGAATATCCCCTTTATACGTCATCATTGCCATATATTTTTAAAAGCATGGTAGATATTTTTTCTGTTTAGTTTTGAATACTTCTATTTAACTAAATTTCAAGTAATTGTACCTTCTCGCATGGGGAATCTGGAGATGGCTATGGTTGAAGCAAGGGTGGAGAGCACGTGTAGACCACCGAGAGTGAACTCCTCAAACGGTGTATCCTTGACAAACTTACAAAGCACCTGAAAAAAAACCCGGGTTGTTTCATATACCCATGCTTTTATTTAAACGGTATCCTATATTCCAGTTCAGATTACACTTCAAGTGTCCAGTAGGTAATGTATCGAGTTTTATGGGTGATATATCTCCCCAAGATGTTATTCCAATTTAATCAATGAGAATATAATTTCACTCCACTTGATCAAAACATGAGTGATTTGAATATCTGGCCGAATATCTTTTCAAATGGAATTATGTTGGCAATGAAGTACAGTAGATTACTTCAGAACTGAGTACCTCAATGTTTTCAGACGTCCACCGGTGAGGTCCTTTGGAGGCGAGCAACTTCAGATCCTTTAAGGCGGCAATCTTCACAGCTCGGCGTGGGTCCGTGAGGATGTAGTCCAGAAGCAGCTCTATCTATAAGATATGAGTTCTATTTACTAAATACTTTGTGGGTGAGATGACATAAAAGTATAGTTCTTATAAATGAAAACATGGAAACTTGGTGTTTCTCGATTCAAATATAATGTCTGTATTTTGATTGTGGCGGCGCGTTGTATACAATATTTCTGTTGAAGGGAACGATTACAATGACTGGTTTACTATATTCCATACTGTACTATATCAAATTGACAGCACTTTTCTTACTTGTTGGGGTATGTCTACAAGGGAGCGGGCAGCAAGCTGGGACAGCATGTGGAGAGTTACCAATACGAAGCCCCGGCCGGGGTAACTTGACAGCAGCTGCATACACAGACTTCGCACCTGAGAAATAATAATGATAAATGCTAACGATTCCCAAGCACATCAACGTGTATCATATCACTCATACTTGAATTTCATTAGATTACTTTAATTATTTCTAATATTTCTCTCATTTCTTGGTACAATAACATCAGTCCTGATCAAGTAACATCTGATAATAAGAGCAATACCATCAGCCCATCACCCACAAAGGGGATCCCCTACAACAGGGAGTAAAAAGTCTCAAGCAAAAATCAACATCAATGCCATCAGTAAAATTACTGATTGGCAAAACACAAGATGTTTGTTCTATGGCAACGTAGCATCATTTACTAACAACTTGAAGAGAACACCTAACTAATGCATTCAAACCCCCTTATCTATGCAGTCGCCTAGGTCTCATGCCCTTTTTGCTACATTATTATTATTCTTTATTACTATTATTACATTATATCATATTACTATATTATATGTGACGCATAGCTGCAGAACTTACTAGTGCCCAATGCACTCTGTAGCGGAATCATACACAGGCTTGTAGTCCACTCTACTACAGAATTTAAATAAAAGAATAATCAATCAGAATCAAAACTAATTGCGTTAGATTATTTGCTCTAACCTTGGCGGTAGATGTTGGATCGTGGTGCATGTTCTGCAGAATGGGAATAAGTTTCATCTTCATTTCAATCGGCGTGGCAAGACCTTCTAATATATCAGCCAACTTGTTACAGATACTGTTAGCAAACACCCTGCAAAGATAGTTTATTTAGAAATATCATTTTACTATGATCAGTCAAGTAGGAGATAGATGAACTGCTCTCAATTCTTGTTCACATCTAAAAACGATAGATAATTTGATAGGCACTTCAATGCGTACATGGCGAACTTACAATGGGGATTTTTTCATGGGCAATTTAATGATACTCGGTGGCAGCTTTTATTAATAACAAAGGGGAAGTAATTACTCTCCTGCAGTCAATAACTTTTTTCAAAATAAAGGAACTACTATCTGCGAAAAGAAACTACATATAAAGTGTAAGGAAAATTGCCTGAATTAAATCAAATTACTTTGACTGGTCTGCAAAGCGATCAGCTGCAAATATAGCTGCCTCAACTTCAATGGAGTCATGGGAGTCAAGGGCATTGATGATGCTGTGGTGAACATTCTTCCTCTCACCTATAACACACGCAAAACTTCCAATAGTTCTGTGGAAAGAAAAAAAAAAGATAAATAATCAGTTCATTTTGGTGAGACATAACTACAGCTGTGTAGCCACTGCGTGTGTGTAGCGGGGACTTTAATTTAACCCTTTTAGACTAGGCTAGCCATGTTACTTTTCTATCTATTTGGAGCCAAGAGACAGAACTTCGAGTAACCACGTCGGTACATAGCGACTCACCTTAATGTGATGGCCCTAGCAACTGGGTCGTTACTATGGATAACAGTGAAGATGCGTTTAATCACTTCGTCTATGTTGATTATTTTGTCTAGGTGCTTTTCACTTTGGTGTGTTACTTTGAGCACACACAATCTGAGGAAATTTGTCCTGCAACACAAAAAATCAAATTAAGATATGTGGATTAATTATCGGACAGATATAATACAGTTTCAACTTCGTCCTTTCTGAGTCGACCAATGAATACCTTCCATACTTGTAAAGGTAAACCTTGGCACTTAAAGGTGTTCTCTCTGTGAACGACCAACAAATGAACCAGTAACCATTCCGCGTTTCCAACTTAAAACATATTTTACATATCTTACCACTAAAGTCTATACAAAATGAAAAAGAAAACAAGCTGCTCTCTGACTTGGAAACTCACCCACGCCTGAATACATCAGCCAGTTTAATGAACGCTGAGTTAATTAGGATGGGAAAGGGGTATTTCTCGAACAAACGGGGGAACCGAACAATTGCCTCACATTGTTCACCAACACGAGATGAACGCAGAGCTGGAAATGCAAAAATAAGAGTTAAAAGATACCTATACACACGTCTTAACTGTGTAAGGAACAGTTGAAAGGGGCTTTCAGACCAAATGTCGGCACCATGCATGCATATCTACGATTTATGATTATTTAAACATAAATTTGTGAATATATTTATTAGGACATAGGTCCTATACATAATATGCACACATAGGTCTTGTGAAAAGAACCAATGAAAATAACCTTCAGAAAATGCATATTAGTTACGACAAGTACTGGCAAATTTTGTATATGGTTGGATTCTTAGTATCAAATGGATATTGATTTGGTTACAGTACAATGGGAGGTTGCATTTGCCTACAATATTTGGAACTTGAGCTCTAATAATACCGGTATTTCACTAAATGTATATTCCAGTTTATTATCAATTACCCCCTTTGTCGATCTAGATAAGAATCTGATTGGACTTGTATTTGCATTCACGCTATAACATTCATTCACTTTATATAGATTTATTAATAATGTAACACTCCTATACATATTTGCTGCTATATAATATCCTTTGCTGTACCGTATCGTCAATATTTACACATCGTTTCATCCATGACTGTTGTACAGATTCCTAATAGACCAGCTCATTCTGGTCTACCAACCAAACTTTCTGCTTGTCTCAATGCAAACCATCTTCAACTTCATGTGTATATTCCATTTCATACTGTAAATACTCCTGCATTTCTTCTTTTAGTCTGCTTGCAGCGAAACCTAGCTGATGGGTGAGCTTTGACAGCCCCTATGTAGGCACTGAAATACCTCCACTGAGTGAGTCTGCTGCAGTAGAGGTGTGAAACTGTGATAAAGCTGAAACTGGGTAGTGTTAAACTCTCCTTTCTTTGAAAGCTTATTCTGAAGCTATTTACTGGAGGATCTTTACAAACAAGGGCTCATTTTAACAAGTTTGGCTAGACCTTCAAAATGAATATTTTTTGTACAAGATTTAATGCAGGGAATCACTGAGCACCTAAAAATAAATGGTTCCCACCTGTTCTATGGTTAAAAATTATTTAGAAAATGTATAACTTTCCTTTTTCTAAGGGGCTGCAGTATGTTTGACAGACCCTGCAAACTTTTTGGGCGAGATTATTTCTGGACACTTGTCCCAACCTCCCCCATGTTGGGCACTTACTTTTCAATTAAGACCTTATTGTATGCATTTTATATGGTGAGAAATTGATAGCTGTGATAAAAATAAGTGGTTTTGCTTTTTAAATGAAGCTTTTAAGACAATTTAAATGGAAGTTATGATCATTCAAAAATCCTTAGTCAAAGACGATATTCTGCCGTGGTTCTGTCAGATGCACAGTTCAAGGGAAAAGATGACCTCAAAAATTTGCTTTTACATGTTTGATTATGATAAAATGCATTATTATTTACATTCCTGGGGGTATATCTAAAAAAAAAAATTGCCCAAAATAATCATTTCAGTGATCTAGTCTACCTTGGATTCATCTTGCTTGATCACAAAATTGGATCCAAATTAAACTCTTAACTATGGCAGAATTCTGGGTCTGATTTGGTACCTTTGGCTGGTCATAATTCCACTTTAAATTGACATAGAGACTTCATTTAAAAAGCATATCCACTTCTTTTCTCAAGATCTATCCATTGCTCATTAGATAAGTTTAATGGGATAAAGTCTTGAAAAATTAGGTAAGTGCCTACCCTATGATAGCCTCAGGGCCTATGATACCTCTAGCCAAAATTGTTTTTTGAAAATCATGGAGAAAATGGGCCCGAAAAAAATTGTCTAAAGAGACTTGAGTCTAGATCTAAGCCTACATCCTCACCCATCTAATAATTAACGACATGTACTCATGTTGTCAAGACTTACCATTATCTAACTCAACAAGCTGAGCATTGGCATCTTTATCCTGATCGTTTTGTCCACTCCCCTCTCCAAACAGTGCCATCCTCGCCGCAGACATAGTACCAAATTGCCACCAAGGTTTACCCCTACAGAGCAGTCATGCGGGATGCAAATCAAAGTTAGTTTATACAGACTAGTAGATGTATATGAGAGGTCACTCCGGCCTTGTAGTCTTGGGAAGTTTGGGCTGTACTTTATCGTATTTACGTTAAAATGACATTTCTGTTGCACAAAAACCCCGCTGGTGGGACAGACCGGAAGCCGGCAACTTTATTTTCTTTCTTCCTCACCAGACGTCACCACGAGTCTCGTAGACAGGTGCCCGTGCCCTCGATTTTCCAATTTTCATTTCGGGCCTATCAGAGCAGTCTGTGGCACCAGTTCAAGGCCGCTGGTACCCGAGGTTGGGTTATTTCCAGCGAAGCCGGCAAACATCGAAGTTGACTTCTTATCAAATATTGCTAACAAAATTGACCGTAAAAGATTTTCCCTTGTAAACCAGCTGTCAAATAACTGCATAACTAAAAATGAGTTCGATTGGAGCAGGGGTGAGTATATCTGCTTTTTATTTGGCAAGGAATTGTCCTCCACATCTGCACTGTCTCGTGTGTGACAAAGCAAATCACACATTATCGCTCAATGATTTAGGTAGTTACTCAACGTTCGTGGGCCTAGGCCTACTCATGAATTGTAAACAAAAGAGAAGGGGGTATGACTGTAAGTGTTCATAATCCTAGAGGCTAGAGACATCAGGAGGGACACTGCATTCACATGCCGTATATGTAGGAATAACACCCCTGCCCCCACTCCCGCTAGTCCCTATCTGTCACTATAGTAAACCAATCAATATGATTTTCTATTTTAGGGCTCTTTTCCACTGTCAACATTAACTATTTTCATGTACCAAGGGTAAAAATAACCAAGGAATCAGAATTTGTGGGTCATTTTACTCTAGATCCAGTCACTGATTTGATATCTTATCAGTTCTCAAAGGGTATTGGTGTGCGCAGACTGTAATTTCTATAAAACCTTGAAATATAAAATGCTGATATTTTTGTTAATTCTTGGTCAATTTTTACATTTGAGACCTCTATTGAAAGCTTAAGATATTATCAGTTACCATAGAGGGAGAAAGAATGAAATATCTGGACAGATTGTATATATTTCAGAAGAGTTATGACTTAAACCCGAAAATATCAAAACTAAATATTTGTGTAACTTTTTTAAACTTATATGGGATAACCACAAAAGTGTGTACTTTTAGGAACTTTAATCAGCTATTTATTATCTATTAGCCCAAATTAGCCCAAAGCTAAAGAGTATAGGAGAGTTTAGTAAAAAATCCAAGAATTTCAGGTCTGCTTATCACACTGCCATTTAGAAAATTTTGACTTTCCAACATGATCTATAATACTTATCTTAGTTCCTTTTGATGCAAAATATAGCCCATTAATCCCCAAACTGTTGTGCTTACAGTGATGTAATTGGTTACCCTCTATGATCGTTCAATCAAATTTAATTTGAGATTACGTAAAGCAAGGTCTGAAATGTGTGAGAACCAGTGCAGCCTGTGCACAGTGGGCAGGGACTGATAAGAGCCACACTGGCTGGAAATCCACTGACAGAAAACATTATAGAAATTCCACATTCAATCCCTCATAACTTTTGTTCTAGTAACACTATGAAGACAATTTAAACACCAATAAATTACTCAAGCTGCCAGCTTCCCGGTGATGTAAAATTATCCGGGTAAATCCAAAATAAAAGTTTGGCATGTTTTCCCTAGTATATGACGTATATCATCATCATGGGTCAAGTCGCTTGAATGGTTACTAACTAAGAACCCCTCAGTCTCAGATTTTGCTATTTTTGGGGGTTTTTCAAGTACTTTTTGAGTTCAATCAAGTGAATCCCATAAAATTTGATAAATCATAGTAGCGAAGTCAGATAAACTCGCACTCTGTCACTATGCTGAACAGCTCATTTTAGATTTATGATTTCTAAGGGAGTGGTCATTGTTTATCAACAGGAGGAGGTGGTGGGTTTGAGGGGGGAACGTAAAATTTTCAGACCCCTCCTGAGGGGGGGGGGCTAAAAAAAATTTGACCCCTCTTGAGGGGGGGGGGCTAAAAAAATTCACCATCTTTTTCGCAAAAAAGCCTGCGCGCTACTATAGATCAAAGAGGGGTGCGAAAACTCGCCTCCGGCACAGGGGGGTGGCACAAAAAATGTTGACTGCCGTCGAGGGGGGGTCGTAAAAAATTTCCGCGCGTCGCCGCGAAAACCCACCACCCCCCCTGTTGATAAATCATGACCACTCCCTAAGCTTCTAGTGGTCAGAATTAATATGGCTGGTATGTTTGTAAAGGGGGAGATCTAATCTATCTAATGGTGGATAGATATATAATTTATCAGTTCATCTAAACATGTCCACACCTTTCAGTATTCAGGTAATATCCAGATTCTGTCAGACCACCTTGCATGAGCAACCTATACAGCCCTGCTACTTTTTACAAAAATATGTAGATGATGCTTTTCTACCAAAAGCTAAAAATGGCACAACATGATATCCTTATTAACAACATGTAGAGCTTCATTTTGAGGGGATTTCAAGAAATATTCACTGATTATTAAGCATAGGGCTTACTTACAAAGTTACCCAACTTGGGACCAATTTTCCCAGAGAAATATAACACAAAGAAGCTAACAGAACCTACAGGGCTACTCTACAACATATTTTTAAGCAAATTATGGTTAGTTTATACCCCTATAGTGCTGCGATTTTCTGCGATTTTAAATCTACTGAGTGCATCTTGCCAAAATATTCATAAAAAAAATTGTTGAATCTTCTCATATCAGCCTGAAATTTAAAATAGTTGTACTACTAGTGAATGAATACCCCTTAGATATGTTATTCTGCTAATATTTAGCTTTAAAAGGATGTGATTGTTCAGTAGATCACTCTATCCTATCAAAAACAAATTTAATAAGATAGTGTCAACAACTCCCGCACGCATGGTATGTTTAATGGTCAGTCTTATCTCAAGATTTGGACTGGATTGCAGGATGATTAATGACAGAAATATATATATATATATATATATATATATATATATATATATATATATATATATATATATATATATATATATATATATATATATATATATAGTTTGATAAAAATGGATCTAGTAGTCCTATCAGCTTGATTCAAAAAGCTATGAATTCCAATTTTCAAACCGTTTCATTTGATGTATGGCTCATGTTATTCTGGTAAAGAAATAATTTTTGGCTGACTTCGCTAATTATAGGCTATAATCACAATAATGCTTATCTCATCTTCACGTATGAGCCATAAGACTCAAGGATTTTTTGTACAACAATTTTTTACCACGTTTGTGGTATATTTCGAATGTCTATTGGCCAATATACATTCGTGTTAAAACAGTCTATCAAGCAGATTATGTTATTTTTCCTACTTGACACCTCAGAAGCAACTTAGTTTTAAAGTGACTTTAACTTAGACTGTCTTAGTGTAGGTAGATCTATTGCCGTTTTGAGATATGCCTAGACTAGAATCGAGATAACTATATTGTCAAAGCAATAACTAGTTGGTTCGAGTAGGTTTCAGAATCACTTTATTATGGTACTTTTACAAGAAGACTTGTAGATGTATTTCAACCTTTCATATGCTAAAGTCAGGAGGACGGCGGAATATATACTTCTTGCTACGGTTAATTAGTTTCATACTGAGCACCCTCTGGGTGGTTCCCTACATCACACTGCTCGAGGCCACCTGTGGTGCCCTCTTATGAGAGAAATAAGAAACGCTCCCGAAGAGCGCCTATCCTACTACAATATTGTACATAGTGATAGTCTCAAATATACCTTAACCTCAGTACAACGTAAATACGATTCCCTACATTAGCAAGGATACCTCGGAAGCAGACCTCTTGGGAGCAAGTTATCTGGGAAGCAGACATCTCAGAAGCAACTAATTTTTCTAAATCATTGTTTTAACAATTCTTTTAAAACAAATCTTTGCCATTCCATGATTATACGACGAAGGGACAGTATCACTAGGGTTGTTTTTTTAATTCTATAGATGAGAGGAATATTATCATGGTTTTGCCTGTTTCTGAGGTTTCCCTGCTGCTTCTGAGTTGTAGAGATCATAGTATTAACCAGTGAATGATAATTGATTAAGAAGAGGCTTTCGGTTTTCTGATTCTATAGACCACAATACTTTATGAGGGACCATGGCATAACGTTGTGATTCTGTAATATATTTCAGTATGATCTGTCAGCCTCAATATTCTCACCAGATGGCAGGGTATTCCAAATGGAATATGCACAGAAGGCTGTAGAAAACAGTGGGTAAGTATGAGTGTGTATTTTATTGATTGTTTCTGGATTAAGCTATTCCAAATCACCGTTAAGAACAACACAGTTTTCTTTTTCTGAAATGACTTTGCATTTCAGTCTATAGACCTATGGTACATGAACAAATTTGCCTTCTCATGTATTAATATTATAGTTCCTACTAAAATTATCATGTTATCATTTCAGCACTGCGATAGCGATAAGGGGAAAGGATGGTGTCGTCTTCGCTGTTGAAAAGTTAGTCCAATCAAAACTGTATGAAGTTGGTGCCAACAAACGTATTTTCCACATCGACAGACATGTTGGCATGGTAGGTTTATAGCAACATGGCCCTCTCCCCTACCTAAACATAAGTGGTCAAGGGGAATCTATTATCTATTTTCTCTGTACAGTATTGCTGTCTTTGCTTTCCCTTTCATAGATTATAGGGAGCATCGTTGTTAATTGAGCGAGGATTTTGAAGGAGTGGTGCACTCCTTGTTTTAGACTCTCATCTTCAGAGTAAAAAAGGAGGGGACGTCTTCCCCCTTATTTAAATCTGGTAAAATAGTCTGTAATGGATTCTCCAATGTAAGTTCTAAATACTCAATCTTTCAGGCTGCAGCAGGACTCTTGGCAGATTCACGGGCCGTAGTTGATGTCGCTCGAGATGAGGCTGCCAAGTATCGGTCACAATATGGACAACCAATCCCCATCAAGGTAATACAAGGTTCTCGTTGATGTAGGTTACATACACGTTTGTGAATAATTAATATACAAGCCACATTTTAGGGTTGAGCCTTTGCAGTCTAATACCGTTCTATACTGCCAAGTACCCTTGCACAAGTGTGATTCCTGGAGCCTTTTAGGTTGCAATAAGCCTGGTCGTTCATGTAAGACTTAAGGTGGTTCGCTACCATTGAATCAGAAATCCTAGATTTTCTTCATTTTTCTCCCAAAGGTACAAAAATCATCTAGAATAAGAATATGAAAAGATAAGTAGTGTGTCCCAAGATACTTTTTTTCTACAGATTTTTGAAAAATAAAAGTATTTCAATCTTCACCTAGAAATTAGAGAAAATGTGTCTCAGATTTGAGAAGTTTTTTTTTACTGTTATAACTATTTGATACAGAGATATGAAACCTCACATGGCAAGCAGTCTGATATCCTTATTTATTAAGAATTTTTGATTTTAACTCCATAATATGGCATTCTGGGTAAATTTCTCATTTTTCGGAAAAGTGAAGGGTAAATTTTCTATTATTTCCTAACAAAAACAAATAAAATTCAAATTTTCAACCAGTAGATTTTTCTTAAACTTTTTAAAAATATTATTCAGATAATTTGGGTTTAAAAGAAAGTAATTTTGATATGGGGTCCCGCACATAATTTTGGAGTTTTGGCCATTTGAAATAAAAAAGAATCAGAAAAACGACAAAAATCCAAATTCAAAGCACTGCATGATGGGTAAATCGCACACATCATTGGCAAAAAATTACTCCATTATATGGTAGGCACTGAAATACCTCCACTGTGTGAGTCTGCTGCAGGAGAGGTGTGAAACTGTGATAAAGCTGAAACTGGGTAGTGTTAAACTCTCCTTTCTTTGCAAGCTTATTCTGAAGCTATTTACTGGAGGATCTTTACAAACAAGGGCTCATTTAACAGGCTTGGCTAGACCTTAAAAATGATTATTTTTTGTACAAGGTTGAATGCAGGTAATTTTGCCTTTGACCCCATCAAAGTTCAACCAAAAGTTTAGAACCATTTTATGATGAGAAGATCATTGAGCACCTAAAAATAAATGGTTCCCACCTGTTCTATGGTTAAAAATGATCTAGAAAATGTATTCATTTTCTTTTTCTAAGGGGCTGCAGTGTGTTTGACAGACCCTGCAAACTTTTTGGGCAAGATTATCTCTAGACACTTATCCCAACCTCCCCAAAGTTGGGCACTTACCTATAAATTAAGACCTTATTGTATGTATTTTATATGGTGGGAAATTGATAGCTATGAAAAAAAAGTGGTTTTGCTTTTTAAATGAAGTTATTATGTCAATTTAAATGGAAGTTTTGATCATTCAAACATCCTGAGTCAAAGACGATATTCTGCCATGGTTCTGTCAGAGCGCACAGTTCAAGAGAAAAGATGACATCAAAAATTTGATTTTACATTGTTTGATTATGATAAAATGTATCATTATTTACATTCTTGAGGGTATATCTTGCTTATCTGAAAAGAAAATTGCCCAAAATAATCATTTTAGTGATCTAGTATACCTTGGATTCATCTTGCTTGATCACAAAATTAGATCTAACTTAAACTCTTAACTATGGCAGAATTCTGGGCCTGATTTGGTACCTTTGACCGGTCGTAATTCCACTAAAAATTGACATAGAGACTTCATTTAAAAAGCAAATCCACTTCTTTTCTCAAGATCCATCCATTGATCATTAGTTAGGTTTAATGGCATAAAGTCTTGAAATATTAGGTAAGTGCCTATATATGGTCACTCTGAACAGCCTACCACTTCTACAGCATTATCTTGGTTATGTGAGAGATATAATTATGAGGTACAAAAGAAAGATGATGAAAAAAAATCTAGACATAGATATGCTGAAATTTCAAAGTGTCATAAAATGCACAATTTTAAGCAAAATTATCTGAAAATTTTTGTGGGGATTTAAGGGTCATATAGGTATGTGCACACCAAAAATGGTCTCATTCTGATGGATTTAACCTATATGCGCAGGGACCTGCGCAGTAGGCCCAATTTCAATGGTAGCAACCCACCTTAAGCCGCACATTTTATTCGGGGCCTTCCACTATTCCCAATTTCTCAGATCATATGAAACTATAGAATTAAAAACCTCTAATTGTATACATATTCACATGATGTAAAGAGAAAAAACGAAAATATGTGTATAATATGTGGCTCGGAATTATCTGAATGATTACCTATTCATATTTGTCAATTGCCTATATATAACAAAAAAAAATGCTGTTTTTTTTTCTTTCAGTACCTGGCAGACCGTGTGTCCATGTACATGCACGCCCACACACTCTACAGTTCTGTGCGCCCCTTCGGCTGCAGTGTACTGCTAGGAACATATACAGATGATGGATCTGAAATGTATAACATTGACCCCTCCGGTGTTGCATATGTACGTAAAGCTTTACCTGTAATCTCACTAAGTTCACCTTTGGTTTCTCCAATGTTACAAACCGTTTTTCCATATGACCAAAAGCAAGCACTATGTATGCATTTGACATATGACACATTCTAGCACCCGGTAATCTCAGTAATCAATTTGAACAAGCTGTATAAGACACACATTACAACAACACAAAATAGATGGATTTTCCAGCAACTTACTTTACACTCAATGATATTTTAGGGGTACTACGGATCCGCCATCGGAAAAGCAAAACAAGCAGCAAAAACAGAAATCGAGAAGATAAAGGTTAGTAAGGAATATTTTGTAGAGGATATTGAACTCGGGACTAGAAATAAGTGTGATCTAAACTCTCGGCAGGTTTTATTACTTACATATATCGGTACATAGTACAATAACAGGGTTCCCACACGTCAGGAAATGTCATAGAATCAAAAGTTGTCGGGGAAAGATGTGGAATGTCATGGCATTGCAGGGAATGCTACCAGGGGCCAGGGAAAGTCGTGGAAAATAGGGAAAGAAAAAGTGTTTTTTTTTCTTCATTGCAAAATACATTGGAATGTAAAATTTTCTCCCTCAAATGCCCAAATATATAAAAACATCAGGGATGTAAGTTAGGATTTCCTGATTTCTGAAGATTTGAATGACATGTATTTTACAAGTGCTAAGTAGGCTGTTTGGAAAAAAGAAGACTTTAATATCAAGTAAATCTATGGCTACCTGATTTTTGCAGATGCCTGACTTACATCTCTGATATATGCATATGCCATGGTTCAGTTTTTTGTCATTGAATATCATATATTTTTGGTTTGAGGATTTTTATGAGAGCACTACATAGGAATGTACATACGCAAACTTATACGTTACATAATTAAACACCCACTATATCAGTAATTTTCAATTTATTATAGATGAAGGACATGTCAATCCGGGATTTGGTGAAGGAAGTCGCAAAAATGTGAGTAAGCTTATATCATGTACCATTTTATTATTCCATAAATTGTAACATATTTTGTATTAATCAAAGGATATCTATGAAATTAATACATAGGTTGGTTCTAAGAGCTATAAGAGCGCTCAAACTTTGTATAAGAGCGTTCATGCCCCACTGCACACCAGCCAGGTCAGTTACAAACACACTCTCTGACATCAAAGGCTCTGACCTAATGGTTCACTGCACAATATAATAAAAATGAGGGTCTCAGTGTGCGACCTCATGGTTCAGTGCACAAACTAATAACTTGTAAGTGAATGCAACCGGCCGTCACGGGTGCCTGAGCACCGCTGACGCCGTCATGAGTGTCTGAGCACTCTAATAACTGAACAATGGGTTACATAAGCACGACGCCATAACCGTCCGGTCGCTCTAGCGTCGCTCCTGAGCGAGCTAGGGCAAATATCAAAACATTTATGGAAAGCCCATAATTAGACGGTCAGAATGAGCCCAAGATCAAGGCGGAACTCCCATTATTAAGGAAGTTATGCCATGGAGACTGAATGGAGCTCCGAGTGCACTACAGACAAACCGGCGGGAGTTACGCGCCTATCCAGCGGGCAGTTCAAACTTGGCATATTCAACTCCGCGCATGCGCAAAATGGCGGCTGTAGCTGCGTAAACGACCGAGTTATGAGGGTTTGAAGTTACAGAACCGACCAAGACAATGGGGGACACAGCGGCGTCCATGGGGGCCCTTTGTGCACTCAGTGACACATGAAAGGCTCCCCTCTAACATTGTAGAGTTAGGCAGATGCTACTGGCCCCAGTCAGTCTGGAGGTGCTTTTCCAAGATTTGCTACAAATAGCCTGTCTGCACCTCCAGGAAGAGAGAACACCAAGAACCGCTCTAGAGGTAACATCTCCAGTCATCTCCTGCTACCTGCTATACCACTGCACTATGGTGAAACTATGCTAGACAGGCATTGGTTTCTATCATTAGTGGCCAGGGGGTATCTTCCTCAAGACTTCCACCAGAGGGTAAAGTTATCCATTATTACATTACTCCTCTAAGCAGCAGGTCAGGAGCTAGGTGTGGGAACCCACCTAGAACTATGCTGGACATTGTATTATTAATACCTCACAGGTGGAGTGGAACAGAACATTATACTTTATAACTTACTGTATATTTACTGTATGTACAAATTACCTACATACTAACTACTGTATGATTGATATTTCTTACATGTTGCCTAAAGCTGAATAAACCAGTGACAACTGGAAATAACACTATTTTATGAGAGCTTAATGTATTTACACTATATACCACTAGTCTTATGATATTTCTCATATGACAACTTGATCATGCACAATTACTAGTATGACACTTACATCAACTTGGTAGAATCTGGATTGCACAAGTATAATCATAGAACTCCGTACTAGGCGTGACAATGTATCTTAAAGGCGGGGTAAAAGCACAATTAATTGTACAAACTACTCAAAATCAAGCTCTGGCTGCGTCTTGCAGCTATTCAGCTTGGGATACGCCTCGTATGTGAGGTCATCTTACACACGAGGAACATGTATGATGACATTTTAACTTTGTATTTTGATCAAGCTATTGCAGTATTCATAACGTTCTGTGGACATAGTATGCCCCAACCACAATGCATTAATCACTCGACCCTTAGAGAACTGCCCATACTAAAGGCGGATTATTATTGCCTGAACAGAATATGGATAAGGATCTCTTAGATTAATCTAGAAGGGTTAGTTCATTGGAAATAATGACACCCAGATGATAAAGTTGTCCTTTGTTATCTTACAAAGATGCACTCCATTGATTTTGCTTGATCTAATCATGAAACTTTGTGGAAGGGTGCTGACATGTCTGTTTCCCCTTGTAAAAGCCCTTGTTGAGATGGTTAAGTTCTTATGGACATTTCATTTTCTTTTCCTCCTTTAGCATCTACGTGGTCCATGACGAGGTGAAGGACAAAGCATTTGAGTTGGAACTCAGCTGGGTCGGAGAAAGTAAGTTTTTCATTTTATCAGTACAATTGGACTCAGTTTCCTTGTAAATATTGAAACCATGATGAGATAGTAAATCTGATTGAATTAGGAATACTTCCACGCTCTGGACGTGTAGACGGTTCAATATCCCTGATGCTGCATAAGTGGTTAACCATTGTGATCGCTCACTATGAGCCCTGGCAATATTGATGCTGTATTTTAATGAGGACCATAAAGATTTACCTTTGAACCATTTTAATGAAAGTTCTAAATGTTGTGTACCTTTACACTTGACAGTTACTGAAGGCCGTCACCAACTAGTACCTGCAGATGTCTTCGCAGAAGCAGAGAAATATGCTAAGGTGAGTGTTGTGAATGAACGAATACAAGTATGGTGGTTTCAACTCTATCCTAGGGACATAAGTTTTAAGAATTTTGTCTGATTTTTAAAATTTTGTGAGTCCAACATGTCAAAAGATTTGCCCAAATTTCCTTCCTTATGTAAAGATTTGCAATGTTTTTACAATAAATACGGAATTTCTATGTAGTGTCAGATTTTTTTTCATAGACTCTGACTTACATCCTTGCCTTTGGTGGGTATGAGAGACTACTCAAATCCCTATGTATATGCCTCATCTTGCTTATACATGTAAACCGGAACCAGACTTAGTGGATTTTCTGAGAGCCAATACTGGGTCTGATTCATACATGTTTGAGGGGTACCAAATATGTATGTTATAAAGTTCTATATCCTTAATGTAAAATAAATAAAGGGGATTATTCTATTATTCTTTTTTGGACTGATCTTTTACAATGTTATCAAACTCCCTTCTTTCCAGGCTGCACTAGAAGAATCAGATGACTCAGACGAAGAGGAGCTATGAGCCACATATGGACAAACAAATTGGATAATCTCATACTTGAACTTCATGTGGTTACCTTTGAGGCAGATAGTTGTGGTGCATTATGTGCTTAAATTTGAATAAACATTGCAACCGAGGCCACGCCTGATCCACTAGCTGTAAGCAGTGGTCCTCATGTAAAGACTTTTATAAATGTATCCACATAGATTTCAGTGTGAAATCACATATTTTGGTTATGTATACTTTCATTCCTACCAGTAATAAACTTGTAATTATATACCTAAGTCGTGTGGATTGATTTGAGTTCTCATATTCATATCCGGTACATTACAATTACAAATAAATTACCGCATATAAGCCACACCCTGAATTATAAGCCGCACTAAAATAATTGATGCTTTAGTACTTTTCTATAGTGTTGAATTTAGGTAGGCTTACTCAGGAGTCCCAATAGTCGCACTTGTATCTCACAGTGCTAAAGACCCAATGTCCATGCTTCCCTAGAATTTCCAGAGGGACCGTAGAGAACCATTTGAAAGGATGAATGTTAAGCTTGAGTATGCCAGTGTATCTCTGTGCAATTAAAAGGGTTAATTTGATATTAGTGATAAGAAAAATTCACCTCTAATGAGGGCAAAACTCCCTGGAACCCCTATCATTGATTAATATATAGGCCCAACTACTTAATCAACATATCTGATTACTAATCATACAATGAATACGGCAAGGTCTTTCAAAATCTCATTGTGCTACCTACTCGTACATCGAATTTATTCAAATGCCAGTAAATAAAAGGACACTAAACACATTTTAAAACACTGAATTTATTTAAGTGCAGTTATGGATGTATATTTCGTAAAAATATATGGAAATTCTTCCCTGTTAAAATACAATTCAGGTAAGAAAAAAAAGATCATCCATTTCATTCACTCCGAAGTCCTTTTGTATGATGACTAAGGTAATATCATAGGCCCGGTTAGTGAAATTATGTACATCACTACAACTTTGTTGGAGTACTGAACTATTTACAAATGTCCAAACAGCTGTCTCCCAGAGTATTTGAAGTCGTCTAATTTTGTATTATAAACATGGGTATTCCCACTGTGTCCTTTGTATGAATCTAAAAGTGTCAGCTGTTGAGTCGTGCTGTGGAATCTGAATTGTCTGGCGTACTTGTTGAGAGTTCTGGTCGTTGGCCTAAGATGTAGACTTGTATGAAGTGTCCCAGCATATTCAGGTGTCCAGGCAGGAACAGGTAACCAGTGTAGGACGCCATCAGAAAGAATGCGATCAGCAAGGAAGCTATTGAGAGTTAAGGTGGATCAACCATCTTAAAAACAAGTGTATCGTATGGATTTACAAAGAAACCGGATGGTGTACCCTTGTACCGTAAATTCTCTCGTATTAGCCACATCCCTCTTATAAGCTGCACCCCAAACTTTGGGAGAAGCTTAGAGCCATAGCCAAGGCTTGAAAATTGGCAGTTCAGTATTATTTTATAGTACCCTGATACATGACTTCCGAGTTAGCTTTCCCGCGCTCACGTTGCTGATTCCCAGCCTGTGAGTACACAGGAAGGGGGGGTTAGAGTAGATTTTCCATATAGGAAATGTACTAGCTCTGAAATTAAAACCCTCCTGCTGAAGGCATTAATGCAAATATCTGATGGGGAATCCATACAGGTATACACCATGCATGTATGGTCCTGTACCCTGAATGGATAAGTCATATCTGGTTGGATACAAGAGCTGGAAGGACTTTAATGATACACACAGTGACCTAGTTAGGTGAGACAGTGAGTGTACCTTCCTCCTGCCGCTGCCCCTGGCCTGCCTCCCGGTCACCCAACCCCCACTCCCTGTGGCTATCTTCTAACCCCTCCTTCCGGTCATTTACAGCGCCACCAACCGTTGATATCCCCGGCTTTATGGACGTTCACGGCGAACTCGAAACTTGTATATTGGTCACGTGACTTTTTAATGTGGGCATGCATTATGATGCCAGGGCCCCTTTAAATACCCTCATTTAAGCCGCAGCCTGACTTTGGGATGTTACTATATGCCTATTTTTTATTTGGGTTCTGGTATAAGCCACGGCTTATATGAGAGAATTTACGGTAGTTACTAACTCGGGTATGAAAATATTGCAGGGTAGTATGATAAATGTTATACTTGATATTCAACAGCGGGTTCAGGCATTTGACACCAGGGGGCGCCACTGTCGGATACCACTAGTTCCCGATGTTTTGCAAGGCATTACTAACATTTATACGGGAATGTACGCAAATACTGCTGTAAAAAAAAACTTAATATCGGCTGTATTGACTAACCAAGCAGACCTATGGATTTGTATTGATGAACCCCATCGAATGGTTTTGAAATAAATCGACTGTAATGTGAATATAAGTCAGTTTGCGACCCAACTACACTCGAGTGTTAGAACCCCCTGCACCAGAGGTGTGGAGAATTTTCGTGCCTTCTTTGATATATAGTAGACTCTAGTGCACTGGCTTTTTTTGAGTTGCTTGCCGCGAAGCGGCCGGGAGCACAGCGACTGTAGCAACTTCATTATGTTTTCGGTTTGCCAGTGACGTCATGGTCACCTTGTGATGCAATTTGTGACGTCATACTTCAGCCGTGACGTCACACGTCAGCCGCAGAGTGGCAACTTCTATCCGTGGTCCTTGCCACATTTTTCTTGTTAGCTAAAAAGAGCCTTCAAAAAATTTGTATGCCCCCTCTCAGGAGGGATCTGAATTTTTTATGCCCCCCCTCAAACCCACTACACCCCCCCCCCCGTTGATTAATAATGACCATTCCCTTATACCGTATCTTTTAATATTACTAGCATAAGGCCTACATTAATTTATAAAACAAGTATATCCTATTTAGATCTATGTAATGTTCATAGGTATGGAATAATTCTAGTACAGACATGTCTCAAAACAATATCCCAATGACACAAATTTGTGTATTGGCAGTTCAGGGAAGGATACTGAAGATGCGTCGCTCCCAGATTTCAAGCATGTAAAGTCCAGTGTGTATGATGTATTGGTAGTACCAGAAATTGTAGAACTTTGTTATTCTTTCTAATATGCCCATTTTGATAAGTTTCAACAGAAATTCCCTTGAATTTTGTTACAAACTCAAGGGAGTGAGTTCACCCGGAAGTTTGTTTGGGTGACAAGACTCCACACATCAATAAAAATATCACAAACTAGAGAGGGGGTGCATTTACAAAGTATCAATAAATATGACTATAACTAGATACACAACACGCCAAAAGAATCGATGAACAAAATAGAACAGAGAAAATCCCCTAAAATGACAAAATAAACAAGTTTATGGTATATTATTTGGGTCATAAGAGGCCCCACATCTCGCGAGAGTCGCCGCCATTGTCGTGCAGCGAGCGGCACAGCCGTTTTGTGTGGTGCAAGTTGCGACGGAAAACCAATATTTCGACCAGGATATAATAGGTATGTTTGCAGGCACAATAAGAACGAGATGCCAACAGGTAGACACATCAATTACAGCACAATGTCCGTTTGCAGGTAGTCGAACATTACCTAGTTAGGCTAGTGGCAGTGTCATCGGACCATCCTCAGGCTCAGGACCTCACTGTCACAGGGCCGGGTGACAGGCACTGGCGCTGTAGACTGTAGTGTCCCGAAAGTCGGACCATCTAAGAAGTCGGCCGGAATTTAAAAAATTAATATGAACTTTAACCGTTTCATAATTCTACGGCGTAGGGACAGTATCATTAGGGTTGTTGTCCTTTCAAGTTCTATAAGACGAGAGGGATCATGGTTTTTATGTTTTCAAAAAATTATTTATTTTCATTGATTTTTGTGGCCCATGAGCAATAATAGGCTTAAAACATGGATTGCGCATGCGCAGCCAACTTCTGGGATATGACAGCGCCACCCGTCCTCATACTCTACCGACTACCGTGCGTCACTGGTAAACAGGCATGCCGGGAGATACTACTGTAACGGGGGACCTACGTCGGCCACTCATGGGCATGGTCCCATTTCGGGGCCAATACAAACACCGCGCACCACCCCTGCCATAGGCCGAAATACCTGTCCGCTTACAGGCAGGATCCAAGACGTATACAAGTCTGTAGTGGCAAAAACACATGGCTAGTCTGAACTAAGGGAGTGATCATTTTTTAACAACAGGGGGGGGCCAGTGGTTTTGAGGGGGGGGTCAGAATTTTTTCAACCCCTTGACCGGGGGGGTCAGAATTTTTTCAATACCTCTGATGGGGGGGGTCAAAATAATTTCACCTGTTTTCAGTGGAAAACCCCGCGCGTTACTATAGGCTAAAAGGGGACGTTCGCACGCGATTTTTGTCCCTTATGGGGGGGGTCGAAAAAATTTTACCCCCTCGAGAGGGGGGGTCGAAATTTTTTTCGCGCATCCGCGCGCAAACCCACCAGCCCCCCCCTGTTGTTAAAAAATGATCACTCCCTAAGTACTCACTGTCAGTTCCTGGAAATTGTCCCTCCTTTTCACAAACATGTAGTTTTCATGTTTTTTTTTCCTTTTGGGCCCAAACCGGCTTCTAAATTTTTCCCAAAGTCCCCCCCGGCTTATGACCGGTTTTTTTTTACTATAGAATAAAGAGAAAATGGTAAAAATTTGATCCCAAAACCGGCTTTTAGGATTTCCCTGAACTCCCCCCGGCTTATGACCGGGGCCGGCTTGTGACCGGGGATTTACGGTATATCAGCTTATAATGACTGAAGCATGAGATATATCCAATAAATCTGACATGTTTAGCTTGAGTT
Source organism: Acholoe squamosa (assembly GCA_949317995.1). Classification (NCBI taxonomy): domain Eukaryota; kingdom Metazoa; phylum Annelida; class Polychaeta; order Phyllodocida; family Polynoidae; genus Acholoe; species Acholoe squamosa. The sequence goes on along the minus strand of OX439035.1, from coordinate 78,460,811 downwards.
TAGATATCACTACTTCAATGGCCATCCCCCTGTGGAGTGGGGACCTTCATGTGAGGGCATGGAGGAGCAGAATAACTTCATTGGGAGTCCACGAAGGGATTCTCCTTCCATTCTACCAGTGGGCATACCAGATTCGTAAAAGGCGACAAACTTGGGGTTTCTCGTGGCTTGGGGTGAGCATGTGGGCAGCTGGTGTCCATATGCGCTAGCCCTGGGCTTACATGCTTGTCTTTTGCCATGGGATTCCCCCTCAGTGAACCATGTCTGAGTGGTCAAAGGCCGTGGTTTGTCTGGCCCTGCCTATGGGACCAGGCAAATAAAAAGAACACTTGCTATCCTTCGAAAAGAGTAGGGGAATGAAACCCTGGTTATGGTTTTCCCCCTCACCCCTCCTCATAGATGCGGTCATTCATCTCATAGATTCGGTCATTCATAGATTCGGTCACTGCTGTGTCGGGCAAGCAGCATATAAATACCTGTCTAGCTGTCTGGACAAGCAGCTTTTTAATACCTGTCCAAACAGAAAAGAAAGGACTTAATGTCTGTGAACCACAGAAATGTCTGCTAACTTTTAAGTACTATTAGTGGGCGTAAAATCAACCAAACTAAACCAAACCAAACCAAACTTCAATGGCCTCCATTGTCAACATGCTGGGGGTGCTACCTGGTGTTGGCCTCCTTTTGAAACATAGGGCTAACCAACCAAGAATAGTGTAGTCTCTTTGGCACTAGGTGGCTACACCTGGCTTCAAGATGACCGACAATGTTTTGGAGTAAGGGAGGGAGGGGAAGGAGACTTGAAAATCACCTGGATTATTAACCATCACAAGTATTGCAAGTGCTTTGTGTATTGTGAATCTTTGGATATACATTGAGGGAAGTGTTGGTGGAAGCATTGGACCTGACAGTAAGTACTTCTTTGAGAACTGGGCACTCTGCCAATCTGGCAGAGTAGATGCGCTGGTGGCCCTCAGACTCAGTGGTGAGAATAAATCCCCCATTCCCCCCTCGAGCAGTATCATCTTTCGATTACCTAGATATATTGGCCAATAACTGGGGAAAATAGCCTAAATTCCCCCGTCCTACCTCCTCACACACATGTGCCATCTTATATCCCAAGATGCCGCGGCCCCCAGTCATGTGTGTAATATAGTTGCATCAGATTTAACTCAGTGTTACTCACATTTAAAGCTCAGCAGCCATGTGTCTTTCACATCAGATGTCCCTGTTCCGGCCTGCCGGGATCACTCCCAAATCGAAGTTCCACCTACCGTAATCTCCCACCACGTATAAGTAGCGTCTTATACTTATACGTGAATCAGAAGCTCCTAGTACCTTGTACAGCCATCCCAAAGTCTGGGTGCGTCTTATAGGCGAGGTATTATAACTATAGAACAGTACTGAACCTTCAAAATTTTGCCCTTAGATGAGCCTTACAGGTTTTTCTTCAACTCAGGGTGCGTCTTATAGGTGAGGTGTGTCTTATGCGCGGGAGATTACGGTACTTCCGGTCCCCTTCCGCGGTATACACAGAGAGGGTGCCATGTGCGCCGTTCCAGTTTTCCCGGGATGATCCGCGGACATTACATCACCCCTTTCTTTAGTCAACTTCTCCAAAAGATATGTTCCATGATGATACAGTCTTATAGCTAACTTCTTCAAATGATATGTTCGATGATGATACAGTCTTATAGCTAGTGTTTAAACTCAAAGTCATAACAGTGTGTGTAAAACAACTTGATCATAATGCAAAAATTAAACTAAACTTAGGAGGAGAGGTTCAAGCACAATCAGACCCCAGGGAAGCTTTACCCCTCACTCCCCTATCCTAACATATATAATCCTCCAGGTATTTTGGTTTGGCACTCGTCCTGGAAGAGCGTCTCGCCGTGGTATCAGAGACACATGCTGAATCATCAACAGCCCCTGTTGATGGTAGTCCACAGGTCTTCTCACAGTATGCAGGAATCCTCTTCATATGGGACGAGTTGCGGGTAATTCTCCTATTGTTGTTTTCCAAAGTGATCATTGATCCATTTTTCTCTATAACTTCAAATGGCGTCGGTTTGTATGGTGATGATAGTTAGCCTCCCTCATCTTTGAGCCTTGCAGACTCAATTCTATCATCCATCATAGTTTTTTCTTTCATGAAGACGGGTATTTCTGTTCTCAACTTTCATTTGTTCAACATTGCACTGGGTGATGTACTATGTGGCATTGCCCGGTAGTGTCTTAGGAAAATATGAATTTGGCTTTTCCAGTCCTTCTTTTCTACTACTGCCGCTTTTATGGATTTACCCAAAGTTCTCATGAAGCATTCTGCTTCCCCATTTGCCTGTGGCCAAAGAGGTGTAATTTTTCTGTGCATGAATCCTTTCTCATCAGCCCAATTGGTAAAATTCTGACCTTGAAATGGGCCATTGTCCGATTTAAGGACCTGAGGGAAACCTTGCCATGAAAAGATAGCCTCCAGCTTCGCTTTTGTAGCTTCATATGACGTTGAATATACAGTCTCCACCTCTGGGAACCTACTGTAGTCATCAATAACTACCGTAATCTCCCGCGTAGAAGACGCGCTGGACGTAGAAGACGCACCCCAAACTCAGCAAATGCATTTTCGCATATAAGACGCACATTTTAAGGCAGAAATTTGTAAGATTAGTACATTTCTATAGTAAAATTACCCCTCGTATAAGAAGCACCTCCAACTTGAGGAAATCCTATAAGAGGCAGTAGGGATTTTTTTGGCGAAGAGGACGCGTCTTATACGCGGGAGTTTACGGTACTAACAGATATTCTCATGTATTGAATGGTCCGCAAAAGTCCACAGACACTTCCTTCCATGGTCCACTAGGCAATTCCGTCATTTTGAGGGGTTTATGGTCATTCACCTTAGTGTTCGGCTGACATAGTAAACAGTAACTGCCTTTTTCAACTAGCTTGTCAATGCCTGGGAACCACACAGTCTCTCTTAGTAGTGCCTTTGATTTTACTATGCCCTGATGACTAGAGTGTGCAATGTTGATTACTCTGTTTTGAAAGATCTGTGGGATCACAATTCTCTCTCCCCGTAACACCAAACCTTTTGCAACCGAGAGTTCATCACAAATTTTAGAGTAGGCATTGTTCTCTATGAGATTCCACTTCCCAGTGGATATGGCAGTCATTACTTTTTGTAGGGATTTGTCGCAGCTTGTTTCACTCGTAGGTTCATCCTCTATTGGCCCATATGAATGGATAGCATGTATAACCACTTTACATGTCTGATCATCAAGCCATTATTTCTTTGTTAAGGGTTCTGCCCACCTGACATGTCGGGAGAGGTAGTCTGCAGGGTTTGACTTTCCTGGCCGATATTGAAGGTTTATCCTGTATGGCTGTAATCTCAGCATGAGACGATGTATTCTGGCGGTGGGCTGAGCTGTTGTCTTTTTGATTATACCCTCTAATGGATTGTGATCGGTGACAACGCTGAAGTCTGACCCTTCCAAATAATGGCTGAAATGCTCACATCTCCAAACTACTGCTGGGGTTTCACATTCTGTCTTACTATACCGAGATTCAGTATCTAACAAAGCTCTACTGCCAAACTCCACAATATGTGTTTTACCATCATGGCCAACCTGCAATAGGATTTCCCCTAGTCCACGAGGACCTGCTTCCACAACAAGTTCTATTCTTAGCTGAATATAAAAAATACTTGACCATGTTGCACTTTACCATAACTTCTTTGAGCTCTTGAAATGCCTTTTCCTCTTCAGAACCCCACTCCCATTCAAGATCTTTGTAGGTCAGCCTTCGTAAGGGTTCAACGATGTTACTGTAGCTAGGACAGAACCTCGCCACATATTGAGCCATACCAAGAAGACTCTGAACATTTTCTGGCTTCTTTGGTGGTAACACATTTACCACAGCAGAGATCCTCGTGGGATTTGGACTTACCCCATCTTGAGAAAAAATGTGTCGGTAGAAGGTGATCTTGTCTTTGAAGAACTCACATTTTCCACTGTTTGCCGTTATGTTGAAGAACCTTGCGAAGTGTCTTCTCATGCTCATCCTGTGTTTGTGTGAAGATTATAATGTCATCCGACATGTTCATGACACCAGGTATATCTCTTGTCATATCTGATATGGCCTTCTGAAAAATCTCTGCAGCTGAGTTGATGCCAAAACATAACCGTTTGTACCTGCACAGGCCTTTGTGAGTCGCGAAAGTGGTTATATAGCGACTCTCTGGAGCCAACTCAATTTGATGATACCCTTTGTTGAGATCAATTTTCGAGAACACTTGAGACCCATTATCTCAACTATCAGATCCTCTATGGTATTCATTGGGTAGCGTTCACGCTCAATGGCCGTATTGATAGCTCTGCTATCTATGCATAGACGAATCTCATTGTTTGGTTTGTAAACAATAACCACTGGGCTCACCCATGTCAAGCTCTTTAAGTTTCTGAGTCTCCTTACTGACTTTATCACGTAGATGGAACGGTACCCGGCATGTTTTCTGTGCAAACGGCTTCACATCCTCATTTATGTTTAACTTAACCTGGGTGTCTTTCATTTTCCCACAGCCTTCAAATATGTCTGCATAGTCTCTTTCGACACTCTTCACATCAACTCTATTTATGAACTTGATGAGACCTAACTTCTCAGCTGTGGCACATCCAAACAAGTTTACCTCATTACCTTTCATGACATATATATCAGAAGTAGTGGCAAGCAATGTTTGTGGTGCTTTGATCCTTGCGCTGATCATCCACATTACTGGTAGTTCTTTCTTGGACCCATAGCCACATAATTTCTTACTCAGTGTCTGTAGGCCTGAAAGTTGTAGTGAATAATCCAATGATGTTCACTTCCGCTCCAAAGTCCAGTAGAAATGGGACATCATGATTGTGGATATCAACTGTAACCTTGTGTAAGGATCACCTACCTGGGCAATCACTGGGATGGTTGTATAGTTGTCACTCTCTGGGTCGTCTCCCCCACTAGCTTCAGCTTCAACTTGATTTACCACTTTGGTTTTACACATTTTTGCAAAGTGACAAATTCTGTGACATTTATCACCTTCCTTACCCCCAGCTGGACAGCTTTTCTCATGGGGGTATTTCCCACCACATTTGAAGCATTTCTTCCCGTGATATGTGTTATATCTCTTACCGGTCTCTTGGCTTGGAACATCCTTGTCTTGAGGTTTATGTAGGCCTACTTATTGACTGGGACCACCTGCTCCTTGTCAAGGTCCTTCAACTCTAGGTCTGTATGCTCAGATGCCCTGGCTGCTGACAAAAACAGCTTCAAGGAAAGCTCATCGCGTAACGCCTTCGTCTTAATGCGCGGATCCTTGCACTTTTTGACCATTTATGACAATTTAATTAGGTCTACAATTTCTGACTTTTCTAGGGCCTCCAAATTAATTCTATCTGCCTGCTCACAAATCCTTATGTAGAAACTGTCTATGGACTCTTCAGGCTCTTGCTCCATATGCTGTAACTTGTTCATCAGGTATAGCCTATCTAGTTTTGGGGTGAAATGTTTGGTCAAAGCTGCAATGGGTTTGTCTTATTGGCCCACCTTACCAGTATCCACAAGTCTTTTAAGAAGCTTTCTCCCCCCTGTCCTAATGTAATACAGCAGCAAGTCCCTTTTCTTCCCTGCTTCCCAAATCGAAGTTCCACCTACTTCCGGTCCACTTCTGGGGTATACATAGAGATGGCGCCACCTGCACCGTTCCAGTTTTCCCATGCTGATCCGCGGACATTACAATGTGACTATGTCTTGGAGTGCATTGCAGATGCTCCTCCTCGGTCTCTTGACTTCTGCAACTCTACCCTAACACATGTAAGATTATCTGCTCTGCCTGTCTTGTGGAGGATTGGCCCTCAGGAGCATACACATCTTCCCAAAATTCAAGGTATTAAAGGTGTGCTGACAGGGGTGTGCTTTATTTGTACCGTTTAGGAATAATATAGTGTTTGTGTGAACTTGGGGCTGTGTACAAATGACGTCATGCAGAAGGAGGGAGGGGGGCAGGGCTCAACAAATCCCTGTGTCCAGTGCCCGGGACACAAAAATATTTCTCTGGACACAACTTATTTTTCAAGTTGTGTCCAGTAGACACACCTCCTAAGCCAGGGTTTTACAATGACCCAAAGGGATGAGACACACCATTTACCTGCTGGACACAACTTTGATTTGCCTTTGTACCCAGTGGACACACTGGTTTCAAACCGATTTGTCGAGCCCTGGGGGGGGGGGGGGTGTTTTTAGGCCAAAGAGGGAAGTATTATCTACACATAGGTTTTCGAAAATCCATTGATTAGAATAGAAGTAATTTCATTTTGATTTTTACTAGAAGATCTTCAAAGTCTGGGTGCACCTTATATGCGGGATGTGCCTTATATGCTGGATATTACGGTTGCTTCTTACCTACATCAAAGGCCAGAGTCTGGGGGGCAGGGTTAGGAAGAATGATGCATATTTTTACTGGAATACAGGATACATGTCTCTCTCAATAGTAGGATGGTGTCTGGTCCCAGGATATCAACTTGTAGGATAGCTGCTGGCCGAAGCTGACATACCACACTCAGAAATCTCCAGGTTTCTGCAAATTGGATTTGTGCCTCTGGGCCCAACAAAAAAGAGATGTTCTGCCTTGAAGGCTAACACTGTGACCAGCTATTTTGTTTGCTATCTTTACTCATAAAGAAAGTAAGAAGCCAAAGTATTTCGCCTGTGATGGGGACGAAATAGTCTAATGATAAACCTCTGTAATCCTGAAACTTGAACTCAAGCTTGTAATATAACCTGAATGCATTCTTGAAATATGTCGACTTCATTCTCTGGTACATCTATTTCAGGCATCAGAAAATCGAATAGACAATAGGTGTCACTGTCAATATGGATGGAAGCAGTCCCTTCCTCACCTACAGCCCGAGCCCGGGCGGGTTGATGTCGCCAAGCAACAACCTGCAGCCCCCACCAGCACACATGGGGAGCACATCTGCCGGCCTGCTATCCCCTGCACCGCACTCTGGGCCTACTGGGGGCCTGCTGTCTCCTGCCCACAATATGTCGAGTGGTCATAGTGCACCCGCGATAGGAGGCCTTCTGTCCCCAGCCCACAACCCGTCAACAGTCCACACAGGCAGCCTTGGTCTGCTTTCTCCAGCACACAATGCAGGTATTACTGCGCCATCAACGGGCATGCTGTATGCCCCACCCACACCAGCCGCTCCCATGACCCCAATGACACCTGCCACACCAGAGGGATCAGGAATAAAACCACAACTACAGTGAGTAGCACCCTCATGTAATAGCTATTTGGTACTGTTTATTCAAAAGTTAAAGAAAAACAGAAGCAGAAAACATAGAAAGTTGTACTAGTTAAATCTGTAAAGACGTATTTAAGTGACGTTTATTGTTCTTGAAGCCTGAGATTTTCCTTGGTTTGTTATATGTCAAATTTTATCACCACAAACAAACCTTGCATTTAGGTAATTTCATTAAATTTTCTATATCAATGTTAAATTCTTCTGTTTTCCAGGAATATTGTTTGCACAGTCAACTTGAATTGCAAACTAGATCTGAAGAAGATAGCACTACATGCAAGAAATGCTGAATACAACCCGAAGCGTTTTGCAGCTGTTATCATGCGTATTCGCGACCCTCGAACAACAGCGCTTATCTTCGGATCTGGAAAAATGGTCTGCACAGGAGCAAAAAGTGAAGAGCTGGCCAAACTTGCTGCCAGAAAATATGCCCGTATTGTACAGAAGCTGGGTTTTAATGTAAGTTCACTAATTGGCTCAGGGCCAACTGAGCCTATAGAACTGGGTGCGGGGGCAATTTTTAGACAAAAGGAGTCCTCTCTTTGAAGCCACCTTTCAAGGACAATGTAGTGTAATAGGGAAAAGCAAACTATCCTGTGCCAAAGACCGATATAATAAGTGGTGAGACATATTAGACCATATTTGGTACTGTTTGTCTGTATATCATCACTACCTACCGTGGGGGTGAAGGTGGTCATGTATAGTCTCGTAGAGGTGAGTGTTGCAATGTGTGTGTGTCCACTTCGGATCCCATAAAGAGCCATAGTGAAGTGCTGGGTGAGACACCTCCAGCGTCATGCTTCTGTGTATCGTTTCGCATGTGGACAAAGGTTGGGGATTGCTTTTGGGGGGGGGGGGCACTTCACAAGTTTTGGATACTGGGCTCTTCACAAGTTTTGGATGTGTGAAAATCTGACTTCAAGGGAAAGGTTATTTTTCTGGGCCAGTGTTTCGAATAGATAGAGCACAAGTCTGACACTTTGAGTGCTATTTTGTACCTCTCCAGTCCTTCCCATGCTGATGGTAATTGTGCTGGCTTAAATGGGAGGCTGCTCAGGAGATTTGCTCTAAAATATTTAATAACTGCCATCCGGTCACAAAAAATAGTGGAATGGGAAGTAAAAAGTTTATGTTTGGTCAACTTCTTTGAATAGGGCTCAATGGTAGTGCATCACACTCTGTTTGGTGGGTAACCCCCCCACCCTGCATGTTCTTCTCCCAAAGTCTGATTACTAGTCCAGTCAATGCAATGCAAATAGTGGGTGAACCATTAACAAATTAGAACAGTTTCCTACCATAGTTTTTCTGAGTCCTTGGGTATATCTTTACATCATCAGAGATGCCACTTTTCCTGGTTTACCAGGAATTCCTGGTTTTGTTTTGACCAGGTTTCTGTAATAAACAATTTTGATCTTCTGGGAAAGAGTGTCAAAAATCGAGTTTTCCTGGTTTTTGTCTGCCAGCAAGTGGCATCTCTGCATCATGTTAAAAGCATACCAAAACATCAGACCTTTTTTCAGGGGGGTATCCAAAATGGCCGCTAGAATACCAAAATTTCTAGAGATTCATCTATCTCTGGTCATTTTTAACATAGAAAGGTGATTTAAAGTTCTAAATATATAATTATGAGGTCAAGGTATTCATATCTATCATTTTTCTAAATGTAGGTAGCAGCCATTTTTGAATATTTAATGAGGTCACTGTCAAAACCATTGTAATTCCTTGAGCATTTTCAAGTTCTGATTCATTTAAAATGAATACACACTTTGGGGCACACGGTATATCTATTTCAGTGGATAACGGATCTGTATCTACCAAAGGAATATATTTGGTAACCATTTTGAATAGTTAATCACATGGGCAAAGTGACAAGACTTAGATAAACAGGCGGACTGTATGTTTACTGGTCATTATTAACATAGAAAGATGATTTAAAGTTCTAAACATACATGTTAGAAGCCAAGAAATTCCTATCTATCATTTCTATAAATATAGGTGGCAGCCATTTTGAATTTTTAATGAGGTCACAGTCAAGATCATTGTGATCCTTTTGACTTCTGGTTCTTGTAAGATCATTACTCACTTTATGGCACATAATTATATGATATCTGTCATTGAAGAAAAGGCCAGGCCAAATTGACAAGATGCATTTTTCCCTGACCCATTCATCAATAAATTGTACCAAATCTTCCCACAAGCCCATAAAATGTTAGACCAGTTTCCTGGGTGGTAATTAGGTGTATGTTTCTACCTCTAAGATGAAAACATCGTAAAATCTAGTGATAAACAGGATACATGAACTGTTATTGAAAGGGCATGAATGTAATTAGGTGCCAGGTCTTTAATATTTAACGCGGCACAGCCGCATTTCCGGTATCGCCCAAAAGCCAGTGCCATTTTGTATGGAAGCTTCATAGTATTGCTCACAGAATCCACATGAAAAATAAGAAATGTCAACCATCCATTCTTCTAATTATGTGGAATCGAAGGGGAACATGTTGGCACACAATTTAAACCTTATATTTCTTTGCGAAACAGCCTATTATTATAGAGAAAAAAAAGGTAAAGAAGTGACACATTTTCCTGATAAGAATGTTCAAGTATCGCAATATCTCGCGCATATTGCGAGAATTGACGAGACGCGGTGCAAGCTGGCCCCAAACGCCCATACTGTAGTTCTATGGTTTAGAGATTGATACTGTAAACAGAGCTGCTGACAAAGAGGTGGAGACAGTAGGAAAATGGCGGACGGCTAGGGAAAGAAGAGTACATGTAGCACAGAAATGGGTTAATAACAGGTTAGTAAAAGCGATTTGAGCTGTGGTACTCCATTCAGTGATAGTATAGATACCCCTACAAGGTTTGATCATATCATTTTCGCCAGTCATGGCGAGAAAAGTCAAAAATGGCGAGTATACAGGGAGACGATTGGTCACCGGGGCGGAAGACCGACATGGCGACGACAGGTCTATGGGAAATGTGAGGGGAGGACCCCGGCGAGCAGTCCGCTGCTGCCAGTCTCTTTTGTGCCGCCTTTTCTGTACGTAAGTACAGAAGCATTCTATATTATAGAAGCATCAGAGGTTGGAGGGCCATAGAATGTGACCAAAGCTATAAGAGAAAAAGACATTGAATAAGCACCAGTCTTGTACATATATAAAGGCTTGGGTGTAAGCTGTCCTTGAAATCTGTTAGTGCCATTTGTGGGGAGAAAGGCTTAAACCCATGGTGGATACCATTTTGGATACCCCCTGAAAAAAGGTCTGCCCCTCTGATGTTTTTGGTATACTTTTAACATGATGTAAAGATATACCCAAGGACTCAAAAAAACCATGGTAGGAAACTGTTCTAATTTGTTTTGGGTATATCCACAAATTGACTGGACTATACAGGAGATAAGGGCATGTGGTTGAGTGGCTAGTTTTAGAAGCAAGATGCTCTGACTGCACATGTCAGCTGCTAGTGCTACTGTCACTGTCACATGCTGACCTCATCCCACTAGGTTCTAGGTTCCCATGGGGGTTGAGGTGGGAAGGGGTTGGGGATAGGAGTAGATACTGCAGGGAGTAATAGAGATCCTGGCAAGTCCTTATATATAACCCTTTAAAATAAGAATTCTATCATATAAATCCAGACCAAACCACATAGAGATTCATCAGGATCAGAAGCTCTACATGCCCATATAAGTTGATTTTTATGTGCTGCTATAAAAGAGTTATTCATGTTTCAATTTTTATCCATACTTATAGTTTGAGGAAAAATATAGGACTTATATCAAAAAGTGGCCATTAAATACAGGAATGATTTTGTCTGGAAATCAATGTCCAAGAACCCTTTTTCTGCTGTACAAGAAATAAAGACCATTGACAGGTACCTAAATTATGCTTTAACATATGCCCTTGACAGGGAAACAGATTCAGGAGGTGATCCCAGGGACATGTCTCTAATATCTCGTAATAGACATGCCCAAGGCTACTGATATTCACGTAATTCAAGGGAAATGAAAAAAGATTTTCAAAGGAAGATACACATTTGCATGCAAATGCATGCATACAGCATGATGCATGCATTATGTTTGACAGGTGCATGGGGGGTACCGTACCGTCGTGAAATAGCGCCCGGGCGCTCTTTCATTTGGCGGCAGTTTTAGACCCGGTGCTTATACAAGACGGGCACTTAAACGAGACGGGCGCTTATATATTTGACAAACAGGTCTGCCAGTGCAGAACTACTGTATGGGGCCTACTGTACATGTACCCTGTGACGTACACCTCTGTTTGCGTTTCGCGGAGCAGCCACTTACCGCCCAGTGTGAACCGACGGGCCCAAGTCTATGCACTATCCTGTGCAAGTGTTGCACAGGATAGTGCAGAACACACAGGCACACTGTCTTGTCAGGTGCCTCCACCATCCCAACCCCTTCCCTCCCTTGGGGTGGGAAAACAGTATACGGGTAGTGGCCAGCTCCCATGTCTCCTTAAGAACAAAGGGATTATCACTTACTTTGCATTGTAACATGATGCTGCTGTTACACCAAGGTGTGAAATACCAAGGATTTCACACAGTGATTTCACACAGTGGTCCAATAGCATTATGTCTCTTTGATACAGTGAGTGGGTGCGGGGGGACGGGAGGGCGATGTATGTCCGGGTTTTTCCAGGTATTGTTATTACCAGACCCAGAGGCCCCTATAATATTGGTATGATATGTATACAGTAAAATTCAGTTACAACAAACTACTTGGGAAAAGCAAAAAACTTCATTGTAAACGAATTTCGTTGTATCCAAACAGCGTCTTAGGCAGCCTTGAAATTTTTCCCAAATATAGATAATCTACATCAGAAATGTGAGCAGTGTATTCAACATATAGATTATAATTTCCCTAGTATCAAAAGCCCCTCTCATCAACCCTCCCCCTCCCCAGTATGGGAAATGTATAAGGGATTAACGGCAACACCTCCCCCTACCTTGCCACTCTCAAAACTGCTCATCCCCCCCAGTACAGGGAATATCTGGGGGATTAGCGGCAACAGCTACCCCTCATCCCCTACTGACCACCAGAAGCCCTTCTCTACCCCCCACCCAACATGGGGAATGTGAGAGGGATTAACAGCAACACCTCCCCCCCCGCCCTTCTTACCACCATCAAAGGTCGGGAAAAATCAAAAGAAAAGTGTTCCCTTGATATATTTTCAATTTTCATTGTGCTTTTTTCACACTTTACACCTTTGAAGTGCCCCAAAATATTCGTTGTAAATGATTTCAGTTCATACTAAGTTCGTTGTAAAGGACTTTTTCTACTAACGAAATGTATAGGACTGAATTTGGACAATAAGATTTGTTTGTTATAAACGAAAATTCGTTGTAACAGGATTCGTTGTAGAGGAATTTTACTGTATATGCTATGTTAGAACAAGGCTCCATTATGTCATAAAATTGGGGAAAATTGTAATATCGAGACCAAAAATCGTGATAATCGGAATCGACAAAAATGGGATTCAATGACATCCCTAGTTAATAGAGTTTACCCTCTCCCGGGAGTGCTCCTAACCCAGTCCTGACACCCCCCCCCCAATAACCCAAACACAGACTGCCATTCTACCCGGCGCTCATACAAGACCAGGCGCTTATCATATCCTCCTACCCCCGAAGCTAATACAAGACCGGTATTTTAAGCCATTCATGCATTATACTTGATAGGTGCATGCCGGTGCTGCAGAGGGGGGGGGGGGGGGTTGTGTGTCCTCTCCTGGCTACTCCCACACATGCAACACATCATTTCAGCGTAGAATGTATGACATCGATATACGGCGATCAGCATTTTAGTGGCAAAAATGCATGTATTTGACACTTAAAATTGATTTTTTTTCAGTCCTGGTAGTGAAAAAATGTTATGTTTTTGCTGTTATAGGTAGAATAAAACAGAAACACCACTTCATGGGCATACTCCTAGCCATATGGGTGTGTGTAATTCATTTATTTATCCTGGTTGGATCATACCCCTAGGTCGGGGTGTCTTGCTTCGCCATAGGCCCACAAGTGGCATGAATAAATGCTCTTTATCTTAGGAGACGGCCATATATTCACTCTACTAACAATTAAACCAACAAATGATTTAAAAAAATATAATGACAGTAAAGAATCTTAAATTACCCATACACTGTGACAATAGTCACACATACAATTTTTTCAATGAATTATGCGCAAGTGAGTTAGATGATTGTATTATGCAACTGCTTCTGCTACTAAGAGAAACAGAAATTGATGAAAACCAGTACATTTTCAATTTTGCATTTTAAATTGATTGAACTTATTTGTCATGAATTATTCATGAGAGTGAGTGAGTGAGTGAGTAATAGATGTTTAACGCCATTTCGACAGCTAAGGTCATATTCATGGCGAGAATTATTCATGAAAAGAAATGTATATTCAATTACTTTGATGAAACCAATGCAATTCAACTGTTTTAATCGTTTATTTCACACCTCCAACAGGCCAAGTTCATGGACTTCAAGATCCAGAATATGGTGGGCAGTTGTGATGTGAAGTTCCCCATCCGACTTGAGGGCTTAGTGCTAACACACGGTCAATTCTCATCCTATGAGCCGGAGCTGTTCCCAGGTCTCATCTACCGTATGGTCAAGCCTCGTATTGTCCTGTTAATATTTGTGTCAGGAAAAGTGGTGCTTACAGGTAAGAAAAATGACCTCTTTTGATAAAGTTTTAGTGTCTGTAAAATTAAGATACCCAAAGAGAATTGAGTAACAGGCTTTTAAAATATCCCGGGATATATTACTGTACATCTGATCTTAAGTAATTCCATTGTCTCTTATGAAGGAAGATGGCCACCTTGTGGATCCTTATGATAATTGCAAGTAATCATCTTGTGAACTATAGGCATTAATCCTACTTACACAGAAGTGTCCTAGAAATGTCGACATTGAAAGAATCATGACCAGAATAAATTTATGATTTTGAGAGAAAGAAATTAATGTTGCATGTATAAAGAACTACTGGTACATAATTTGTGATCTGAAGAAAATCAGTATTCTAATATATGTTTTTTAATTGTCACAGGGGCCAAGGTACGACAGGAAATCTATGAAGCATTCGAAAATATCTACCCCATTCTCAAAGGATTCAAGAAACAATAACAATGGTTTTTGCCATTGTGGCTTGTACATAATGTAAATATATTGCGTACAGATGGGGTTCTGATTTCTCGGAGCCTGAGCATGTGTCTTAAGAATGACTGGTTTCATCTGATATGTATATGAAAGTATGATCGGGGTAAGATACCGTTTGCAGCTGAATCAAGAAAAGTGAGTGAATGTATTTTCCATTCTAGGATGTCTATCCCACAAAATGTCAATTTTCCTTTGTACGACAGATACCAGTAGGTGCCGTAAACATTTAAGTTATTTAATTTTCATTATGAATTTTGAACTTGTTTTGTAATAACAATATTGAATGAGGTCCGATCTGGAACTGTATATGTGTATATCTAACGAAAAGTAAAGATCGTTCTTTGTGTCTGAAGAACGCTTACAGGTGTGTAAATGATGAGAATGTGCCAGTGTTTCGGTTGTTTCATTGTAAGAGATAAAATGAGTATCAGTTGTTTAAGAGACGGGTCTACAGAAGGCTCTCTTGAATAAATCCGCGTCCCTTGATTAATTCAAAGAATTAAGACTAGTGCCAGTAAAAGCCGATTTAGAAAGTCGGCATTTAGACTTAACTTCGTGATTGGATTCGATTTTAAAAGGTTCCCGAGGAAAATTGTGAGCCGAAATTCCCTGCCCAAAATAACTTTCTTTCAGCATGTTAAATAAATCATATTAATGGATATTCACAATTGAGTCAATTGCTGTTTATGAGCTGTAAGGGGTCGCCGAAAAGGCCCCGTTGGTATTGCTGCATTGCAGACACCAAAAATGTATATCCATGCATATGAAGACTCGTCGTGCATTTTTAAGTTCTTGGACCTCGGGAACCCAAAATATAGACTGCCAGATAGTTTATCAGAGATCTCGTGTACTCAGCCTCAATAAAGGAAATGTCTTTGTAATATGTTTTTGTACATACCGACGTATTCTGTTCAATAAAGAAAAGAAAAAAAAACACCAAAGTGATCCTGAATTTCTTGTTTTACATTGACATATTTCAAGATTTTCCCATTCCAAAAAGAGTTACTGTATTTGACGTAATAAGCGCACATCTCCTATGTGTACTCTCAAAAATTGTATTATTTCACGTGCCCGGGCGTTTATGACGCCGAATATTGTATTTCAACTTGAAATCCCGGTAGTGTTAAGGTCGGCCTTATTCCTGTGTCGGGAGTATCCCTGATGCATAGTTTAAAAACTCTGGGCTTCCCTAGCCCACTTAAAAGGGTCTGTATCTTCTCTTTGCTATCCCCTCAGGATGTGTGTGGTGCACATATGCGCGGGCACTGACACATTCCTCTATGAATTGTGTAATGTAGTTCTCGCCATGAATATGACCTTAGCTGTCGAAATGGCGTTAAACATCTATTACTCACTCACTCCTAATGTAAACACTTGTCATTAATGTGACCATATATATGTCCTAAGTGGTACCACTCTAGAGATTATGGCCTCTCTCCTGCTGGATTTGTGTATCAAGGCTGCCTTTGGTGGCCTCGCCTAGAGATGTCAGAAAACCTTTAAAAAGGTATATCAAATCCTTCCCATCTAAATCCATGGCATAAATCAATGAATAAAGCTGCAATGGACTGAACAAGATAATTTTCCCCACTCACTCACAATGTCTTGATATCTAAATATAGCTTGGGCAATCCATGTTTGGACAACTCTAAAATGTTGAATAAAGAGTCAAGTTTGATATTCTGCTTTCTTTAGATAAAGGATACATCAATTTTCATATCCAATTGATGCCATAGTTGAAATGCTTATGCTCGTTTTATAATTCAAATGAATTCAATCCCATTTGTGTCCGACGTTAGGTGCCTTTACCATTAGTTGGCGACCTGCTGCAACTCCCATACTTGTACTACCATAATCTCCCACGTATAAGGCACGTCTTACCGTAATCTCCCGCGTATAAGGCACGTCTTATACGGGGGGTTTTAGTTCTCATTGGATCCACAAGGGGGACACCAAGACCTTTCTTTTGATATCTTACATGCCCCCTTGGTCAAAATAGGACAAAATGGGGCCCAGGAGGGCCCAAGGTGGCCCAAGCTACCCATAGGTTTTTAAACTTTGAAAATTCATTCAGTAGAACTAAAGTTATGAATTTTTCATTTTTTTGAGAATTTTCCAAAACTCTAGGTGCGCCTTATACGCGGGCTGCGCCTTATACGCGGGAGATTACGGTATATGCGGGAGGTAAATTGCCTTGAGTTTGTGGTGCGCCTACTATGGGGGGGGGGGTAATTTTACTATAGAACAGTACTAAATGACAAAAATCTGCCCTCAGGGGGGGCGCCTTCTACGCAAAACAGCCCACCTGTGAGTTGGGGGGGCGCCTTATACGGAGATTACGGTACTGTAAATTCCCATGTATAAGCCGCACCCTGACTTCAGGAGAATGCTATAAGCTGCATAAGAGGGCTGGAATTTGGTGGTTTAGTTCTGTTCCATAGTGCTAAATACCCTCGTATAAGCCGCACCCAGACGTTGGGCCAATCCTATAAGCCTAATTTTGATTTGGATTCTGGTATAAGCCGTAGCTTACTCGAGAATTTACGGTATGAGGTACAATGGGTCAGGTGCTGCATCGGTTTACTTTTACCCAACCATTCCTTTTACCTTTGGAGTGCGAGTCTGGCACTAAAAGATAGCGATGAGCTGAATGATCACCAATATTTTGGATATACAAAACAAAGAACTTATATGACGAAGGTATCTATTTATTTTCAACTAAAAGACTACCAATAATGTACATACACAGTATGACTATCATTGTTAGCAATACCCTATCAGTAGAGTACGCATTAAAAACTGAAAATACTCATGACGATCATATTTAGATAACTGGAGTAGTTTCATCACGGACTCTTTCCTCATGATTCGCGATACATGATAGTATTTGAGATTATATAACGCAAAATAATTCAATATGTTCTGAGTTTCAATGTTATTAAGCAAGCATGTTTCCCATTGGTAACTACCGTAATCTCCCGCGTAGAAGACGCGCTGCGCATATAAGATGCACCCCAAACTTTGCACATGCATTTTCGCGTATAAGACGCACATTTTAATGCTCAATTTTGTAAATCCAGTACTGTTCTATAGTAAAATTACCCCTCGTATAGGACGCACCCCCAACTTGTAGAAATCCTATAATACGCAGTAGGGATTTGTTTGGCGTAGAGGACGCGTCTTATACGCGGGAGATTACGGTAGCTCTTCAAGGCTCCCTCCTCTTATAAATTGCTTATACTCATTCTGACCGCATGATAGAATTCTGTTACAAAATCAAGGTGTGTTTCTACAAAGTTTGCTTTGAGAAGATTGGCATAAATAATGTGCTACCTGTGCTACATACATGTGATGAGTATCTATGGAACCCAGGATCTGTTTTGTTTTATTTGTATTTGAAATCGCGAAAAGTAGGATAAATTAATCCTTGTAATATGCTCATATCTGCCTCTGCTGGCCATATACCGTACTAAAATCAGTATGAAATAACAACCAACAATTTCACTTGATACACGGATTTATGCAGTGGGTATAAGATATTAGATTATCATGAAATTAATTCATCTGGTAGGATCTCGCTTGTGGAATAGGTTTCTATTTTATTTTTGCATATCTGATTAGATATAATTCAATTAATTATGTAATCTGGCAACACCACCTAGCATGAGTGCCAAGTATGGATATTTCTGAATCCTGACAGAAACGATAAATCTTTTTTTTTATTTCCTACTTGCAATTGTGTTAATTCTACCATTGATGAATAGATCACTCATGAAGGAATTCAGTCTTATGAAGTTGTTCATGCGGTTCAGGATGCACTTTAGAAACAATACTGTTTTATTTACCGTGTATCCTTGAAGAAACATTAACAATATATGGACATTATGGTACATTAAAAAAATTTCACTTTACCATTCGGGAAATAATGCATTTAGTGGACTAAATTCTATTCTTTACAAACTTGATTCAAATAAATTTATCTATACAATATATAGACTACATTTTAGTAGTCAAGTTCATCTGACGAGTATGAATCCTATAAATGATTGAATTCAAAAGAATACTTGATCATAAATGATAAATTTATGTGGGATGAGATGAAAACATATGAATGCTGATCTTGCCAAGTACAACAATGAAAATAAAGTTCAGACATTGTATTGTTGATAAGCTATGGCTTTATGTGATAATGTGTTTCTGCTATAGCCATGAGAATGATATTTGATTACTTGTATTGATAACCTTGTGAGAAGACGAAGATGACGTAGTGTGAAGATGATAATGTGATGATGGTGACGTAGATGAGATGTCAGTATGGTACATGCCGTATGGTGTATTTGCCTTTCTGTAGCTGTGCAATATACAGTTTGGATTTCTGGCCGTCCGACCGCTTTACCCATACCTCGCCTGTGTTGATAGCCATAATCGTAGCACTGAAAAAAATTGAATCATGACTGAAAAATTATATGAATGGCAAGTGTATCTTCGATCACTCTTCAATACATGCTTATATCAGTATTGGCAAAATGATGACAGGATGTCGGCTGCTGTTGGTGTAGAATCTTAATGGACCGGGTCAAACTCATGGCCTGTGTACATCAGCTATTATGACTGGTCATCTTTTCTTTCCACGAATGAATATTTCGAAAATTTCAAGAACAAGTGAAGTTACAGCCATATTTATATCGTCCTAAAAATACATCCTCCATAAAATCTTTGGCGACACCGATGAAGAAATATGTATATACTACTGGCTTTTCAGTTGTCATGTGCAATACTAAATGAAATGTGAGAGAAATGACAGCATTACTTACTGTACGGGTGAGTCCTCTCTATTGTCGATGATAATGTGATGTCCCTTACTGTACCACTCTTCCTCATAATAGAGTTTACCATCCTCATACCGAGCTTGGTATGGATGCCGCTCTGACTTAAATACTGCAAAGATACCACCAGTTTTTCGTTCAATATCAGATCTAATGCAATCAATGTTTAAACTTGTCATTGGGCATGCGAACTGCAGGTGGATAAGGTATCAATATTCTATTGAATACTGCATGTTTAAAGCAAATATCCCATCATCGGCCATTTTAGTGAGACATGCATTTGCAATCAAATAGACGGATTATCAGGTAGGCAAAAATGTCTAATTTATGTACTTACATTTTGTTTCTTTCCGGCGCTGTGCTTGTTTCAATGCCTACAGAGGAAAACAAGGCAAAATATCATCATCACGCGAGAATTGGCACAGTAATGTGATTTTATTTATTTAGATCAGCGGGTTGAATATCATGGTAAACTGTTCCAATTTATTTGGCAATGTGTTTCATAGAATAAAATGGGCGACTGTACACTGATTTGGAGAATCTCCTGAAGTTTTAACCTACCTTCTTAATTGTTGTCCAATCTTCAATGATGTCCATGTCCTTCAGCATATACACAATATATGGACGTGAGGTAGGGTTAAGGTAAATCTTTATTTTGCTAAAAAATCTATGCTACCAGTTACTCGGTTTAAATGCTGAAAATGAAATAATCTGATGCACCCTATATGACTTCACGGCAATGTCTAGATAATGTTTTATAACAGAATAGAACAGTTATTAAAAGAGGTCCATTGATCAATATTGTACTTTTGGGTGTTCATGTTTAAATTTGACATTATGATAGCGAAATATCTAGATTATGCAAAGGGATCAGATATGTAATGTCAACCCCCCCCCCCCGCCCAATATACGGGTAAATGGTAAAAAGATATTCTCAGTGGATTTACAGAAATCTCAGGAACTATCTTTTTGAAAACGAAAAAAAAAATTGGTTGCAGTTGTTACTGACTTTGACCTGACTGAAAGGTGGATGATTTGTGGAGGTTGCATAAAAAAAGATTATCCATTCAAAGTCGTTATATGATAGCATTTCTTAACCCTATCGAATATTAATGAAAATAGAAAACATGAACTGGAGAAAAAGGATATCAGTGACAGTGACTGGTTTTCGCCGACGCTCAGGACTAAACATACTGCTTGTCTTCTTATTGTTCTTCTTTTTATTACTTGCTTGAGATTCATTCCAAAGATCTGTCAATGTAAAATACATGTTAAGAGATTGATATTCATCATGTCAGCAAACTATCTCATATGAGGATTTTTTTTACATAAAGTAAAGAACTGAAATACTGTCATATATATGCTGGTAGTGAACAATAGAAAAATTACTATTGCTACGGAAATTTCTCAAGACTGAAACACTGTGTGATGCACGCGGTGGTGAAAAACTTTTCTTTTTTGCTTTGAGTGGCTAGTCTGAACGGCAGGATGTGGAATTGTGAATTAGAAAAGTCAATCTGAATTAGAAAAGTCAATGTCCTAAGGACAAACATTTTAAAGCATTAAACAGGGGTACCGTAATCTCCCGCGTATAAGGCGCGTCTTATACGCCAAACAAAATGCTGCTGAGTCTTATACGTGGGAGGGACATTGCCTTGAGTTTGGGGTGCGCCTTATAGGGGGGGTATTTTTACTATAGAACAGTACTAAATTTAAAAAAAAAACTGCCCTTAGGGGTGCGCCTTATACGTGGGACAGGCCTCCCTTAGTTGGGGGTGCGCCTTATACGCGGGCTGCGCCTTATACAGGGGAGATTACGGTAGATACTAACACTGGCCCGGTGGCCAATGGCCAGTAGTTTTGCCTGCGGGCCAGTAATTATTTCTAGATTTCCTTTGAAATTGGCCAGTAAAATATTTGAAAATACATTGCCATATACCAGATTACTGGCCCGGGTGGTCAAATGCCCAAAAAGTTAGTGTCTACCCCTGATTAAGAGTGTACTTGTTCCTACCTGAGGTGATATCAATATTATGTCTATCCTCCTCCAGGTGCCGTATCTTGTCCTCTAGTTCCTGTTTTACCTGGTCATACAGCAGTGCTTTCTCACTCTGCACGGGGCAACACAAACCATGATTATAGCAAGAGAATATGTTCATCGACAGGGCAATGTCATAATGTGTTATGTCTTGTTATGAATTCACAAAGAGAAGAATCACCAAACCTTGGGAAGCACTAGGAAATTAGATGAAATTTGTCAAATCAATTGCTTTATTAAACTTGAGTTTGTTGGGCCATAATACCACTGCTCATTTAAAATATATATGCATCTAGTTATCATTTTACAAGGAGAAAAAAAAAAGCAGAATCGATTGACAATGTTTTCACACTGTCCTAAATTTTCCTTAGTCAAAGTCTTTTGAAGTTTCAAAATCATCAGAACTCACATTGAAATGTTGGAAAGCTGCTTGCTCTTCAGCATCATATTTGTTGCGAATGTTCTGGATCTTCAGTTCCCGCAGTATCCCAGCTACCTGGGTGCGGATACGCATCTCCTCCTGTAGCTGTGACACCGGCTGTAAGTACTCGGTGGCCTTTCCTGAACGCACCTCACGCAGCTTGATGTCTACCTGGTTGATGCGCTCCAGGTATAATCTGTGGGTAGTCATTAGTAATAGAATATACACAGGATCTAGGGAATATTTTCTACTCTTTTTCGAATATACACAATTTTTTCCTTAAGTTCTAGTCAGTACTAAAATAAGTCCAAGCAGACAAGGATTGTAACTAAACTATAGATATTACTGGTGGTTGAGATTTTCTTCAATTTTTACCAATAACAATACTTACTGGTCTTTTAGTGTTGAGAATTGACATTCGAGGTCATTCATGTCGTCCAGACACTCATTACGCCGCCGTTCACACTCTTCTTCATCCAATTCTGTAATCAAATATATAAGCATGAATTACAGTGTCCATGTTGCATGCAAAGTAGAGAGTTTCTGGCAATTTCGGTACCTCTTTGTATCTGTTCAAATTTCTTTTAATCATATCAACATGTTGATATTAAAATCTCTCAACATTATGGCATATGCTAAGACCAAACGATAAGGGGGTGCGGCTTATTGGTTTACCCCAATTTTTTTCAGACCTCAATGGACAATTGTGATATGCGCCTCATGCACCCACTATCGGTTATTCTTCATTGGTGTTCTATTCCTGCTCATAGCTTGTATTATCGAAATACATTGTTGTAACCAATATTTTAGAAGAATACTTACACCTATGCCAACCATTAACTATAACATACCGTAATCTCTCGGGTATAAGGCGCACCTCGCCTATAAGGCGCACCCCCAACTCAGGGAAGTCTGTTTCATGTATAAGGCACACCTCTAAGGGCAGATTTTTGTTACTTTAGTACTGTTCTATAGTAAAAATACCCCCCCTATAAGGCGCACCCCAAACTCAAGGCAATGTCCCTCCCACGTATAAGACTCAGCATAATTTTGTTTGGCGTATAAGATGCGCCTTATACGCGGGAGATTACGGTAGTTTATGTTGAGGAATCTTTTTTTAAAATAGATATAGTTCTTATTCAAGATGTTTATCTATTCATGGTATCTGTTGCCTTTCAGAAACTAAACTGCTGCTAAATTAGGCACTCATGCATGGTCTATCAAAATATTACCCCGGTATCTCTTGGCACCAGAAGCAGATTACACACAAAGGAGCCTGGTGGCAGACTGTGTGGATCAAAGTCCAGTTAAGTGGGGGGGGGGGGCCCTTCTGACACTCTGAGCATGAGGGAGGCCGGTAAAATTTTCAACACGCACATAAATATCTACCAACCTACCCCTCTCCCCATTTAAAAAAAAAGTGACGATTGCTTAATACCCCAAATTCAACTTAACCGGACCTTTCTCTATGCTCACTGTATTCAAAATCATTCTGATTTTTCTGATTCTGATCATTTTGATTACGGAGCTATGTTTCTTACCAATATCTCGGTCTAAATTTATAAAAGGCCTTATATTTTGTACAACACTAGCCTAAGAGTTTGCTTCCGGATAAGAGATCCCTGGCAGGGCTCGACAAATCAGTTTTAAACAAGTGTGTCCACTGGGCACAAGGGCAAATAAAATTTGTGTCCAGCAGGAAAATGTTGTGTTTCAGCCCTTGGGTCAATGTATAACAATGGCTTGGGAGCTGTGTCCAGAGAATAATTTTTGTGTCCCGGGCACTGGACACAAGGATTTGTCGAGCCTGCCAGGACAATGCACGTCAAAGAGCTAGCCTTTTACCATTTGACTTAGGTTAAGGAGGATATACCTCCAACTAACCTTATGTCATAAGACAGTATTCTCGGGACAGCCTGAGTTAGTTCCCTCTACAGGAACAAGAGCTACAGACGTGGCGACGATTGAAATGAGCAACCCAAAATTGACTGGGCTTATAAATGCCCCACCCTGTGAAACAACACCTAGATGGAATGCCCTTAAGCCACAGCAGTTGCTCTTCTGATAAACCAAAATTTACTACCATAATCTCCCACGTAGAAGGTGCAGCTCGGGTAGAAGGCGCACCCCTAACCCAGAGAAGACTGTTTCACATAGAAGGCGCAGATTTTTTCAGTCTAGTACTGTTCTATAGTAAAAATACACCCCCCCCCATAAGGCGCACCCACAACTCAAGGCAATGTCCCCCCCGCATATAAGACCCAGCAGCATTTTGTTTGGCGTATAAGACGCGCCTTATATGCGGGAGATTATGGTAGTTGCATATAATTTGTTTACCCCTTTACAATAATTTGCCTCATTCATCATAATTTGCCTGTTGAACAAAGTTTCCTCCTTTCAGATTTGGCCCCAAGGCTTCATGAGAATAACCATAATCTCCCACGTATAAGGTGCATCCCGCCTAAAGGACGCACCTAGACTTTTAGAAAATGGTCAGAAAAATCATAACCTTTCTTCTACTGAATGGACTCACGCCTTATACGCGGGAGATTAGGTATCTGGTAGAACAAAATTTGTTTGTTGTACCATATTGGGTGGGTTTGAGTGGGGAGGGATGTAAAAACTTTTGACCTAACTTGAGGGGGGGGGCATACAAAGTTTAGCCTCTTTTAAGCATATAAGCCTGCATGTGACTATGCCTATGGATCACAAGAAAGGCGTAAAAACCTTCCGCGCCAGAGGAACTCAACACCCATATTGATAGATATTAGATTACCACAGGAAAAGACAAATTTGTTTGAAACTTTGAACGAAAGAGCAAGGTTATTCGAAAGATCTATTTTTCGAACTACGGTGGCAAAATCCAGCTAAGATTATGGAAGTCACTGACCACCAGAATCCCTGAACTACTTAGACTTAGTTAGAGCCAGCACTACAATATGTCTTCTTTTTTTTTTTTTTACTGTAATGCATACCTCTCTGAAACCTGAAAATCCCTAAATTAGGCACTTACCTATTTTTCGAAACTTTATTCTTTTGATTTTATCTATTTAGAAATGGAAAGATCTAATAAAAAGAAGTCAATTTGCCTTTTAAATGAAGTCTTTATGTCAACTTAAAGGGAAAATATGAATGGTTAAAAATGTCAAATCGACCTCATAATTCTGCCATAGTTAAGAGTTTAAGTAGGATCCAAATTTCTGATCAAGCAAGTTGAATACAGGAGAATATAGTTCAGTTATATCACTATTTTTGATGATTTTCTTTTTTGAGGTGCAAGATTATGCCTAATATTATAGATATAGATGCATATTATCTCTGTAAAATAATTCAAAATTGTTTATTTAGATTCAAATCCCCCCCTCCCATTTTAGCGGTCAACAAGAATCACTGCAGAATTGTAGGGTCCTCTCTGAGAGCTTTGACCAGTCATAATTTCCCTTTGAATTGACATAAAGACTTCATTCAAAAAAGCAAATCCCCTTGTTCTTATCATACCTATTCATTGCACAACAGATAGAATGCATGAGAAAGAGTATTGGAAAAGAGGAAACTCCCTAACATTGGGAAGCTTGAGCAGGTCTCTGAGTGAACCACACATCAAAATTTTGGGGCTGTCTGTCAAACATCTGGGGGCGCTTTAGAAAAAATAAATCTAAACATGTTCTAGACCATTTTTAACCAGAGAATGCATGCAAACCATTATTTTTTATGTGCTATGCCATCTTCATATCATAAAATGCTTTTGAAATTTTGGTTCAACTTAAGTCCACTTCAAAAAAATAAGTTGGTCTACGGATTTCACTCTCCATATTTTCGGAAATACAAATTTTTTTTCCTTTGAAAAAAATCTCGTCTACGGATTTCACTCGCTTCACTTTCTACAAGTTTTCTCTTTGTGATATTTGGAAAAAAAAATTTTAAAATAATTTTTTTTCGCTCGCCTCACTTTTCCAGCAAGGAATCCATTGGACACCAAAAACTTCTTTAAAAAAATATAAAAAGAATTTCGCTCGCACCACTTTTTCAAAACCAAAATCCGTAGACCAACTTATTTTTTTGGTGTGGCCTAAGTGTGGTTTTGTTGTCTGTACCTGATCTTAAATTAAAAATATATATCCAATATATCACTTCAAAATCAAGCCCTTTAAAATGGTACCTTGGTTGTCCTGATACTCCTATGAATAGCTTCAAAATCAATTTGGAAAGACAAGTGAGGTTACAGCTGTGCATGATCAGTTTTCACACCTGCACTGGCAGACCCGCACACAGCAGATAGGTCAGTGCCTACCTTAATTTAGGGAAAACTATGAATTTAAATACTTTAATCCGTGAAAACCATAGGTAGAAGCACATTCCATGGGACAGGCAAATTCTAGTGTGGGGGTTTCCACACCGTCTGCCGCTCAGAGAGCTCTATATGTCATATGCCTAGAGTAGGGACCGGTTGGCAGGTCTAGCAAATTCTCTTGTTGATATCCCCAATAGCTTAAGTTAAGTGCAGCATACTCTCTGGCCCATCATGAATGTGCCTGCTGGGTAGTACATCCTGAGCCTGTTTAGTATCTTGATGATATTGGCAGGCAGAGGGAAAAGTGATGGTAAATCTAAATCCAGTATCTGGCTGATATAGGATGAAGATATGCATTTAAATATAGTAAAGCGGATTTCCAGGACCAGGGTAAGATAGAGAGACACTCATGGACTCACCCTACGACATGTTTTTAAGACCTCCAGGTTCTACTTCATATTTTTCATCTTATCATAATATCTATCAGCATTTTTTATTGTTGGGGTCTGTGTAGTATCTTGGTGATATTTGCAGTAACCTTAGTTTGAAGCTGGCGGTATAGAATGTACAGCCTATCCATCTTTTACATGTCATTTCTAATCGGCCACAGTAGGCACTGACATAACTGCCGTGTGCGGGTCTGCCGTGCGCGGAGGCTAAAAGTGTGATTTAGCAAAGATGGGGCAGCTGAAGTTGACATGTTTTTACTTATTGATTCTATAGCTGTTTACAGGTGGATTTGGACAATTAGGGTATCATTTTAACGGGCTTGAAGAGAGCTTCAATATGCATGTATTTGTTTAATAAATTGAAGAGAAAAAAAAATCATGCTTCTCCCAGGTGAACTCAAAACTTAAGTTCAGGAGCATTTCATGGTATGAAGTATGCATCTCACATAGTTAAAAATGGCACTCACATATTCCCTGGTTAAATAAGGTCTAGAAAATGTCTAGTTTTCTTCTTTCTAATAGGCAGCAGTATGTTTTTTTAAGCAACTACAAAATCAGGACCTATTAACTCTGTGATGGGGAGTGAGAGATTAGCTCTAACACCTCCCCCTATAGCCACCTATAGCCACCACTGGAGGGACAACCTGGAGGTGGCCCCTACTGGAGGGCTGACTACCAGGACTTCTCTGACTGACTAGTAGGGCTATACTTTGAAGTATGAACATCAGTTCGAGGGTGTGGGAGGGGGAGGGCCCAGGTACTGATCCCTGGGGCTGGGTGAACTCCATTCTAGTCAGGTGAACATTCCCCTAGCCTGGGCCTAAAAAGAAAATTAATAAATTTGACCTTTGACCTAAAAATGACCTTGACCTGACCTAGATCAAAGACAGGCCATAGGTCATTGGAACCCCCCCCCCCCCTTAATGACCTTTTCTCAAGTTTTTATTTCAAGTTCCTAGTGTCAATATCTTCTGAGAAACAGTGATTTAAGTGTTCCAGGCATTTCTGACCACAACTAGCATGATCACAAAATTTGAACCCCGATTAAACTCTTAAGTATGGGTTATTGTGGCAGAATATTGGGGTCATTTTGTGGTCTTTGGATGGTCATAACGTCACTTTGAATTAAGATAAGAGACTTCATTCAAAAAGCAAATCCACTTCTTTTCTTGAGACCTATCCAATAGTATGCAGATAGAATAGATAATATAAAGTTTTGAAAAAAAAGGTAAGTGCCTAGCCACAGACTCTCTTATATTGCCGGTTAATTTATTTACTTAGACCAGGTGAAATGCTAGTAGATTTCTTATAATAGTAAATAGCCATTACTGGCCCTGATTGTACAGGGGACCTTTGCCTTGGAGTATTTCACCTGTCCCAGCTAGTGCTGGTGGAAGGGATAGGCATGTAAGCTTACCGCCGGCACTAGGGTAAGATAAATAAAACGAATTAAAAAAAAAAAAAATCCGAAAAGTGTAAATTTTAGACCTGGCATGTCGCACCAGTTTTCCGTAGATCTTAATAGTGTCAGCCCTTGGCCACTGCTAGTAGTAGTACTTTTGTAGTCACTAGACTAGTCTGCCCTAGACCTAGTACTACCGGTAGTAGTGATAGTACTATTAGTAGTACCTAGGGATGGGCACCCAAAAAATTCCCTTGTAGATTTCACTTAAAGGACACACTTTGCAAAAATTTGATATTTTGCGAGTATAATGCTTTTTGAATGAATTGAATCAAGGGATTATAACCAGAGTTATTAACGTTTTAACAAATAAGAAATGTGATATTTTTCTGTCATGCTTTTTCACTAGAGTGAGCAGAATCTAGGTCAATCCACTCAGCATACACTACACTGTGGAAACAGGCAATTATTGACTTTGTCCCACAATTTTATTGATAATTTATCTCCAGATCATGATATCGAAGAACAAATCATATCCAGAGGTGTCAGTTGGGTAAGGGCTCAACCTCTGAAATTTTTGGGTGTTAGCAAAGCACCCATTTCCCTCAATTTATTATACTAAAAGCACCCATCTCATCTTCATTTCAACCTGTTCCCCAAATTAAAAACCTTTAAAACCATCTCTAGATTGGATGGTGATAGAAAAACAATTAAAAGACTGCATTTGAATTTCAGCCAATCAGAAGCCAGCTTAGATTCATGTCCTCTGAAATGAGATTTCAGAGATCCTCTGATCTCTGAAAGGTGGTTTGTCTAGAAAAGGCTAGAGGGCAGCACAAGGTATACTTAATTTCACCTGCTGAAGCCTGAACTATGCTCAGCCTTATGCTCCATAGAAGTAGAAAGGGCATGTTGTAAGGGTATCTATGATTAATGTAATTCCCTCTATCTATATTATGACCACAGGATGGAAGTAGCCTCTGAGATGTCTGACTTTTGGGAAAGTTTGAACATCTGAAAATAGACGGACCTCTGAAGGTCTGACATCTCTGCATATCACATCAAAGAAGACACTCTAGCGCTTCTAAGCATATAATTTTCATATACATAGGAGTACAGGATCACTTTTATAATTCATGGGAACGTTAAAATTAATCATTCTGGAGTAAAAATCTGCAGGTCAGAAATTTTCTACTTTTTTGTCCAATTTGCTGTTACCCTTATGCTTCTAGCACAAAGGCGCTCATAGATAGATTAAAACTAACTTCAGATTCTTAATCAGCACATTTTTCCAGTCATTTTGATGGGGGTTCTAAAAGGTGAGTGAAAGTTTCAAATATTCAAAAAATGATAAAAAAAATGAAAAAATCTGAATTTTTAGGAATTCAAAAGATTTTTTTTGACAAATTCTACATGATAATGAGCATCTATGTTTCTAGGTTCATGCACTAGCAAGAAATTTTGAATTTGGTAAAGAAATGTTCAAATTACAGTTATTTTAGCAAATGGTGTCAGGACCAGAATCACTCTGGACACAGTAAACATCATCAAAGTCATACTGTATTATTTAAAAAGCCTTTCATATCACACACAAATGGCTATTATATTCATAATCTATGGGTCTTTTTACATAAGATACCTCAATATAATCATTTTCCATGGATGGAGAGGGCAAATATTAAGGCCTTGAAACCACTCACTTTACTATAGTGACAGATATACAGATGGTCGTGAGAGCCTCCCGGCGCCGTCCCTATTCGGACGGACGGAAATTAAATTAAGTGTGGTAAAAGAGGTGTGCAACACGTTGCAATACCTTAGGCAGCCATAGAAAGCCAGGGAATCCTCTGCAGTGGCACCATAAGTGTGCCCTGGGCCATTACACACCAGCTTAGGGATTTGTTAATTTCTCCCTCATTTCTCTTTGAAATTATTGCAAACTTCGCACATTAGTAGATTATTATATGGCGATCACTCGCTATTAGTTAAAATGAGGATATCATGATCAGAAGTGCAATAAAAAGGTTGAGAAGTTTCGGGAACGGTTTGACAGTGATGAGCGGGTGGGTGGTGCTCATGTCCCTGCCATTAAACAATTTTTTTCTGCATGATCTCCTTCGCCAAATACATTTTTATTTAAGCACAGTGTTCCTATATGTCTTTAGGAGACTCGCTGAAAGTTTGAAGTCATTTGGTTGTATATCTCCAGAGAAAATTGATATTTGTTTCACCCTCTAAGTCAGACCCCATACATTTTCAATTGCAGCAGGGCTTAGCCATTCCCCGGCTTCCGGTTGAGCTATCTCGGCGCTCACAGCTCCCCCTACAAACAAAGGAGGACTTTCTGTCCGGCCCAATAGTACCACCAGTGGCAGTGTGGGTGGAGTCACTGTCTGACTCTCAGTAGGCTGTTCAGGTCATTTCTAGATATTGCCCAGATCCTTTAGCTAACCAGTAGGCCTGGTACAGCTCAGTGAGACGATTCCAACGCACTTAGAATCAAGTCTCTACTCCTATTATTTGCGGAGATATTTACGTTTGAAAGTCCGAGATTTGGCCCCCTGTGGTGACAACCTCCCAATGCTTAAGGAGCCTCAGATGTGGCACATTTCTTGATTCTGAGGGACCACAGCTAGTGGAACCAGCCAGAATAGCAAAATTCTATGAAATTAATATTTATATAATTCAATAACCGTCCAATATTTTGGCTTGAAATTTTCAGAGTCTGTCCATCTAAAGTCTTGGTGCCAGACGGGTACATGAGGTTGACCTTGACCTTGACTCAAGGTCAAAGGTCACCAATATTGTATTTTCAGGTCAACTGGGACAAAATCATTATATTTCCCTTAATTGTCCTCAATAATCATGCACTACCATGAGAAATAGGCCACAAAACAATTCCTAGGGGTTAGATGACCTTCAAAACCAGTCAAGGTCACAATAAGTCAAAGGTCAAGGTCATAGAAATCTTCAATCGTAAATATCTCTGCAAATATATTGAGTAGAGACTTGATTCAAACTGCGTTGAAATCGTATAACTGAGCTCTACAAGACCTACTGGTTGTCTAAGGGATTTTTAGTATATCTAAAAATGACCTATACTCTTTTATGATATAAATTCAACTCGCACCGCTTGGTATGACAAACCGCGTCACGCTCGCCAAGTCTCGATCTCCGCCAATTTATATGTTAAAAGCTGGCCTAATGTCTAGACTCAGCTACCTGTTAATCTAGGTACTAAAATCATAGACAATGGGACAAGGGTGTCTATTCTATATCAATTTATTAATGTTGCTTGAGCACTCAAGGAATCTGATATCCCATAACCAATGTACTCATATTTCAGGAAATGCTCAGACTTGCTGTAGAAGGTAGAGAGAACCTAGTTCATATGTATTCTACTGTCTGATATCAATTTAGACAGTTACTTTAAGTGTTTCAGGGATGAAAGTCACAGAGCACAAAAAGCCCTGAAATGGTCCAATATTGGCCCCAAAAACCTGGGTTTCTATATGAATGTATATGGCCCTGGAACTTCAAAATTCTTTAAATCAGGGAATTCCCTGAAGACTTTCATCCCTGGTGTTTCCAGTTTATTTCATTTGTTCAGCGTTGGATCTTCCACTGTTTGCAGTTGTGGTTTACATTAGATTTAGTAAGTGTTGATCATTATAAAAGCAAATAAGTAAAAATAGCTCTACTTAATGATAGGAGTCAATTTTGAATTTACTATATTTCAAGATTAATCTACTTGACTTAGTGTGCTTTACGTTTCTCTTTCAGGTGAATATCATGGAAGATGCACCACCAAAACAATACTACATGTTCCTCATTTCAAGTTGAATGAATTAAATAAAACCCATTGTGACACCCTGATTTCACCTTTTTATTGTTAAATGGGAACACAACTTTGTAATTGAACTCTGTAACTTGAGTAAAGGAAACTATTGAGATAAGTTTGCTTATCTGCTGTGTAGTTTATGTGAAACTGGTTCCCATCTAGTGTTGCAAATACCCTTGATGTTAAATGAAGCAGTGTAAAACATCCAGTCTCTGAAGAAGTCCTTGGGGGAAGAGAGTCCCTCTTGAAGAAGGAACCTGGGGAGAAAAACCCATGAGGCATTTAGAAATAAGCTGCTCCATAAGGTCATAAATGTTTTGAAATATCCTGAATATTACCTTTAAATACAGAAATGCACAGCAGTCATTATGTGGAGAGGAATGGTATTCAATATTTTATATTTGCTTCAGTCATTACAAAAGTAAAATTCATACTTATCTTTCAACATAGAGATGAGTCCATCTTCTGATGTGGTATAAGCCGACCAAGCCATTGTAGGATTAAAATGTATATAAAAAAAAAAGAAAAAAAAAGCCACCACCACCACCATGCCTCTTTCCATGTTACAAGAATCCCTGCACTGAAGATATGTATCATTCAAATCAAGAAAACATAAATATCATATGACTTTTAGTAAAATACTTGGCTTGCACTTGGCTTGCTGGTTTAGAAAGTAATAATTACAATATCGATCATTGAAAAGACATATGGTTTCAAGACCTCCCTCCTATTTAAGTGACAAAATGCAGGGAAAGTCACTGAGGCTAGAAATCCCTGAAATGCACAATAAACCCATCTAAATCTTTGATTTTTGTATATGAATGTATAGGGTCGTGGGACTCAAAAATCCCTGAAATCAGGGAAACGCCTGAAGGCTTCTATCCCTGAAAATGCTATCTTTTTGAAATTGTAAAATTCACAAGAATGGCATTGGTGGATCAAGAAAAATGAGAAATATGAGATGTTTGCATGCATGGGCAGCTTATAAATGGGTAAGGCTTATACGCAGGAATTTGTGGTATATCTAATGGAGGATAACATTAAAATTTTAGATTTTTATCTTATTTTGAGACAGGTTTTATTAAGTCAAGTAATTTTGAAATGTAATGTATGTTACTATGAAATTACAAATGAGAAACATCCAGTGCAAGGAACATATTAGATGGGAAAAGGCCCAGCCTTCCTTTACTGCATACAAAAATTAACAACCGAAAAAAATGGCACCATTTCATGCATCACTTCAGAATAACACCTGTAAGAAAAATATTGGTTAGCACATTACTGCAGTGACAAATTATTCTGAAAGGCTGTCGGGGCACCTGAATTTTTTTACAAGACTAAGGCTTTCGCGACTTCAGTTGTAAGAAACAGTACTGCTATTTTTATGTGCCTCTTTTACCACAGCAAACTATGGCCTGATTGTTCACGGCAAACTTTGGCAAACAGTACTTTGTGGTCTCTTCATGGCAAACTCTCTCCTATCTGATATGGCCTGTTTTGTTCACAGCAAACAGTGGCCTGTGTTCATGCCAAGTATGGTCTGTTTTCATGGCCTGTTTTCACATTAAATAAATGTAGCCTGTTTTTACAGCAAACTATGGCCTTTGTTCATGGCAAACTGTATTTTGTGGAGTTTTTTTTTTCACAGCAATCTATGTCCTATTTGGCCTGTTTTTTTTTTCTTTTTCATGGCAAACAGTGGCTTTTTTTAATGACAACTGTTTTTTTTATTGCAAACTTTGGCTTGTATTTACAGCAAAATGTTCTTTGTTTTTATGGCAAAGTACGGCCGGTAATTGTGGCAAACTGTATTTTGTGGGCTTTCACTGCAAACTATGCCCTACTTGATATGGCCAGGTTTTTTTTCCAGGCAAACAGTGGCCAGTTTTCATGGCAAACCGTGTCCTCTATTCACGGCAAATTGTAGTCTGTTTTCATGGCATACTATGGCCTATGTGCATGACAAACCAGTCTGTAGCACTGTTGTCTAGTGATGAGACAGGCTTCTCTAGCCGAATTAAAAAGGTCTATATCTCAGTTCTCGCCATGAATATGACCTCAGCTGTCGAAATGTCGTTAAACATTTATTACTCACTCTAGTGATGAGATGAAACAATAAATCAGATGCTATAACCACCGATCTAATTTTTTTTATATATGTCATCGTTTCTTTATCTTGATTTCAACACCTTACCAAGATATATATTCGTTGCAATATTCTCATGCATGATTCGGTCATCCATATATGCAGTCACTGCTGTGATGGACAAGCAGCGCATAAATACCCGTCTAGCTGGATAGACTAAATGCTTATCCAACCTAAGAAAGGACTGAATGTCCATAAACTAATGAGGCAGTCCCATGAAGTGGGTATATCCTCTTTTAGATGTTAAGCAAATCAATCAATCAATCATTGCATTATTTAAGAAGAACAAAAAAAAAAAGAAAAAAAAACCACCACCACCACCATGCCTCATTCCATGCTAGAAGATTCCTTGCAGCACTGAAGATATATTGTATCTATGAAATCTAGAAACCATATTAATTTATGAATGCCTCAATTGATGACTTCAGAAAAATATTTCATGACACTAGGAAAAATGTTTGGCCAGCTGGTTACAAAAGAACATTAATGTTTACAATACCAATCATAGAAAATGTACTAAGACGGAGGAATTTTTCAGAAATTCCATGACTTTCCCTGACAACTTTTAACTCCATGACATTCCATGACGCGTGGGAACCCTGCCTCCTGTTTAAGTAACCATACAATATCTTATTGGATTTGGACAATTTACAATATCATAAACGGGTAAGGCTCATGTGCAGGAATTTACAGTCTACTTAATGAAGCATACAACTAAGATATCTTTATATTTATGCTTTATTGAGACAAGTTTTGTGAAGTAATTTTAAACTAGAAAGTTACTTTGAAATATCAGAGGAGAAACATCTAGTGCAAGGAACCTGTTTGATGGAAAAAAGCCCAGCCTTCCTTATCTGTATCAAAAATTAACAACCAAAAAAATGGCACCATTTCATGCATCACTTTAGAATAAAACCTGTAAAAAATGTTTGGTGATAGGTGCTATGTACATAGTGGCAGCCGTGGCGCCTAGTTTTTTACTATTTGATTTTTTTTTGTATTTTTTTTATTTCAACACTTAAACAAGATATATACACATTGGCAGCCGTAGCGCCTAAATTTTCTTCTATTTTTATTTTTTTTTATTTTGTATGATATGCACAATAAAAGGAAAGACATGGACAAACTCAATCAGCAAAAACCTGTCTAAGATCTAGAAAAAACATGTGCAGAGAAAGTAATACTGGGCACAACCACTAACACTACAGATCCACCTCCATAAGAGTGAGTAAGGTTGATTTCAAGAAGCCTGAATAAGTGAACAATGTACTAAAAATTGCACTATTCTGTGCATGCCTTTAGAATATTATGCATTGATGACCGATACACAGTGACTGAAAGCCTCGTGGTATGGTGAGCAGCTCAGCCTGGTCAATGTGTTTGGGTGATCAGAAAAAACAGATTTCCATGTAGGTTATGCCCAGGAGTGGCACTTTGCTCTGTACACAAATCAATACTTATCGCATCACATGGCGCAGCTCCATCATAGCCTTTCCGTAGGCATTTTGCCCAACGCCATGCTTGTGTCCCCAAAACTGATCGTTCACATCATGGACAATTCTACGCACTCCAGTTGCGAGGAGAGCCTGCCTAAATATTGGCTGCTGCTGCCAACGGGCCAGAAGAACGTTCTTCAGGTGCATGAGCCGCTCACCCTCTGTGAGACGGCTGTTGGCCACTCTACCCCGAATTTTTGCCTCTACTGGAGTTGGTGCAGCCAGAACCCAATTCGCCTGTTGGTATAAACCAGTGGCCGTGCACTTCGTGTGCTGATATGCATGTTCCGCAGTGCGGAACAAGCAGGAGCCATACTGCAACGGGGCATGCCAGAACATGGAGAGGATGTCCTGCTGCCCTGCAACCACAACTGGTTCTGGGGGATCCTGAATGGAGGTGGTTGGAATAGCCCCAAACGAGAAGATGTAGCGGATGTGCTGTACAACTGTGCATCGCGCCTCTGGGGTCAGGTGGATGCGATCGTTCTGCAGGTAGTTCCTATCTTCGTAGGCACGCTCCAACTTTCTATAAGCATTGCCATACAGGACACTCTCTGCCGCTGCAACATCACGGATGATATTATTGACAACTGTCAAGTTCTCCACATCCCGTGCTTTGATGTTACGTTGCTCCCTGTAGGTTGCTGCAACAAGCTGGATGCGGGCCTGTGGGTTTGCTGCACGCACATGCTGCACTGCATAGCGCAAGTTTGCAGCAAAACGGGAGGGGTTAAAAAAATCATCAAATCGTGGGAAGGCATCGTTGCCCCCAAGCCAAATTGCAATATCATCATATTGCATAAGATCCCTCCTCTCAAGCAGCTCAAATACATGCTTGGCTTTTCCACCTGACCTGAACACGCAGTCAAAACGCTCAGATCGGACAAGGAAACGCCCCTGGCTATCCGTAATCAGAAGGAGCATCGGAAGGAGATCCATTGTTGTTCGAGAAATGCACATTAAATCTGAAAGAAATAGAAAAAAATACTAGAGGAGGTAATAAGATTTCACATTTGGTCCATCAAAGATGGTAAAGAAGTATGGTCATCAGCTTAACGACAGCTGGAATGTTAAGTCATACAAATGTGAATTATCAAGTGTGGCCTCATGGTATGGTTATCAGCTCAGCCACAGCTAGATTGTTAGTAAATACAAATGTGAATTATCAAGTATGGCCTCGTGGTATGGTCATCAGCTCAGCCACAGCTAGATCGTTAGTAAATACAAATGTGAATTATCAAGTATGGCCTCGTGGTATGGTCATCAGCTCAGCCACAGCTGCATCATTAATAAATACAAATGTGAATTAACAAGTATGGCCTCGTGGTATGGTCATCAGCTCAGCCACAGCTACATTGTTAATAAATAAAAATGTGAATTATCAAGTATGGCCTCGTGGTATGGTCATCAGCTCAGCCACAGCAAGATAAGGTATACAAATCAGTTTAACCATTCAAACGCAGTAATCCATTCGCCAGCTACACAATAGTCAAGATATATGGTACCATCTTCTAAAGAAAAACAATATCACCATTCTTTATGTCACGAAGAAGGTTGAATTTCCACAGGTATGGGTCATCAACATACTTAACATTGAAGACCACTTTCAGTGGGTCAACGTTATCCTTGAAAATACTTTTCACCTCACCGTCAAACCAGTCTACTACTCCAGCTTCCTTACACTTGTGCTGGATTTTCCTCCCCACAAGATTCGAGGGATCTGCCATAAGAGTAGGCAGGTGGCCCTTTGCAGCATCAACCTCTCGCTTTTGCCTCCCCTCTTTCAATCGCATGTGAAGCGTCTTCTTCATATCTGCCATTCTATCATCCACCTCTATCTGTGGGCGATAGACCAAACTTGTAGAACTGTTATTTTCCTCTGTCGCTGGGTTCAAGTCGAGCACCTCTTTCAGATGTTTTGCCATCGTTTCTGAGCTGTTCTCGACTCTCTGACATGTCTTCTGGAAAAGAGTTCTCTGGCCCTTTGCGTGGAGGACATCACGTTGGAATTGAAGCTGAACATACAAGGCATCTCTCTTCTCAGGCTCAGTTTTGAACTGCTCTACCTGCTGATCTACTTGATCTAGTTTCCACAGTCCCCCCATAGCTGTGATTTTGTCAGTCAGAGTCATTTGATTCTGGTACTGCTTCTGGTCACTCGTTTCTTTCTTTGCTTGCCTCTGCTTCAGCTTCTCTAACTTCTGCTTCTTCAGTTGAACTTGCCTCTCCTTCAATTTCTGCTTTATTGCTGTGAATGACTCCCTAGCCTCATCTATCAGCTGGTTCTTCTTCTCCTCACTCAAACCTGCTACCCACTCTGCTGTCCTGTTGTTGGTCCACATAATCATCACTTCAAACACGTGCACACCAGCAGCAGGTTTGTTTTTGATGATCATATCAAGCATGGCAAAATCACGTTCTGCACATGTGTTTGTCTTCGGGACATGAGAAGCAGCAGCTTTCTGGGCCTCAGTAGGGTCCCAGTGTCTTCCACCAGGCAGGTTGTCCTTTGCCTGACGCTCAAGTATGATGAGGAGACTAGACATCAAAACTTCTAAAGCTAGTTGAGTCAGAGAATCAACCAAAGGTGATGCAGGTTCCAAAAGTTTGAGATACACATCATCTTTGTTCATACTTACCACCTCAGGATGAAAGAGAAAGGTATCTTCTTCCAGAAGTGGTGAGGCATCTTTAGACCAAGCCTCCATTGAGAGTTTCATCTGAAGAAGATGCTCATTTATAGTGTAGATACCTCCCTCTTTTTCCAGCAACCTCCAGTAGGGACCAGTGATGACTTTGTTCACGATACCCAGGGCCCGGATACCTGCAAGGTACACAGGTTCCTGAATGTCAAAGTCCACTGACTCCAACAAAGAATTTGGATCTGCCAACGAGCCAATAAATTCACGGATGTCTTCTTTGTGATGGTACACTGCACCACCATCAAAGAAGAGAATATTAAATCGATTGCCTCTGAAAGTTACCATTTTGTTATTGGTGTCCTTTTCAGAAAGCTCTGAATCCCACAGCTGGTGAACCCCAGCTTTATCACAACCCCGACTAGTGAACGACTTGCATGCAGTTCTGATAAGTCGTCCTGCACCACTTTCCGCTTTCACAAAAGCGTGTGGGTTTCTCCCAACTGACACATTTTCCTCAAACATTTTCAACACTTTGTCAGCTTCTGTAGCAAAGTTGACAACTATATGCATCTTGCAAAAGAAGTTAGTCATGGCCCGGACCTCTGTTTGTACATTGGGAGAAAGATCAGCCCAGTTATCAATAACAGATTCCAACACCTCAGACCTCATCTTCTCAAGTGCTGCATTGAAGGGAGGATTGACTGAACCTTGGTCAGACATTGTGTGCTTTATGGAAGCAATCAAACGTGCAACAGCATTCTCCTCCTTGTTTTTCACAGCTGCAGCCAGGTCCTTAATATTAGTTAAGAACGCCTCTGTGAGTTCTTCTGTGGAGCCCCCTGCCGTTTCACTAAGACCCATGGACATGGTTTTTCCACTTGGAAGTGTTACCTGGAAACTCTCGTAGTGACGATGGTATTTTGATGTAGCATCGGAATGGAGAACATGTCCAGCCAAGCATTCCAAGTCCGCTTCTGACAGCATGCATTCTGCCACATGACTTTTGCCAATCATCTGTGCCTCAACCAGAAGCCGGTGAAGCATTCCTTTTGAGGGCTTTCGCGTTAGTTGCATTCCTGCCAGATTCTTGAGAACAACATCCATGACCTTCACGACCTTGGACATGCTTACGTTACACTCCGCCAGAAGAATCATAATCGTCAGTCGTAATTCATTTACATACCTACCGTCTTTAAAAGTCTCAATCTTGTCACTTTCCAAAAAGTTGGTAAGATCTTCATAGTAGGCAAGGTCTTTTTTATGACATTCAATAACCTCATGAAGATGTGTAATAACATCCTCCTTCTCCTTATCATCCTTACAAGCTTTGATGTTGAGCTTTGAATACTTTTGCTGTATGCTTCGCTTACCTTTCTTCAAACTGGCAACCAAATCTTTCAGCTCCTCTACTTCGGCTCTGAGGCAGGAAATTTCTACTACCTGTTCACTGTTCTTTTTACGCAACTTATTGACCTCGCCTTTCTCTTTTTCTACATTGTCATCACGCCTATCAATTTTCTTTTTGAGATTCCTATGATCATTGTCATGGTGAACCTTCATCTTTGCTACCTTTTCTTCCAGTTTAGCTATTTTACGATCCTTACTCTCAGTTTCCTCATCAGGCAGACTCCGTTTACCATTGCACTCCCTAACTGCTTTATCAGAGGGTGTTGCCTTGGTCTCAATGGAGAAAGGGGCACTGAGCCAATCTCCAATGTTTTTCGCCCTGCTCTTTCTCTTATCCTTCAGAGTGCCATGCAAACGGAACACTTTGTTGTAAAGGCTCCTATCTGAAGATTTCTGACACTCTTCGCTCAGAGTTCCCAAAACCAAATGCAGATGATCTGGTCTCTTATCAACATATTCAAACACTTCCAATGCAACCCCTATGCTGACTTGAATATGTGGGAATGGGGCACCTTCTTTCAGAATAGAGTCTAGAGTTGCAGTTGTTACACCCAGGGCTCCAGAGAATGAAGAATGTCCAGTTAGGTTTACAGTGGGAGGGGATGCCATGATGCAAAAGCTGAAGAACAATAAACCTACCAAAATGTGCTTCTTGTATAGAATTCAAATAGCACAAAGAACGTGGTAACCAATTATCAACAAAACATCATTGATACTTCTCAATCTTCCTCAAGTGATAGACTTGTGACTTGACACCTGAAATCCACACAGCACTGTTTTACACTTAAAGTGAAGGTGTTCTTCAGGGTTCCCACAAAATCAACAGTTCAGTTTCAATTTTCAATAGTGATGTTGGCATTAAAACATAATGGCATGTTTGTCTGGTCCTATCTATGGGACCAGACAAATAAAAGCTCACTTGCTACCTTTTCATTAGAGTAAGGGAATGAAGCCCTGGTAGCAGTTTTCTACCTTGCCCCTCCTCATAGATCTAATCATTCATCTCATAAAGTCGGTCATCCATGTTATGCCCACTGCTGTGTCTGGCAAGGAGCATATAATACCTGTCTAGCTGTTTGGACAAGTAGCTTTTAAATACTTGTTCAAACGGAGAATAGAAAGGACTTTTTGTCTGCTACCGGGGCTTCATTCCCCTACTCTTTTCGAAGGATAGCAAGTGTTCTTTTATTTGCCTGGTCCCATAGGCAGGGCCAGACAAACCACGGCCTTTGATCACTCAGACGTGGTTCACTAAGGGGGAATCCCATGGTAAATGACAAGCACCCCAAGCCACAAGAAACCCCAAGTTTGTCGCCTTTTACGAATCTGGTATGCCCACTGGTAGACTGGAAGGAGAATTCCTCCTTCATGGACTCCAAAGAAGTTATTCTGCTCCTCCATGCTCTCACTCCACAGGGGGAGAAGGGGTGAGAGATGAAATAGTAGTGTAGTTTACTATGCACTACTGTGGGGGGCGGGGGTCTGCCCACGGTCACACCTCAGCAAGGCTTTCCCCACTCTGTGGCATATACGAAATATACATGGAGGCTCTTTTGTCAGTGGTTAGAGTGGATAGGCCTTGTAGCATTAAGTTTTGGACGTGGCTTATGCATGAGTAATTACAGGACTGAATTGGGGCAGCATCACTTGCCTATTCTGCTTTTGACTAAAATTGGTATTTCACAAGATGAGTTTTTGAGTTTTTGAGTTTAAACAAATCATAACAACCATATCCATCAATTCCCCTTGCCTGAAATAAGTACATTATTATTATTTGGATTATATATCTATATCTGTCTGCACACATCGTCCACAGCCTACAGCCTATGTGTTGTTACAGTAAGGACAAAGAGAAAAGACAATCATTCTAACCAACTTTTTTTCTATTACCAAAAGGGACAACCACCCTTTCTTTTATTTTCCAAGGTCATTCATTCTTTTTGTCAATTCAGCAATTTTGCCTTTAAGAACCAGCAATGTGTTGGAATTGAATTTTTTAGAGATGGCTAACTGTTCTTTCAGCTTGGTATTCTCATCTCTGAGCTGCTGACACTGCTGGCAGGATGGAGGGGTGGCAGGGTCCTGGCTGGTTTCTTCGGTCGAGCTGGTGCTGACCGGGAATTCTTGGGCAAGCTCAGAAGATTGAGGGGTG
Organism: Acholoe squamosa; assembly: GCA_949317995.1. NCBI lineage: Eukaryota > Metazoa > Annelida > Polychaeta > Phyllodocida > Polynoidae > Acholoe > Acholoe squamosa. The sequence continues at coordinate 78,419,179 of OX439035.1, read as the reverse complement.
GCAGGGTCCTGGCTCATTTCTTCACTCGAGCTAGTGCTGACCTGGGATTCTTGGCTAGGTTCAGGAGAAGGAGGGGTGGCAGGGTACTGGCTGGTTAGTGGGGGGTAGCTGGCATGCTGAGAGGCCTGTGAGTCCTACAAAGTAACCATACAAGCAGTAAAGCACCATTCTATGGTATTAAAGAAGAAACCCCGGTAAGTGTAAGCCAGATTGGATGTCGACTAACTAAATATTAGAAATCCAGTAGTTCCCTCCGAGAGCCTGTGAAGTCCATTATGACAAGTGATCTTTATATTGAAAATGCTTTATCCCAGCAGTTATACAAGACAAGTACTGAATCTAAATTGGCCTGGGTAAAAATGTTTGGTTGAAGGCATAAAAGTGTATACCTCAAACAGCTCCCACAGGAACATCACCCCAGCACACTCTGGAGTCATTGCCCATTCGTGGCCCGCCGGGTGGCCACATAAGCACTTCCCCCTGAATAGATGATAATTACTGATTTACTACTTTCAATCAATTCATTTGCACCACTGAATCCAGCAAAACCTGGCAAGGCTGCCAAAGGTACCAGGTAACATGAGTGGTTAAATGCATAGTATCCATGACTGGGCAGGATGTCACAAAAGATTAAAAAGGGGTTGCAAAAAAACTTGAGGTCAGAGAAGTGGGTCTTTCTAAAAGGGGTGAAGATTTTCAATTAGCTCTTGATTAAGAGGGATTGAGTCTTGTTTTTTAATGATTTGGTTAAGGTGATTTGTAATCACCTAACCTGGACTACAATGTCTTCCAACTAGCCACTTTGTGCAAGATTCAGTCAATGCATGTGTTTGAAATCGCAATGAAAATGGAACATCAATTATTTGAGAGTGCCATTCTGATGGAACATAGGATGTGAAAGGATAGTCACCTCCAATGCCCACTTTCAAGTTTGCAAACCAACCAGTAACTCAGTCTGGTTTGCCTAGAATGGCAACTCTGAATGTTAAACAAATAAAGTGATCAACCAACCAACCAACCAACCAACCAACAATGGCTGGGGGTAACTGAATGAAAACACACCCAAAGAGAAAGGATTAGTATAAGGGAATGCACATCACCATGTGTAACGCAAGATTGGAACAAAACATGCGGGCCAGCTTGCATGTGGGTGTACTTGTGGGAGCCCCTATAGAGCACAGTGTTGAACTTTATCTTATTCAAGAGAACAGGAAAATATAGGTCCCCACATTTTCGACGATGGCGGATACGGGATTTTGAAAAGGAGGGGCATGCCCCATTCATTACAATATATTTTGGCTAAATTTAGGATCTATGCCCCTGTATGGACCTTTCAATGGATTTCCTTGTTCTGACCAGGCTTATATTCGGGCCCCGGCTTCTGTTAGACCAAGTTGGCCATTTGAGGAGACTTAAAAACGGAGCAGGCTTGTATTTGGGCCCCGACTTATAATCGAGGAAATATGGTACGTTACTATTTTTAGAAATCCAGTAGTTCCCTCCGAGAGCCTGTGAAGTCCATTATGACAAGTGATCTTTATATTGAAAATGCTTTATCCCAGCATTTTGTATTTGGGCCCCGACTTATAATCGAGGAAATATGGTACGTTACTATTTTTAGATAGCATTGAAACCTGTTGTTTAACACTGTGCTCTATGAGAGTGAAAACTACTACACCCTGGTGGCACACTGGGGCCCTGTGCATAGAGTGTGGTGCCAAAAGAAACCTCATAATACTAATCCTATGGTAGTGGGCTGCTCTGCACTCTACCAATGAACTAATTACTCTCTAACATACCAATCAACCTTATCAGCAGAGGCCATCTTTATGTAGACAGTTGAAGGTACTGAATATAGAACAAAAGAATCGTGAAATGTTTTGAACTTTGTTTTGGACATCTATGACAAAAGCATGAGGAGCAGAATATCTTCGTTGAGAGTCCACAAAGGAAAAGTCTCCTTTCATGGGCATACCAGATTCTTAAAAGGTCACAAACTTGGTTTGTTTGTGGCTTGAGGTGGGTGTGTGGGCAGCTGGTGTCCTTGTGTACAAGCCCAGCCCTACATTTTTGTCTTCTGTCATTAGATTCCCCTTCAGAAAACCAAGTCTGAATGATCAAGGGTCACCTACCTCTAGCGGCTGAGCGCAATGCGCTAACCACTAGACCACCGGGTCTCACACCTCCGTGCCCAGCAACAGTTGGTTTGGTTTGAATGTGTCCCGCAGTCCATGCCGCTATGTATAGTGAAGGTCATTTCCACTGGCTTACGCACCCCTGCGCCTAACCTTTAAATGCACCCGCCAGACTAAAAATCATTATCACTGGCTTACGCACCCCTGCGCCTAAGCTCTAAATACACCCGCCAGATTAAAAATCATTTCCACTGGATTACACACCCCTGCGCCTAACCACTTAACGCACCCGCCAGACTAAAAATCATTTCCACTGGCTTAGGCACCCCTGCGCCTAACCTTTAAACGCACCCGCCAGACTAAAAATCATTGTCACTGGCTTACGCATCCCTGCGCCTAACCTCTAAATACACCCGCCAGACTAAAAATCATCTCCATTGGCTTACGCACCCCTGCGCCTAAGCTCTAAATACACCCGCCAGACTAAAAATCATCTCCATTTGCTTACGCACCCCTGCGCCTAACCTCTAAATACACCGGCCAGACTAAAAATCATTTCCACTGGCTTACACACCCCTGCGCCTAACCACTTAACGCACCCGCCAGACTAAAAATCATTTCCACTGGCTTAGGCACCCCTGCGCCTAACCTTTAAACGCACCCGCCAGACTAAAAATCATTGTCACTGGCTTACGCATCCCTGCGCCTAACCTCTAAATACACCCGCCAGACTAAAAATCATCTCCATTGGCTTACGCACCCCTGCGCCTAAGCTCTAAATACAGCTGCCAGACTAAAAATCATTTCCACTGGCTTACGCACCCCTGCGCCTAACCTCTTAATGCACCCGCCAGACTAAAAATCATTTCCACTGGCTTATGCACCCCTGCGCCTAACCTCTTAATGCACCCGCCAGACTAAAAATCATTTCCACTGGCTTACGCACCCCTGCGCCTAACCTCTAAATGCTCCCGCCAGACTAAAAATCATTTCCATTGGCTTACACACCCCTGCGCCTAAGCTCTTAATACACCCGCCAGACCAAAAATCATTTCCACTGGCTTACGCACCCCTGGGCCCAACCTCTAAATGCTCCCGCCAGACTAAAAATCATTTCCACTGGCTTACGCAGCCCTGCGCCTAAGCTCTAAATACACCCTCCAGACTAAAAATCATCTCCATTGGCTTACGCACCCCTGCGCCTAAGCTCTAAATACAGCCGCCAGACTAAAAATCATCTCCATTGGCTTACGCACCCCTGCGCCTAAGCTCTAAATACACCCGCCAGATTAAAAATCATTTCCACTGGCTTACGCACCCCTGCGCCTAACCTCTAAATGCTCCCGCCAGACTAAAAATCTTTTCCACTGGCTTACGCACCCCTGCACCTAACCTTTAAATGCACCCGCCAGACTAAAAATCATTTCCACTGGCTTACGCACCCCTGCGCCTAACCTCTTAATGCACCCGCCAGACTAAAAATCATTTCCACTGGCTTACGCAGCCCTGCGCCTAAGCTCTAAATACACCCGCCAGACTAAAAATCATTGTCACTGGCTTACTCACCCCTGCGCCTAACCACTTAACGCACCCGCCAGACTAAAAATCATTTCCACTGGCTTAGGCACCCCTGCGCCTAACCTTTAAACGCACCCGCCAGACTAAAAATCATTGTCACTGGCTTACGCATCCCTGCGCCTAACCTCTAAATACACCCGCCAGACTAAAAATCATCTCCATTGGCTTACGCACCCCTGCGCCTAAGCTCTAAATACAGCCGCCAGACTAAAAATCATTTCCACTGGCTTACGCACCCCTGCGCCTAACCTCTTAATGCACCCGCCAGACTAAAAATCATTTCCACTGGCTTACGCACCCCTGCGCCTAACCTCTTAATGCACCCGCCAGACTAAAAATCATTTCCACTGGCTTACGCACCCCTGCGCCTAACCTCTAAATGCTCCCGCCAGACTAAAAATCATTTCCATTGGCTTACACACCCCTGCGCCTAAGCTCTTAATACACCCGCCAGACCAAAAATCATTTCCACTGGCTTACGCACCCCTGGGCCCAACCTCTAAATGCTCCCGCCAGACTAAAAATCATTTCCACTGGCTTACGCAGCCCTGCGCCTAAGCTCTAAATACACCCTCCAGACTAAAAATCATCTCCATTGGCTTACGCACCCCTGCGCCTAAGCTCTAAATACAGCCGCCAGACTAAAAATCATCTCCATTGGCTTACGCACCCCTGCGCCTAAGCTCTAAATACACCCGCCAGATTAAAAATCATTTCCACTGGCTTACGCACCCCTGCGCCTAACCTCTAAATGCTCCCGCCAGACTAAAAATCATTTCCACTGGCTTACGCACCCCTGCGCCTAACCTTTAAATGCACCCGCCAGACTAAAAATCATTTCCACTGGCTTACGCACCCCTGCGCCTAACCTCTTAATGCACCCGCCAGACTAAAAATCATTTCCACTGGCTTACGCAGCCCTGCGCCTAAGCTCTAAATACACCCGCCAGACTAAAAATCATTGTCACTGGCTTACTCACCCCTGCGCCTAACCACTTAACGCACCCGCCAGACTAAAAATCATTTCCACTGGCTTAGGCACCCCTGCGCCTAACCTTTAAACGCACCCGCCAGACTAAAAATCATTGTCACTGGCTTACGCATCCCTGCGCCTAACCTCTAAATGCACCCGCAAGAATAAAAATCATTTCCACTGGCTTACGCACCCTTGCGCCTAAGCTCTAAATACACCCGCCAGACTAAAAATCATCTCTATTAGCTTACGCACCCCTGCGCCTAACCTCTTAACGCACCCGCCAGACTAAAAATCATTTCCACTGGCTTACGCACCCCTGTCTGGGCACTATGAAGGGGAGTGGTTATTATTTATCAACAGGGGGGTGCTGGGTTTGAGGGGGGGCGTAAAATTTTCAGACCCCTCCCGAGGGGGGGGCTTAAAAAATTTTGACCCCTCTTGGGGGGGGGGCTATAAAAATTCACCCTCTTTTTAGCAAAAAAAACCCACGCGTTACTATAGATCAAAGAGCGGCGCGAATAATTTTGACTGCCGTCGAGGGGGGGGTTAAAAATTTCCGCGCATCCGTGCAAAAACCCACCCCCCCTGTTGATTAATAATGACCACTCCCTAAGTACCATTTCCCAAATAAAACAACAATGTATGTCTGTTATTGGCTCATAGGATTAACACTGGTCCAATACAAAACAAAGTGCATTCCAATTTTCACATCCATTTTCGGCACAGAATTTATGTGAAAATATTATCATATTTGAGATGAGATTATAGGTATTTGTTCAAAGATAACAGTTATCTCTGAGGGAAAGGCAAAGAAATACACATACTTTTGTGAGAATCATTATTTGATATCAACAGGGGGTGCTGGGTTTGAGGGGGGGCGTAAAATTTTCAGACCCCTCCCGAAGGGGGGGCTTAAAAAATTTTGACCCCTCTTGAGGGGGGGGCTAAAAAAATTCACCCTCTTTTTAGCAAGAAAAGCCAGCGCGCTACTATAGATCAAAGAGCGGCGTGAAAACTCTCCGCGTCAGAGTGGGGGGGGCACAAAAAATTTTGACTGCCGTCGAGGGGGGCGCGTAAAAAATTTCCGCGCATCCGTGCAAAAACCCACCCCCCCCTTGATTAATAATGACCACTCCCTAAGTACCATTTCCCAAATAAAACAACAATGTATTTCTGTTATTGGCTCATAGGATTAACACTGGTCCAATAGTGGCAATACAAAACAAAATGCATTCCAATTTTCACATCCATTTTCGGCACAGAATTTATGTGAAAATATTATCATATTTGGGATGAGATTATAGGTATTTGTTCAAAGATAACAGTTATCTCTGAGGGAAAGGCAAAGAAATACACATACTTTTGTGAGAATCATTATTTGATATCAACAGGGGGTGCTGGGTTTGAGGGGGGGCGTAAAATTTTCAGACCCCTCCCGAGGGGGGGGCTTAAAAAATTTTGACCCCTCTTGAGGGGGGGGCTAAAAAAATTCACCCTCTTTTTAGCAAGAAAAGCCCGCGCGCTACTATAGATCAAAGAGCGGCGTGAAAACTCTCCGCGTCAGAGTGGGGGGGGGGGCACAAAAAATTTTGACTGCCGTCGAGGGGGGCGCGTAAAAAATTTCCGCGCATCCGTGCAAAAACCCACCCCCCCCCTTGATTAATAATGACCACTCCCTAAGTACCATTTCCCAAATAAAACAACAATGTATTTCTGTTATTGGCTCATAGGATTAACACTGGACTATAGTGGCAATACAAAACAAAATGCATTCCAATTTTCACATCCATTTTCGGCACAGAATTTATGTGAAAATATTATCATATTTGGGATGAGATTATAGGTATTTGTTCAAAGATAACAGTTATCTCTGAGGGAAAGGCAAAGAAATACACATATTTTTGTGAGAATCATTATTTGATGCACTGTTGGGGGCAAAAATTGCACAGAGTGGCTGCCTCCCATAGGAATAGCACTGCTGCATCACTGCCAGTGCACCGTAACAGCACCCCACATTTTTGATTTCATTTTTGGCCCACTAATATTCATCCCACAACTCTCCACATGGTACAGAATTAAAGCAGACAAAGTGGAAAAGACAAATATAGGTGAGGGAAACATGGATTATCAATATCAGATACTTGTTCATTCAACTCTCTCCAAATTTCTTAGTTTGAAAGTTCACCAAGTTCAGAAGATTGCAGAAACGCAACTTACCACTGGATTTGGAAGTGAGAAAGAGGCCCAGGCAGATATTTCCTAGTTAAATTGGATTTTATTGGTCACTTGGATCCTAGCCAATCAGGAGAGGCCTTCCTTAGGTTGTTAGGGGGTGCTGCAGCTGGTTCCTGACAGGCTGCAGTAGCACCAAAATGTGCCACGCAAGAGAAAACAAGATCCACCAAACTTCCTGAGACGTTTTGGTCTGTATCTCCAGTAATAAACCTCGCTCAGACTTCTAACAAGCATCATTAGAAAGAGAACTGTCTAAGGAAGAGAATGAGACCCCTTACAGGTCTGTATTCTTAGGATAAGGTGGTGTTTTGGCCATCGACGGCCGAAAATCGGCACTCGGCGACATGAGCGACGTTTGTCACTTGTTGAGCGATGCGAGTTGAATACGCTACTCTCAGTCTGAGTGACACTCACACTGACTGAGTGAATCTGACCGGGACCAGCACCAAAGCCTACAATTACACTTAAATGGCAGAGAAAATACGAGAGGAAACAGTCATTAAACGGTATATAACTTCTGCATTCAGCTACAGTAATCGGTCGCAGATGGAAATGAAAAGTACGTGGTTGTGAATACGTCCCGTGGTTTTGTTCTCGTTTACGTTTGAAGGTGGGCGAAAATGGGGTTGCTGAAAGCTCAAAGCAGAGCGGAGGACAGACCACTTACCCGACTGTTCATCTTCATCTGAGCCCGAACCGGTGTCCGAATCCATGTCATCATCACTCTTTTCGCTCTCTGGTGTGTCTTGTTCCATGTCCTCATCTTCAGTTTCGTTTTTATCCTCGATACTAGGCATTTTTAATGTTTGTTTCCCTGTCAGGCGAGTTCGTTTTGCTTCCCCGCGTCAGTTTTGCTACTCCGTGCGCATGCGCCAGGTCAGGGGGAATCCCAGGCACCTCGTTCTGAAAATGGGTTACCCCAAATCTATTTATAGATCTCTATTCTCCTAGCAGAGCTCCAGAATTTCCTAGTTGAAAATTCCAATTCCAAGATGAAATCATGAGAAGTGTGTATTTACTTCTTTATAGATGATAATAATTGAGTTCACATATCCATACATTTACCTTTTTCTTAAATTTAAATCACTAGGAGAGTCGTGAGGGGACCGACCGGATAACTCGCCATGGCAACGGGCGCCTAGTATCTTCCCATGGTAACGCTTGGAGAGGGTTGGTGCTCCCGCCACAAAATAGCGGCCCAAAATAGCGTATAAAATAGACCCCACCACTTATTCACTCTATCACTGAGTAATCATGTCTTCAAAGGCAAGAAACTTTGTACACATAGACGAAATATGGTAAGCATTATTACAACAACTTAGAGCATTTGTGCTTTCTTCAAAGTTATTGCAGTCCGAGTCTAACTTACTCTAAGCCTAAGGCTAAGCCTAAGGCTTAGCCTAAAGCTGAGCCTGAGGGCAGAGGCAGATTAAAAGTTGGAAAAGTGAGACTTTATTGAAAGGGGGAGGAGAGGTAGACTGAGTATTTTCTGAGTCACGGGTGGGACTATGAAAGTGGCTAGCGGATAGAGGGGTGTGTGACTTTCTCCTGCCACCCTGGAAGCCAGAAAAAGGAATCCGATGATTGATGTGTTAGATTAGAAGACATCTAGGACTAGGCCTAGGTCTAAATGATAGCCTAGGAAAATAGACTTGTGACCAGGCAAGCAAAAACACCCCTCTGCAGGGAAATTCATTATAAAAGTTCAACTCAAGATCTTTAAAATGAGGCATCATTGGCTCAGATATTCCCAGTAGTTAAGCCAGAATTAACCCCTCCTTGAACATAGGTCGTTATTCATACCCCAGTATTTGAAATTGAGGATTAAGCTCTAAATACATACTGTAATAACCAGAGTCGACACCGTATATAAAGAATGGAATATAAAGTTACAGCCGTTGTTGTTGTTTTATTTCTTAGGAGCCTTAAGGACTAACAGCCACTGGTCATCAGTTACTCGCTTATACTGATACTTGTACTTGTACTTATTCTTGCTTAGAGACGCCACTCTGTTCGTGAGCTAGGACTAGCCACCGAACTCCCTTAAGATAGCTTACACGTAGGCCACCTGAGTGTCTGATCGCGTCTGCCATAAAACCACCGAACACCGCGTTTTATAGCCCCCGGCCGCCGACGGTGACGTCACAAGGCTGTGACGTCACCGCCGACGCCCCACCTAGCGGCCACAGCGGGAACCCGCCACCGAGCTTCGGTGGCCGCCGCCGAGCCGCCGGCCTATGTTTATTACATCCCTCCCACCTTACTTTATTCTATGGGTATAACATTTATAATAAACATTACTCGAGTGTCCAACAATGGCACCCGGGCCGTACAGCCTAAGGACTCGTATTACTTTGCTTAACCTAGATTCTTTTACCCCTATGATTACCGTAGTATGTACCAGGTGAGTACCCCCCCCTTATTATCATGATTATTTACAATACCTATGGGCTCCAACAGCGGACCGCCCGTCTTTAACTCCCTAACTATATATTGTAATAACCCGACTAGCGTGTGAACGATTTACAATGACTTAATCTGGACTACCAGCACCAACAGTGGGCTGTTCCTAATTTGCTTATGCACAACATGTGACATCAATTATCATACTGTCTAGGAATAAACTGTTATTAATAAGAAACTGACCATGTTTGGTTTTCATGTGATAACCTTATCTCTACATTTATACACGTAACGAAATATATATACATCCGACCACCGGAGATCTGCGGTCTAGAAGGGCGCGGTAAAACGCTGCAGGAATTGGGGCCGTCCCTTCATTGTCCTGGCCACAGGGATCCTCCCGACTCTCTGGGCCGCCAGCCCTTATCTTATGCTGCTTGTCTTATGCCCTGGGGGCTTCCAGGGGTGTTCAGGGCCTGGGTTTCCTGGCAGGTACTCAATCCCCCACCAGTACTCCCCTTACCCCTACTAACCCCCTTCACACCCCCCTTCCCGGCTGTCCTTCAGCTTCCCGGCTGCGCCCTCCGACGTCCCTGCCATCCCTGCTCACCGGCCACTGCCCGTCCCCTCCTCCCCCACGCGTCTCTCACTCTCCTTCCTCGCAACCGCTCCTCCCTCCTACTGGCTCCCCCTCTGCTGTTCCTCCCTGACCATCCGACGGATCCGCTCCTCTAGGTCGCGGCTCAAGGGCGCCTCGGCTGGTCGCGGTGGTGGCGGCTGCGGGGCGGCCCTGGAGGGCCCTGAGAGCGGTGGGACGAAGGGTGAGAGGGTCTGGTGGCCATATCTCCCTTGTCCCTGGGCTGACGGCGGCGGTAGACCAAAGCCCGAACCCTGGGGCCCGGCCGTCGCAACTGCTCCTGGCGCCTGGGTGGGCGGTCTGCCCGCTGCAGCCGACGGTGGGGGTCGCCCCACTCCCGGAGGGGGAGGTGGAGGTGGTGGTGGGGGTACACTTCCCTGACCCATCCCTGGGTCGTACCTCTGAACTGTAGTCGCGTAATAGTGTGTACGCCACAGGGATGGGCCCACCAGCTCCACCCACCCGTGCGCCCGCCCTCCTACGGGGGTGTATTCATCGCCCAAGTCCGGGGATGGAGCCAGCCCCACCGCCCACTTCTGTAGCTTGTCGGGGTTGTCCACCCGCCGCCAGGGGATTCGTTGGTAGGTATCCCCAATCCAAAGCGGCCTCCCCGCCAGCGGGTCCATTTCCTCCGCCCGCGGCAGGCCGGGGACCTCCACCCCAGGGATCCTCTCCCCCCACTCTTCCCGCCACTCCTCTCTCCTGGGCCCCGCCCCCCGGCGGCCCCTCTCCTCCTCATACCTTTCCTCGTACTCCCGGCGCCTCCGGTACTCCCCGTAGCTCTCGTTCCTGTGGGGGCCAGCCTCGTACCGCTGACTCCCCCGGCCCTCTCGCCTCGTCTCCTCATCCACTCTTCTCTCCTCCCGTCTCCTCCTCTCCCTTTCCTCAACCTGTCTCTCCTCCCTCTCTCTCCTATCCCGGTCCTCTCTCTCCTTCTTCTCGTGGGCCGCTCTCTCCTCCCTCTCTCTCCGATCTTCCCTCTCCTTCCTCTCCCTCTCATCCTTCTCCTTCCTTTCCTTAGCCACTCGTTCCTCCCTTTCCTTCTTTTCCCTAGTCGCCTTCTCCTCTTTCTCTCTTTTCTCGGCCATCTCCTTCCTTTCCCTCGCAACTCTCTCCTCTCTCTCCTTTCTCTCCTTCTCCTCTCTTTCTTTCTTTTCTTTATCCCTCTTTTCTCTGGCCGCTCTCTCCTCCTCCCTCTCCCTCTTTTCCTTTTCCCTCCTTTCCTTTTCCCTAGCCGCCTTCTCCTCGTCCCTCTCCTTCCTCTCTCTCTCTTTCTTCTCCTTGGCCGCTCTTTCTTCCTCTCTCTCTTTCCTCTCCCTCTCTTTGCTGCCCTTCCTCGCCTTCTCCTCCTCCCTCCCTTTTCTGTCCCGCTCCTTCCTGTCCTTAGTGGCCGTCTCCCCCTCTCTCTCCTTCTTATCTCGGGGTGCCTTTACTCCCTCTCCTCCCTTCTTCTCCCTTTCCTCCGCTCCCTGACTAGCGGCCACGGGTAGCGGCGCGCCCCCCATCGTGACCGTGCGGATCTCGGCCTCGGCCTCAGGCGCTGGGCTGTCCTCGCGGTCCAGCCCAGTAAGGGTGATTACCCGCCTGTCGACCGCCTCCCCCGGAGATGCCTCCTCCTCGTCAGAGTCCGTAGTCAGGGGCACGCTACGGTAGGCCACCGGCCCCGGACTGGGCTCCTCCTCCTCCCAGTCGAGCTCCTCCTCCTCCTGGCTGTCGTCCACCACTCGGGCGGCGATGAGGCCCTCCAGTTGGCTCCCCGGAGCCGGGGTGTTGTTGTCGGAGGTGTGGGGCTGAACGGGGGGCGGCGTGGTTTGTAAGATACGCCGCACCTGCTCCGGCGGTAGGCCCTGGCGGGGGGACCCCCCAGCGACCAATTCGCTCCCCCCCTCTTCTGTGTCCACCGTGGCAGGTGAGGGGCGGTCCAGCGACACCACCTCCCCCTCGGGGGTCCGCCACTGCCGACGTTGCAGGGCTTCCGCCAGCAACTGTCGCTGGTACCGCCTCGCCATCTCCTGGGCCATCCGGCCTGTCTGTCGGAGGAGACCCTCTCCGACCCCGGCTGGGGCTGGGTCGCCCCCCTCGCTCCGGAGCAGCGACCGCAGCAGGAGCGGGTCGCCCTCACCCCCGGCGGAGGGGGCGTCCAGAACCTGGTCTAGGATGGCCTCCGCTTCCGCGCCCAAGGTCGACTGGACGGGTGTGCACCGCCCCATTTCCTCCACCAGGACCCTGGCGGCCTCCCGGTCCTCCGCAGAGTGGTGACGGGACCGGCCTTGCCCTGTCGAGCCCTGAGCCTGGTCGCCCCCGGCTCCCGTCCGGGCCACCTTGCTAGGTGTGGCTGCCTCCTCTTCTCCCTCCCCCAACTCGATCCGGGGTGGATCGGCGTCCCACGCCTCCGCGGCCCCCCTCGACTCCGACTTCCGCTTTCGATCCCTCTGCGGCGAGCGACTGTGCTCTCTCGGCTGCGGAGCCGGGCAGACCACACTGCGCAGCCGCCGGGGCGATCGACGCGGGCTTGCGGGCACGGGAGTCCTTTCCGTGGTCAGGCGGGCCGCCCTTCGGGTGCTGCTGCGGGAGCGAGGCCTGGGCGAGTCTCGAGCGCTGGCGGGGCTGGCCGCCGGGCTGTCCCCACCACTCTCGGTGGCCCTTTCCCCGGTGGTTGCCTCCTCGGTGGTCTTCCCCCCGTGGTCGGCGGCCTCCTCCACACGGTCGGTGGCCGTCTCCGAGGCGTTGCCCTCCTCCCCTTCGGGGTCCGCGCCAGCGCCCTCCTCGGATGGCGATGGCTCCTCCCCGGTGGCGGTGGCTGCCGCTCCGGTGGCGACCCCCCTATACCGTATGGTATATAGCGGTGGCCGATCAGCCTTGGACAGGCTCAGCCACGGGTGGCCCGGGTGTTGTGTTGACATGTGGGTCATGAGGTCGTCCCACCGACCCTCTTTCGCCTGCGCCTGGCATTTCTTCCCTGGGCAGTTCCACCCCGGCCCCTTCTCCGCATGGACAGCCTTCACATGCCGCGAGAGGCTATCCTTTCGCATAAATTTGCGGCCACAAATGGAGCAGGGGAGAGGCACCGACGACTTCTTCATGATGTCGGATTCGGTGTCGGTGTCTCTCTCGGGCCACGCCGCGCCTCGTTCTCGTCTTTCTAGGTCGGCGGTCCTAACGAGGTCGCGGTGTAGTTCCCGATCGCTACACCAGGCGGCCTCCGCGTCAGCCGTTGGTGTTCGGCGGTCGGTGGGTGTGGCCGTGGCCACCTCCATTTCCCGCCTCTGCCTTTCCTCCCACCGCCGATTCTTGGCCGCAAAAATTGCGACCACCTTGTCACTCATCTCTCCCTCCGGACCGATCGCAGGTAAGTCCCTCTTTTGTTGAGTCAATTTCCCCCGCCCCACCACTCTCTCAGTGCTAATTTCCTTTCTTTCGTTTTCAGGGCGCCACCCCCCACCGTGGCCAGCCGGTGGCCGAAGGATGAAATCCGCTTTCCCGGGCCTGGGGACCCTCACTCCACACCTTCCAGCCTCTCTCCGGATTCCCTCTCTCTCAGGTAAGACACCCCCGCCCTTTTTCTCCCCTTTTACGAGGTTCCAGTGCCAATATGACGCGCACAAGCGCCCTCCTCTTCTAGTCACCCATGGGAGCCGCCGAGTCGCCGGTGTCCCCGTGGTCGGCGGGAGTCGCCTTGGTTACCGCCGTAACACCCGGATGTGGCCCGCCTTCCGCCGACCACACTAGGTGGCGCCCCGGTGGCTTTATCCCTGCGGCCGCTCCAGAGGGCGCCACCGGTGGCCGCTCCCCACCGGCAGCCGACCCCGCCCACCGTACCACCTCTACAGGTTCCCCCCGCGGGGCCTGGGTCTTTTTCAGTAAGTCATAGTGAACCACTCGGAGCTTCCGGCCCTTTTTGATCTCCCAAACCGGCCCCCCCAAACTCCGGGTGATCGTCCAGGGGCCCGACCATGGCCGCATGAACTTGGGGCACTTGCCTACCTCTTTCTTAGGCAGCAGGTAGTATACCGTGTCCCCGACGGCCAGGTCCTCCCCCCTCACTCGGGTGGAATAGTTCCTCTCCTGCCGGCGGACCGCTTCCCCCATATGCTTTAAAGCATAAGCGTGGCCCTTCGCCATCCGGACCTGCAGTTCCACGGCGAACCCCTCCCCGCCCCCGGCTCCCTCCGGGTGGCCCCCTTCCGGCTGGGGGTAGATGAGGCTCCCAGGTAACAGCGTCTCTCTCCCCATCATCATGAAGTTGGGGGTCTGGTTGGTCGACGCCTGCACCGACGACCGATAAGCGGCCATGACGAACGGTAGCTGTAAATCCCAGTCAGCTTGGTTCTCGTCCACCGTCATGGCGAGCATGGCCTCCACCGTGCGGTTGCACCTCTCCACCAATCCATCCGACTTCGGATTGTAGGGACAGGTACGGGTCTGTGCCACCCCCAAGAGACGGTGCACCTCCCGGAACATCTGAGCTTGAAAATTCCTCCCCTGGTCGGTATGAATCGTTCCCGGTGGCCCCAGTCGGCAGACCACCTCCGTAACGAAGGCCCGGGCGACTGTTTCTGCCTCCTGGTCCGGCAAGGGGATAGCCTCCGCCCACTTCGTGAAATAGTCCATTACCAGAAGGATGTGCCGGTTCTTTCTCCCTGTCCTCGGCAACGGCCCCATCAGGTCCATGGCCATTCTTTCCAGCGTCGCCGCTACCGGCACATGTCTCATCATGGACCCGGGGGGGTGCACGGCCCCCTTCCTGCTGAGGCATTGCGGGCAGGTCTCCAGCCACTGTATTAGGTCCCTTCTGTAGCTGGGCCAGTAATAGGATTGCTGTAACCGTCGTAGGCTGCGGACCCTCCCGAAGTGGCTGCTCAGAGGAGCCCCATGCACTTCCGCCAACACCTCCGGCACCCTTCCCTCCGGGACGACTATCTGGCCGAAGGATCGGCCCCCCGGCTCCCACCAGACCCGGGTCAACACCCCTCCCTCTAGCCTCAGTCGCGGCACCTGTACCGCCAGCGCCCGCACGGCGTAGGGTTCCCCGGCCAATTCGTCCGATGCGGGGCCCGCGTTCTTCGCTACCCACCGCCGGACCCTCCCCAGAATGGCGTCCTGGTTCTGTACTGCCGCCCAGTGCTCCGCAGAGGACAAGACGGGACCCTCCTCCTCCCCGTCCCCCTCCGCCGTCCGGGGCCTCCCGCTGGCCTCCTCAGCCTCCGCCTCTGCGGCCGCCTCCCTCCTCGTTACTGCCCTGCATTCTCCCGGTTGGTCGAACAGGGGAGAGCCCCCCTCCCCCTCCATACCGCACTGAGTGCATGGCCGCCTGGACAATCCATCCGCGTTACCATGATCCCGGCCGGGGCGGTGTTCGATCACGTGATCGAACGTCTCCAGGAGTTGTAGCCACCGGGCCACCTGCCCTTCTGGTTCCCGGAAGCTCGCCAGCCATTTAAGGGCTGCATGGTCTGTGCGTATCCGGACCGGCCGCCCAACCAGGTAGTGCCGAAACTTTTTCACCGCGAACACCACCGCCAGCAATTCCCGCCTCGTCACACAGTAGTTGCGTTCGCAACGGCTCAGCGTCCTACTGGCATAGGCCAACGGTCGTTCCCGACCCTCCTGCATCTGCGAAAGGACGGCGCCCAGCCCCATATCGCTGGCGTCCGTGTCCAGCAGCAGGCGCCCCTCCGCCCTTGGATATGCCAACACCGGAGCCTCACTCAGTTTCTCCTTCAGACAATGGAAGGCCTCTGCACAGGATCTGTCCCAGCGGAATCTTTTGCTCTTTTCGGTCAATTCCGACAGGGGCCGTGCGATGGCCGCGAACCCGGGCACAAAGCTGCGGTAGTAGCCACACAACCCCAGGAAGGACCGGACATCCGTTACCGAGACCGGGGTGGGCCATTCCCGGACAGCTGCCACCTTCTCGGGATCGGTCCCGATCCCCGTCTTATCGATGCGGTGGCCCAGGAAGTTGACCTGTTCCCTCACGAACTGGCATTTACTGGCCTTGACCTTGAGACCGGCCTCCTGTAGCCGCTTTAGTACCGTCTCCAGCCGGGTGGCGTGTTCGGCGAGGGTGGCCGAGAACACGATAATGTCGTCCAGGTATACGAGACAGGTGGACCACTGCAGCCCTCGCATCACCACTTCCATCAAGCGTTCGAATGTCCCGGGCGCGTTGCAGAGCCCGAATGGCATTACTTTGAATTGGAACAAGCCCCGGTGCGTCACAAACGCCGTCTTCGGCTTATCCGCCCCCTCCATAGCCACCTGCCAGTATCCCGACGCCAAGTCCAACGTGCTGAACCAACACGCCCCCGCCATCGAGTCCAGTGAATCGTCTATCCGTGGCAGTGGGTAGGCGTCCTTAACCGTCACCGCGTTTAGGCGGCGGTAGTCCACGCAAAACCGCACCCTCCCATCCTTTTTCTTTACCAAGACCACGGGGCTTGCCCAGGGACCCGTCGCCGGCTCTATGACGCCCCTTCTCAACATCTCCTCCACTTCCTTGTCCACGACCTCCCGTCGATGCGGCGCCAGTCGTCGGGGAGCCATTTTAATAGGGGCCGCCACCCCCGTCTCTATGGTGTGTGAGACCAAGTCAGTATGTCCCAGGTCCTCATCGCCCTCCTGGAATGCTGCCTTATTCCGGGCAATGAGCTGGATCCACTCCTGATCATCCTCGACCTGGGTTCCCCCCAACAGCTGCTGTACAAGCGTCCGGGACCCCTCGCGTGGCCCCTCCTCGGTCACCATCCGGCACTCCTCCCCCCGGAGCTCCTCCTCCCCCACAGCCTCGGCCACCGCCACGTGCATCCCCTCATACAGGACCACTGGATTCGGGCCCGGATTGCAGACCAGGACCGGCACCTCCCCCCTCTCGGGTGTCACCAGGGCCCTGCCTATCCGAATCCCCCTCGCCATCTCCACCTTCTCCACTCCTTCCACCAGCATGTCCGTCAGTCCGGCCGATTCCGGCACACGCGCCTGTATGATCCTCTCCGTGCGACCCCTCACCCATTCCGTCCGCGAGCTCACCAGTCGGCAGGGCTGGGTCCCGTGCTCCTCTTCCGGCCACACCAGCCTCTCCCCGGCCATGTCGATCGTCGCCCGCGTCTGCCTCAAGAAGTCTGCACCCAGCAGGCCCGGGGTGGATATATCGGCCACGACGAATGATGTAGTTTCCGCGCGGCCTGCGCACTGCAGCTCCGCCGTCACCCGACCCTCCACCGGCAGCGGCTTCCCATCCGCCGTATGGAATGCTGTTAACACCGGTCTCAGATCCCCAGGGGACCCCTCCGCCTTCCAC
The DNA here is from genome assembly GCA_949317995.1 of Acholoe squamosa. NCBI lineage: Eukaryota > Metazoa > Annelida > Polychaeta > Phyllodocida > Polynoidae > Acholoe > Acholoe squamosa. The sequence goes on along the minus strand of OX439035.1, from coordinate 78,401,915 downwards.
CACGCTGTGGAGAGCAAGTTGCTGGTGGCCCCCGTGTCCACCACTAAGTGGATGTCCTTGCCCCATAACGTCCCTCCGACCTCCAGGCCGTTCCCCTTCTTCTCCTTCCGACCCAGCCATTCTCTCCTCCTTTTCTCTCCATGGGTCTCCTCCCGGCTGGAAGAGGGGACCCCGTCTAGTTTTCCGAAGCCTTCTTCGTCGCCTCCCTCTTCCGAGCGGCCTCGACCCGCTTCCTCCAGATAGGGCAGTCGCGCTTAAAGTGGTCCGGCGCCCCGCACTCGAAGCAGCCCCGTCCCCTACTTGCCCCCTCCCCCTCCGCGGTTGCAGGGGCCGATCGGGCCAGGGACTCCCTCATCTGGGTGACCGCCACCCGCAGCTCTCCCATCTCTTCCGCCATTGACTTCGTGGTGGACCTGACCTTCACCGCCTTCGCCCGTTCCTCCTTAAGGTAAGTTTCCGCCCGTATACCCCTTTCCACCGCCCGTAGAAGAGTTGGAATCTCGCCCTGATATATCCACTGTCGGAGCTCCGTATCCTCCAGACATTCGACAAACCTATCCTTAGCCATGCCATCTACCATCTGGGCGTCTGCATTGGGGTAGGACAGCCGCACCAGTCGCAGGATCTCTTCCGAGAGGGTTTGTAACTCCTCCCCCGGCTTCCGCACCCGGGTGCGGAGCAGAGCCTTATACGATTCCACCTGACTCTTCGGCTGGAATCTATTTACTAGTGCATCCCGCAACTTCTTATATCCCCCAGGAGCCGCCGGCCGTTCCGACGCCAACAGCCGCCGGGCGACCCCCGACAAGCTTATTCCCAGGAACGTCCCCGACTCCCTTTCCGTCCATCCGTTAGCCATGACGCAGAGGTCGAAGTGCGACAGAAACTCCTCCAGATCGCTCGACCCGTCGTACTTGCCCGGCATCACAATTGGCTTCCGGGTGGCCCCCTCGCCCCCGGGCCCCGGCCTACCCGGGTGTATCCCCTGTGTCTGCTCTATCCCCAGGGGCGTGGAGCTCCTGGCCCCCTCCACACTCTCCGTCCTAGAGCTACTTCTGGGGCTGCCCTGCCTCAGCCATTCCGCCAACGGGTCTGTCCCCTCCCTTCCAATCGTCCCGCGGCCCTCTCTGACCTCCCCGTGGGCCCTGTCGGGGCCCCACTCTCGCGTCCGCTCCTCTCTCCGGTGACCCTCTGTATCACTCCCCGCTCCACCGAACACCGGGCCACCGAACTGGCCAACCACCGAACCGCCGCCCTTCCCACCGAACCGGCCACCGAACTCAGCCGGGCCCATTTCGCTGTCCACTTTAGCGGCCGCACCAAGAGGTGTCCGGTGAATAGCCACGCCACCCTTTACTCCCACTTCCTCCCCAGGTGATGCTTCCTCTGCCCTCCTGTCCGGTCGCTCCTCCATTACCCACTTCCTGTCGTCTGCTCCGGTGGCGTCGGTGGCGCCGGCCGCCGCAGCCACCGGCCTTTTAACTTTAACAGAAACCTCCTCATCCACAACCTGGATCAGTTCTCCTCGCCTACCCGCCCCTAACTGCTCCTCCAGGGCTGCCCTCTCCTCCTCCATCTTTAATTCGCTATCTGCCATGCCTGTGTTTCTACTCTGGTACACCCCGGTTCGTTAATGTAAACAACCACCGCTGTCACCAATGTAATAACCAGAGTCGACACCGTATATAAAGAATGGAATATAAAGTTACAGCCGTTGTTGTTGTTTTATTTCTTAGGAGCCTTAAGGACTAACAGCCACTGGTCATCAGTTACTCGCTTATACTGATACTTGTACTTGTACTTATTCTTGCTTAGAGACGCCACTCTGTTCGTGAGCTAGGACTAGCCACCGAACTCCCTTAAGATAGCTTACACGTAGGCCACCTGAGTGTCTGATCGCGTCTGCCATAAAACCACCGAACACCGCGTTTTATAGCCCCCGGCCGCCGACGGTGACGTCACAAGGCTGTGACGTCACCGCCGACGCCCCACCTAGCGGCCACAGCGGGAACCCGCCACCGAGCTTCGGTGGCCGCCGCCGAGCCGCCGGCCTATGTTTATTACAATACATTAACTATTATTGTCTAAAAACACAATAAATCAGCCTTTTTCATAAAAAAAATACTTAGAGGAGTGGAGGGTGGGTATTGCTTATATAAAATAGCAATTTTACATTTCAGGGGGTGAGGGAGGGCATTATCAACAGTTTTTGAAAGTGGTATGATTTTATTGCCATAACAGGGGTCTAGTTAAATTTCATATTTCACAGAGAATTTAGGTCTTCGAGATAGTATTTTCGGCCAGGGGGAGGTATTTTCGGCCACCTTTTGATACCTGCTGAATGAGTCTAGAGGAAAATATATGATATGGTAAAAATGGCAAAATAATCAGCACCTAACAATGATATATGATGGCATAATTTTAGTAAAATTATCAGAATTTAAATGATTAAGTTCCATCTTCCAACGCGTGTAACACAATTAAAATGACACATTTTTTTCTTTATGCTAGGGTACTGTTAGACATGAATTTACTATTGACTACTACATTTTATGCGCTCCCAAAATATCGATTTCAGTAATATTTCAATGGATTCCTTGCTGGAAGACTGAGGTGAGCGAAAAAAAAAATTATTTAAAAAAAAAAAATTGCCAAACATCACGAAGAGAAAACTTTTAGAACGTGAAGTGAGCGAAACCTGTAGACGAGATTTTTTTCAAAGAAAAAAAAAATTGTATTTGCGAAAATATGGAGAGGGAAATCCGTAGACCAACTTATTTTTTTGGGGTGGCCTTAGCAACATATGGAGCTCCACCTTCACATATTGACTTACTGTTTCTGTTCAACATATGGACATATCAGTTCCATATGTACAACTAAAATATATATTCAACATGCCCCGGGACCGGTGGTGGAGGTTCTTCAGGTTTTCTGCCCCTGCCTTTACCTCTAGTTCCTTCAGCAGGTGTAGACATGGTTAAAACTAATGTCAGTACCTCTGTATACTTCTTGAGGTTGTAAGTGAAGCAATGCACATAGTTCAACTGTGGTTATTAATTTATATAGTGCGGAGCGCCATGGGTAAGGTTCTTAGCTGGATGCCGCTATCTTGCCCACGAATAAATTTATAACCTTATTGCACTGAGGTGACAATACGTGGCCTGATGTATTCATTACGGAAATTTGTCAGAAAACATACATGAAAAAGTGCTGTCCCAATGAAAACCATATATTCGTTACAGGAAGGATCATGTCCAAAGAGAAACACAGTCATTCACTAGAACATGGCCAGAAAGATGGGGTTACCTGACAGAAGAATACCGACAGGTTGGTTTTAATCACTTTAACTTTTCACAAGTTGGTGGTCGAACATAGAGTTTTCATCCCGGTGATGGGAGGTATGAACAGGGATAAAAAATACCGTATTACACAGAAGAAGTTTCTTTGAATATGTATGTTTTACTATACATTCCACAGTCTGTTGTATTATTGTAAATTGAACCGGTACCAATGACGTATTGAAGCTACCTTATTTTTCTCCCCATGCTCAGATGAATCGCAGACTCCAAGGACTACCACCAGACCAGTTGACTGTTAAAAGCACTGTGCCAAAATTACCTCCCCTCAGTATCAAACCTCAGCTGGTATGTTCCCATTATGTTATTCTTCTGAGTAAATGTTTTCTTTTGGATCAATATGTTTACAAGCAGTGTTAAAGTTTCATCATCTTTCTGGCTTCTACCTCATTATATTACAACTATTACTGGGTAGTCACTCTCGCATATCCTATAACGCAAACCGTGTATTTCCATCTTTGTGCTTATTTCCTTCTTTATGCATGGACTCAGTTGGTCACCCCATGTCGATCACCAATGACACCACTGGACTGACCAAAGGGGATTGGTCTAAAAATACCACGGTAGTAGGGTCGGGAATACCCGTGCCTCTTATAAATAGGTGTTGTAGATATATTCCCAGTCATAACCATAGAAACTAACTCTTATAATAGTGATTGTGCTCATGCTACTAGCCAACAGTAAACACCACCTTCAGAACCAAGACAATAGTCTTTTCATCAGTAGAATAGTATCTTCATACAGGGGCACTTTCGCGTGAGCCAACCTAGTTAACCGAGCGGCTTCAGCTGGTAATTGATTTAAAATCTGGGCTTACCAGTGCATTACCCCAGATGGGTACCAGTGACCCACCGCTTTAACCAGTGCGGAAATGGCCCAGGTTACTATTAGCAGCGATAGTATTAGCAAACACATTAGCCTGAATTGGTACATCTACTTCCGTTATTCAGGAATCACGGCTACCAGTTACGACTGCCCAGCTGATGGGATGGTATATAACAAGGCCAAGCGCTAAACCACTAGAGATCTATCGCAACAACGATCGTGCCCCAGCAGGATTCTCAAAGCTTGTTAACTGGCCGACTGAACACCAGAATTAGGTTTCTACACGTAAAAGAAGTATACAGTTGATTTACCACCTTTGGTGACGAAAAGCATTTATTTATCAAGAGCTGCCCTCACTTTCATCAAACCAACATTGTTTATCAAGCTTTTATGTGTTAAATATTTAGTCTTTAACCACATCTTTTACTAGCTTGTACCGATAACCTTTTTCAAAAGACATTGTAATATATCAGGGATTTGAAATAAAATTTAGGAGAATTACATCCTTTTGTGTCATTTTGAGAAATGAGGTACCGATGTATAATCGTACCTGATAATAAGTGCACGGTCCCTCTTATTTGGTCATTTTTAGACTACTTATATGCCATTTGTGAACAATTAAGACTGTTTTAAGGATTTATACAAATTCTCCTCTGCACATGTGCGCTTATTCGGTGGAATGCGGTATACAGATCTTACTCTATGGTACATTTGTGCTCCAGAGAAAACTACCATAAATGCTCGCTTATAAGCTGTATCTCACATACTCATGCATAGAGAGAAACTTGAGGACGAGATTAAGTCTCACCCCTTAAAAATGATATTTTTGTGCCATAACTCCCTGTGTATAAGCCGCATCCCTGCATTTTAAAGGTATGGATCACTTCTGGAAATTCTGTATTGTTTCGCATAAGATAAATGAAGTTTGACAATTAAAGTAGGGGGTTTAGGAGTATTTTCTCCCAGGAAAATTTCGAATATCTTCAAGCAATGGTGTGAATGGCGGATACCTTTCAGTGCTGTGCTTAAGTTCTAAGATTGTTGACATGCAACCACACCATGACTTCAGAAAAGTGCTGTATGTCATGGAGCAAAAGCCTTTTTCATGTACATGTATATAATGTAGAGTTGATAATATGAGAATTTACGGTAATAATTTTGTAATACTTTTAGAACTGTCAACCCCAATGATCTCGACATATCTTCACATAAAGCAATTTTATTGAATTTCATTGATGATTACATGTATGTCAATGGAGTGTCAAATGTAAATGCAGATGAAAGTTCAATGACAAAACAAAACAAAAAATAATCAAACATAGATACATACATACATAATAATGAACAGAAATTAATTAAAGTGTATAGCATCTCTGGTGACATGGGTTTCTTGGGACCCCCGATTCTCACCCGGGGTTTCGTCTGATAATTCACTGTCACTTTCACTCTCATAACAGGTGTTTATAAGAGGCCGATTAGGATTGGCGATCAGCAACTCGTCTTCATCATTGTCTGAGTCACTGTCGCTAGGTGGAAGCATGTTGTCTGGAATCATTTGGTCTGCACTGTTCTTTATGTTGGTACTAAATGCTTCAGGCCTGCAAACAACAACAATTTATGGTTCCATAATTGCATTTGAAGAGCACAATCTCACACTTCAGAAAGCAATCATTGTTCTGTATTCTCGAAATGTTTTCATAATTTTCTCAGATCCAATATTACCCAAACATGAACCTGGATGTCTTACATACTCTGTGACATAGCTCAAAATAATTAGAAAAATCTGAATGTGGTTTAAATGTTAAACGTTGGGGTTATTATACCTACCACTTCCCTTCCTCTTGTATATACTTGATTTGTTCCTTATATAAGATGTGTGAAATTTCTGCTTTGACTTTGTCGCCTTCATTTATTGGTTCTACAAGCACGTAATCTCCTGGAAAGATATACAGGACACATGTTTATGTACATAGGTGTCCTATGGGCAAAATGAAATTATGATTCCAGCACTTTTTTTTTTTTTTAGATATAAAAGCAAGGTTTACCTCTAACGTGAGACACATACCTCTTTTGATCCAGACATTTTTCCTGAACTTTGTTGGCATTGATACTAAATATTTCTCAGCTTTAGCGTCTTCAACTTCGTGGAGATTATTACCACGGCTTGCAACAACCTGCAATAATAGTGACCAGTGAAAACTTCAATTTGATGTTTGTCAGTGATTAGTTCTTGTTATTCTCACGACAAGTACCGTAATCTCCCGCGTATAAGAGGTGCTGCGCGTATAAGACGCACCCTAAACTCAGCACATGCAATTTCGCGTATAAGACGCACCTCTTAGGGGTGAATTTTGTAAATTCAGTACATTTCTATAGTAAAATTACCCCTCGTATAAGACGCACCCCCAATTTCAGTACATCCTATAAGACTGCCCAGCATTTTGTTTGGCCTAGAGGACGCGTCTTATACGCGGGAGTTTACAGTATGTTTCTTACATGGGTCCAGTACCTAAAAGCTTAGTTACTGTATTTTTTGACATGATAAATTTAAAAAAAAGTAATTATGGAGTTTCCCAGCACTCACAACTCAAAATGAGAAAATAAAATGCTTATCTCTCAAACAAATAGAATATATAGGAATATTTTGCTGAAAAATAGGATAAAAATAGGAAAAATTGCTGAAAATAGGATCAAATATGATGCCTGAGATAGGAGGCAATTTTCGGGTTTCGCTGCAAGCAGACTCGAAAGTTAAGCTGGAGTATTTACAGCATGGCAATGGAATATTTACATGAAGCTAGGGTAGGTTCACAATGAGTTGAACAAGAGTGGTAGAATCCAGTAGGAGATTTTCTGAATCTTCTAGGGCCAAACTGCCACAATCGTATCTGTCTTACTATTCTGATACTTACCCGCACTATTTCCCTCTTTTCATCAGGCAAGACAAACTCATCTGTCACCTCTCTTGTGACATGTTTCCGTTTGGTTGCTTTGGACATATTGCTTCTTTTTTTTTCGGGAGTCCTAAAATGGAGATATGCTTTCAGCTGAAAATAGAGATATAAATTTGATTACAGGGTACTGGTTAGATTTTTTTTTCTGAGTATTTAATTACCATACACGACGTCACAGTGCAAAAAAAAACAAAAAAAAAACGCCACTTCAATTAGGCCTTTTTAGGCAGAAAAAAAAGGTTTAAATAAGCAACAATATGGTACTGCTTGAGCATGAGGAACTGGATTCGTTAAGCCCATCAACTCACTGTTGCTTTCAAACTTATCATTATTGCAATGCAATATATTATTAGGAAGTGATCATGTATACCAAACAACCCAGCAAATAAGAAACGTTTTTTGACGTTTAAAAAACGTTTTTAACAGGTTATTACTCCAGCGATTTTTGAAAAACTTATTTTCAACCTTCAAAAAACATTTTGATTTGGTATTTAAAAGGTCAAAGAGAAAACGTTTTTTTCCTCAACCTTTTTTACACCTTTTCTGAACGTTTTGAAAAGGTTTTTTAAAGGCTCAGATGAAAACGTTTTCATCTGAACCTTTTCTGTACCTTTAATGAAGGTTCAGGAAAGGTGCAGATTATGTGTAGAAAAAAAACGTTGGCCTTTCACCTCCTTAAAAACGTTAAAATGACGTTTTTATGTGCACAGAAAAACGTTTTTGCATAAGTTTAAAAAACGTTTCTCAACCTTTTCTGAACGTTTTTTTTTTTTTACCGTTAAAAAAAAAAAAACGTTTTTTTGTTTGCAGGGAACACTGTCAACAGGGGTTGGGAGCTGCTTGCAGATGAGCGGAAAAGGGCTCCACCCTTGCAAAAGTCAAAATTTGCTGCCCTTCTCCTTGAGTTGAGGGTTCTTTAGAGGCTGAAAATCACATGCACTGTGACGCAGTACCGTGCTGGCTTTTTTTGCTGAAAACAGGTAAAATTATTTACCCCCCCCCCCCCACGGGGGCTTGAAAAAATCCCCCCCCCCACCCCACGTTGTTAAAGAGGCCCTGGCGCGGCAAATGCATGCCCGCATTAAAAGGTCCCGTGACCATCCATTGACCAATCAGGGCGCTCCGCTGGTTCCTGTGAGTTTACCAATGATCTATGGGTCGGTACCCATGTTGTACTTTGCCGTGCCAGGGCCCCTTTAAGGTGTAGTCAATAATTATTTATCAACAGGGGGGTGGTAGTTTGAGGTTGGGGGGGCGCAAAAACTTTAGACCTCTCCGGAGGCTGAGGTTCGGACGTAAAAACTTTTGACTCCTCTTGTGGGGCAGGGGGTGGGGGTGGAGACATACAAATTTCACCCTCTTTTTATCCTCAAGCGCAGGCACAGGATACCAAAAGGCAAAAACAAAAATTGACTGCCATCAAGATTCAAGGCCAAGGGTGGGGGTGTAAAATTAGGTGCGTCCATGTTTTGCGAGTTATAGACCATTCGCTTTACTGCCAGTTTGCCCTAGACCATTCGCTCTACCCCCTTGGACCATTCGCCCTACTAGACTTTTAGTTAAAACCATGATAATATCCCTCTCTTCTTATAGAATTTGAAAAAAACAACAACCCTAGTGATACTGTCCCTACGCCGTAGGACTAGTGCGAATGGTCCAGGGAGTAGAGCGAATGTGTATGTAGAGCGAATAGGTTTTAGAGCGAATCTACCATTTCCCAGCAAGACACCTGACCACCCATATCGACCAATGAGGGTGTTGCAATATTTTAGCTTGTTCCCGTGAGTTTTTCCATTGTCTTTTGGCAGGTACCCATGTTGAAAATCGCCATGGTAGCCCCCCTTTAAAAACTTATCACTCCCTTACTGTAGGCACTTTGATAAAGCCACTGTGGAGGGTGAGAAAAGCTGGCACACTGGGTTGACACTTTCTGCCAGGTGGAAGTGTGGCTGATAATCGCGACCGTGCCGATATCGCCGATTTAGGGTTCTATTAGGGTATTTTTCTTGTATTTTAATAGTTATCCTTAAAGTATAGATATCAAGCTACCCACCAGCGAAATCTGGGAGAAAAAATTCCAATTATTAAGCGTTTTACAATGACTTTAGTATGAAGGTAATATTGAAGCTTTGAAAAACATATTATCCACTGGAGACACCAAAATACTAATATCAGACACAGTTAAAATGCATAATAAACTAGCAGCATGTATAATTTCATGCATTTATGATTTTGCCCAATGATACTTTTGAGAGGACCAAAATATGAAACAATAGAAAAGAAATGGCTGTCTGTAGAGCTGCCATGTTATGATTTTTTATTAGCATTTTACTACTACTTAGAATCAATTTGTAAATGGATTGAAGATATCAACTGAAAGCTATGATTCTAAATATCATAGAAAACTAAATTCTATTTAGATCTGATCACTAGAACATTACTTTCCATTCCCTTAGATATCAAGTGAAAACACAGAAAATTGCCACCAGTACATGCTGCCACACACTGGGCCCACTGTGCAGCTGAACTCACATCACAGATACTGTAACACCTTTTCTAGCATTGCTATAGTGGTACTTGCCTCAATATTTTTGGTACTATTTGCCCTGTATCTCTGTTTCTATACAAGATATAAACAAAATTCCAAAAGATTTAAAAACATCTCAATGGCCTCAATCAAATGCGGTCACAGGGATCTTTCTGTATTCAGTTTAATTTTTTTGTTGAAGTGCCTACTTACTGCCTTAGGCTTAGGCTTTTTTTGCCCCATCAAGAGGGGGGGTCGGAATACCCACCAGCCCCCCCGTTGTTAAAAAAATGATCACTCCCTTAGGCTTAGGCTTGAGTTAGGCTAAGGCTTAGGCCTAGCCCTATCATATGCTTAGCCTTAGTCACTAAGGCTAAGTTAGTTAGATCTAGTAGTTGGAATTAAATGAGATGTGGATTACCACCCTTACCTCAGGCTCAACTGCGAATTTGGGTGATGTCTATTCGAGAAATAGAGTAATGACGTTCAATATACACCAAGTCCCCCCTTACGTTTGCTCTAACAGGACATAGTTGAGCATTTGTTACATCCAGGGGTTCGATATATGTGATAAAATCAGTCAAAATTACTTTGTTTTGGTGCTGAAAAAACTCCACGTGATTGCAACACATACCGGAAATGGATTCTAGCGTTCGACTAAGAATCATCAAGTAAGTAGCGAGAAAGATATTCTTTAAAAATAATACTAATATGCGTTTTATACATCTACACAATAAGTTTAAGATATATCTTATAACCATAATAATGTTGTGTTAAATAAGTGTGGTTATCTAAATTGAAATGTAGAATAACTAAAAGTAATTGATCAATGTTTATATATCGAACGCATTCAAATCGTTAATCCCCCAGTGGCGTCCTCTAGTGGTAAATTGTGCATACGGTGTGTGATTGGTCAGGGCGTTTAGGAGTGCACTTGAAGTGAAAACTTGGGGTTTCTGGCCGTGTTGCAATTGTTGAAATTGCTCAAGAGCACCCACCACAGAGGAAAACTACAGCCAAAACCCCCATAAGGAATCCTGGTGTCACCAGAAACTTCACAGGTAAGAATCAACTGGTTAATAAACCCATATTCCTACAGATCGCGGCATCCAATCGCCCGACCACCGTCCCGCGCAAACCACAGGCACATGGATTTGAAATGAAAGCATGAACTGTGGCTGTGCGTGAAGAAACTTTCTCAGAATGTCGGCTTATCTATTAAAGCTAGGCTAAGGCTAAGGCCATCCTCTTTTAATCTTGATTTTCTTGAGACCATTGGCCGACTGTAGAATCTACGTTTAGGAGACGTATTAGATTATTAATAACGTACGCGAGTGTAGCGGTGGTCAACTGAAGTCATAGAGTAGGCACTTCAACAAAATTTTTAAAATAAAAATGGAAAGATCTGTTTAAACACATTCAATCAAGCTTATTGAGACTATTCCAAAACTTTTGGAATTGAGTGTCTATCTTATCTAGAACCAGAGATATAAGGGAAATAGTGTCCGAAATATTAAGGCAAGTAGCACTATAGAAATGGTAGAAACAGGTGTCAGGTTTTGTGATGTGAGTGCAGTCATGCGCAAATCGTGATTCTAAAGAAGTCCTCGTAGTGCAGACTCACGAGCGTCACTGTCAGAGCAAATAGCCTCGATCCAATTTTTATAAACTACCGTAATCTCCCGCGTATAAGGCGCACCTCGCGTATAAGACGCACCTAGAGTTGAGGAATATTGTCAAAAATATAAAAAATTCATAACTTTGGTTCTACTGAATGGATTTTCAAAATTCAAAAAGCTATGTGTAGCTAGGCCCCCCCTGCACCCCTTTGTAATTTTTTGATTTACCGTAATCTCCCGCGTAGAAGGCGCGTCTTCTACGCCAAACAAAATGCTGCTGGGTCTTATACGCGGGAGGTAAATTGCCTTGAGTTTGGGGTGCGCCTTATACGCGGGGTTTTCCAACATCTCATTTGGGAAAATGTGCCGATGACAGCTTGAACTCATAGCGCCAGCACCGCGGCAGACCTGGAGGTGTCAACGCGCTTGGCGGGTTCAAGCCGACCGTGTGCCGATGACAGCATAGACTCAACAGGTTGACAATGCGGTGTGGCTTGCCGGGGTGTAGGGAACACGTGGGCCGATGACAGCATCGACTCATAGCGCTAGCGCCGCGGCAGACCGGGAGGTGTAGACGCGCTCGCCGGGGATAAGGCCCACCATACGCCGATGACGGCTTGAACTCATAGCGCCAAGCGCGGCAGCCCGGTCGCTGTATAGATTTGCTCGGCGGGTTTGACGCCGACCGTGTGCCGATGACAGCTTGAACTCATATAGCCAGCAACGCGGCAGACCGGGAGGTGTCGACGGGCGCTCGGCGGGTTTGACGCCGACCGTGTGCCGATGACAGCTTGAACTCATATAGGGGGGTGGGGAGGGGGGGGGCGCCTTCTACGCGAAACAGCCCCCCTGTGAGTTGGGGGGGCGCCTTATACGCGGGTTTTTCCAGAAATCGATCCAGAGGAGGTACGTGCGCCTTCTACGTGAAAAGGCCTTCTCTGAGTTGGGGGTGCGCCTTCTACGCGAGCTGCGCCTTCTACGCGGGAGATTACGGTAATGGGAGTGTAACATATCAAAAGAAAGCTCTTGGTGTCCTCCTTGTGGATCCAGGAAGTACTAAATCCTTGCGTATAAGACGCGCCTTATATGCGGGAGATTACAGTAATAGTTTTGGCAAAAGTAGTTCTACGGCGTAGGGACAGTATCCTTAACCCTTTAATTGTTTCTAGTTCTATTAGAGTTTAGAGTATGTAATCATGGTTTGTACAGCCTTACTTATCTTGATCGAGATTAATGCTAGATCACATGACTAGATGTGCTGTACCACGTGACTACGTGGACTTCTTGATGTCGCACGCTAGCCGCAGTCATGCAGTGACCACTGCCAGTGGCCACCTGCTTGGCAGTCACTATAGTCTATAGTGTGATTTCTTTTCAATCTGTAAGTGACTGGAAAAATAGGTTCTCCTGAACCAATCTTCACAAAAATTAAGATTTCCAAAATGTTTGTAATCTCAGCTGTCCAGGGATATTCTTGGATATCTTCCAAGACTATTCTAATTGGCCTTAGAATGCTCATGAAAAATCGTCAAATTGCAGTAAAATGCACAGCGTCATTTTTAGGAAATGTGTAAAATGCATCATATTTTGGTCCTCTTAAAAGTATCAGTGGGCAAAGTCATAGAAACATGAAATTTCATATCCTGTGAGATTATTATGCCCTGAAGCTGTGTCTGGTGTTAGTTTGTTGGTGTCTCCATTGCTTGATATGTTTTTCAAAGCTTCAATATTACCTTAATATTCAACTTATTGTAAAACGGTTAATACCGTAATCTCCCGCGTAGAAGGCGCAGCCCGCGTAGAAGGCGCACCTAGAGTTTTGGAAAATTCTGAAAAAAATGAAAAATTCATAACTTTGGTTCTACTGGATGAATTTTCAAAATTCAAAAACCTATGGGTAGCTTGGGCCACCTTGGGCCCTCCTGGGCCCCATTTTGTCCTATTTTGACCAAGGGGGCATGTAAGATATCAAAAGAAAGGTCTTGGTGTCCCCCTTGTGGATCCAATAAGAACTAAAACCCCCCGTATAAGACGCGCCTTATACGCGGGAGATTACGGTAATTGGAATTTTTCCTCCCAGATTTCGCTGGTGGGTAGCTTGATATCTAATCTGCAAGGAAAATTATAAAAAGACAAGGGAAACAGTCTAATAAGGCCCAAAATCAGAGCTATCGGCAAGGTCATGAGTAGTGGCCACACTCACACTTGTCAGAAAGTGCCAGTCTAGCCTGCCAGCTTCTCTCACCCCCCACAGTGACGATGTCAAAGTACCTACATGATAGAGTCTCCACCGGTTGCAAATCTCGGGTCTTATCTCAGACTCAGGCACTCAGCCCACAGTCAGGTTCCATCCAATTTTACCTCTTTGACTTTGTGATGTTTACTTTAAACTTACATAACTCAATACACCTAAACAGGGTTCCGCGCGGGACGCTGCATACTAATGAGTAGTACGTAAACAAACCCAACTCGCAGTAGGGCAGCCACCCTCTAAGGCTTTTCTTTACATCTTTCCCAACCTTTTTACACCATTGAATAGGATCAAGATCGTTAGGTCAAAAGCTTATGGAAACCGGCTTACTTTGATGGAAAAAGGATGTTTTGAATCGTAGAACAGTGCTAGAAGAAGTGGGTGGGAGTTAATGTAGGGTTTTTCTCATTCCCTTAAACATGTAGCACTTTTTGGGATTTGAAGCCGATCTTTGAACTTGAATTTTTCATCCCTTCATTGCTCAAACAGTGATAATAAACACAAACATAACGTTTGATGCGTCTGGGCCGCCGTATGCTTCACGAGCGTATGAATATTGGGCAGTGTAGGCACAAGTGTGAAGCACGCGTGCCTACACTGCCAAATACAGAACCAGACAACACGGAACCAGACAAATCAAAAGTTATGTTTGTGCTTTATTATACCCCCCTTACTAAAAGAGAAAGAATTTACTTTCTCCCCGGATCTAAATAATGCTTTATTGGTTGGTACTATTCGAAATAAGGCTTGGGGAATTTTCCCTAGAAGCCCCTAGATTCACGATCTAAGCCGTACTAAGCCCATACATTGAAGTCCCAGCAGGAATGATCACATGACCAAGAATATTTTCATTTCTTTGAAGGCTTTCCTCTCAAAACATAACAATTCTTTTATTTTTGGGCTTCAAAATTTTTCGCTGGTAAAATTTGGGAAATGGCTTCGCCATGTCTATATAGGACCCTTGGTAACCACAAAAATGTTCTACCGTAATCTCCCGCGTATAAGACGCAGTGCGTGTATAAGACGCACCTAGATTTTTGGAAAATTCTCAAAAAAATGAAAAATTCATAACTTTGGTTCTACCGTAATCTCCCGTGTAGAAGGCGCGTCTTATACGTGAATCAGATCGTGACTGGGTCTTATACGCGGGAGGGTAATTGCCTTGAGTTGGGGGTGCGCCTTATACGCGGGTTTTTCCAACATCTCATTTGGGAAAATGCGCCGATGACAGCTTGAACTCATAGCGCCAGCACTGCGGCAGACCGGGAGGTGTCGACGCGCTCGCAGGGGATAAGGCCCACCATGCGCCGATGACAGCTTGAACTCATATAGCCAGCAACGCGGCAGCCCGGTCGGTGTAGATTTGCTCGGCGGGTTTGACGCCGACCGTGTGCCGATGACAGCTTGAACTCATAGAGCCTGCACCGCGGCAGACCGGTCGGTGTAGATTTGCTCGGCGGGTTTGACGCCGACCGTGTGCCGATGAGAGCATAGACTCAACAGGTTGACAATGCGGTGTGGCTTGCCGGGGTGTAGGGAACACGTGGGCGGATGACAGCATCGACTCATAGCGCTAGCGCCGCGGCAGACCGGGGAATGGTCCGCACGCCTGCCGGGTTTGACGCCGACCGTGTGCCGATGACAGCTTGAACTCATAGAGCCTGCACCACGGCAGACCGGTCGCTGTAGATATTTGCTCGGCGGGCAATACGCCGACCGTGTGCCGATGACAGCTTGAACTCATAGAGCCAGCACCGCGGCAGACCGGGAGGTGTACAATAGTGGGGAGGGGGGGGGCGCCTTCTACGCGAAACAGCCCCCCTGTGAGTTGGGGGGGCGCCTTATACGCGGGTTTTTCCGGAAATCGATCCAGAAGAGGTATGTGCGCCTTCTACGTGAAAAGGCCTTCTCTGAGTTGGGGGGGGCGCCTTATACGCGAGCTGCGCCTTCTACGCGGGAGATTACGGTACTGAGTGAATTTTCAAAATTTAAAAACCTGTGTGTAGCTTGGGCCCCCTGGACCCCCTTATGCCCTATTATGACCATTATGGCATGTAACATATCAAAAGAAAGGTCTTGGTGTCCCCCTTGTGGATCCAAGGAGATCTAAAACCCCTCGTATAAGACGCGTCTTATATGCGGGAGATTACGGTATTTTCCTAAACCTTTTACAGACCAATGTACAGCAGTGACAAGAACAGATTTTGTCCAAAATTACAGTTGATTGAGTAGTATTTATAGAGGGACTATGTTTTTACTAGCGCATGCATAGAACCACAAGGGATGTGAGAAGGCACTACTTTTCCGCATGCCCCCTGGTCTTTGCCATATGCCCCCTCCTCTATTGTATGGGGGGTATAATAACGCTTTTTGTCATAGGTACATACAACATTTTTGAAGCAGGAAATACGGCTGACTAAACCCCTGTCAATCCCAATCACGTAAAGGCCTACAAACTCAGTGCTCCTTTTCACCTTTTCTCTATAGTATAATTCAGGGGTGTGAAATGTCCGCCTGTTGTGAAAAAAACGTGTCACTCCCTAAGGGAGTGGTCATTTATTAACAAGGTGGGTTTGGGGGGGAGGAGACAAAAAAAATTCAGACCCCTCTAAGGGGGGGTGGACAGAAAAAACTTTTGCCCCTTTTGAGCAAAAAAGCCCGCGCGCGACTATAGAATAAATGGGGGGGATGGAATTTCAGAGGGGACAAAATAATTTCAGACCCCTCGGAGGGGGGGGCGGAAAATTTTTCGCCGCACCTGCAGAATTTCACCAGCACCCCCCCCCCCCACTGTTGTTAAAAAAATGACCACTCCCTAAGGCTGAAGCCAAGTTCTAGGGGCTTGCACTATCAAACTATATGTACCAGTTCGTACAGGGTTAGTACGACAGGCAGGGCCGTGGTAACAACTTACCGGGTACCGGTTCTTCTATTTCCACTGTCAATATTTTCGCTTCTCATTGCAACATCAGAAGTATTCAGAAGCAACATCAGAAGTATTCAGAAGCTTATATATAATAGACATATAGATAAAAAGGGGTAGTGAACAGAGTCAAAGGGATTATCATTTATATGGTCAAACAAACCCATGAAAATTGGATGATGCGCGAGGAAAATGGCTGTGCTAAGCCTACGGCAATCTGCTATATTATCGTCCTAGCCCTATTTGGTCACTGTTTTTAGATAGACATGTCAGTTGTCATCACCCAAATTTAATAAAAAACAAACAAACTAGTATATGATATCTTAATGATCTGCGCAGATAGATAATATGATATTACTGTGTGTACATGGGGCTATAGATAGGATTTATTTTGGGGTCACAGAATGTCCCAGTTTGAAGCTCCCGGGTTTGTTTGCGTACCATGCGAACAGACGGTCACGTGATCATGCCCATATTGTTAGAGTTACTATTAAAGATGAGACTTATAGAGGTTCTTCAGATGGAGGCTTTATTGTTGAATGTTGTACAGGAACTATTGCAGGGTAGAATGCCTCTGTCTCAAGCATGCAGACAGAGAGGTATATATGGGTACTCCTTGCCGGGGTATTACCAACAAAGCTATTTTTAGGTGTGGAAGCTCCTCCCATCTGCTATGACACAGATGGGTCAGAGCTGCCATTGGCTGTCCATGACATCACTGCTAGTGACGTCATGGAGGGTGGAGAGTACAGACATCGTTCAGGCGGCGGGCCAAGCACTTGCGCGCCCTCTATATCACACGTCATATATGCGGCCGCGCCGGGCTGTGTGTGTCAGTCTGAGAGCTGCCAGCACAGGAGTCACTTCACCCTGACAGGCCAGAGTGGCCAGTGTTGTTTAATGATGAGTCTATGGAGGTCACCCCCTTTTCCCAGTTATATTTCTCCTATTAAACCTGGAGCACTTTGAGCACTCTTAGTGATTTGAATGCATAATGTCTTGCACTATTGATATGTAGAAATAATTTCAAAAGAGACTCTCACATTAATGTGTAAAATCAATTTTGATTTGGCTAATTATCAAATTTTGGGCAGCCAACTGTCAACTGACATCCTCATCTATATTGAACTATCTTCATACTGACAGGTATAAAACACATATCAGACATACACAGACAATGGTGGCTAACATGACTACAATCATCTGTTCTTTGGATTACCCTTTACTTGTCTGTATTAGGCTTAAGAAATGCAAACTCTGAAGTGTCTGTTACCGCATGGGCGCCGTGTTTACGGCCATCCCTCCCCACTCACCCTACAGAGGGCGTACTGCTTGCTGCGTCGTCTGGACATCGTTGGGGATTTCCAATGATGGGGAATCCCCAATGTGGGGTATTGACTAATGTACCATAACATCTCTGTTCTGAGAATTGTTTGTGAAGGAAAGGGTAAACAGGATATAGTAAGGTGACTAATGATAGTGAGAAGATAGCAGTTATAGATGATCAGGGGTGTGAAATTTCCGCGGAAACGTGGAAATCCGCGGTTTTAATGCCCACCAGGACCATTCTTGGGATCTCTGCAAATCCACTGAGAAAATAAATTTCCATTTATGGTGGGGGGGGGGGTGGTCTGAAATAGAATTTTCTCTGATGCAAAGTTTCATTCCAAATGGAATAGAGATATTATCCCAGTGGTGATTCCAAGCTTTTCTCTACATCAGAAAGTGGTTTAATATGTCCAATGTACTGATTTGACCACTCTAATCTAATGTGAAAATATTAAGTAGAAGTCCCTGCGAGGTGGTATATTTTGCTTCAGAGGAAGTAAATTTCGGCATTTCACACCCCTGATGATAGAAACAGGTATCTAACAATATATATGGTAGACCCTGTTTAGGTGTATAAAAAGATACATTTCAACATGCTCTGATAAAAATATACTACAAACAGTCATTCTAAATCAAAATATATGCAGATATAAAATGAGAAATTGATGACTTGTCAGAGGACATAGAAGTAAACATCACAAAGAAGGAAAATAGTATGGAACCTGACTGTGGGCTGCGTGAATCCCCGAGATAAGGCCCGAGATTTGCAACCGGTGGAGACTATAAGGCATTAAGCCTTTAAGTTTAAGGGGCATAGTGAGCGATAATAGAAGAGGTAGGGCTAGGCCCAGTAAGTAGGCCTGTTACAGTGTTAGGGACGAGTCATTTCTTGCCAGCTGGGGGGGGGGGGGCATGATGGATTTTGGGAGATCTGCAGGTTTTTTTCGGACCCCCCCCCCCCCACCACTATCACAAAAATGATCGTGACCCCCCACTAAGAACTGATTTTGCAAAATGACCCCAAAAAAATCAGATACATGTGTGGAATGACCCGTCCTGTTGGGTATTTGAATTGCCCCTAAGATTATTTAGTTTTGACCCCCCAGTATGAAGGTTTATTGAGTTTTGCCCCCCCCCCCCCCCACCAAGGGGCTCTTTTTCAAAATGACCCCTCCCACCTGGCAATAAATGACTCGTCCTTTAAGTTAATAGACTTAGTGTTAGAGAGTAGTCATTATTGAGGATAGGGGGGCGTAAATACTTCCCTCTGGGGGGGGGGGGGTCTTAACAAATTAAGCTTCTTAGCAAAATAGCCTGTGCATGACTTCAGATCAAAGCCGAAAATTTTGTCCACCTTGGAGGGAGGCGTAGTTGTGCAATAACTCACCGCACACACCTCCCCCCTCATGAATGGTGGTTGATAATAACCACTCCCCTAGAGTCATTCACAAATCACCAATAATACGAGATTGACGGAACTAGTGCACTATCTGGGTCCCCCATGACTGCAGGGATGAAAGAGTTCAAGGTTTTCCCTGATTTCAAGTGTGTTTTTTTTTTTCACTCACTTAAGAAAAATAAGTTTTCTTGTAAATCCTCATAAAACAGGATAAAGGAGTCACAAATTACCTCCAGAGGCCCCATACATCAGGGTTCTCCTCACACTGTAATGACGCCGGTGGGCCGCCGGCGTGATTTTTACTGCCGCCGGTGTGATTTTATCTCAGAATTACTGCCGGTGTCATTTTAGCTTCATATAGGTTTTTGAATTTTGCAAATCGGCCAATTAGAACAGAAGTTATGGCCATATTTATGAAAATACTTTCAATTTCTTTGTTAAATTCCCATCTGTAATCCCCACACTGTCATGAATGAGACTAAACAACCAACTTTAGCCTACCATAAGGCTTAGGATGTTACCAAATGAATTTTTATGCCAGCTCGCTGCAGGGTTTTACGGTGTGATTTTACATTCTGCGGAGAACCCTGTACATGCGCACAGTCAGGTCCCATAAGGTGTCACCACCCCAAATGCCTTGTGACCATCCGAAAAATCACAGGTCTTCCACCGTTGACCTGATATTAAATATACTTAAAATTCTCACAGTGCTTAGCAACCTACACCATATTTTAGCTTATGAAATGGAGAAAAAAATAAGATAGGTCCACATAAACATAGTCAGGCTAGATTTTGCGCAAATTGCCATGGTAACCAGGTAGTGATTTTTGCATGGTGAGGCCTGATTAGCGCATGAATACACATCAGGACCCCTTCACCCCATAAACTTCCACTAAATTTATGTTTTGAACAAAAAATATTCTGGGCCTATTGAAACACTCCTACTCATCATTCTTATACCAAATAACAATGGGTTTGGCCCCTCTTTCCCTTCCCTTGGGGCCAAATTCCTCAAAATAACTAAGTTCAGAAGGGACTATTTGGCCAGTAAACCCGGAAGTGGTCCGATTTAGGGTGGTGACACCATAACACTGCATACAGTGGCAGCATGCCAGTTTTTAGTTCAAGGTTTTCCTCAAGTTTTTCCTTGAAAACTTTCCCCTCTATATTGGTTTCACTCTACAGTGCTGTCTTAGCAGCAAGCTATAGTTCCTATGCTAGAAGAGTATCGGATAGTATGCCCCTTTTCTGCGCGATACGCTTTCACTATGAAACTATATTGGTCATATATTCCCTGCACCCTTTGATCTATTTCCATACATTTAACATTGTACATAGGTTGTGTTGTGCAAAAACACCACTACCAGTATATCATGTGCATATTTTGCGTATGCTATCCGAACAGGACCTTAGAATACAGCTATACAGTAGCATTCTGAATGGGATCCCAGGTCATACTCTGCAAAAGGCCACAATATGATATGGTGCACATATTTGGGTAAAATATCTGAACAACATCTTGAAAAACAGCTTTTCTTTTTATATTTGAGAACAGACTACACCCCTTAGACAAGCCTTATCCACCCCCCCCCCCCCATAAACCCTTTAACACATGGATGGGACTGGAGGGCATATACAGTGCATTTAAAACCCTTTAGCATTCAATCCGCCCAAAAACGGCCCTACCCACGGCCCTGCTATCTGTTCAAACCGCCCAGAAACGGCCCTGCTAAGTCCCTACTCCAGTGTCCAATCCGCCCAGAAACGGCCGTAGTATGTCGTCAAGTTTGGGGACGTTTTTTCCCCATTAATCTTTCCCACAGGCATCATTGGAATGTCCCAGGGTGTAGGATGTCAACACAAGGCTTGGGGGTCAGATAATGGGGTTTCCAGCTGACAGTTTTATCACTGTTAGACAGATTACAACAAGGGAAGGTCGTTTCTTGTGTACAGTTATAGTGGTTTACTTGTATAGGATGTAGGGGACTTTGACCAACTTGGCTTTATAACTAGGCTACATTTCAAACTCAAAACTTGTCCTTTTGGTAACTAAAATGTATGTTAATTCTGATGGGTTGTAAATGTGGTTAAGGCCCACAGTATTTTTGAATGAAATGACCTATTTTCAGTTAACAACTTGTTGAACTCAGTGGCCCAGGGACAGGCCTCCATAATGTGAATGCCTGGGGCTATCTAGGTCATGCAGTATACGAACTCAGGAGCAGGATAGTGTAGGCGTCGACTTTCATCCCTGCATGAGGGTTCTAAAGGCTAACGAAAACGAACCCTATGACGTTGCAAGGCAGGGGCCCATATTCATTAGTACGTTGCATTATTTCACGAGACTTACTCATGTTTGATTGGACATTCAGTCCTTTCTTTCTCAGTCTGGACAGGTATTTAAAAGCTGCTTGTCCAAAACAGCTAGACGGGTATTTATACCCTGCTTGTCCATCACATCGGATGACTGAATCTATGAGATGATTGAACAAATCTATGAGGAGGGGTGAGGGGGAAAACCGCTACTGGGGCTTCATTCCTATTGGGGAATTCAATTGCAAACTGGCGAATTTTTTCACTTATGGATTCGCCAGATTGGCTAATCCATCTCCAGTTGCACATAATATTACAGTAAAGAATATGATTTGTAGTGTGCAGCATACCATTTGAAAGCTCAGAATGTGTGGGAAACAGCTATGCACCTCTCTTCTTGATGAGCAAAAGATCTTAGGTTTCTGAAGGGTCTCTGAAATAATTTCTTTTGAAGACCAATTAGATTCTTACTTTTCCCATGTTCTAATCACTGATGCAGTAAATATTCTAACACCTTCCCAGTCAAAGAATCTGTGGCAGCCATGGGACAAGTGACTCTTTCAGAGTAGCCCACAAAGACGAAATATGCTAGGCCAAACCCACAATGTAATCACTTTACTCTAATCTAAATTTATCACACAAACTATTGAGATGTATGATAAAGTCATAGGCTTAGCGGTTTTAAACCCCTGCCCCCTCCTCTTTCCCCTCTCCGATCTACTGGCACCTCCTTATCTCATAAATTTTGTAAGGCAGATCAGATAACTTATTGAGATGAATAACGGTCAAAAATAAATACACTCATTATATGGAATTGAGTGGTTGAATTACCCCCTATAAATACGGTACTAGGAGCCTATATCAATGTGAAACAATCAATTGGACCAAGGCAAATCAATAATCAAGTGTGTTTTTTTCAATTCATTTAACTGCCATTTAACTGATTACAACTGGTTCAGGAGATTATATACCATAAATCAAGAAATGAATATCTTGTTTATCAAAATGTTTTCCTGGTTTTAAATCTGGCTAATGAATCTCCCATCTGGCTAATGAAAAATGGTATAAATTCGCCAGACTGACTAATGGAAAATGTGTACTAGCGCTAGCCTAGCATTCCCCTACTCTTTTCGAAGGATAGCAAGTGTTCTTTTATTTGCCTGGTCCCATAGGCAGGGCCAGACAAACAACAGCATTTGATCACTCAGACGTGGTTCACTGATGGGGAAGCCCATGAAAAAGGCAAGCATGTAGGCCCACATGCTCACCTCATGTCACAAGGAACCTCGAGTTTGTCGCCTTTTTACGAATCCGGTATGCCCAGTATTATTATGGAAGGGGACTTCTCCTTCGTGGACTCCCGATGAAGATATTCGGCTCCTTCATGCCCTCATGAAGGTCCCCACTCCACAAGGGGAATTGATTTGTAGCAAACTTGGCATTCCTTTATAGAATTATGTGCAGTGACATCCCTACGGCCTGTCTATGGGACCAGGCAAATAAAAGAGCACTAGCTATTTTCCGACAAATCATTTGTCTCATAGGTTTTGTTATCCATAGATTCGATCACTTCTGTTTCGGACAAGCAGCTTCCCTAGCCAATCTTAAAAGGGTCTCTAATTCTCAATTCACTGGCTTTGGTAAAAAATTTAGGAAGTAGCTGGGATAAAAGTTGCTTCAATTGACCCCTATTTTCTCGCATGTAAATCGGTATAAAGGCTGTAGTCATGTGTCTTACAATAAGAGTTCACTTTTTCAGAATGTCATCAACATCACAAAAGCATCGCAACTTTGTTGCTGAGCCTATGGGCGAGAAGGAAGTTACAGAACTTGCAGGAATCGGCAAAGTCTTAGGGGATAGGCTGACAGAGAAGGGCTTTGATAAGGTAAACCATCCTAGACACCACTCAGTCCCAATATGCGGTTTGCAGCTTCTCCCAAGTTAATGGTATGGCTTATGGACATGAGTTTACATTAAAAGCGATATCTTGGCTTGAAAAAAAGTATTTTTTACTCCCCTTTAATGTTAAATATTTTCCTTTATAAAACGGCAGCCCATGCACTGCTGCATGATAGAAGTGACCTTGAGTGCATTATAGGAGTATAGTGCACACCTGAGCAAGGTCACCATAGTTGTAAACCAGTCAAGTACCATTTAATGGTCTAGATATACCTTGATTGGGTACTTGCTTGTTTGGTAGGAAATCTACAACGTTTTGTAAAGACAACAGACAACTCCTTCTTCACATCTTGACTTGACTCAAATGCATTCGTGCATTATAGGACAACAGAGTCTTGATGTGAAGAAGGTCGTTGTCTATTCTCTAAATAAGCCACATCCCTTGTCAGAGATGATTCTATTAACGTATGATAAATCATAAAGGCTGCCTTAACTCAATGTATGTGACAAGATGTTGCCAGAGATGCCACCTTTCCTTCTTAGGAATTCCGAATTTTTGGCTTTATTTCCTATTTTCAGTGATCAGTGAGTGGCATCCCTGTCTACCTTTATAGTAATATATAGTCATAATATATGCTGGGAACTACAGTAGTTTTACTTGTTGTCTTCCTCCAACAGGCCTATGTTGTTTTGGGGCAGTTCCTACTACTGAAGAAGGATGCCGATATGTTTAACGACTGGCTCAAGGATACGTGCGGTGCCAACGCCAAGCAACAGAAAGACTGCTTTGAGTGTCTCCAACAATGGTGTGATGCCTTCTTGTGATTTATGACCTGGCTATTGACATGAACTCTCGAATCGCCAGATCCCCAATTGCTATTAATCAGAGTTGGACTATTGAAAATGTATCGTTAAGTACTGGTCAATGTTTTAATTGTCTTTGTTGCGCGAAAGAGTGCATGACCATTTAATCTCAGTTTACCTTGCTGAACACCTTTTGCCAGGATAGGCCCCTAAAAATGACTGCCAACAAGGTGTTTATTGGTTTGTTGACTTAAAAAGGACAAGCTTGAAATGTAGTGCTCAAGCTTTCAAATGAAATTACATTCCGACGCAATACACCTAGACTTCTCTATACTAGAAGTTAACTTGAATGTAAGCCTTGTTCTAACAGACTTCTGTGTACTTTTAACAACATCACATTTAATCTGCATAGTGCTTTTCTTATTAGATAGTAATTTTGCATGTTTTGAATATATAGATTTGCACTTGCTGCTCTGTAGTATTGATGAGCAAGTATGTCAAATTTACAATTATCCAATAAAATGTGATTTTAAATAACACCTGTTGGAAATTCTATCAAGAGGATATAGTGACAGAAAAGATTGAAGGGGGGGGGGTAAAAAAAAACACACACACAAAGATACCCAGGCCTAGGTCAGTCGTATCTGAAACCTCTATCTCTTATCTCCGATCTTCTCAAAACTACTCCCGACTGACCACCAACTGTACCAGTGAGTTCAGGATCACGTCTATTTGTAGAGAGAAAATAATAAAGAGAAAAATGAAAGGACGGGTCGAATACTGAAGTTCCATGTTCTGTAAACAGTAAACCCATTATATAAGCTGCTTATACGTGAATCCTACCCGTGGGGTTGGCCTTAACATTCCAACCAGTACAAGGGATTGCGGAGGGTCGTTACTACCCATGAGTTGGGATTTTGAACAAAATCAAAAATGTCTATCCCTTTTTGCATTCCTGAAGCAGTCCACATTTTAGTCCACACTTTTTTATTTCTATGGGTTACACCAAAATAAAAACTTGGGGTCGGAGGGTAAAAAGAGTTTGAGGATGTAGAGCAAGCTCTAACCCTTGTCTTTGCATCCAAAATGCGTTCGCTAGGTGATGGCGTGGGGCGATCCTCAACAAATCTTAAGTCAAATCATACCTCCACCTCTAACGATGGCTTGCGGAGGTGTTGGACGACGATCCACTCTTTCCATTGCGCGTTCCAGCCGCGCGTTCGCCATAGCTGGGATTTGAAACCACGCGGCTGGAAAGAGCAGATCATCGTCCAACACCTCCGCAAGCCATCGTTAGCGGCAGAGGTATGATTTGACTTAAGATTTGTTGAGGATCGCCCCACGCCATCACCCAGCGAACACGTTTTCAATGGGATTCCAAACCGTGTGGCTGGAACATTTTGCAGCCCGGGTAAGAGCTGCGAAAACTCACTCCAGATCACTTGTTGAGATTTAAATTCCCTTGTCGGAGACAAGGGAAATAATTTAAATTCCAATAATGTATATCTGTAATGTTTAAATAACAAAGATATAAAATAAAGTTGAAAATCGTAGCGTTCCACCTACCAGCTAATCTACATTCCTGATCATCTTAACCCATTTTGCTCCTGGATATCTGTAACTATGACAAAACTAATGTGTTCCTCTATAGTGGCGGATTTAGAGGTGAGGCGCGCGCACCCCCCCCCCCCCTTCTCCCAGTACTTAGAGTTTACCGTAATCTCCCGCGTATAAGGCGCGTCTTATACAGGGGTTTTAGTTCTCATTGGATCCACAAGGGGGACACCAAGACCTTTCTTTTGATATGTTACACTCCCATATAAGCTCATCTGCTGCTTTTGGGGTCCAGGAGGGTCCAAACAGCACATAGCTTTTTGAATTTTGAAAATCCATTCATTAGAACAAACGTTATGAATTTTTTATTTTTTTGACCATATTCTGAAACTCTGGGTGCGCCTTATACGCGGGAGATTACGGTAATACATATTTTGGACCCCAAAATTTGCTCAAAAATAGGGCTGCGCCCCCTCCTTTTCAAGATCATGGATCCTCCACTGCTCTACCCCTTTCGCCGTGTATATGAGCTGTCAAAGTGGCGTTAAACATCTATACTCACTCCCCAATACCCTTGGTTTTGTATCACATAATAAGTGAAATGGAATTAACATTGTTTTAACCAACGAGTAGTAGCAAGTCAATTTTTATTTCACTTTCAAACATGAATTTACTAAAAGTAGTATCTGATGTAAAATAAAACCATAGTGTTGTAGATTTTAATACAATAGTGGAGAATAGTCCTGTGAGACATGGCGCGGCGACTTGTAATCTTGTGTCTAGTTTCAGTTGGTGAGACAGATAGGGCATACTATCATCTGGGCTTTTGGTAGTATATAGCACAAATTCAACCTGAACTACCCACTCAGGGATGCCACTCACTGGTCAATGAAAATTCGGAAATCATCGACATTTTCAGGACTCCCAATAGGAAATACCTACAGGTAATGAATTCCAAAATTCGGAATTCCTAAAAAGTTAGGAAAAGTGGCATCTCTGCCCACTGCAGCTAAGTACTAATAGTCTGTAGACTGTCCATTCTGCATGCACCTCACTCAGCTGCCACAGGGACCTGTCTTATTCAATGTTCAATGCCATAGTCAACAGGAGTGTCATTATGAGTGTACACTGTCTCAGATTGCCAGGAGCCTGCTCTGCCTCCCCGCCCCCCCCCCCCCCCCCACACACACACCCAACTGCCAATCACTTGTAATAGTCTGTACCTCGTCACAGGCCAGTGGTCAGCAAACCGGCCAGATCACTCCACCTCTCTGTAGAGGGGGAGCACAGTGTAAGTTCCTCGGTGTACATACATGTTTTCAGTGTTCCACAAAATCGTTTATATAATGAAAGGAGTAATCAAATTAATCTTTCATCACCATTAGTAGATACATATTCTGAGATAGCATTATTTCAATGTAAACTAAAAATTTTACACAGAAAAGAATGTAGCAGTTCCACAAGGTGGCCTTACACTTCAACCTCCTCTGATTTACAAAAATGCACATATGGCAACACACACTTTAGCACTGATTTTTCCATAGAGATCTTTGACAGTGAATACTTTGTTCAAATACAGAAAATATGATCCAATTGTACCATAACCCACTGAGATAAAACCTGTACTACATATTTATAGTAGTTTCAAAACGAACAATTCTAAAACAAAGGCTACAGGGATGCATTTCTGAATCTTAAAATGCTCTAATGCTAATCTGCCATAGGGCTCCAAATGATGAAATGTCTTATCTGCGAATAAAATCAAAAGTATGAGATATATTCTGAAAATTCCTTCACTGATAAGTAAAGTACACACACTGTTGTTATTACATTAGAATAGTGAGCAGGAATAGTCCATAGCAGAGGAGCCACAAACAAAAATAGATTGCAAGGCCTCCCTATCCCTTACACCGTGGCGACTGTGAACCATACACTAGTCTACTCATCTCACGAGTAGTACTCACTAGTCGCCGCGCTAAAAAAACAACTGCTATTCCCGAAAGACAAATGGGTGGGGTTCATGGAAACAGCTGGGCCTATAACATGGATCTATACATTTCTTTAATTGGGCATTTCAGAGATATTTGTGCTCACTTTCATCCCTGCATTTACATGTTAAGACAGTGCTAAAGCATATGACAACGAATGTAGACCATTACAGATAGACATTATTGGATAGACAACCCTTCTCATCCCCCGACTAGATTTCTATCGGTAAACTTGAACAATACTTAATTTCACAAAGTATGGTAAGCTAGTTATTGTTTACAGGCCATTTTGTCAAATTACACAGAAAATCTACAAAGGTTCATGGGCATATATTATGATGGTATACACCATTGTATGGAATCATGCCTGGACTTAAAAAGGTTGAGTATGGATAGATAAGTAAGATTTCATTATTATCTAAGCATCCATTATTCAATACTTACATGTGATTCAGTCTGTAATACATCTATCAGTAATTCAATACATTTTAATGTACGTATCCTTCATGGGTACATAGAGGCACTACAGCAATCACTATAATACAGTAGTTATTGTAATACTTCGTGTATAAGGCAAATTTGCATACAAGATACCCCTATCAAGAAATTAATGGAATAAAGATAAATTGATTAAAAGAAATATCGGAACTGATAGTGCACAAATGTATACTGATGTATATAACGTTCAAGTGGACAGTGATCACAATTCATTTGACAGAAATGGCAGAGTTTCAGATTTTTTCTGATTTCAGAGGTTCGAAGGTGATATTTTACTACAGAAATAATAAGAAAAGTTTTTTTTTTAAATGAATGTTTATAATTCTGATATTTCTTAAAGATACACCCAACCCTAAGTGATTAATTTTGAAGGTATTACTCTGATTAGGGTATAACCCCACTTTTGAAGTGCCCCAAAATAATTTTCAGAGTTTCACCACCTATCGGACTGACATCTCTGCATTTAGTCATATTATTCCTGAATATCAGTATGCATAACTAATATGAAAATCCATTGGAGGTAAATTGCCTTTAATCCTTGATTGGTTTGTAAGTGTGAGTATCCGATCAGTGTAAGGAGCGCTGGTACGGCTCGGGTATACAGTCTAATAGACCTGGAAGTAAGATGTAAGACACATGGGTATTAGTAGAATGACCATTGTTTAGTGCAAGATAAAACAAAAAAACAACAACTTAAACTACCCAAGTGTCTTCTCCCAGGTTACCCGGCACGAAATAGTGGTGCCGGGTGAGTTAGAATCTGGGATTCATATCCATCTTGTCTTAGTATCGTCTCAATATTTGCAAAATGAGACTGCAATCACTCAATGGTACTTACACGTTGGAGTGAATGTAGTAAAACTAATTAGAATCATGTACACGTATATCCATGGCCTGCCAATGTGCCCCTTCATTAATCCAGTGCTTTAGTTGCCAATTATGGAGAGGTATTCTGTTTGACTGTGGATATAAAATCAAGCCAAAATTCCCATGTCTACCCGCCTGAAGCCCATTCTGGTCTCAATCATTCTTTTAATAGATCCTTTAGTTTGGTGTGCTGTGTAGAAAAGGAGGTGCATTTATGCGAATAAGGAGGGTGTGAGTCGCCGTTACTATCAATTGAGCGGCTATAATGGAAAATCCGCTGTCGACACTTCAAGGATCAGTCAACCAGGCACTCTCCAATCAAACAAACTCAATTGTCATACACAAAGTATCTAAACTGAGAGAGCACAATGGCAGATGGGGTAGATTGAAGAAAAAATATGTGTGCTTACCTTTACTAGCTAGGAAGTCCTTGCTAAATAGTTTGCCGTAGTACCTCTGCAATATTAATGAAATTTAGCATTGTAATCAGCTGCCTTTTATATTTTGACGTGGCTCATGAGCACTACAATACTGTTGTCAAAGAAAGATCCAATAAATTGGTGGGTACTGTCTTAAATCCCCTCCCCCTTATTTTTTTTTCTCAAATTGATCGCTCATTTAAATAGCAGAGTTATCTGTCTTCCATTTTCTTTGGCTAATAAGCAGCTACACTTTTTTTCCTATTGTAATTCACTGCAACATAGCCTTGCTTTTCATTACAATATTGTGGTTCGCCGTCTCGTAACAAGTACATCTAGATTGTCTAAGAGTAGGATTAGGATTAAGATATCTCCTCGAGATATAAGCCTACAAATGACGTCATGTTTTTTTTTTACCATTTCCCCCCCTCCCCCCTTGTCATGTTTTTTTGCCAATTTTGCAATGCTGAAGGTATATGCAAAATTAATCTTGTCATGCCGGGCCTAGCCCCCCCCCTCCTGCATGACATCATTTGTACACAGCCCCTTAGTGATAGTAACAATAATAATAGCAATAATAATCCAGTCTCCTCGAGACATTATATATATACTATATGATCTGGTTCTAAATCTTATTCTAGACGCCTCCTACACATATATACGTGCCAGAATTTAAAAATCTCGGCATTTAGTTTGTTTCTAAATGGGGACTTGGGGTGGGCATCTTACCTGTCCGGTGTCGCAGAGCGCTGTGACTATCGTGTGGCCTGGTCCCATGTTCCGTGCAACCTGTGCTGCTGCCACCACATTCAGCCCCGAGGATGCACCCACAAAGAAACCCTCCTCGTACAAAAGCCGGAATGTCTGACAGAATTTTTGAAGGTTTGAACAATATAAAAAACGGTTCGTTTTATGTAAATCTTTCCACAGTGAACATTATAAGATTATGCCAACAAGGACGGACTGATATTTCGTTTCCCCTACCATTATAAGATTATAGAAATATCTCCCTTACAAAACATTTCTGTCTGATTTGAGATCTTAGCAACATGCATACCATAGTACCTGGCATTTAAGGCGAACCCCAAGTTTATGTAAGACCTGAAGCACACCTTGGTTCATATTTTAACCAATGTACTCCTGTTCTATGCTGTATTAAAAAAAAACGTGGCTAACATGTATCATATTAGCCACAATAGGATTCACATTCGTGGCTTCTATGCAGATACTGCAGTAGGTACCGTAATCTCCCGTGTAGAAGACGCGTCCTCTACGCCAAACAAAATGCTGGGGAGTCTTATAGCTTTCTCTCAAGTTGGGGGGGCGTCTTATACGAGGGGTAATTTTTCTATAGAAATGTACTAATCTTACAAATTTCAGCATTAAAATGTGCGTCTTATACGCGAAAATGCATGTGCTGAGTTTGGGGTGCGTCTTATACACGCAGCGCGTCTTATACGCGGGAGATTACGGTATATCATTGCCTCCCCCTAATCTAGCGTTGGTCAGCAGCCAGTGCGTCTTGCTGGAGACGGCGAGCCTGCTCCCCCTCTCCATGGATTTTATCATTACAGTCTGGAGCACAGTTTAAAGTCTTACCATGTTAACTGCATCTGTGTCTAGGATAGCGAGTGCATCATCTATGGGAGCCCCCTCCAAGTTTTGAGTGACGCGGCCCTGACCGATACCCTCAGTGATGGAACTCCCATCTGTCCGCTCCAACCGACCATGTTTCACTTGGTTATACAAAACACTGCCCTGAAAGTAAACCGAAATAAAATTGGTAAAATATTATTTTTGACTATATAAGGGGTATTTGATACATGCATATCAGTATGAAGGTAGCCAATGTATTGAGAATGACAAATTGTTAAACGAACCTGTGGATCGGCAAGAACGACTTGAATGTTGGGATTCTTCTCCTTCAGGTAAATTCCAGTTCCTTTAAAACAAGACGTGAAAGATTAACAAACACTTTAGGTATAGTAATGCTTAAAAAAGAAAAGCCCTCCTAGAAGAGATGAAATGCAGAAGACCCCCGTTACTATTTTAAGACTTATTACTTAGACTATTGGATAGATGCTGAGCAACAATTTGTTATGAAAACACGGAAAATTGCAATGAATTAAAAAAATAATAATTCACCCAGTATGTATGTATGTGTGTGTGTGTGTGTGTGTGTGTGTGTGTATATATATATATATATATATATATATATATATATATATATATATATATATATATATATATATATATATATATATATATATTCACATTCTGCAATTTTCTCTGTTCTCTCAGACTAAAGCAATGTTAACCGTACATTTGTTGAGTATTATTTTAGAGAATATGATAATCAATGCAGTGCAATGTCCCCTACCGGCAAGCGTTCCACCTGTTCCTGTTCCAAATGTGATTGCGTTCACCTTTCCCTCTGTAAGATGAAAAAGGACATAACCATTAACTATCAAAGTCAAATACATCTATTAAAAACAGTAAAACTAACTTCTACCCAAAATGAAATTGGACACTTTAACTCGGGAGCAAGGTACATTATTTCACATCCATTTCACTCTGAAATCATTGGATGTTAACTTTTCACTTTGTTTCGTATATACCCGTAATCTCCCGCGTATAAGGCGCGTCTTATACGGGGGGTTTTAGTTCTCATTGGATCCACAAGGGGGACACCAAGACCTTTCTTTTGATATCTTACATGCCCCCTTGGCCAAAATAGGACAAAATGGGGCCCAGGAGGGCCCAAGGTGGCCCAAGCTACCCATAGGTTTTTGAATTTTGAAAATTCATTCAGTAGAACCAAAGTTATGAATTTTTCATTTTTTTGAGAATTTTCCAAAACTCTAGGTGCGCCTTATACGCGGGCTGCGCCTTATACGCGGGAGATTACGGTATGTACTAAAAAAACTAAAACGGACCTGTCTGCTCCCATATTTCTGGTCCCGTTGTCTCTATGTGCGCCCGGCGGTTGGCCGTGTTGTCAAACTGGTTTGTCCACACAGCGTTATCCAAACTCTCAGCATAGCGACGAGCCTGCATGTAAAAAGAAAGAGAATACTTCCACTTGGGGTAATTTCTGATGCCTATAGCTCTTTTTTCTAATGCCTATAGCTCTTTATACTGTCACCTCTATCAATGATATCAGAATTTGAAAAGGGATTGGGGGGGGGGGGGGGTGAGCAGACATGTAAATAACATACACATATGCTACTGAAAACCTAAATCTATAGACCATCTTTTGTATATTTGGACTTTACCTACCTGATGATTGTAGTTGTCAGGATCTGTCCAGGCTACTGCGGGTACAGGACGGACATCAGCTCCCAACGTACGAAGACAGTCAATCTTTTCCTTCAAGAAGAAAAGACAGGAAATACTTCATGACTACAGAAGCGACTTCTGGTGTCCATCACTTAATGTCTACTCAATAACCGAAAATTACCCAAGGAATTTTAATTGTGAAGGGGATTTAAGATTCCAAAGGCATTGCTTGAGTGGACATTGAGTGCCATAGTATTATTACTTTGTACCTACCGGTGATTTCAATAAAAAGAAATAAAAATCGATGCTTGGTTTGACCTATTGTAAATTCTTAGGAACATCTGACGAGGAAAGCATCTCAGGCAGGGGAAAAAGAGGCGTTGGGGGAAAAGTAGGAGAAAACATAACTAGATTTCAACGAAACAAGCTGACAATTCCTAATACAGTGAAAACTCTACAAAAGTTGTCAGGTATGTACCCACCTTGGACTGGGTATTTGGCATGTAGATAACACACTTATATCCCAGAGCCAGACACATGTGTGCAAGTCCAATACCTGTGTTTCCTGCTGTCCCCTCCACCACAGTGCCACCTGGTTTCAGCAGGCCTGTTCCAAACAGTGTAAAAAGTACATTTTTGGTAAAAGCTATACCACTCAAAGGCGCAATAAGTTTATCAGTATTTAAAGTGATTTCTGCCACTATATAAACAAACCTCTTCTCTGGGCAGCTAATGTGTAACATCTTATAATAGTAGCTTTTATAATACCTTACTAGGGAGCTGTAATAAACCCTAAGGATATGAGCCAAAACTCTATGGAAAAACTGACAGAGCAGGATATAAGCCAAAAAATTCTTCTCACCCTTTTCCTCACTGTCCTTGATGAGGAAGAGAGCAGCTCTGTCTTTGACGGACCCGCCGCCATTGGCAAACTCTGCTTTGGCCAATATCTCACATCCTGTCTCTTCACTCAGTTTGTTAAGTCGCACAAGTGGCGTCCTGAAATACAATAAATTTCATCAGTACTTTCATCTCACAGTACCCAGCAAAATCTGGTGATGTATGCACATACTTTAGAGGTATGATAGATAATTTGCAAAAGAAACATGATAGGAGATGACTTTTCTAAAAGCCCCACGGCTTATAGACCATTTCAGAGGCCAGCTACAGGTACAGCTCATAGGACATTCTGGAACTCAGGGCGTGGCTTATACATGGGGGTTTACCGTACCGAGTAGAAATACAAGTACTACCGGTAGCACAGAACTTATTGAACACAGACATCGACCTTTAGGACCCTTGACACCAATCTGCGAAAAGGGGTCTTAGTGCAGAGGGCTCTAAGACCCCTTCTTGCAGTCCATGCCACACTTGACATTTTGGATCCCTTACACTTTGGACCCTGTCTTTACTTGCATGTCAAGTTGAAAGTTGAACACCTACAACATCCCGTCTTAGAATTTATATACCGGGTATTAAAGTTGTAGGTCATCGGATTATTATCCTGCTTTTGACACTGGTTTTTTTTCAGGTGAATATAAAAGCAATGGTATATATGTGGGATTTTACAGTAAATGTACATGAAGGGAACGAACCCATCGGTTTCTAAAATTGTGGGTCCAAAATGTAAAGGGTACAAATGGTCTAGGAATCCAAACAGTTAGGGGGTCCACAGTGTCTGGGTCCAAAAACACAGGATCCAGGAGAGAAGGTCCAAAGTTGCGTGGGTCGAAAAGACCTACATCCCATCATTTTGCCTTTCACACCTTTTTGTTGCTAACAACCCCTTTCCCTCTCCGACGTGTCATAGTTTATGGATCACCTCCTTTTAACCATTATATGCATTAAATGTACATGTATTCTATGATACATTGTTAGAAGGAATACAAAATGTATATACAGGTACTACACACTACCACCCAACATAACTCTTTTAAATAAACTGATTTTCTTACTGGTAGTACGGTGTCTGTCATGTGTATAGGTTGTCTAATCTTAAGGCTCTACTTAAGGCTCTAAATATAGAGCCTTAAGTATAATGTTGGTTATAAAAATAGAGTGCTCTCACCTGCCAACAAGGCCTACTATCCCCCGCCTTATCATCCTCCCAGAGGATCTGAAAGTAAAGAGAAAACGTATCTCTTATATTTTCCTTCAATGAATACAAGTGGAAACAAGTCGAATGCTGAGACCAAACTGCGACCTTCAAATCGTATTTACAATAGCATTATTGCCAAAAGTAACCTTTTCTGCACCTTTAACCTCTCTGAAGACAGGATGCATCTTAAATTAAAGTGCCGAGGCTGCTGCTCATTGAGTAGGAAAGGACTGATTTGTGTCTCCATAAAGAAAGGTCATTATAAAAGGTACCACGCAGTATACTAAAGCCTAAGATAATGTTCTGTGTTTCAGGTAAGATGCTGAAAACAATGTGGGTACCGCATGGAAGGTCAGGTTTTAAAGAAATTGCTCAATGATTCACGGCCTCTGGACTAAAGGTACTAAATATACATTTCCTGGAACATATTTTGTTTTGAATAACTTCTAGTTGTCCACATTCCTGTATATAAGGGGCACCTGGCGTATAAGGCACGCTATGGGTTTATGCTGGAACTATAAGGCACACCTGGGACAAAATTTGGTCATTGTTAGCGTTGTTCTATAGTTTAAAATCCTCACCTATAAGGCGCACCCTTGACTTTATGCAGATACTATAACGCGCAGTTAGGGTTCATGCGCATACGCTGTGCCTTGTACACAAGGTTTTAATCCCAGAGTTTTATGGTATAGCGGTATACAAAAAGCAACATATAACGCCTTATCTATCTTTGTCTATCTATATCACCGGTATAATGTTGCATAACAGTCTCATACATTTACTGATTTACTGATACTGGTCAGGTCTATCTGTAGAAGATAAGGGGGTACTTGAGAGACACAATGCAGGGATTGCACATAGTGTTCTTTATATAGCGCCCCTTATAGTATTAACTTATACACGGCTTATAGAACTTTCCCAAAGTTTACAGATATACCTTATAGGTGAAAACAGTTAGGACTAAAAAAAAATTGTGGTGTTCAGGTAACGGGACCGAAAAAAATAAGGGTAGGCATGTAGGGAATTTTTTTTTTTGAGATTTTTTCTTAGGCCAGCTGTAAATTTCCGCGCCTACGTGACATGAATTTGATGTGCGAGATCGTGGAAAAACCTTTCATGTCTCCATAAGTGCCAAAATATCACATTTCCCCCGGAAATACCCATATAAAAAGTTAGGGTAGGGCCAAAAAATTAGGGTAGGTAGTGTTACCTAAACACAACATTTTTTTTAGGCCTTATACTGAATTACCACTTAACTGGTCAAAATACTCGACGTGTGCCTTATAGATTTCTAAATTAGGGTGTGCCTTATACGGCAGTTTACCTTATCTGAGATAAACTACATGCAGTAATTTGCTCGAAAGCCGACTTTGAAAGATCCTACAGCTTTGAGCTGCAAAAAGCCTCCAATCGTTTTGGGGGTATAATTTTTTTCGCTGGGTCCCGCAAGTTTATCAACGATCTTTAAACCAGTACCCATGTTGTCGAAATTGGCCGTGCTAGCCCCTCTTAAATAGCCTAGTTTTACTGTGTCCCACTTTCCCCTGTAGGCCTACTATCAGCCTACTATACTTGTAGAGTTTGAACTACCCCGGTACTCTTAGGCCTACTCCGTACTCCTACTACTACTACTACTACTACTACTACTACTGTGACTACTACTACTGTGACTAATCTACAGGTTATCTATAATGGACTATAGTAAAGGGGGTGTGGATGGGGGGTCCCCCATGTCACACATCGATTTAAAAAAAAAGGGCATTGTCCCCATGTCAATTTTAAGAAATGGTTATGTCACCATGTCGATTTTAAGAAATTGTTCATGTCACCATGTCACTAAGGGAGTGGTCATTATTTATCAACGGAGGGGGCGGGGGTTCGCACGGACGTGCGAAAATATTTTACGCCCCCCTCCTCGACGGCAGTCAAAACTTTTTTGCGCCCCCCACGCCAGAGGCACGGAGAGTTTTCGCGCCCCTCTTTGATCTATAGTAGCGCACGGGCTTTTTTGCTAAAAAGAGGGTGGATTTTTTTAGCCCCCCCTCAAGAGGGGTCAAAATTTTTTTAGCCCCCCCCCCTCGGGAAGGGTCTGAAAATTTTACGCCCCCCCTCAAACCCACCACCCCCCCTGTTGATAAATAATGACCACTCCCTAAGCCTAAAAAAGCCCATGTCGCCATGTCGATTTTAGTGGTCCACACCCATTATAAAGTACCACACCCCAGGTACCACACAGTGCACTCCATATCCCCATAGTAAGAATACCATGATGCCTTTTGATGGGCTAGATCTAAATTAAACAGGGGAGTAAAACTCAGCAGAGGGTGCTAAGTAAAGTAGTGAAGAGCAGAAAACTTATGTCTCGTCCCAGACAGTTGGATGTGAAGTGTATTTTGAAATAAATGTATAAGAATGCAAACTTACATGCTCCTGGCCAAGCAGCCAACCTCGACAGACAGCCACTTCCGGTTGTGCGCCTGTGCGCGCCTCAGCAGGAAAGCAGAGGGGAATTCAATAGGCGGCACGCCCAGCCATCGGCGCGCGCCCGGACCTGAACGTGCTCGCACTCCAGCTAGAGAGGAGGTGCGCCTGTGGCGCCCGCCGCGTGGCTGGCGTGCGGCTAATGAATACCGTGCTGGTATCCAGTGTTAATCCAGCCGGAATGTGGCGCCCTCTGAACAGGCTCATGGACAATAGACTGCACCGGATAACCGCACCACAGAAGTAGGGCTACCGGCTATGGTTGGGAGTTGGGGGGGGGGGGGGGGGGGGGAGTCATTGGTCGACATATCAGTGGCGGATTCAGGATTTGGAGAAAGGGGGGCGCACATTTTGGCCATGGAATCTGCAGGGGTGGATCCTGGAGTTTGTAAAGGGGGGGGGGGGGCAAGATATGGTGATGAGGCTTAATGTAGGGGGATGGCACAGCGCAGATTGTCACAAGTGCAGTGCAGCGATACACCTAGGAGGGTTTGGAGGCATGCCCCCCCCCCAAGAAAATTTTGAAATCTAGACCTTACTCAATAGGCTAGTTTAGTCTTATAAATCAAGATATTTTGAAAGAAATAAAAGAATAATTATCATGAAAAATGTCTCCCCAAATAGGCCATCCTATGTATCACTGGATGGTAGCTGCCTCATCCCCAATCACCCCATTCCTCCACACTTGGTCTCATCCAGGTCATCTCCAGTCCAAACATTAATTCCTCCTCTCTCAGCCTTATCTGTCCTGATCTCAACCTAATCCAACCATTCCTCCAACCTCAGTCTTATCCTGACCTCACCCCAGTCCAACCATTCCTCCAACCTCAGTCTTATCCTGACCTCATCCCAGTCCAAACATTGCTCCTGCCTGAGTCCTATCCTGCCTTTACCCCAGATGCCATCATATTCTAAATATATATATGCCCTTAGGATATTATAGCCTAATGGGTAGAGCTATGCAAAGGGGCCAACCCCGGAAGGTAAACCTAAATGCCCCCCCTTTCTCCTGGGCTCATCAATATTTTAGATCCAATACCAGCAGAATTCCTCAGGAAAGTAACCCTAAATGAACCCATCCCCCTCCCCTTGGGCCCCTGTCTGTGCTATCAGCAACTTGCACACATGCTACATATGTAATTCTTTCCCTCTTTCTTTTCTCTTTTTTCTTCTCCTCTGCTCTTCTTTTTATTGGGAAGGGTGAGGGGGTTATTTTGGACCTGTCACCCTACACTGTCTAGCACAGTGCCACCAGTAACTGCCACAAATGTATCTCAAAATGGACCCCCTCCCTGCACAGTCTAGTGCAGTGCCATCAGGAACCCCCTGGAAGGTATACTAAACAGGAAAATTTAGGAAGCTAGGAGACTGGCAGTAGGACAAAGGTAGTAGGGAGTAATAGGCAGGATGAAACATATTCAGCATAGTAAGGGATCCCCCTGTTGAGTGGGGACCTTCATGGGAGGGCGTGATGGAGCAGAATAGCATCATTCAGAAAGTTCTGAATTCCAGAAAAATGGCATCTCTGCATGTTTGACTGGGCCAAAAAACTTCTTGCCATCCTTCACCTCTCCTTCCTGTCTCTTCACCTGTCTATCCCTCTCAAAACCTCTCCTTCCAACTCTACCTTTATGCTTATTCTCTACCTGTCCATCCATCTACCTATCCCTGTCAATGCCACTCCATTTTCTGCCAATGCCTCTGCCAAGCACTGCCCTGCCTATCTCACCCCTCTTCTTCTACCTACCCCCTGTCAATCTTTCTCCTATCTTCTCCCTGCAGATCCCTTTCCCTGGGCTACCTATCCCTCATCTACATGTCCCTTGTAACTACCCATCCCATCCATTCCTATCCCCTGCAAAGTGGGATGATACAGTGGGGAGAGAGAGGCACAGGCAGTTCAGTGTTCTGAAAAAAATTTGAAATGTTCAATGTGCATTCTGCTAACTTGTGGGGATGACTTCATAACTTTGGTTCTAGTAGGAATATTTGAAAAATTCCTTTGCCATTGGAAAGCTTAGGAAGTGGGCATTTCGACCAACCTATTTGGCAGAAAAATAGGGGGGGCGTGCGCCCCCGGCGCTCCCCCTAGATCTGCCAGTGCATATACATGTATAGTCAAGACCGGAGAAGGGGGATTTCAAACTCCAGGGGTTTATTAATGACAAGTAATTCACTCAGAGGGGCGAACCCACATATGCCATGTGGTCAGTTTTATCACCTCCAGGACCAGGTATCTGCAAAGCTGTGATCTTAAGTTGTGTTAATTGAAGGAGTGTGTGAGCTGCTCCTAAATGGCTATTTCAATGAGATATTCAAATGGTGTGTATCTGATATTAACAAGATAGCATCCATATTTATAATAATAGGGGTTTAATAGGCCTACAACCGCCCAGTAGGATGGCTTGCCAAATTCTTAGGTCTTGACTAGGACTAGTTGCTAGATATAGCCCTAGTTGCTAGATCTAGGTCGTGTCTATAGGGCACCGTTGGGCTATAGGCATTGTAGGGTAGGAAGGGGTGAGACAACCTTTGGAGTAAAAGGCCCTTTAGCTCTCATGTCTAGGGTAGGTCTACTAGCTGTATAGGACTACAGCCATTTAACACTTGGAAGGAAAGATAACCACAAGGAGACCTCTTCTTTAGGTCTTTATTATGATTGGATGAGAAATAGTTGACGACCTGGTTTCGTGAATTCGATGCATTTAAGGGGCTGGGTAGTCTACGCGAAATTTTGGAATAGGGTTTATATTTCTCTTTTTATGGGTATACTTTGGGTATGGGTGGTCACTATTGCACAGGTCATTTTTCTTAAATACGTAAACTGTTGCCATGGTTACCAATGCAATTTGGTACCATGTCAACAATTGCTCGGTTGACGTACCTAGTTGCAGCACAGGTACAATTCTGTAATCTAACTATTTACTGTATATCCATTTTGTGCACCCACATACCCCCTATGTACATCCCTAATTTCACAGTTGTGCCATGTATAGGTACAGAGCTACAAGGGGAAACATCATGTCAACAATTGCCCGGGCCATTGTTGACATTATTACTAATTTTGTAGTACAGGTGCAATGCTGGTATTTAACTATCTATTGTATGTGCATCATATACACCTATATATACCCCATTTACACCCACAATTTCATAGTTGTCCCATGCATAGTGACAGAGCTAGAGGAGGGCATTACTATCTAGCTCAATCAGTTATGCTAAAAATCCTCTCAAAATTATACTGTAGGATGGATAATTGTGTACTTCAACTACGCACTACAAAAAGTGCCTCTTCCACCCAAAATAATTTGTCAGAATGGCCTCTTTAGTCATGTCCAGACATGTTAAGAATTGCCCAGGCAATTGTTGACATGTCAATAATTGCCCGGGCAATTGTTGACATGATGTTTCCCCCTGTAGCTCTGTAACTATGTATGGCACAACTGTGAAATCAGGGGTGTACATAGGGGGTATGTGGGTGCAAAAAATGGACATACAGTAGATAGTTAAATACCCGAATTGCACCTGTATTATGAAAATAATGATAATGTCAACAATTACCTGGGCAATTGTTGACATGATATTTCCCCTTGTAGCATTGTACCTATACATGGCACAACTGTGAAATAAGGGGTGTACATAGGGAGTATGTGGGTGCACAAAATGGACATACAGTAGATAGTTAAATAACAGAATTTTACCTGTGCTGCAACTAGGTACATCAACCAAGCAATTGTTGACATGGTACCAAATTGCATTGGTAACCATGGCAACAGTTTACATATTAAAGAAAAATGACCTGTGCAGTAGTGACCACCCACACCCATAGTATACCCATAAAAAGAGAAATAACCCTACTCATGTTGATTTTTAAATGATTAGGAATAAAAGAGTCCTAAAATTTGCATGGTTTGTTGGATAGCAAGTTAAAGGGGTTAAAGGTATTAGCTGACATGCTATAAGATAAAGGAATGAAGAGTAGGTCAAAAAGATACATTTTATTTACCTTCCCTTTTATTCCAACAGTTACATGGGCATTTATGTGAATATTGTCATCTGATCCTTGGGCCTTTAGTCCCATCATTGTGGGCCTTTTACTCCAGCCTTTCAACATGTGGGGTAAAATGCCCCACTTTTTGTCAAACATATTTTCTTAGAACTACCGTAATCTCCCGCGTATAAGGCGCATCTTATATGGGGGTTTTTAGTGCTAATTGCACAAAGGGGACTCCAAGACCTTTCTTTTTAACATGTTACATGACCCCTTAGCCATGATAGGATATATGGGGGCCCAGGGGGTCCATGGGGCCCAATTTACACATAGGTCTTTGAATTTTGAAAATTCATTCAGTAGAACCAAAGTTATGAATTTTTCATTTTTTTGAGAATTTTCCAAAACTCTAGGTGCGCCTTATACATGGGCTGCGCCTTATATGAGGGAGATTACGGTAGCTCATTTACGTGTTATTAGTGTATCTTACCTTATCCTACCCTGTTATCCCTTGAAATTCAATATGAAATATCTAAACTGCTACTTTAGCTGATTTACGATTTTCAAATGTTAGGAGTGGTTCATGAAGATTATCTTTAGCTTCGTTTTTAGAATCAAAATGGAGCATTTGTTCCAATTATGATGCTGTTTTATGGGCATGTGGGCCTTTTACCCCAAAGGCTGCAGTGGCCCTTTTACCCCTGCCTCTAGGCGATGGGGTAAAAGGCCCACTTTTTTCACACATGCTTTCTTGTAACATTCTATGAGGCAGGGCTGACAAGCTCTTGCAGATGAAGAAAATAATCATTCCATCCTTTGATTAATGTAAAAGTATTCTGTAAGTAGCAACACATTTTGGTATAGCAAAAGACCAAGAGGTTGCAGTTTTGATACTAAGTAGTCCTCAGGGTTCAGTCCAGCGCGACCCCTTCTTCACCTTCATGTCAGTGAAGATTGGTTGATGTTTAAAACCTTTAGATTATATTTTAGAAACAAACGTTAGTGTTTATAACGTTGTACATAAAATTTGTTCTACAATTGTTTCAAAACCTTAATCATAGTTTTTGATAGCTGGGTGGTAGAAAATCGGAATGATTTGTTTTGGATTTAGAGGGCTATCAACGCCAGAAAGGGCCACGGGCTCAAAGGAACTATTTGGAGATTTTGCTTCCGCCTGTGGAAATGGCATTCGGTGCATTCTGTG
The DNA here is from genome assembly GCA_949317995.1 of Acholoe squamosa. Lineage (NCBI taxonomy): Eukaryota > Metazoa > Annelida > Polychaeta > Phyllodocida > Polynoidae > Acholoe > Acholoe squamosa. The sequence continues at coordinate 78,359,336 of OX439035.1, read as the reverse complement.
TGGAAACTTGACTTCTATAGCTATTCTGCCTTAGGCCTACTCCTGGTAAGATGGATATACAGATGTAGTTACGTGTCAAAAAGAAGGAGCTTGGACGTTTCCAGTTTCAAAAGTTTAGCACCCGATCTGATGACTTATATGTGCTTGTATAAGAGGTCAGAATTGTCAAAGCATGTATACAGACTGCACCCAAGTACAATGTTGTTACTGATAAATCATTCCAATATGAATCTGCTTGAAGGACCATGTGCAAACTAATCGGGTAGACCATAGCATTCTGTACTTGTACGTATTATGAGCGATTAAATAAAAAAAAAAATGTTTGGAATCTACATGTTCAGTTTCTAATTGCGACACTTCACCTGGTACTGTACCGTCTCACACCCCCCAAAGTATTTAATTCTTCTAGTCCATTTATTCGAAGTCAATCACAGGAAAAAAAAACAATAAGACAAAGTACGTTGGTATCCAGATTTAATGTATCATTTATTATAGAGGGCTCTGAGTAGGTCTATTAAATTAACTTTCTATTTTCTTTCGCATCTCTGTTATAAAAATTTTCTCTTTTATATTGTAAAACCATTTGAGCTCGACAAGTGTAGACCTCAGTGGCCGATTGTTTACTAGGTCCTAAGTCCCCTTTCAGGACATTTCAAGCACGATGTCATCAATAATGGTTAGGGGGCCGAGGATGATATTACCATTATGATGGTATGAACCTATAAGTGAAAATAATGACAATGAAGGAGGACTTACCGATTTCCGAATATGATGACATCATACCTGAATTGTCCTACATACCGTTTGATATATTAGAATGGAAAATTTAACGTGAAACGTACCTATTTCTGAATTAACTGACTCAGTCAAATAAGCATTTCTTAAGAGCCTAATAATGTATAGGTTACAACATACAATGGACATAGAAAGCACTGTCAATGATTAATTGCAAGTCATTGCTTGTTTCGCACACCACCATGAAGCTTCTGAATCCAAAATTCCTTGCATTCATTTAATTTCTTTCTCTTTTCTTTATTCTCAAATATAAATCATGATTGAAAACTGCAAGTAAAGGTTCCGATTTCTATATACTACTATAAAGGCAATATGGTGAAAAGTGGTTTCAGTAAACTGTACATAACATCAGAACTTAGTATTAGGTAGAAGTATCTGATCGACATTGTCATTAATCAAGTGGTATGTAGCATTCGCATTTCCCATACAGGTTCATTTGAAAGATCTTGAACTGCCTTGTCCAAGCAGTGCCATCTTAGACCCTCCATATATAAAAGTATATAACAAAATTTATGGCCACCTATTCACAGGTATCCTATTGTGTAAAATGTGTTCTATTTCATTCGATATCTATATACAATTAATACTTTCCATCGGTGATGTCTAGAGATGGACCAATACATACATTTCCAATGCCAATCTCAATAGGGCGGAGCGAGAAAAGTGTATTGGCGTTCCACCTTTTATATTACAAATAAATAACGCGAGAGGTCCAACATGTAGTATAAACGTTAGAAGGTTAAGCAATTGTCAACGCATATAAATACAGAACCGTGGGTTATTTTCAACGTTGACATTTGTAAGCATCTGTTCAAACGTCCGTGCCTCCAGCTTCTCCCCCCAAAGTCCAAACATCATGCTGGCTTATAACTGTTGGGATGTAGCTTCAGACACATCGTCTTTTAGAATATATAATACTGTCTCCAGTTATCACAGTGATCAGTGTTTCTTGTCATATCGTTTTTTGACTATATTTGCTTGGAGCTTCTTGAAGAGAAGGGATTTCTTTGCGTCCAATCGCCTCTTGGACAAAGGATCCAGATTACGAAACGAATCTGAAAACAAAGGGAAAACTTTCAGGCACATATTTCAGTGTGGTTAGTCCAGGGTTAGTCTATTAAGAAAGTCAAATACGAGTCACATAACACCTCTAGATTCATGCTCCTTGGGTGTTAGTGGCGGATCCAGGACTTTTGGGGTACAAAAAGTATCAAATAAACAGTACAGACAAAAAGGAGGGGTCGCGCGCCCCCGCACCCCCCCCCCCGCCCCGTCGAAATCCGCCACTGCCGGGTGTCATGACGCGCCGATACTAAATTGTGCCACAGCAGCCATTATGGCATCCATCTACAATTAGTGGTTAGACGGGAGTAGTTTTGCGAGCATCAGAGATAATAGATAAAATAGTCTAATTGAGGACCTAACTTTTGGCCCCTGGTTTAAAATTTCACTATAATCCCTAAAGAGGTAATTTCTATTGAATTGGCCGAATCTTTTCTACATTTCCTTAGGTTTATAAATCCCTGATTTGTTTTTTTCTACATTTTCATTTTTCTTCTAACATTTCAATGAGTTTGTCACTTTTAGAAAGCTCTCTCTCTCATTTTCTATTGCCAAGAGGTTTAGAGCACAGCTGTCTCTGCCCACATCACCCTCCCCGCTGGGGAGGTTTCAGAAACGTCTGACCTAGGCATGTCTAGGACTATCAAACTCATAGGGTCGGTCAGGTGTAGCTCAGGCTCTGACCCCCCCCCCCCGCCCGACACCTCTCCGCTGCCCTGCACTCAGGTAGGATAGACGTGGACCGAGGCTGGGTGTAGCTATGAATGCACCCTCTATTCTACAGAACTGTCCACAACATTACCCGGGAATATCACCTTGATTTATTGCCGAATCATTCAGATGGATTGATGGTGATGACATGTTGAAGCCCCCACCCCCCCCCCCATCCCCATATATAGGGAGGCAGATCCCAAGCGTCCACAGGGGATGGGCCGGAAATCAAGTGGGAACTGCCTCAGTTGCGGATTAAGACGCGCGCCCGCCCCTCCCGTATGCTCATAATTGGGAGTCCGCTTTATCCCCTAATAGGCTCCCACACGACCTCAATAGCAGATTAACACGGAGGATGCGGGGACGCGCGCCCCCTCTTTTGCCCATACTTGGAAGTCCCCTTTATGCCCTACATTCATATAAAAAAGTAGGTTCTTAAAAAAGTGCACATTCGCTCCTTGCAAATATCTTTGATTTGGCGCTAGCGACGGAGTGGTCCCATTATAAAATGTCAATTTCCATATACTACTTACTTCTGGATGGTATAGCTCGCATCCTACCACACATTGTACCAGTATGCACATGTGCAGGCGCTTCAATAACCGACAATGATTTAGCATTTTTGCGAGTGTGAAGAGTTGCATATAGCCATAATATTTCTCGACGTCGTCATTTTGATTTACAAATGTGCATAATGACCCTACCTCTATTGGTTCCCCGTGACGTTGTCGTCCTGTCCAGATCCTCGTCTTCCCAATCAGGGGAGTCGGCCCGGCTGGGTCGGGCGAGGGCCGTGGGCAGGGCCGTAGAAGCCGTGCCAGTCTGAGAGAAGCCATCCTCCAGGCGGCCTCCACCCAGCGTGGCCTGGCTCGGGGACATGTCCGGCAGCTCCACAGACGCCGCTCCCCCTATCGTCCGACTTGAAGTTGGTGGAGGTTCGTCGTCGAGGTATTCATCAGCATCCGGTGGCGGCAGCGCACTAGTAGCGCGAGCTGAATCATACTCGCGCATCTTGCGCCGTCGCTCACGGTCACGCAGGTCCTCCGAGTTATCGTCGAATCCTGTGCTGACGAAGCTCACCTCACTCTTTAACTCGCTCTTCTCCCGTTCTGCGCGCGCCGCCCGCCGGGAACGCTGCTTGGCTGACTTCCGGCGGCGTCTCCGGCTTCGACGGTGTTCGGAGGTAGAGAGAATGGAGGTGTCGGGCTCCGTCTCCCAGCCGTCGTCGCCACCAGGGGTGTACTGTGGACGGCTGACGAGTGGCGACGACGGATCTAGGTCTGGTAGCATCCGGGTACCGCTTGTTAGTAGAGAACTGTTGGCATCTTGCATCCTTTGATGGTGGTCGTCAAAGGTTGAGTTGCTCATTGCCAAAGAGTTCATACTCGTGCGGGACCTGGGACGCAGTCCTGAGGGTAAAGGGAGTAGAGAGGTTATGGTTGTGTGTACTTTTGTACACAGCACAGATGTTCCTTAGATTTAATGTAAATCAATTGAACTGCACTGTCATATCATGCATGTGCTCTTTATACCACTATAGTTGGCATAACAATTGAAAATACATTGTACCTGTCAAATGTACTCAAATCACTCATAAATTATGACTGACTTTAATAATCAAAACAGTGGCGGATGCAGGAGTTTGAATACAGGAAGGCGTGCCCGTCCTGAGTATAATACGAGTGGCACAGTCCGGCTAAATTTGGGCTTAGACAATATCTCAACTTTATACAGACAAAATGGACGCATCCCGTCCAAGTGGACAATGCATGCCTTAATAGCCTGAAAAAATGTTTATTCATCTATACGATTATGTATACTACACCACCAAAGACATTCGCTAATCATGAATGTAGTCAGCTGTTTTAAGTTTAATTGAGAGAAACTCACTCTACTACTAACTAATCACATGAACACACAAAGAAAGTTTTGAGCGAATGTCTGTGATGAATGTGATGTCAATTCAGCCCATAACCTTAAATTACAGACTATGTGATAGGCCTACTTTATTAGTTCTAACTTTGGTAAACCGAATTGCAATAGAGAGAATTTACAATTTTAGCTATGGAATAGTGTACCACCACCTTCGTGCATCTCTGAAATAAATAGTTTCAACGTTTTTAGAGTGAAGGATTAGATAAGACGACCTACATTGGGCTATATACAAGAAGACAATCACATACCTTTTACACTCAGGAATGGTAGCGGGGATCCCCAAGGCAGCAGCCAATGTCAGATATAGTGTTTAAGAATTCGCTCTGTATATTCCAAATAATATCTATATGCTAGCCCTCATTTGATTTTCTAAAACTGATTAGGCCTAGGCATCTTTGTTTTCCAGAGTCAGACCATAGCACTTTTTATGTATAAAAAGCACAGTACGAAATCAATACTTCAATTAATATTGGAAATATAGCGTGAGCCCCTTTTATCAGTTGCCTCCTATTATCGAAAAATATCCGAAATAATTAAGCAAATTATTACTTTTCCGAAATACAAATCAGTTAATATAGGAGCTTCACAACCATGTTAGGGTAATCGTCCTTTGCACTCAGTGCCTGCTGTATTTGATGAGAAATGTATCCAATCAAGAAGCATAATGTTGAGAAACTAAATATACATGTATTTAAACTCTTGGGCATTTAATACCTAGCCATATTACATAATATAATCAAAAACATTAGAGCATTTCGTTACTCTGTGAGTTGCTCACCATAGCAGTTACATAGCACACAGTAACTCACCGTTTCCTCTGAGCCATTGGTTACAATGTCTATAAAAATGCACCCTCTCTACTTACGTTTTATTTTATGCCCAGTTTTAGAGTTCATGTTATTTTGTGAGGGGACAGTGCCGGATTGGTCTTGGGCCGTCAGTTTTTGACCAATTAGACTGAATTTGACGGGTGCAGCTGTAGCGGCGGCAGGTACGACCCTGGTGGAGGCCTGACCTATGGAAGCCTTCTTCGCTCCCACGTCCATTGGCTGCCCAGGTAAGTTAATACCAGGAGGTTTGACGTTCACAGGGCGCGGGGTGGGCCTTGATGTGTCTATGGCCGGCTCAGCGAACCACCCTGCTGGCCGCGAATAGGCCTCCTGCACTTCCTGTGGGAGTTGGGGGTCTTTTACAGGAGGTGGTCTCCTTGGGGTGTGTAAATTGCTCGTCAGACCCACTAGGGACAATGATGGCTGCCTTGGAGGGTCCTTCTCCTTTTCCACTGCAGCTGACTGGGACACTGTCTTTTGCTGTGGAGGTTTGACGTGTTGGTCAATGCGCACTCGACCTCGGCGGTACAGGAAAGTGCCACTACGCTGGTAGGTTCCAGGGTGTGGCTGTTTCTGTGGCTGCTGCTGCTGGGGTGGAAGCTGAGGGCGGGTGCTGGCTGACACCAGGTGGGTGGAGCGGCGCTGGGCTTTGAGCCGGTCACCAATAGACTCCAGGGCCGCCATGACGTCCTTGGTCTCATCATCCTCCAGGCGGGACTCGGGCACCGGGGCCAAGGCTGGAGGTGCGGTATACCAAGGCACGCCCTCTTGAGGAGCAACAAATAACATGGAGAATAGAGAGTGGGAGAACGATTGCAACCACCTAGAACTGATGTCATGGACATGTGAACCCTGACATGTGGCTCACTGACCTCCTAACTATAGCTTATAATGCAACCTGATGGCATTATGGGGGTGCTGAATGTTATTGGGTTTGTTGTGCGTACAGGGATATGTACGACAATGAAACTACGGCATTCCAGTTATTACAGGCTGCGATATGACTGTCTGCATATGATCTAATTCACTTATTCTTTACAGTAGGATACTTTTTCAAAATTTGAGGGCTCTAAAATAGTTATGTCTTCTTAGATAAGCTGGTCTTCATTTTTATAAATAAAAGGAGAAGAGGGTGAAGCCTTATGTTTACTTATTTAGTGTTATGTGGCAGGGTGCTGTGTGTGAATACTGATGCTGTATATGTGTGAAAGAATAAAGGGTGCATGCACATATGTATTGAGCTCCCATTGGAAAAGAACGATTTTAATAAAAGCACAAAATATGTAACATAATGAAAGGAACCTAACTGAATATAAACAAAATGCCCCTTTCTTTATACATCCATCTAAATACGATCCCATATAAATGCCAGAAGTCAGTGAGAAACAATTCATTCCTAAAGACCTGATGAAAAGCGTCAGGATAAGCAAAATGAAAAGCCGAGGTGCAGGCTCACTGCAATGTTAGATTTGTATAGCATTGGGTCAACTGCGCGGCCATTGGAAGGACGTTTTTTCCCCCCTTATTTATATATTTTTAAAATTGATTAGCTTCCTGATCATACTAGCTGAAGATTATAATAATTCACCTGATCAAGGTTGGTAGTAGCTGTGAATGCATGTTTTGAAATTACCCAAAATTTGAATGGAGTAGAAATTCAATGTAGAATTTCTACTCCATTGTAGATATCCGCCATCTATACTTTTAAAGATCTTATGATGTTCATTGCAAATTTGAATGCTAATTTGTAGGGTCCATTCTGTCTGACAGATCACACTGGTTGTGTACATTGGATTTAGTTTATTGAATATTTATCACAACTGATTAACATAGACATTACCACCACCTTAAAGAATAGAACCACACCCTACCACCGCCTCTACCACAAACCCCACACAACCATTTACTACTAAGATAAGATACTCCCGGAACAACTAGAAGCAGGTAAATCCTCAATGCCTAGCATTTGTGTAGCCAAATGGCATCACTGAGTATAATTATTTCATGGAATAAGTTCACTATTGAGAGTGAGGGAGTGCCTAGTAAAGGGCGGCAGTGCAGAAAGTTGATTGGCCGTTATTGTGGACAAAGCTCCCCTACATCACACCACAATTGGAAGTGGCGAATTCGAATGTGAGTAGTATACGGAGGGTATACTGAATCTACCACAACCCGACGGGACCCCTGACTGAGAGGATATTATGTATTCTATTAATGGTGTACATTAAAGTATCCATTAAACTTTAAGTAGCACTCCATGTCCCCTCCCTGCAATAACCATTAGAGCAGTTCACACTCCTATTCCCCTATAGCTTTGCACAATGGGATGCTCTATGTGCAGGCCTGCAAGTTGTAAAACTTATCTACATGATGAGGCCTTCTCCTGTAGGTGTTAACTAGTGTTTCATAAAGTATCAACCACTATTGATTTAAGTATAGGACCCCATAGAGTGAAAACATTAGACAGGGTCTTTGTCGGCTTCGCCAGGTTGAGGTAGATACAGTATAGTCTCTGAATGCGAGCCGTTAACCGAAATGTAAGTAGTATATAGACATAGCTGTTTTACACAGGTAAAGGGACGCATATTCTATTCAGGAAACTGGACCAAGTGTATAAAAACTAGAATTAAACCCTGAGATCAGTGAGCAGGGGTCCATCAGTCTAGGTGGATATTTGCATCTCCCACTGTTGGGCCCTACGGGAAATTTCCTATATGATAATCAATCATCACATACTTAGCCAAGACCTACCTTAATCAAAACACGAGAAAGTAGGAGTAGCTATGATGAAAATAGAAATGTATAATGGCTTACAGGAGTCGCTAAAGATTAAGCTTTCCCAGCGCCACGGCCTTTACCTACCCTGCTTCCTGTCACCATAGCGACGGGATGTGCCTATTGGTCCGCGCAGCGTCCTTATATTGATGTTAGTAAGAATCTCAGTTTCATCATTCAGAGAAATATCAAAGGCAGAACAACTATTTAGGGATAGAATTAGTGAAACGGTATTAGCATAATCTTATTACAAAAGCATTCAAGTGTGGCACGACATAGGCAGGACTAGCTGAGAAAAATGTTAGTGGGGGTTTTATAATTCACACACTGAGCAATGCACTTATGTTTCTCGGTACAAGAACTATTCCTGACTTCTGAACAGGCCTAAACCACTGGACTGAATCTCTGATAAACAGTTGATTATCAATTTTCTTCCTAGATTTTATCATTTTGTATCCATTCCAAAGATCAATTCCAAAACCAGTGACAGTAAAATATATTTGAATTGACTTTGATAGAGTGAGTTACAGAACTTAAACTACTGTACATAAACTAAGAGACCATTTTGCAATTACATGCAGTTACTATCAGCAGACCCCTCCCCCCTAAGGTTTGGCCAATTGTATAGTCACATATTCAGAAACCATTGCAGGCCTATGAACAGCTCAGTGAGCATCTCCCTCTATATACAATGAGCTACTCACCTTGTGTCTTGACCAGGTTCAGCCAGTCGCCAGGTACGACCGGCGTCACATAGGCACGGTGCAACTGCCGACTGCGAACATCCTCCCAATCGTTCCGCCGCTGCTTGTCCCATTTGAAGTGAGGCGCTGGATTTTTGGCTTGAGCATTAGACATTGCTACCTGCCAGTTCCAGGTACCTGTATTCGTATATTATAGATAATCGATTTATTGGGGGGGAATTAGTATGAATGAAAAGTCACAATATATGTTAGCTAAGTCTATAGCGTGTCTCCAATGGATGGATAATATAGATTATAGGTCTATTATTCAAGTGGATTTATTCGATTCAACATTGGGAAAACGTGGGTAGACTAGGCCTTCACTGCAAGGAGTATGATATATCTATAGACATGTTTTGTTTATTCAGACCTACGACTTGGCCATGAATTAGGCCAGTGCTCTCCTGAGTCAAGCATAACATTTGGGAACACAAAGAGATTGTAATTGGAGCCATACTGCATATTGGTTAAAGAAAATCAATCACAATTCATGGTTCATTAAGTTCTTTCCCTTTAGAATTGGAAATGGATGTGTCACTGATTATATCAAGAGGTCCATGAATTCAAAAATGAGGGGGCATTTATTTTCCTACATTGCGTATACATAGTATTTCCCTCTGCAGGTAATGGCCGAGACTCTCCAGACTATAAAAGAAGCTGGGCTTTATGTCTCATTAGGCAAGAACGGACTTATTGTGTTACTTTTTTTATCAACGTCATTGGGTCCCTTTGCCTTATTGATTCATACCCAGATTTGTACAGGACCTTCCGTGTCAATTCTTATTTTCGTCTAATGGTGTGTATATATATATATATATATATATATATATATATATATATATATATATATATATATATATATATATATATATATATATATGTGGTGCTGTGAAGTATTAAATTGCACAACACAAGAAATGTCGCCGAGTTAATATGTGTCAAATGAACAATACATTGGTAGTTTGTTTTTGGGTGAGCAAAATCAAGTATTTAATCAGTCTGGGAATCGGTTGGAATATGTACAAGCTGCTAAAAGACACATAACAGTGACATAACTGCTCTTTAGCATCGCTACAGGAATAACATTAAGTTATAGATTATCTACAATGAAAGTCTATTGGAAATCTATCAAATAATACCAAGACATCGTCTCACAGGGATTCGCTACACAGAGATTATTTGAGGATGATAGCGCACTAGCATTAGGATTTTCAGGCTACAGCTTTTTAAGAGAAAAAATATATATTCCTGCAGAAAGGCTATCTATACTAGAAGTCTACTCTCTAGCCTGATTATTAATGCTGAAAGCGATGTCGATTCTAATTGTACGTTCTAATGACATGTAGCCCAAAGTTAGAAATCAGTATAGGTGCTATATTATTGATTACATAGGTATGATGATTGAGGTGGTATATATTCAAACAGGCTAGAAAAATTAGGTGTGGTGCAAGTTTTGAGGCATTGGATTAATGATTATTCAGTTTAGGCAGTTTTTCAGTTATTCTGCAAAAGTACAAGTACGAAACATACCTTCACTTGGCTTCAAATTAGAGGTATCTGAAACATAAAGTATCCACAGGGATAAATAACTATCTTTCACTCTCACCGATTATTTCTCCAAAGATAGGAAGGCTCGTGATCAGGGACAGCTGCTCCATGGCGTTTGCCTTAGGCTTTCCAGTTGCCTTGGGTTATGGTGTCCAACGTTGGGTAACTTCCTATACATGTCTATGGTAATGCTGATTTGTCATAGTAAATATGGTTTGAAATACATGAAAATATCATACACATAAGAAAGATAAAAGATGGAGAATCATGAATGTCAGTCTCTGGGTTGAAAACAGAACCCCTCACATTAAGTTGTTCTATGCGGACATAGTAAAAACGGTTAGAGACAGAAGATTGTATTGTTAGATTCGTTACATTCTCGGTCCAGAAATGTCGTATTTAGTGGGTATGAACACAAGGTAGGTCAATCGTTTGTACTCTCTCTCTCTCTCTCTCTCTCTCTCTCTCTCTCTCTCTCTCTCTCTCTCTCTCTCTCCCACTCATTTCTCTACAACAATTGATCGCCATATATTGAACATGTAGTGTTAAATTATATTTTTTATTGTCAATATACATAAAGTCTATACACATGTCATCGATTTACTTTTGTCATGGCATTTTTTTTTTCAGACAAGACAGACAATATCGACATGTATAATGTTTATTCCCAGATTGATTCTAGGCTCTCACCACTGTTCTGCAAGGTTGTGTACAGAAGGGCCAAAAACATCTGCCAACAAACTCCATAATTATTGACTAATCAAATACTTACTCTAATATGGTGATTATGACTCGGAAGCATAAATTATATTTACATGTATTATAAACACTATCTATCAACAGATCATTGTCCTATAAAATTTCATGAAATATATCCCTGTCTACCACAGAGGTAAAAACGGTTTACCTCCGATGGTACAAGGATATCAATGAATGATTTGACAGGATAGTAGCAAAGAGAGAGCTTCTGTATAGCTTCATAACCCTTAAAAATAAACCTATATTACACGACCATTTAATTGAACACTAAAGTTAAGTGTTACAATATATACAGCAAACAAAATAGAGATTCCTCAACGTTCTTTATGTGTATCACCACGTAACACTTTTCCAAAATACTACATATCACAAGAAGTATATCACAGAAATTGAAACGAATTGACTAAGGGCACATCCAATTCAGTCTTGACAAACATACATGTACATATCTGTTAGACAAATATGTTGCTTTAGTCCAAATAATGACACCACGATCTTTTAGTAGCATGTACATGTTTGTGAAATCGCAAGGGGGTCAATGCCCTAGAGGAAGTTATCAAGTTCTATAAAGTGGTTATAATCAATAACCGCGAACCACTTTACCTGAGACCCGCGATTATTCTCCAATAAGTGGTAGATAAACACCGAGTTTGGTCACTGTATTCACTATATAGACAACAGGCTGTCATACAGTCTGTTGTCTACATACTGGCTACACTGCCCAACGAGGTGTTTATCTCACTTATGCCACACTTGTCACCCACTAAAACCATTAACAAACTAGGTAATGAGGGAGGGTGTGTGTGCTCAGTGGACCGCATCAACTTACAGCAGCTAAATACGCAATATATTACCTATGCTTTTCCATTGTCTTCCCACCCAAGTGTGGTATAAAGTAATATAAACATCCTCTTGTGACAAATATTATAAGCGGGGATTCCACTACCCGATCATCCAAGAGAAGCACAAGAGTCCCCACAAAGGAGGATGCATATAGATTTTAATGCTGGGCCTCCTCCACATGCGTTAGAGAAAGTTTAAGTACGTTTCCTGACTATAACTCCGATTCTTTTGTGATATTCGCGTAGTGGAGCCCCAGTTTATGGTCTTCTCTACATGCCTTCACCTGAGCTCAGCTCAGTAGCCTATTTTAAATGGCATTATGAGAAATCTGTGCAGATACTGGCTGCTTGGCTGCCTGCCCTATTGAGGAAAATAATTTTACAATGCAGATCCTTACTTTTTTTAAACACACATCTTAACGTCGGTGGAAGTGAGATTATGCTGCTATATTGGAATGAATATCTGTATTAGGCTCGCCCAACCATGATAAAGTTACCAATAGGCTTAAATGAAATGATTGGTTACTAAGATACAATGAGACATTTTCTGTAGATAAAAGATGAACAGCATGGCACTTGCAAGAAAGGCAAATATATCAAATTCATCACAGTCTTTCATTTGAATGGTGTAAGGTCAAGGGATCAATAGGCTGTAATATTACAGTGTAGCGTCTACCGAAACGGAAGGTTTGTCACAAAATCAAACAAGAAGACTTCACCTGGTATTTTCCCAATCGCATTCAAAACAATTATGTATTGCACAAATATATAAAGACTTAGTATCTAAATGTTATATGAAAGTTGGCCGTCAAAACCATAGTTAGGAGATATTTGTTATAGGATATGAAAATCAAAATAAAAATCTCCCCATGGGACTAGGTCTCCATGAAGGGGGCACAATCGAATCAAATGCAGTGTGCCGTGAAAATGTTTTCATCAAACTATTGGTAACCTCAGCCAGAAAACATTATGGGCGTATAGAACTCCTCAACTCCTTTTCTGCAAGAAATCACTGTCTTTTATTGCAGATATACCATTAAATCTTCATTTCAATTTAAGTCTAGTCTCATGAGTATAGGCCTAGTTCACCAGTATACTATTGACCCAAGGAGTTCTATTGGCCCATACGGCTGACAACAACCAGTCCCCCGGGTGTCCCGACCAGATAGAAAAATGTCGTCTGCCGGAAATCCAGTTTCATGTCAAGTATGACTCCCTATTCCGTGCTTTGAACCATTTGGGGACCACTTTTCCCGAAAATGAATGAAGCACGCGCATCCCTAGCAATAAATTGTTCCATGGGCAGAATCTTGGATGTAGAGGCACTATACAGGGCTCCAAATACACAGTTTGTGCCCTGTGACGGTGGACTATTTACTTTTATTTTTGTTGTTTTTTGAGCTTATGTTGGACTTTTGCCGACTCAAATTAGTCTTCTCCCTCTCAACGTTTTTGATTGCCTCAGCCTTAATGGTCTCGATCCACTTCCGGCGACTGCTGGTCCCTGTAGCCAATGGGTTGTTGGAAACATCGATTGGCTTGGGTTTGGGGGCTGCAACATATTATCAAATCCATTAAAATTGGTGTCTACACAAAGGCGTCCATAAATATCAAATGGCTTGACCTGTTTAAACTGGCAATAAGCAAAACTTAGGTAAAGTGTGTATGTATTCTTTTGCTGTTTAAGTTTGCTTTTGCAGAAGAAAAAATATATTTTCTGTAATGTCTTTCTAGCTTGTTGGTGCAACACATAAAATTACCGTCCTTAAGAATTATAAATTCCTTTTAAACCATATCCGAATCAAGGTCCAAGACTATGTTTGTACATCTGGATATATGTAGTCTAATATGATCATGATCCGCGGAGCTCAGGATAAGACACATATGATAGAGGAGAACAAAATAAACAATTATGATGTAAACATCTTTATCTGCAGTATGATGTCGTGTATCAATTTCACCGACATAAAAGGTCGTGGACAATCAAAATAATAACAAAGATGAAATAAAACAAGATAAGTGACGACTTTGAAGGTGCATAATACTGGTTTTCACTCAGGTAAGCATAGGTGTAATTGTGTTTTGTCAGGATGATCTATAATTATCACAGAGTTGTATTCTTGTAAATCATGCAAATAGTTACACTAGAAAGATATAGTTAGGGCTTCCTATACTTCCTATGCTTACTTGATTATATCATGCTTCCTCTGTCAGTATGTAAATAGTCCAGAAAAAATATTATCTTAGTATGTGTCGGTGGGTTTAATTGTTTTGTACACGGTGCAACCCAGTTATAACCATAAGAATATGGATTACAGCCATATAATTCAGGGACACTCTCGAGGGGAGGGGTGCACAGGGCTGTTTCTTGGAATTCACTAGTTTTGTGAAGACTGTGGGTACTGCACTGAGGGTGTATGGGCATTTATTTTGGGTGGGTCTTACAACTTTTTAATGTTTATTTTGGTGGATATTATCACACACTTCCGAGCTGAGCACAAAGGTATACACAATAACAGCTCCTGTAGGCAATCATATTATAGTGCTACATGGTGGTCATTAGTAGTTAGTACAGTTTGCAAATTAACCTCCACTACAGGAAGCAGAAGTTAAGATGCTGACAAGTATGTATGTACAGCTTCCCCAAAATTAGAGCAGGGCAGGCAAACAGCTGTGGTGGTAGCAGCCAGGACAGCACTGCCTGAATTTCACACTGACTCAGGATGGATAAGGACGTGTAACAACCACAAAAGGTGAGATAGGTGAGGGGAACAGACGCAGCACAGGTGGAAGGTGCAACTCTGCCACTCACACCCACCCCCAGACTCACAGACACAATGGTTAAGAGGTATTTTGTGGTTTAAAAAATACAAAGCAGCCAGGAGGAGAGGATAAAGAACTGTTCAGCAGCAGATTTAAGGCTCAGCAAACAGTGAAAACTGTACAAACCTTGGTGCATGCTTCCTAGGTGGAGCCGACTGCAGTGTTCCGTGGGGGTGGAAGAACTGCCATTCGAAAAGCTTCACCCAGTGGGACACCCAGGCTCGGCCGAACGCCTGCACCTCAGACTTGGTGCCACGCTTCTATATTTACCCCCATTTTTGTTTACCCGCCCTCTTGACGTACTATGGATTGTACTGTGGTTTACTGCTATAACAACATCATTATCTATCTTTATAATGATATGCCGAATTGGTAAATGTAATATGAACCTTTTGAGTGAGTCAAAACATTTTATAGATTGGTATATCATTTCATAATTCATCTTTTAGCTGCATTAACTAATACTTATGGAATATCTCAAATGCTAAGATGAGATTGATGCTGTATCTATCAAAGAAATGCAACACAATTATATTCAAGTTTTTCTTTGAAATCAATGAGGGAGGAAAGTTAGCCTGAGGTCAAGGGAAAAGTATGAAGCCATGCAATCCAAACCAACTGCAATTTGAAGCAGGTGTTGTCCAAGACTGAAGTCACCACAGCTGTCACCACACCACCACATCACCCGCCACCATCACCACCACCGCTACCCACACCACTACCACCATTACTATGGGTACATGACTAAAGCACCCTAAGGTCAGATGCTCAGCTGTGTTAATTAAACTGATCAGTTCCAAAATATAATTTTCTCAATTACGTCCATCCTACCCATCCTTGGCCTTCTGGTTATAGATTCTGGCGAAATTCCTTTACACATTTGTTCACTAAATGAATCAGATTCTAACCCAAATACTACAGCCCACATTTCACCGTCAAAGCAACTTTGCACATGGGGTTATTCTGCTATCATAGTCCCATCCTTGAACAGGCTCAAAGGAACTATTTGGAGATTGGTACAGACTTGTTCTATCAATAGAGAGAAGTATGGACACTCCTTGCTCTCAGGTAGTCCATGGCCATCTCTGCACTAGGACTTTTGGACTGATCTCACTAATTGACAAATGGCTGGGTATAAACATTAGCATAATGATAAAGCCTATTCTACTTCTAAACTCTGCATGGGATCATTCAGGGGTGTGGGGGAGGGCTACCTGCCACAGGCACACACTAGTCACCCCCATCTACTCTCTATGAGTACCAATCAAAATAAGTTACCTTTGAGGGCAGACAGTAGACAGCCAAAAGTCTACTCAAGTATTGCCCTGCTGCACATAATTGTAAACCCCCCTTCCCACACCGATGAATGATGCCATGTAAATTAGCCAAGTGTTTTCAGGACCACATAATGTTGACACCGAGATGAGGGTGGACAAAGTAAAGAAATGTCTCTGAAAACAAACAGTCCAACAAATGGTGTTTTCAGAACCATGCAGAGTTTAGAAGCAGAATAGGCTTTATTATTATGATTGTGTTTATACTCAGCCATTTGTCAATTAGTTAGATCAGTCCAAAAATCCCAGTGCAGAGACGATCATGGACTATCTGAGTGCCAGGAGTCTATACCAATCTCCAAACAGTTCCTTTGAGCCTGTGAGTACAATGTGTCAATTAATCTGCAGTCTCTTGCATTTTCTCATCAATGAGAAGCTTACTTACATGAGCTTAGTTGCACAATAAGCTGAAAAAGTTGCTTGTACCCCCACAGATTACCTCTTTACCACTAGCCATCTAATGACATTTACCTTTATATCATACACACAAATTTGGTTGATTTAGTGGGGAATAGGACCAAGACAGAGAATTAATGGTTGGTGACATTGAGAGCTGAGGGGAAAAGGGTGCAATTTTGGTCATGTATATGACTAAATGTGTGTATGTGTACATGTACAAAGAAAGTTTAGATATTAGCACTCTACCAAGGGGTTTAGCAATTTCATGCAGTTTATGTGGTATTTCACAGAGAAATTCTGTAGCGTGCGGATATTAATGCAAGTGATGGTACATCTGCGACCCAACCCTATCAATATTGATTTTGATCAAACATACATTAACCTATAACAGATGCTGCTTTGGAAATTTAGACAAAATCATGAGTGGAAAATTTTGTGTCGATCCGGGATATTTGGATACACATTGAAGCTCTAAAATGCCAATTTAGTCATAAAAAAAATTTACAGCTCTAGATGGGTGGATGCAGGAGGTCGGGCAGGAGAGGCTGGGTGGATGGTGGAGGTGGTAGCTGATGGATCCCTTGAGTGAATTGTGAGTATTGTGTGAATATTTTCGTGATTCTGATTACTCCCTTTCCCTGAGGTGACAGACTATTCTTGCTAGTTAAAAGGCGTGGCTATAACTGTTTACACTGACCCTATCGATTTTTTGAAAGAACACATGAATACGGAATGATATGAAATTACACCCTATATTTATAAAGGAAATAGTCTTAATTAGAGAGATGAGTGGTAGTACACTTTATAATTCAAACACCTCTCACTGCAGAGGCATTGGAGACCTGTTAGCAGTCTTTATGTAATGCTACGCTCATACTTTTATCTGCCTGGCCACCGCGCAAGAGCGCCTACGCCCACGGACAAGATTCAACATTGGCGTAATTCAATTTTTCAGCTGAGACCCACCCACCATTCAGTTGATATTCTAGTGCTTATCAAAGTGCTAGATAAGGGGTCAAGACCATGATAGCGTCCAGAATTTGAGAGCCACCCCTTAGAATTCTGCCACTATTCATGGATCTAGAAAAGAAGTTGAAACCATCTACCAATAGCCTTCAAAATCCCCAACGCAGGGATTTGAAAGGGGAAAGCGTTTGACCGGCAGAGAGGGTTTTATGTTGAGTCTTGTCCGTGGACATGGAGCATGTATCATTTTTTATTTTTGTCTCTTTAAAAGAGGGGGAGGGGTTGTAAAATGTCTTACTTTTTTACCAGAGACGTCCTTCCTCTTTTAGATAGACCATTGGATGAGCACATTGGTTATTCGGATTCTTAATACTAAATCAGACATAAACTGGGAAGTTATTACCAGTCTCCTTTTCACCTGTAAACTATCGCTCTAACACATCTAAGAAAATTAATGATCGACGTCCTTTTATCACCTGTCTGATTGAGGTTTGTATTCTTTCTATTCCATAAGTGGAACACGTAAACAGAAATGCGGATGATAACAGTCTCAACGATTAATTGATATCATGGGGATATCGCATGCAGGGCCATGCAGGATCAAACCAAGTTTTGGAGTTTCAAATTCTGATAGAAAGTGGATTTTATTTAACAGAAAGGAAAGAAAAAGGGAAAGTTGGCAAGTCTTCCATTATTAGTACCTCATCCGCATTTCTGGTTACTAGTAGCAGCTTTAGCCACTCATCCCCTTTTGATCCCCTTATTCTATAATAGTAGGGTTGAGCGACTCACCCAGTTTGAGCGCGTGGCGTGGTTTGGCTACGTTGAGGCTGGGGCCTCGATAGGACGAGTTCTTGGAGTCAGAGTAGGACTTAGACCGGCGTCCCGTGTACTGTAGAGATGCGTCCGAGTCCAGGTACGGCAGCGTACTGTCCGTGCCTCGACTATCCGCATCCCTCCGTCCCACGTCTGACCTTTGCTTGGGTAGGCCTGTTCAGCGAGATAAAAGAACAATTTATTATCTAATAATCAGAGTCGGTGTTCAAATGTAAATTAATGCTATGCAAGTATGGGATTTTAAAACGTTCAGTGATAATGGTCCTGACGATCTGCGTGAAAAGGATTTGTAATGTAATGAAATTTAAACCATCACAAGCATCAGCATTATTTTTTCATGATTATGGAACATACTTTTGCTATAGTAATGAGATGAATGACATCAAATTCATTGTTGCAAGCTGGGAATGAACTAAACGAAACAAAAACAGACACATTACAAGCTTTGTCAAACACCCGATAGTCGAAATATAAAGATATGTAATGAGAAATGAATGTTTTGAAAGTAGAAGATGTTTTGAAGTGAGTAGCATGGGAATTGATAACAATTAAGCAGTTAAAGGAAGGTGTATAATACAGGACGTTGAATGTTGGTATAAATTAATGGTTTATAGACAACATGCATTGATATTGTTGGAAATGTTTTGTGTCTATATGCATACATCTTTTAGGAACCTCAGATGGCTACTGATTGAATTCCTTTTTGCAATTATATATGTCTTTGAATACTGGCTTAATTCTCTAAACATCATATTCCATTTAGATTGCATTGTATTGCATTTAAATATAGGAGCTGTGTAGGCAGAGTACATGCAGTTCAGACCGGCACTCATATTACACGTGACATAGAATTATAGGGTTTATTCAGGGGAATGTGTTGTGATATTGGTTGGCATGCTTATGAGACTTAGACTAGTGAAGATGAAGATATTTATGTATATTTCAGACAGTTTCACCTCCAACTATGATCTTTTGGCGACCTGTAAGGAGAATTAGCATATGGATTATGTAAAATATATAGGTGTATACTGTGTAATGCATATCTGTCTATACCTTGCATCGGGCACAAGCACTCTAGAAGAATATCAGCAGAGTAATCTATATAGACCTATTATAAACACATGTTTGAGTGTTTTATGAGTGGGGGGTTATTGAAAGCTTCTTGTTGAAAGCCGCCACTCTGCTGTGTCTATATACTCTGTGTTAAATGGTATTTCTAGGAAATGGCTATTCTGACTGTTAAATAGAGAGCATATATATATACACAACTAAAAGAGCTCTGAACAAAGCAGTAAATGGGCGAAAATAAGGAAACATAGTGAGCTCAGTAAAAGTCAGTATCAGCCAGAAGCAGCAAGGAGCCACAAGGTCAACTGGGGGTTAGTTCCTAGTGCAAGTCAGAGTTCACACTTCACGTCCCCAGTGCACCCTGGCTACCTGTGGACTTGGAGATATTGAGACTCGTGTTGCTCTTCTCAATTGGAGTTCCGAGCTTCAGCTCCTTGGGCAGCACAGGTCCATAGGCATGGGTCAGTTTGCCCTGCCTCTCAGCCTCCCGCTTCACCCGCCCTGTGTCCTTCAAGGGGCCCAGTTTTAGGGAGGTTCTCTCCCCTCTTCTCGTCGACTGTGTCCAAAACGAGTTGAGGCTTTCTCGACTTTGTAATGGGTTGAACCGTGGAGTAGAGTCATTACTATCTTCGTCCCACTTACCTCGTCGTTCGGCGTCCTCCTGCAAAGGAAACAGAAGAAGTGATGTGTTAACAAGACAGGGTCTATGACGTGTTGAGAGGAACGTCACAATGACGTGTTGGAAGATCAGTGACAAGGGGTTTCACAGGGAAGACAAATGGTCAAAATTGAATCCGTAAAATTGATCAAAACACACCGATATCCATCAAATTAAAGAAAGAAACAGTCTTAAGTTTCATCTCACACGTGGAGCACACATAGACAAAACAAAGTTACAAGTCATGAAGAACAGTATACTGGTACTTAAAAAGTTACAGGTTTGAAAGCCATTGGATGTAAGCAAAGTTACAAATACATAAGTCAATACATGGTATATCAAAGGTGATAAATAGAACGTTCGAGTAATATTGCAGATGAAAAAGGAAACCACAACAAAATTTCACTGATGAGATGAAGTTATCTAGGAAGGAGCCACCACCGTTTTCACGGTCGCTGAGTGGACCATCGATTACAGACTAGTCCAGTCAAACCCCTCACCATTGCCTAACTCTAGCATGCAGGTCCCTCCAAATGGGTGTTAATAACACGTTAGTATTAGCTTTGTATGCATACTTATTACCAGATAAGTTTGTTACCTTCTTAAAATGTACATTTAAGGTAGCCCTATCTAGTCCACTAGCCCCCTGCATTGCCTAATGCCAAATAACTAGTGCGGAGGTTATTTTATACACTAGGGCTTCCTTAAATCTGAGGATGAAATGCAGTTTCCACAAAAAAATGAAGAAGTTTTCTACTTTTGGAGATATCACGCTACGCATAGCTCTTTGAATATGTTATTTAGCCAGCGGGGAATGAAGAACCCTATGGAATTTATAGGTCGGCGTCTTTTTGGACGTCAAGATAATGTGAGCCACACGAAAACCAATCTATGGAACAAGAATTACACATAGGCCTAGTAAGAGAAGGCAGTGATACTGCTATAGGGCAAATGGCCAAATGTTTGAGATGATGTGCTAAAGCATATTATCGTAGGGCGTCTGATGTTTCCAAGACGAGGTTTTCTCTCACAACAGTTTAAGATAGGGAGGATGATTCCACTGCATTTAAGCACAGCAGGCAAAAGGGGTACGTACATCAAAGTCATACTTGGGACGATTTTGAATTATGAAATGAAGTCACACAGACCTTTTAATAATATATGTTATCCATAAACTCTTTATAGCTGATCATGGTGTTCATGTGGTTACCTGCGGGTCACAGATTAAACAAACCAGATGACACAAGGCCAAGATTAATGCCATTATAATCCCCTTCTAATCCAACCTGACTCAATCAAGCTGTAGGTGGGACTGCAGAAGCTATGAAGGCTATAGTGAATATTGGTCTTTAGACAGGTGAGTAAGGTATATATACCATCACCGGCGGCTACAGGCTGAGTAGAAGCTACAAGGCGCACACACGTTGGGAGTAGAGTAGTAATTGTCTGCATTAACAGTGGCAGTAGCACTACTTTAGGTTAACCCTTTAGACCTTTTATCTCTTTCCAGTAAAGAGCAGTAGAATGCCAGAATGGATTTCAGATGGAGGCTTATTCTGAGACTAAAATTTGCCCGAATATTAAAAAAGAGATTATAATATGAATATGGATTTTGTATATATTGATTGTAGGTGATTGATGATTGGTTTTGTGAAAATATTCAAGTGGTTGAGCAATGAGACGTTGGGAACATTATGATGTTGATCGATACTACTTGTATCGCCTGGCATTGCATTAATCGACCAATGTGGTGATGGTTGGAGGGAAATGCATACATAGGTTTCTGGGTCTAGAGGGTTAAGCCAACTACATGCTGATTACGTGTGGCCGGTTGTACCATTGCTTGTTTATAACGCCTCCAGATGGCCCCAAGGCTGGGCTGGGTGCAGCCGTGGACGTACCAGTCGGCAGAGGCCACACCCACAGGTGGAGCACCAACAAAGTCCTCCTCACCATCTCTGTTTTGACGTATTCCAGTCTGAAACTTTATAACAGACCTCTCTAGTTTTAATATCTGGGAACCTCTTATCACAGTACACACTTTCATTA
This sequence comes from Acholoe squamosa, assembly GCA_949317995.1. Lineage (NCBI taxonomy): Eukaryota > Metazoa > Annelida > Polychaeta > Phyllodocida > Polynoidae > Acholoe > Acholoe squamosa. Next base: position 78,337,202 of record OX439035.1, on the reverse strand, counting down.
GTTATCCCACTGACAGCAGGATCCAGTCGTCTTATCTTTCCTTGATACTAAAAAAACCGTGATATTGATATCAATGTTAGGATTAACTACAAACCCATTCTTCCGATGAGCTGTAGCTCTCATCGATAGTCTGAAACATATTTACAAATTCAAAGTCGATCAAAGCTGATTAGAGTTTGTTAACCCTTCAACCTTTGAAATAAAACACCACGTCAACTATTATCTCAAACAGAATCAGATGGAGGTATTTTTGTTATTGATAACTTGTTGTATGATAAATATTGGTGGCATCTGTGACAACTGTTAAGTATTCTACATTATGATTGTATAAAAGTGTATATCTGTGACCTCAGCAAGTGGACAAAATGGGGGAAAATATTAAGATCTCGTGTTGAAAATTGGACAAATTGGACAAATTCTGTACAGGTAATGTAATGAGTTGAATGAATTGATATAGATTCTAACCTGTCGTCCCGTCTTTAGTGCCTTTTCATCAGCTTCTGCCTGAGCAACAACCTCTGCAAAGTGTACGGCAAGTAAAACATCAGTTTTCTAGAATTACTATACTTTTCTGTGGTGGGCATATTGCAATTATGAAGCTAAGATCTGTAGGTTAAAGCAGCCTGGTGATATAGTGTTCTGAATGTCTTCCCTGTGTGCGATGAGCTTTTGGACAATTAGGAATGCCTGAGCGCTTGCTAAAGGTACAAGAATTATGGATTTTTGATGACTTGAACATAGCTTACAGATTACCATACACATAAAAATACCTCTTACCTGCTAGGTACCGTTCCCAGTCTTGAACATTGGTGAAGTCCGCTCTGGTCCTCATCCGCTGGGCGCTATTGTAGTCCAATTTGAGATGGTCAACAAGCTTCCTTTCCGCCATCCCACCCCGGTAACTGTGGTAAAGTGTCAGCTTCCGGGACTTGTTAATGCTAGAAAGGGCTGTTGTCTTTGCTTCAAAGATTCTTACCAACTCTTGGATTTCATTTTTTAATGTCTTCCTCTCTATCTTTGGCAGCTCTTTCCGCCTTTTTGGGCCAGTCTTGACGTCTTCCCATTGTTGCTCATCATCTTCATTGGGTTCTATTGTTTCATCTAGCACTGATTTTGGTCTGACCTCTTTCTTTTTCTTCTTTTTTGCTGCTGCTTCAATTTCTTGCCGGGGGTTGCCAGAAGCCATAGTGGTAGGTCTAGGGTCAAGCTCAGGTTTTTTAGGTGCACGGTGACGTCTACGGGGTGCTTGTTCTGCCCACCGCTCTGGAGGTCCCTCTGACTCCCGTGTAGAGTTCGCATCTGTGCCACCTCGTCCACGATCCCTCCTACCTCCTCTGTAAGAATCAGGCTCCTCTCCACTCTCCCAACCTCTCCGACCCATATTCCTATTCCATGTGTCAACCTTAGAATGCCCATCAGGTCGGTTGTAGTCATCTGATAAACGGATTCGGTCTCGATCTCGCCTACTCCTACTTTTATAGTCGTCAGGTTCATCATCATATGCAAATGCCTGTCTGCTCTGATCAATATTCCTGTCACGTTTCTTTTTCTCCTTTTGTTTCTCTGGTGGCAGCAATATCATATCTAGACGTTCCTGTAATGAAGGTTTCCCAGGTTTTCCATCTCTGGCAGAATCCGGAAGTGTTATGTTAGCGATATCCTCAGCATCTGCATCCCGCATGAGTTCAGCAGTTTTTTTCTTACTTAAGGGTTTTGTACCAGTTTTCTCGGAATCCTCAGAGTCTTTTGGTAAACGAGCTGCTCTTCTCCGTCTTGCAACAGCCTCAGCGGCCTCCTCCTTTGAGAGTTGTTTGTCATTTGTGCTTCCAGGGGTCTCCTTTCTGGGAGTTTTTGCTGTACCCTTTTCCAACACTGTAGATGTGTCACTGAGTGAAGCAGGCATTGGCAGTGTCATGATTGGTATTGGCTTTGCTGGTTGCTTCTTTTCCTTCTTGGCTACTTTTTTGGGTTGTTCTTTGGGCTTCTCCTTCTTTTGCCTTGCAGCCATTTCTGCCAATGTTGGTTCCCGTCTCAAATCCTGTTCCTTTTCTGTGGCATTTTTGATTTTACTTTCTTTTGAAGTTGCTGCTCCAACTGCAGCTCCAGCTGCTGCCCCTGCCAGAGCACCACCTGCTACCCCTGCTGCCACTCCAAATCCATCATCTGCTGCTGAATTATTGGGCTCTTGTGTGGAAGCATTCCCTGGATCTGCTAATGCAGGTCCTGCCTCAGGACTTGAGGGATCTGCTTCTCCTTTTATATCCTCATCTAATTGGCCATCTTTAGCACCATGTGGCCCTTGGTCTTTAGGTTTGATTCCTTGGGAATCATCTTGGGTTACATTGACAGGCTTTTCGGTGACCACATCAGTTGGTGGATCTAGTTGACTTGGTCCTTGTGGAAAACCTCTTTCTGTATTTTGACCTAATTCATTTACATTATTAGGATCATCCGAATCTGCTGACAAGGGTACTGCTTCATCCATTGAGAGCTTATTGGCTGCCTGACTTGTCCCTTGTTCATCCGACTCTTTTGTAGGTTGCTTCTCAAGGTTTTCATCCTCTGAAACCTTCTTTTTACTCTTCTTCTTCCTAGGAGATTCTGTAGTACCTTCTGCATTCTGTCCATCAGCCGAACCCAATATTTGCTCTGATTCTTTCTTCTCCTGTTTCTCTTTAGACTGGCCACTTTCTTCAATTCCCTCTTCTCCTGCATCCTTTGGCAATTCTGCATCTTTGTCTTCATTAACTTTCTTCTTCTTTTTCTTCTTACCTGATGAAGCTTCGGCATCTTCTGCTAGTGCTAGACTGGACTTTTCATCTCCTTTTGCAGGTTGTGATTTATCAGTGTCTCCTTCCTTACCATCGACTACCTTATTGGAATCAACTACTCCCTCATCTGGCAGGTCGTTATCCTTCTTCTTCTTTTTCTTCTTCCTTTTTTGAGACTCTTCTCCATGTTCCTTTTCTGAATCTAAGTCTCCTGCATCTTCCTTCTTTTTAGATTCATCTAGCACATCTACATCCTTGTCCTCTGCATCAGTGTCCTTTTTCTTGTCATTTTTCTTATTTGCTGCCACAGCTGCTCCAGCTCCAACAGTTGCAGCTGCACCAGCAGCTGCTGCACCAGCAAGGAGATTAGAATCTGATTCATCAGGTGCTTCACTAGGTTGTACCTTGGCTGCATCTTCACCAGCTTGTGCTTTGAGTTGCTTTTCATCTGATGATTCCTCTTTTTCTTCACTGCCCTCTTTCTTTGACTCTGCTGTATTTCCTTGAGATTCTGCAGTTGTGCCCCCCTTTGAATCCCCTATCTGCTTTGAATCTTCTATTGCTGATTTTTCATCTTTCCCTTGTTGATCTACTTCCTTCTTCTTCTTCTTTTTCTTTTGTTTTGGTGTTTCACCTTCAGCTGCAACCCCTGCAGCTGTTGTGTCTGCAACCAATGCCTCATCCTTTCCATCTTCAATCTTCTTCTTTGAAGTTTTCTTTTGTCCATCCTGTTTCTCCTCTTCATCCTTCTTCTCAGACTTCTTTTCTTCTCCTTCAGCTGCAATTACTGCTCCTGCTGCAGCCAATTCATTTGTGTCCTTTTTATCTTTAGATTCATCAATGGCTGAATCTTTTCCTTGCTTTTCAGATTCTTTCTTTTTGGATTTCTTCACTTTAGCTGTTTTTCCTTCAGCTGCTGTTGCTGCCTCTGCTGCTGCCAATTCCTTTGTGTCTTTTATGTCTTTAGGTTCATTTGCTGTTGACTCCTCACTATCCTTTTCAGATTCTTTCTTTTTGGATTTCTTACCTTTAGCTGTTTCGCCTTCAGCTGCTGCTCCTGCTGCTGCCAAATCCTTTGTGTGTTTTTTGTCTTTAGATTCATTCGCTGTTGACTCCTTACCTTCCTTATCAGACTGTTTCTTCTTGGATTTCTTATCTTTTGCTTTGTCTCCATCCACTTCTGTTGTGGCTGCTGCAGCAGCTGCTACTCCTAATGGCTTATCATCCTTTACATCAACTGTTGATTTTTTATCTTTTGTGTCTTGAACTCCATCAGCTTTCTTTTTTGATGCTTCCTTTGTTGCATCTTCGACATCACCTTCACCCTTCTTCTGGTCCTTTTTCTGTTTTGGGGTTTTTGCATCTTCAGCTTTACTTGCTCCATCATTGTGTTGCTTTAATTCATTACCACTTTGCTTAGTTTCATCACTGGTATCCTTCCTCTTCTCTTTCTTCTTTTTATCTGCTGCAGCATCAGCTGCTACTGCACCAGCTGCAATTGCACCTGCAGCACCAGCTGCAACAGTTCCACCTATCAATGCTTCATCAGCCTTCCCATCCTTTGACTCTTCAGCTTTTGGTTCAGGAGACTTGACATTTTCTTCCTTCTTTTCATCAGATGATTGTTTCTCATTCTTAGCATCTTTCTCCTTTTTGGACTTTTTCTCCTTAGCTGTAGTGTCATCCTTGACTACTGGGTCACCTGCCTTCTTACCTTTCTTTGTTTTCTCTTTTGTCTTGTCTAGGGAATCTCCCTCTTTCTTGACAGTTTCACCAGGCTTGCCTTCTTTTTCCTTACTGCCATCTCCAGCATCCTTTCCCTTCTCTTTCTTCTTTTTATCTGCTGCAGCGTCAGCTGCTACTACACCAGCTGCAACTGCACCTGCAGCACCAGCTGCAACAGCTCCACCTACCAAAGCCTCATCAACCTTCCCATCCTTAGGTTCTTCAGCTGTAGGTTCAGGGGACTTGACCTTTTCTTGCTTGTTATCATCGAATGATTTTTTCTCACTCTTTGCATCCTTTTCCTTTTTAGGCTGCTTATCCTTAGCTGTAGTGCCATCCTTGACTGGGTCATCTGCCTTCTTACCTTTCTTGGCTTTCTCTTTTGTCTTGTCTTGGGATTCTTCCTCTTTCTTGACAGTTTCACCAGCCTTGACTGTTTTCTCCTTGCTTCCATCTCCAGCATCCTTTCCCTTCTCTTTCTTCTTTTTATCTGCTGCAGCACCAGCTGCTACTGCACCTGCAGCACCGGCTGCAACAACTCCACCTACCAAAGCCTTATCAACCTGTCCATCCTTTGGCTTTTTTGGTTCATGAGACTTAACCTTTTCTTGTTTAGGTTCAGGAGACTTGACCTTTTCTTGTTTGTTCTTATCCTTTTGATTTTTGGGCTGCTTCTCCTTAGCTTTAGCATCATCCTTGTCTTGTGGATCATCTGCCTTCTTGCCCTTCTTGGCTTTCTCTTTTGTCTTGTCTTGGGGATCTCCCGCTTTCTTCAAAGTCTCACCATCCTCTTTTTTCCATTTCTTCTTATCTGATGGATCTGGTTTTGGTTCCTCTTCTTTCTCTTTTCTGCGGATTTTACCTCCCCCAGTGCCAAGTCTACTTACACCCTCAGGTTTCTTGTAACCAGATGCCAATGGTGTTTGTTCTGATTTATTAGGGCCTTTGTAGTCTTTGTTCCATGAATCTACTTTTTTATCGGCATCAGGAGCATTATAGTCCCAATTATCCTTTTCCCTTTTCCTCCTTTCCCGTTCTTCTGGAGATAATTTCTCTAAATCCTCATCTTCTACATCTTTCTTCTTCTTAGCCTTAGGGCTCTTTGACCCCTCATTGATTGCTGCAGCCCCAAGAGCTGCAGCTGCAGCAGCACCAGCTGCACCTGCAGCAACTGCAGGTGCAATGTCACCAGCTTTTTCAACTTTACTCTCTGGGGCCTCTTCAGGTGCAACTGCATCCATTTGAGTTGGGGAGGGTGCCTCCTCTGGCTTTTGCGGTACTTCCTCTTCTTTTGCAGGTTCATCTTTCTTCTTCTTTTCCTTATCCATCTCACTGTTAGGCTCTTTTGGTGGTGCTTCATTTTCATCAGGTTTCGCCAATTTTACTCGATCATCATCTGGTTGTGTTTCTTTTTGTTTCTTCTTCTTCTTTTTCTTTTTCTCTGGTTCAGCAGTAGCAGCAGCAGCAACAGCAGCAACAGGAACAACATCAGGAACTTTGTCCACTGGTGCTTTTGCCTCTTCTACCGTCTCCTCTTTTACCTCTTCTTTTGGTGGTTCCTTTTCCTCTGCTTCAGGAGCTGCTTCATCAGGTTTTTCCTCTGCTTTTTGTGGTGCCTCCTCTTCAACTTTTGTTTCATCTACCGGTTTCTCCTCAGTTTGGGCTTCTGTTTTTTCCTCAGCCTTGATCTCTTCAGCCTTTGGTTCTGCTGGCTTTTCCTCAGGTGTTTCCTCTTTGGGCGCTACTTCTTGTGTCGTTTGCTCCTCTACTGCTACTGCAGCTGCTGCTACAGCAGCAGGGGCCACTGGTAGAGGTTGTTCCTCCTGCTTCTCAGGTTCCTTTTCCTCCTCCTTTGGCTCTTCTGGCTTAGGTTCCTCTTGTTTCTCTTCTGGTGGTTGTTCTTCTGTAGGCTTCTCTTCCTCAGCAGGTGGTGTTTCCTCTGGTTGTTCCTCTACTTTTTCCTCTGGCTGTTGTTCTTCTTCAGGTGGTTTCTCTTCTTCCTTTGGTTCCTCTGGCTTTTCGTCTTCTGCAGCTGGTTTCTCCTGTTGGACTGGCTCCTCAGGTGTCTGTTCAGCCTCTTGTTCCGGCTCTTCTTCTACTGGTTCTGGTTTCGGTTCCTCTGCTAATTCTGAAGCAGGCTTGGCTCCTTGCTGCTTCAGATAATCTGCAGTCTCTGAATAATTCTTCAATTTTGCGGCATCATATGGAGTTAGATCTGTGTCCTTCAAAAGGAGAAAACATTGGATTACTAATTATGATGTAAATGACAATCTCTTAAATCTAAATTTGCAGGGCGATGTGAACATCTCTTTTATACTTCATAGAGTCAAGCTATGAATCATAAATCAATAATGATTTTGTAAACACATATTTCTTATTAGTGTCTAAATGAAACGGTTCTGATAGTTTCCTTGTTTTCCCATTATCAGACATCCTTCCTCATTACACATGCATAACACCAAAAGAAAATTGTGTTTCCAGCTACATGACTCAGATATTCAAGGTAGGTAGGTTAGTTTTTCTTTTTGATTTTGTATAGAAATTTATGGGTACATATGCCATATTCATCAAAAAAAAAAATTACGAAAGGTTAAAATAGAAATGCAGTTTAAGTTATAAATTCAAAACCAATAGAAGTATTGATTAGAATATACAAAGGGTATGAAAAGAAATGTGGAAAATTAAAGAAAAATATGAAAACAATTATTTGCCAAAATTGTCAAAATCAAAAAGAATAAATTACAGTAATACTTTGCATATAAGACACACTTTGCATATAAGGCACACCTAGAGTTTGGGGATTTAGTTCAATGGATTTTCAAAATTCAAAAAGCTATGTGTAGCTAGGGGTCCCCGAGCCCCCTTGGAACCCCTATGTTTCTATAATAGTCAGGAGGAGTGTAATATATTAAAGGGGGCCTAGCACAGACTTTTAAGAGCATTGGTACCTGTGGTTACCAGCAGAAATTTTGCAACAATCTGATTGGTCCATGGGTGATCACGTGACCTTTTAATGCGGGTGTGCATTTGCCGTGCTAGCCCCCTTTTAAATGAAAGGTCTTTGTGTCCCCCTTGCAGATCTGGACAGAACCATTATCCTTGCATATAAGATGTGCCTTATACACAGGGTATTACGGTGGGGTCAGCCCTGTTTTGCTATGCTCAGTCGGGTAGCTGGAAAGACAATTTTTTTGGCCTCAGAGGAGAGATTCTTGAAACAAATACAAACCCTTCCTTTCATCTTTTCGTTCAATGTTGCACCTCTTGCAACTAGTTTCTTTGCAAGAGCAAGGTTGTTTGTAAGTGCGGCTATATGAAGGCACGTCCGGCCTTCAGTGTTAGGAAGATTAACCTTATCTTCATTTTTAACGAGTAAATAATCTACAGTATCTGAAAGAAGAAAAGGTCAATACATTAAAACCAAAGGAGATCACCTCTACCTTGCAGAGAAAATAGTATGCACACACCCTAAATTTCAAAGATCCCCATCAGGCATAGCTACGGCCTGCTTTTGAGCAGTTCAATACCAATATAATGAAATTATACACAATAGATAAGACATAATCAAGCTCAAGCATATCATTTAAGCCACAAAAAGCATGACTTTAGAATATGCATATAATATCTTGTATTATTCCAAGACACACTTAACTTTCATAGAAACCTATTGGACGTAGCTGGGGCTTGATTTTGACCATTTCAGTACAACTTTAATGTAAATAACCTAGTCTATATGGCACACCTTGAGTTTGAGAAAATTCTTCAGGGCACAGCTAGGGTCATCATCATGTATTACACATGGTTTACATGCAGCGATTTACAATATGATTATGGTTATTAGGTTGTGTACTTCTTCTTACCAGTCTGTCTTGCAAGTGAAGCTTCATGTATAGGATATTCCCCTCTGTTACTCTTTTGCCATACATTGCCGCTTTTCCCTTGTAATATTTTTATATGTTCTAAAGAACCTTTAGCAGCAGCACAATGAGCAGGCCTGGAATAAAGCAAAACCGTATATCGTAAAGCATTAAGATACTAATTCTAAGATCAAAATTAGTATGTCACTGAGCCCTAGATAGGGCATGCAAAAATTATTATCCACAAGATTAATCTTGCTGGTATAGAAACGATTCTTGCATGTACGAAAACTATTCCTGCTGGTACAGAAACTAATAATGCAGATACAGAAAATATGAAATCTTGCAGATACAGAAAATATGTGAGCCATCAAGGGAGAACACCCCTCCGTGGGGGATTTTTAATTCCCCATTTGGCCAGCAGGGGGCATTGGAAGGCAAAATTACTCTAAAACCATTATAAAAATACATTAAGCTAATTTTTGATGCAGAATTCAATGGTTTCATTTAAAATGCACCGTTTTCGGTAGAAATGGCCCATATTTGGATGGTAAAATGAACATTTTTCATGAGAAATCAACCTATATGCCTGTTCCTGGTTGCCATAGCACCCATTCCAATAATCAAAATTTGCAAATTTGTATGCCAATTTTTGGGGATATTCACCAAAAACCAAAAACTGAAAACAGAAATGGAAAATTCCTACTAGATCAAAATCTATGATAAAAATTGCCATATTATTATGTATTTTTTTTTGTGAAAAAGGCTTATTTATTGTGTTTTCAGACGTTATTATGATTTGTAATGTATTTACAGCTTAGCCATTGTTTTCCGATAATATTATGAATAACGACCTATGTTCAAGGAGGGGTTCTGACATGACTACTAGGAATATTTAACCCATTGATATCTCATTTTAAAGATCTTGAGATGAACTTTGATAATGAATTGCCCTGCAGAGGGGTGTTTTCGCTTGCCTGGTCACACATGTTTGCTGGTACAGAAACAATTCTTGTGGATGCACAAATATCCGTAATTGTGCTTATGTGATTCGTGCAGCTGCACAAAGAATAGAAAACACAAGAATTAAAAACATTAGACTGTACATCATTGTTTGAATTGTTTCTAACATTGCAAGAACTGTTTCTGCACCTGCAAGATTATTTGTGCATCTGAAAAATGTTTCAGCACCCTCAAGTATAATATTTCTTTATCTGCAAGAATAGTTTCTGTAACTGCCAGCATATGTGACCAGTCACATATGCTGGCAGTCACATGTTCATTTACTCACGAGGTTCTTTTTTCAACCCACAATTTTTTGTTTGCAAAAATTATTGGTGTGCCAAGAAACATTGTTTGTGTACCCACAAGAATATCTTTTGTGGGGAAAAAAATATTTTTTTTTGCATTTCCTTTCCAGGGCTCTGTAGTACGGAATAGTTTATGTTGAATAACATTTTGACAATATCTGCGACCCTAATTTTGCGAGTGAGCCCTGGTATACAGCCTCAACAGTAACTAAGTAATGTATGGCATGTACGATACATGCCATTTGGTGCCTATTAGCACATACCTTACTAAGTTTATTACACGATTAATCAATAAAAAATCAATAAATAATCAATAGAATATCAATAAAAACAAGTTGAAAACAAAAATCCTTCCCCAGGGCGCGAAGCCTGCCATAGTGTTTCTACACGATCGGTCTCACGGTTATGGCAGTGGACACACGGCGAAAAAAAGATGCGCCTGGACCAGGACTCGATCCGCCCACCTTTGACGGCTGTGCGCAAAGCGCTAACCACTAGACCACCACGTCTCCTTCTGCAGCATCCAGCCTGGCTTGCTTTCATTTGAATGCTTCTGAACCGTGCTGATATCCACCTCAAAGAGTTCTGATATCCACCTAGGATCTGCTCATAAGGGGTCGCACAATATGCAGGAATATCAGAAATGGGATATCCAGAAAAAACACCCAAAATCACAGAGGTCGTGTAATAATCAGTAATAGTCAATATGTCTGAGGGTTACTGATGATATGAGTTCTCTTCAATGCTGCATCCATCTCAGTTGAGTGGAGAATCACCCTTCGCAGCTGTCTTAAGACGCAACTTCCCAGCCAGCATGCTGACATGGGACCCAGATGGGCTTTCTGGGTTGGCCCACATGTGGGCTCAAACTGGTAAATATCTGGGTTGACAGATGGGGCCCAGGTAGGCATGGCCAAGAAACCACTTTCCACCGTATGTGATGTCTACTGCTCCCCCTCTCATAGCATTGGCAATATTCCCTAATGATTTATGTCTATCAATCCCATTATACTTGAAAAAAGGGTAAAAAACTTTCATATTGTTTGTATTCTATTTAAAGTAAGCTTGGGCCTCCAGCTGAAAAATGGTTAGGACATCTACGGACTAGATCCATCAACCTTCAGATCAAGAGTCCACTGCTCTACCTACTGAGCTACTGGGTTCACATCTGTATAGATTCAGTCCGAATTTCTACAATGCAAGGTTAATCAACACACGTTGGAATCAGCAACAGTGAAACTGGAGCCAGGGTAAGTGTATAGAATGAAGGATTACCAATCGTGGATTGCTTGCACCAAAATAAAAGGACTTTGACCAGCCTACACATAAGGCACCTGCTCTGAACAAATACCCTAAACCATGAATAGATCTTGTTCCCAATTTCCATATACTTTAAGCCTAGGCCTAATTTATCACCAGCAACTTTAGAATATGACAGTGTGCCATTCTAACCATTACCATTGCTATATATAACTGTTGCTATATGCCACAATGTGCATTCTAACCGCCCTATAGATCTACTACAAAGTATTTCATTTAACCTTATTTCATTTAAGGGCGCCCTTTGTTTCAATAATCAATGAATAAAAAGAAAAAAGTAGAGTTTCCTCTGCTGAAATCACATTTGTATACATCAAACTAATATAATCACATACTTTTTTCTTTTATCAAATTATGAAAAGCTAGAGGCATATGAATTCAATCATTCTCTTGGTTGTATAGGGCAAGTCCAGAAGAGATTAAAACAATCCAAATGGTCAGGCATACATCACCCTAATGGCGAGTCAACATTTGGCCAGTGTTGGCCAATTTGTGTGTGCTACCTTAGACAGCCAGTCTCAAGGGATTGAGACTGCGACTGAGATCACTCTATTGTAAAAGTGGGAGTGAATTCAGGAAAGGTGCTGCTATGTTTCTTTCTTTAACTGACTATCCTGGCTATTCCAGTCAAAGATACATTTCCCTGTCCGTCTGATTAATGGATGGTGAAAAATATGATGGCCCAGTCCAATAGGAGACACAATATTAACACGTTATTTCCTACCCTTATTTCACTTACCACCAAATGCTCTTTCAGCACTGCCCTATTACTCTTTAGCTGAATCTGAGACACATCACACTGGCTGTAGTGTACATATGTATGCTATGATAAGTCTCCATGCAATCATACATTGGTAGAGCAAGTGTGGCAATTGAAGCACTAATGCAGGTCTGTATGTCTGGCAAATAGTGAAATCATTGACGATTTGAGGCCTAGACATGCTGTCCTCAGTGATATTGAAATAAGCTCCAGGGATTGGTGCCGACTCTAGTAGGCCTCTCATGATCTGCTCATGGCAACGCCATAGTGGCTCTCACTCCGGTTGGGGGAGGGGGGGGTCTGTCATTCGTAGCATCTGGTGCAATAACATCCTGACCTAGGAGGGTAACTTAACATCAAGACGTCTACTACCGTAAAACCCCACGTATAAGCCGCGGCTTGTAGACCATTTCAGGGAGGGGGAGCAGAGGAAGGGTGGGGGGTAGGTAGCTGTAGCACCCTCCCATACCTTCCCTTTCAATTGCCACAGGCGGGTAGGGGAACCCCTCAGGAGCCCGTAGCTTTTTGAATTTTGAAAATTCATTGGTTAGACATTTTTTTTATGAAATTTTTAGAGCAATCCACAAACTCAGGGTGCGGCTTATACGCGGGTGCGGCTTATACGTGGGGTTTTACGGTCGTATATATATATATATATATATATATATATATATATATATATATATATATATATATATATATATATATATATATATGCCCCGAGACGTCCACCTCAGCCAGGAGCTTTAAAGTCGGCTTGCTTCTGATTCAACATAACCAACTAGTTGATTCAATGCTCACACACCATTTGGCAATGTTGAAACAGCAGCAAATCGATTTTTTTTTCATTTCGCTATGATCTCACATAGATTTGTGTTACTTGTTAGACGCTGAAAACAATGCTAAAGTCTTTTGCTGTCCTTTTCAAGGGGACCAGAAAAGAGATTAACTAGTTCAATTACCAGCTACCGAAATGGCCCGATTTTTTAAGCACCGGTCTCAAATAAGCGCCGGGGGTCCAGGGTTTTTAAAATTAATCTTTAGCACTGAAAACAGTATTCAAATAAGCGCCTGTCTCGTATAAGCGCCGGGGGTACAGTGGGTTTGAATTTAATGAGCGCCCGGGCGCTTATACGGGCCACTATTGTAGTAGTCTTTTGGTCAGGAAATGTGCCTTCAGTAAAATTCTCAAAATTCGTTGTATTTTTTTTTCTCCAGATAGCATTGCCTCTTATTTAATATTATGGCATTGCCTCTTACTGATATATGTATTATGGCATTCAATCATGCTCATACCCATAATCTACTTCCATTTGCTTCACATACATATTCCTTTAATTCTAACTGATAATTTTTCAGTTATGACATACCTCACTCGAGTCGTGCTAGAAAGGATATCATTGATAGATTTACGCACCCTGGCCACAAAAAGGGCAATGTGTATTAGAACACTCTGCCTTCCTTCAACGACTAATAACACAATCTTCCATTTATACTCACGTTCGCCCTCGACTGTCCCGGTGATCCGGATCTGCCCCTGCTTCCAAGAGCTTTTTTGTACAGTTCGTTTTTCCTAGTGTCACTGAATAGAATACTGGCGTACAGCCGTTTTTGTCCATGGCGTTCACATTAGCACCTTTACGTTTTAGGGTATCCACACACTTATCATATCCACGTGAGGCCGAACAATGTAAGGCCGTTAGGCCGTCCTTATCTGCCGAGTCCACCGGCGCACCAGCATCCACCAACAAATCGATCCCGTCAGGGCTCCCTGCAGGGGCAAATGGAATTCAGTACATATTGTATATTCGAGGTGTGACATGTGTTGTATCACTGCAAGCAAGTGTGTCAGTCGCCTATAAAGTGGGGGAATTAGTAATAACCATATAAAAAGTAAAAACTTAAATGCGTCTCTACACATTTAACATACATTGTCATCTGAATATATATATATATATATATATATATATATATATATATATATATATATATATATATATATATGGACAATCAATATCACCCCCCTTGCATTTAACTCCTATTGACTACATGTATCTCTCTCTTGGCGATATCGATGTATTCTCTATCTGAGAACGGGACCCCAACGTTGACATGCAGTGCTAGTGCTATATACCTATCACGGCCTCGACATGTACGTGAATGAAATTCAGTAATCTTTTCATAACTGCATTTAGCAATGAAGTAAGATATGTGAATCAGGTCTATTATTATCAACAATGCATCTTACCTCTTAAGAAATATATATAAAAACACCCGGGTTGTAGTTAAGTATAAGTATGATAGGTTATTGTTATGGTGTGCCGTCTACTGTACATTAAGCAGTAGTCTGCATTACGTATAACTAGACTAAATATCTCGATATCCATGTTAACCTATGGCAACATTCAGAAAGAACATGTTTAAGGACCTCATTTATGAGTGTCCCTGAAACTAAGTAAAGATAGCGACTACTAAAGCACAAACAATTAAAACTGCCCACATGTATGATTGAACCCCCCCCCCCCCCAATCTGTCATTTCGACCGAAGTTTAATCAGGGTAATAGCAGATGGAGAAGTGGCATATATGCTGTAGTTGGATGTAAGACATGAACGGCTAATGTCAAACCTTGACAAAACAAAGCACACACACTTCAAATCAATTGAACTAGTATCGTTTGGCCAGTGGAATGGGGGGGGGCGTAATATCAATAGTCATATCTTAGGTGTTAAGGAAATAACTTAAAAGTCACTTTCAGTTTTTACGCCACTGGCATTATTCGGCTGGTATTTGTTTCTGCCTTAAATGCGTTAAAACACACTATAGCATGGATTCCACTGAAGCCGATAGTTGTCCGATTTTGTCATCGGGTTGCATAAGGGACGCATCGGGAACTATCGGCCAGTTATCGGGCACTATCGGACAACTGTCGGGCAACAATCGGGCTCAAATCGGGTTCTGTGGAAGAGCTCTATTTTAAGCATCGGAAACCATCGGGAACCATCGGAAAGACGGTGGGGATGGTCCCGACAGGTACCCGATTTTTTCTAACTGATTAGAAAAAATCGGGTACCCATCGGCCTCTATGCAAAATCGGCCCGATAATCGTGAACGATTTCATTTTTTCCTTGGTGGAAGAGGTCAAAAGAGTGAGATTTGAGGCTGAAAATTCTCCTATCGGGCTGCCATCGGCCTGACAAAAAATCGGGCCGATAGGGAGCCGATACCCTAAAACGATGCTATCTGCCCACTATCGGCCCGACAAAAACCAGGAAAATCATCGGCTTCAGTGGAATCCTGGTTTATGGCTTTACGACTTAAAACAAATGACTGTGTCCCCTATAGATGTACCCGTTGTGCTTCTAAGATTTCCACTTTGTGGATCTACCGATACCTTTTGGTCTATTCATAGGGCTGCCTTTGGATGGATCCACCATTTGCTTACCAATAATTATCTTTGGGCATGTACACAATTCTACATACATGTATCATCGTAGCCTATACTTGAAATAATTGTCCACGAATACCAATGGACTTATTCTTTGACTCGATGCAATTATGTTTTTTTCCATAAAGATATTGAAACACATTGTTAGATATTTAAACCTACCTGCACTGGCTGCCCATAGTAGAGGTGACCTTTTGTCTGTGTCCTCTACATCTACAGGTAGTCCTTTGGAGATGAGTTTCTTTAACATGGTGGTCCCTGTCTTCCTGTCGTCCGCATTGGCCGCCCCACACATTTGGGCGGCGTAATGCATGGGGCGGGCCTGGTGACGATCCTGAGAGTCCAAGTCCGCCCCCTTAGATTCCAGGTAGTCCAACAGACCCGAGTGTCCACATACTGCAAAGGCAAGTGCACTACTGTAAAACCTCGGGTAGAACAATCTCCAAAAACAGAAATCATAACGTCGTAGTGCTGTTCCCTCTATGAGTAAACTCCATGTGTTCTCTGAATGGCAGTTGTCTTATTTTGATCTACGATCAACACCCACAATGCAATGAAATATTCTTTATTGGATAAATACTAGACCATAGCATCCAGAGAACAAAAGGCGTTAAGCTATTATTTAAACTTGAGTGAATTGATGAGCAGTTCATGACCTACCTGTGACCCAGTGAGCAGGTGTGTGCCCCTCATTGTCTGTCGTCATAACATCAGCATTGTTGTTGATGAGTGACTCAATGAGGGGTCTGTTACCTGCTATGGTGGCCAGCTGGAGTGGGGTGTACCCATCATTGTCTTTGATCTCCAGCATGGATGGGTCAGCGGCCAGGATCTTAAGCATGACTTCAGGGGTGTCATTCTCCACACTGTAGTGCAGGGCCGTCTTGCCGGTGTTGTCTGTCGTGGTGAGTGGCACCTGACACAGTAAAGGGATTATCATTATCATTAATTTATCATTAGTACCTGATTACAGATGAGGTTGTGCAACTTATTCGGTGACAAACTCAACAAGTTGCACAACAAACACTAATGGGATTAACTTCTTTTGAGATGACGGTAATGTAAAGAAGCGTTCTGCAGTATACTAGTACTATAATGCTTCTGTTGGGCATTGTTCGCACTGCATGCAATTCATGCTATTGGATAATGGGGTCACGGATTGATCGATTGATATTTTCTTTTTTCGTCCTGGAGGAATACATGTGCTTACAAAAAGCGTCGGCGTATTCTCCAGCCAGCCTTCACTGCTTCAGACCAATCATACATGACACTCGCTAAGCCTAAGCGGAGTTCTAACGACATGCATAAAAACACATGTGGCTTCACAGAATAAATGTTAATGATCGACTCTTGTATCATATGCGTTGCTGATAACTACTAATGTCCAGTGTGCTTTAATTTAGATAAGACAGAGGGTTTATAATGTTCATTGCTGCAGTGCCATGACTATCATGATACAGATTTATAACTAGATACAACCTCCCTCCCCCGATTGGGTCCACATACCCTTTTTTCAATGAATGGGAAATCTATAGGACTGTAACAATTAACAATATTTCTCTCTTCAGAGAGAAGGAATAAAAAGCCATGTGCTCACGTTTTTATTGAGGAGCGTGTCGACCTTGGCGACGTCCTGGTTCTGTGCCGCCTGCATGAGAGGCGTGACGCCCTGCGCGTCCTGCGCCGTCAACGACGACATCTTGGTGACTTTTAGTGCGCACGCGCGAGAGCAGACGCAGTGCTGGCACTATAGTAAGTGGACTCTAGTCACGTGGTCAGTCGACGTTCACTCACCCTGCTACCCCCGCCCCCGCGGGCCTTCATCTTCTAGAGACCTTAAAAATAAAATGTTTTCATTTCAGTATGTACGTCACTAATGCCGAAGAAAGACTTTCTTCTGGCATACCCACTGTCCACTGTAATATGACTCCAGTTACTTATACCGTGGGTCTAGATGGGGTTTTTCACATGTCACATATCGATTTATGAAAAGGCGATGTCACATGTCCACCTAAATTTCCACATCTGCAAAAACACCCATCCAGTGTGTTTGATAGGCATGACTGATGCAGGTAGACAGATTGTAGGGAGGTTTGGGGAAGGTAGACAAACTATTTGGTAGAGAGGGATGGGGCAAGTAGATAGGTTGCCTGACGGGGAGGGATGGGTCAGGTAGACAGGCTTAATGTCACAGAAAGCAGGGACAGGTAGAAAAAGAGAGAGATGGGGTAGGTAGCAAGCTGCAGCCAGTCTGACATAAACATAATAGAGGTGATCTGCAATGGCAAATGAATAATTTCAACATACTTTGTAGCCAATTGGTAAAATAATAATGGACATTAATTGGTGTATGAGATTTCTAGAGATTATATTTTCTATATGACATGTTTGGGACAAGCGTGGCATTTTGAGTTTAAAGGACATCTAAAATCATTTGTGACTTGTGACTTAGGAACCTTATATATAGACCCCAACATCATAAAAGGTCTGTGATATAGGGTCCTCCTCTCTCGAAAGGGGTAATTTTGAAGGATAGAGCCATTTTGAGAGATAGGGGAATCACAACTGTCCAAACAAGGAATGCGGCTTGTAAGCGGCTATCTAAGACTATAGGTCAGTAAGTAAACCTCCTCAATTTTCATGCCGCAGATATGGCTTATAGGTTCACTCAAAACTACTTATACGACGGCCCGGATTATACGTGGGAATTAACATTCACCAACCAATAGAAATAGAACAATTTTATAGCCGGCATATAACATGAGTTAGAGTTACTAATTGTTTCTATTCATGGGTCACTGCGGGCAAACAAACCAATTTACTGGGTTAACCCGTTGGTGCATGTAGGGTAAGGTGACTATGTCTCATCTACATGCAGTTTACCAAAAAATGCTAAACAAGTCTTTGGAAATTATTCTGCATGTAATTTTATCATATTCTCTCACAAATTAGACATACTGAATGTTAGAGTCAC
This sequence comes from Acholoe squamosa, assembly GCA_949317995.1. NCBI lineage: Eukaryota > Metazoa > Annelida > Polychaeta > Phyllodocida > Polynoidae > Acholoe > Acholoe squamosa. The sequence goes on along the minus strand of OX439035.1, from coordinate 78,319,038 downwards.
GTGTATTCTATATCTTTAACTCAGGATATAATTGCTATCTGACACAATTCAGTATCTTAAGAGGTGTCAACCCATGGTGCATCTACCTGACCACATGTTGGCAATGTTTGCCCGCAGTTCACAACCTTGTGACGAAGCAGGGGCCTCATTGTAACTCGTTCTATAAGTGATATACTATTCCAATCACAGATATCAATAAGGTTCAATGAGTACAAGTCTAACAATATAGCACCACTTGTTATATAGATCATTGTAGACATTGTCGATGCAATCAAAGCAAACTTTGATCTTTTCATGGATAGCTAACGTAATCTTTTATGAAATAGGCAGTTGTGATTATCAAAAGAGTCTTAAGCAACGCAGTGTGGTCTACAATAGGCATATCCTTTGTTAGTCCAGTTTTCATTAGGTAAATAAAGCAGAGGTACATGCTCTATTCAGTTCCACCTTGTCTGTAGCTAAGGTGAATTACAACTGGTTCTCTAAACCTATAGTGCTTACACCCGGTGTATTTGCCATATGCCGCATGGCAATGGGTCCTTGTGGTCCTATGTACATACTTTGTTATGCATTGTAAAGCAGTTGAAGGGCCCCACTCAGTAAGTCTCCATGCCTCTTCGTCTATGTGTGTGCAGGTCTTCGACAACATGCAACATCTAGCTCTGTTTGTTGTTGTCTTTTAACGTCCTGCCTATCATGGTTATAGGACTTGTCATACAGAAACTGCTCCGTAATGGACGCAAAATTTAGGTTCTTTGCTCCATATTGGTCGCATTAAACTGATGTGGGCTGGACTCAATTAGTAGTCGCGTTTACTTTCGAATGGAGAAACCAATTTTGAATCTTGAGCTTTTTGTCCGCAATTCCGGCAGTCCTTGACCTGTCGACATTTACTTAGTCAACTCGAGATATGCCACAGACCTATAGACACGTAGGGTGAATGTATATGACAAAATCAAGCTTCTATTGTTTTAGGAAGCGCAGGTTAGGCATTTCGAATGACAGTTTGATGTGGGACTGGCTGTATACTGTACCAGCTGGTTGCACCCCCTCTTAACCAGATTTGTTAAGCATATCTAATTTAAACAGACTGAATTACCCGTACAGGAGTAGAATAGGCATGCTGATCACTCAAACAACATGCACATCAGGCCCGATGCCAAATCCTGTTAATGGCTTTATTGCCGCCAGCGCCCAATGCAATCACCTCTTGCTGCCATGGTTAGAATTCAACATACCTTTCTGACTCACGTTCAGACCTGGTATAAAAAAGGTTCAATGTGGATTTTTCACCATGCAGTAAAAGTGGGTAACTAGACATATTCCCCCTACCTCCATTCACCAAATTTCTGGAAGACCAGGGAACTGGGAAATATTGTGCTTTCTGTTCTTCCTGTACAATAAGTGTGAATATCCCTCCATCAGATCTTGAGGACAAAATATGGCATAGTGGAAGTTTTGGATCCCTATGTTTTATTGTCTGCAGGTGTCAGTGACTGCCCTGTGATCTACCTTTGTGTCCATTCAGTGTATAGTCCTACACGTGCACTGGCATGCAGTCTGTGTACATTGCTACACTATACCCCTATACTCCAGTACTGACCCCGTCCATATATTATATTGACTGACTCCTGTGGTAATCTCCCAATGGTAATCTCTTCCAAGCGTAGACTCTCCATATCTCCAATGAACTATGTTTCGGGACGCATCCTAGAAGGTGTTTTATCTGTGTTGGCCAAAAAGAGCCAACATCACCAGTAAATACCACCTTCACTAACGTGCTGGGTACGATAGTTATAAAGCTGCTACCGTTGCGAAGGACTACCACCTGAGGCGGCGTCGGGTCCTATACTGTTTGTGGGACATTAGCCATAGCTACCTGTACACAAAGCTGCTGCTGCTGCTGCTGGAGATTTACCCTCAGCATCACCTTAACCACCCCCTAACTGCATCACCTCAATATCCCCTATACTGACCACCGACCATTGTGCCAACACCTCCGGAGTAACCTCCCCAAAACCACACAGATACCCTAATATACCTCACTGTATACAGTCACTGACACATATATAGATTATTAGCCAGACCACTTGTGATTATCAAAGACCAAGCCAGAGTATGATACCTTTAGATGCCATACCCAGTCGGGTAAGCCACACTGGGGTTATTAAGTCGATTGCGTGCAGAAACAACTCCCCTCCTTGGCTTTGCTGCAGAAGGATTCTCTTGAGGGCTGGAGGTGGAGAATACATTAATCATAGTGCCAACTAGATGAAGACACATGGCAGACAGAAAATATAAAAAAAAAGAATATTAATGCGGTCATTTCAAAATAATACCACAACATTAGCAACTGTTATTCTGGCAAAGCAGTCTCTGTAGGAATCACAAATACAGTTGCCATATACATGTAGAATAGAATCAAACTGAGGTTAAAAACCTTCTAGGCATTCTTGAATATAATTAGATAAGAAACATTTTTGGTCAATTTTTAGGTGTAGATTTTAAGGATAGAAAGGACACCATTAAATCTATCATTAATTTTATAAGGACGAACTCAGCCGGTGATGATTCGCTCAGCTATATTTATTCACAAAATGGTCCATATGAAATTATCACGAGCTGAAATTCCTTTAGGCTAGAATCCAATTGTGAATTGTGAATTTGTTTTTGATTTGAAGTAAGTCAGAGGTCATAGGTCGAATTCCAATTATCATTTTAAGGAACAGAGATCCTTGTGTTTTAGTCATTTGCTTTCTAGAGGCCTAAGTTAGGCCTATGCGTACAACGTAAGGATTGTTGACTTTATCCTGAATCTCACTGTGACTTCAGACCCATATTGCAACAATATTTCTGTTCTAGGCCTGATAAAAGTCTTTAGTGCAAAGAGATAAAAAACACAAAGAGATTTTGGGAGACGAGAACATTTACTGGTATTTCACTATTAGAGGAATTTGACCACAAAAGTGCTCGGAATCGACAACAGGAGTACCCATTTGCCGTTATCTTGTTTTCCAAAGAATACAGAACGCACCCGAACTTGGACACCTATAAGCCCTATAATTCTAAATTCAGTAGGAATATTTTCACTCTAGACAAAATAGAAATGGCTATAAAAAACAAGTAAAGTGATTCGTTGAGTTGAGTGGAGATTAAAAGGGTTAGACAATCTAAACCGTTAACACCTACCTGACCGTTCAGCCACACATATCAGCCCCTTATATAAGACTAGAAGGTAATAAACTGGCATTGCATCTGGCACACAAATCCCGAAAACGTTGCTTCAAAGTGTTGCATATTCTTCACATACAAACAACGTTAACATAGCTCCATTGCCTTCCCTCTCACCTCCCCCCTCCCTTACAAATCCCATTCAAATACGTCCAAGCAGATCATCTTGATCGGAATTGATAGGTTTCCTTTACCACGAGAGGGAAAAATCACATAAGGGTTTCATTCCTCTAACCATGCGCAATATGAAACCGATTTAGTTAAACCGCTATAGACCTACTGGAGTTTGAGCTAGTTGGGACTGGAGAGGTAGGACGGTGGCGTGATCGGTTTAGGTAGTTAATGCCTCTAGGTGGGTCCTGCTAGGTGCATAAGAAATGCTAGCCAGCTGACTAGAGGTATATATATGTTTATAATGTTCCTGTAAGACTCCAAGGGATGGCCAGCTGACTGGAGGCATAATATAAATAATGTTCATGTAAGAATCCAAGGGATGTCCAGCTGACTGGAGGTATAGGATTATAGTGTTCATGTAAGATTCCAAGCGATGCGTTTCATGATACATTTCACATTACATACTCAACTTTCTTATAAGACACATTCATTAGTGTGAATATGTATATCGATGATCAAAGGATATCCTCCATATAAAAAAAAACGAACATTTCTGTCAAAGGTTCAGTTTGAAAAGGGCTCTTGTATAATAACAAAGGCTGTACAACTTGGCAAGATACAATACTCTACAGTTATTTTTGTATCTTTAGTTTTAGTGCAACTTTTGTGATCTAACAGCATGGAACAGTCTGACTGCTTGCCTGCGTTAACTAGACATTATGACCCACTGAACGAGTGCACGCCATTACTGGTATTTGTTGTCAAAACAGAGGGAAAATAGCTTTATGGATCGCATATACCTGTATAGTAACTGTAACCATACTAAATCACCAATCGTATTATGGATCTAAGCTTAGACCAGCAGGTACAGCTACGTATGGGATAAGAATGCTGAGTTATACTCTCTTCTTTCTATATCCATGTGTATTTGGAACCGTTTATCTTGAGGTCAAAAAGAATAGTCCGCTAGCCCTCTATCCCTGTGCTTCCTTAATTCACCTTTTGATTTTATCTTGAAAATTACAACTTCATATCGCCTTTATATCTCAAGTCCAAACCATTCTCACTACCACACTTTATATCGCATGAAATATGTAAACAGATGTTATAGAAAGCATGTTTCTATCTTTCCTTGTCTCAATATGAATACAGCCATAGGCAGCTCCCTTGGTAATGGGTCTCCATATTCACCTTAGCATATAGTCATGGCCCTAGATCAATGTTCAGCAATTCTTAGGCTGGTAGGGACAAAGAAATTTATTGATGGAAGCGTCAACAGTTATGGTACTAAGTACACATTCCTAACGTTCTACAATAAAAGGTAGGAGAGTGCAACAGGTCTGTATCAATATATTGGTCACTCTTAACATAATTAAGATGTGGAGGACGATATAGGCCATCAGGATACAATGTCTCAGGAATAGGCTGTTTTATTGGGAATAGCTGGTAGTATTTATTAGTATTTTCCAGGAAATACCCCTGTATCATATCATTATAACTTATATTTGACTTTACTTCCCTCCACTACCAGGTATATATTAGGCACCCAGAGCCACAATCTTTTAAGATATTAGACACAGCTTGGTTTGAGTATATTGCATTACAATATATTCAGACCACGCTGATCTAATATTTTACTAATTGAACAAAGTATCAGAGCTGGATACTCAGGCTAGTTAATATTCGATGTCTGAAAGTCTTGTTTTATAGGCCTACACGAGTCTTACCTAACCCACAACAACGGCCTATTCAGCAAGAATTAGCTTCAATACATAACTGGGAATATGGAGTTCATTCAGACTGGAAATGGGTCAATGGCCATTACGCACACCGATATTATCATAGATTAGTATATATCAATATGAAGCCCTTGGATAGCCTTATAATCATTACTGCAGTTTATTCTCCCGAGGTCACACGATACATTGGAAGTCTTAATTTCACTTCAGTGTATAGGTCGAATCCCACATGGCGAAAAATGGCTGAAATATCTCTGCGATTTTGTCCCTTGTGTTGTATGGCCCTTGTTGAGGCCATAAAACGCAAGGACTATTGCAAACTTGACCCTAAACCATACAACACAAGGGACAAAATCGAGGAGATATTTTCGCCATTTTTCGCCATGTAGGATTCGACCTTATCCCTCGGCTAAATAGTACTCATGCACATGACGAGGTTCCTGAATGTCTTTTTGTCTAAATTGATATCTAACAGCAAATACAACTACCCCTTTCAGTGCATACCCACTTACATGAAGGAAAGTGGATGTGGTGGGTGTGTTCATAAATGTAATATCAAAGGAATGCATGTGTCACCGCCAACTATTAATTCTCCTCTATGTAATATTGATTGTACCGCATTTGTTACGTTTAAATTAAAAGGGTTTAGACAATAATGTGTGGTTTTCAGTCAGAACTACAAGTGAAAAGAAACACAACAGATTCAGATGTAAGGGAGGTACCCATGATGATATTACTAATGCTTATTGCCTATTAGGGTAAGGGATTAACATGTAGTGGAATAAAGGCCAAATCCCACACCGTGAAAATGGTTGGGAAATCGTTGTGAAATAGGATATGTGGGTGCTTCGCCGATATTGGGGTGGTAATATCGTCTAGGGAAGACCTATAAAGGCTAAGAATCCCTGTCAAAGTGCTGGTATTTAGAGAGTATAGTACATCAAAAGTTTTTGATATTTTCTTCACAAAGGGCTTGAAATCTCTGTGATAGACTCAAAATCCCTGTGATTTAGAGGAAAACAACAGTTTCTAGGAAATCAGAAGAGGTGTGTCTTTGATAAATCAGGAGCCAAGTTCCACATACTACAGTCAAAATAGGGTTCTGCTTGTGATTTATGCAAGCTACATTTGTTTATGCTATGCAGGATACCATTGCAAAACACAGAAAATAGTCAGAGACAACTGTGATATTAATATCAATTACTCTATCTCTGTGAATCATTCTAGCAACTCATCTGTGCAGTAATGAAAATCACAGAGATTCCTCTGCTACTATCAGCTAAAGTCGGATTTCGAGTGGTAAGAAGTGCAGTGAGTACCCTTGTGATTTAGGATATTGACAAGAGTCCAATGTTGCAGATATCCAGAATCACAGACATTTCAGACCCATTTTTCACGTAGTGGGATTTGGCCTTAAGATCAGGTGAGTCATTCAACATCTCCCCCAGTACCTGACACCTGGTAGGTAAGGGGTGTGGGCTATAGGTACACAGGTGAGAACAGTACAATCCTCATTTGTAAACATGTTCTATTGATTTCATGGAGAGCCTTTTCCTTCCTGCTGTACACAAATAAAGTCAACTACACCGTCTTCCAGGGAGCTCCACATACTGTTGGCATTAGGGATTTTATTCAAGGCATTAGGGCTGAGATGTTCATGGAAGACCATCGGGGATAAAACAGGGCCAATGGCGATCCTGGGCTACTTGGGTCATTTCATGGAAATTCAATTCCATTCCTCTTAATGATCATACTAAAAAGGAGGATACGGGGCACTCTGTCGAAATAAAAGCATGGCCGTGAGTGGTAGTGCGATTGAGTGGAATTTATGAATAGCAATCTGGGGGTAGTCCTATATAGCGGACTGGAGGAATAGGGCCTTGTCCAGACTTGCACTAAATCCCCATAGGTTACTGTACATCATTCTATAGGTAGGTCGGACTGTGGTCTGTGAGGGTCTGAGTAGAGGCATTAATGTCTCTGTGTTAGTCAATTCATCCTGTACTAGGGCCTTTTCACTTGCCTAGTCTACTTCTGCAGTGAGATAGACCAATACCATTGGTTATATACTTATTATAACTGGTAGAGGGTGGGGGTAATTGAGCAGCATGATTTCACATTCAATATATTTTATTTAAAAAAAGAGGCATATTGAAGCCTTTTGAAATAAGCTGTCAAGCTTAGGTCAAGTCAGGCAGTCCAGCTTGGGCCACATCAGAAACCCATTTTGAGCTCAATCTCAGCCCAAATTGGTTAGCTCACTTTAAAACTACTCTGTATAGGAATTTAACGTAGTGTCGGGCACATCGGTAGCCCTCTACGACCCACAGTCGGACCATAACATGTTTGCTACCTGGGTTCGTTGATCAGGATTTCAAAGCAAACATTGGCAAATCTAAAGACTAATGGAAGAAATATTTCTTTCTGTCCTTAAATGCGTTTTATGTCCGATGTTTTGTTGTATCTTTGGTCCTGGTCACCCTATTGTATTTCGGTGTTTGGGTGAAAGCTAGGTATATTGAGGCATAAACGCCAATTGATTGATTGATAGATGCATCATCCATAGATGGTAAATCTAGAAATAAACAAATGAAAATCAACTCTTCACACAAAACAGAGCTAGATGAGAAAGTGTAATTAGTTGTTAATTTGACTACCAGATATTGTTTCATTGATACAGGTTTCTTTACTGACCATTTGTAATTACCCACTTGGCAAAAGACGTATTTTCAACGTTCGGAACAGGTTTGGGTCCTAAACGTTTGTTTTTAATACATTCGAAAAACGTTTTCAATGTTTTTTTCAACGTTAGTTCGTTACACTTGTTTTATGTAAAAGGAAAACGATTTTTTCACCTAAAAATAAAGTTTTCATAGAACGTTTTTATTTACATGCTTTTTACTTTTTATTTCTAGTTGAAAAGAAACGTTTGGAACCCAATAAAAAAAGAATTAACGTTATTAACGTTAAAAACTTTTTGATCTCCAATACTTGAACGTGCTGATGTCCTGGTCAGATTTTGTTTGGGGTGATTCAGAAAAAAATCACTATCTCCAATGTCAATTTTTGCCTTGCAAACATGTCCTATTGCTTTCCTTGTTTTGTTATTAATGTTCCACGACACCACATTTCCTGGTGTCCGGTCTCCAGATCTACTTAATGCAAATCACCTTGGGGAACAGGTAACGTAAATTGGGGAACAGCCTGACCAAGATCATCACTTACACACATAAAATGTAAACCACCTCTCCGGTGGTAGTGTTTTTACTTCTGGGTGCCGGCAATAGTGGTATAATGAGAGGGAACATGCCATGATACAGCCTACAGGTGTTTCATGCAATCAGTCTGCACACTAACGACACCTTGTTGGTAGAGATTAGTACCTGTATACAACACTAGTGAAGTATGTAGACTAGGGATCCAGTCTTACTCCATATGGGGAGAGGATTTCACAGCCTTAATCCCACTGACCCTTAAGTCGTGATCCCCTCAACTTGAGCTCTACTTATAATATAAGAATCTTAGTTCATTTGTTAAAGTAGTAGTTATCAGATCTTCTCTGAGTGAATCTCAGAGAGAATGCCATTACAATTTCTGTTGACACTATCACATCTCTATCAGAAATGAAAAGAATGAGATCAAATTTACAACCACACAAAGTCTGTATGTCTTCAATGGCTGACACCTACCCAAATATAAGTGATGTTGGTGTATCTGAACAAACCTACAAGTATACTGCAGCACTGACGACCTGTTTAGGTCTAAGTGTATCAGCTTATTTCGCTCTAAGTATATGAAACACTTAATGATCACTAATACATGTGACGTCATTGCTGCTGAGGAGGAAATACTTAATAATTCTTGGAGCATGCCTTACACATGTCGTCATAGCAACACCAAATACACGTGTCGACTGTGAGTATTATGATGAGGTGGGTAGATGCAAACACTAGTTGTAGGCAGACGTTACATCACGAGACTGGCCATTGAACAATGTATAGCAAACATAGGCACAACAGAGTTACACCGATCGACCATTAGTATTAGCAAGGGTTGACACTGAGTGATTTTCCTTTATGGGAATCGATCAATGTATACATGAAGGTCTGTCACATTGAAGGCAAATTGTACCACGTCCCTTTAGACATTTTGTTACATTTGAGATTAACTTTTGATTTAAGACCTCTTTATTAGACAGGCATCTCTCTCAGTCATATATTCTAGTCAAAGCTATATTTGTCATATTGGGGACTTGGTGTAGGCTATAGACCTTTCTCCAGATGAGGTCCATATCTACTTTGTCAAATGGGGGACTAACTGTAGACCTCCCTCTCTGCAGGGCATTTCTCAAGAGGGTACGACTAGGCACAACCACTACGATTTGAAACCCTGACAATTGTATTAGTTGACTGTGGGTATTGCGCCATGGCTGCGCTAAAGAAAGATGGCTTACAGGCATTGTGAAGTGTAGTAGGTACTGGGGATAGGATATGGAATAGGGGCATATCTTGTAATTGGGTACCCAGAATCGTCTTTACAATGATTCAGTGGCGGATTTAAGGGCCGTTTTCCACCATCCGACAGGGTACCTCTTTCGGCCGACAGCTGCCACACTCAACCACCTCGGCCGACAGGGCTGCCATAGGGTTCAATGGTGGGGCATGGTCTCTGTGGCCGAAAATAGCATCTACTATGGGTCTAGCGGCCGACAGAGGGGACATATCGGGTGGTGGAAAATGGCCCTAAAGGAGGGGCGCGGGGGCACGCGCCCCCTCCTTTTTGCCAGTAGTTAAAAAGTTTAATTACACATTTTGGATACCTTTTGGACCACGCCCCTTCCTTTTCCAGATCCTGGATCCGCCCCTGTGATGTACAACGCTATGATTGATACTACATGTGGCATATTCGTACACAGTTTATATCAGGTTAGGGCCATTTTCCACCACCCGATATGTCCCCTCTATCAGCCGCTAGATGCTATTTTCGGCCGACAGAGACCATGCCCTACCATTGAACCCTATGGCAGCCCCGTCGGCCGAGGTGGTTGTGTGGGGCAGCTATCGGCTGATAGAGCACTCATATCGGGTGGTGGAAAATGGCCCTGAAAGGAAACCTAATTAGAATGCCAATAACATCCACGATCCAAGTATACATTTACATGTCAATCTAGCTTGAGAGAGCTTTTGGACGCCTGCCATAAGATTGAACAACCCTACACAGAATAATGAACTCCATCATCTTACTTGGGCTAAGAAGCAGATAATATGTAATTATTCAGGCTACTCTATAATGACACGCACAGACAACCATTTATGAAATAATTATGGATTCAACAGAACCCCTGTCACCTTAACTTGACACGAAATCTGCAATGTCGACCGTAAAGTAGGTGTCGACACACCTTTACTTACAGGGAAATCTCTGGGTGTGTTTGAATACGTGCAGTTGGTCGACCTTGCATGTGATATACGTTGGCATTACCATTTCGTCTATATAAATCATTTATCCGACACCAGGACGTTATGCACTGTGTGAAGTCAACCCTTGTCTATGCTAAAACCTGGAAGAGGTTGTTCAGACATTTTGTCTAGATGAAGGCACTTTGAGGGGAATTCCAAAAACAACGTTAAGAACGCCATTGTGAAACATCCTCCGTAATGCTCATCCCAAATACACGCCAATTAAAGACTCTAGGGCAACGTTATCGAAATATGGAACCACCAACGAAGTACACTTACACAAGTAATATTCTAAACAACAGTCGGCTTCGTAAAAGACAGACAATAGGGTCTATGGCAAAATAGTGAGTGGATACTGATTGCAAGAGAACGCTAGGGATATTTTTAGGCATAATATTCACTGATCTATACGTGAAATGGCGATTTACAGAAGATCAGCTGACCATGAAGAGTTTTCATCGCAATGCAGAATCTCACTTTCATTATGGCCTACGCCAAATACAACACAGAAAATATATAGCTTAAAAAAGTACTCTGTAGTGATCACTTTTTGTCATCTTGAAGATGATGACTGGGGAGAGTACCCTGTGATCTTTAGGGTGATCATATGTGATCACCCTGGGTGATCACTACAGAGTACCTGTCTGACCATCATAGTTGATCACTCTGGGTGATCACTACAGAGTATCTGTCTGACCAGATCAGAGAGGAGCTTGTAGATGATTATTTTGTCATTAATTAACATATTTTAGTCATCATTTTCAAAGAATCGCATAATTAAACCCTTCCCTCCCACAAGCAGGTGTTTATTATGGGCACTTAGAGCTAACCTATGCCCTAATGCAGCATATTAGATGTTTGTATAACAAATGGAAGCTACCCCCTATGGACAAAACTATAGTTTCAGTGGCAAAAGAGGTGTCTAACATTACACATGCTTATGCCTTTGATCATTTTGCCTAATTTTCTTGTTTGATGAACAACTTATATTCCAGAGTGATATCATTCTTCACATCTTTCATCTTATAAAGACTCATAATCAAAAGGATTGAAGATAAGAATCAATATATCCTGCAGGGTGGGTATTGTATATTCTATTGTTGTATACTAGGGCCTCCTGGTGGCAGAAAAATATCATCAAAGTGATGACCCAGGGTAATCATCATGATCACCTTGGGTCATCATTTTGATGATGTTGTATACTAGGGCCCCCTGGTGCCAGAAGGGCATCCTCAAAGTGTTGAACCTAGGTGATCATCATGATCATCTTGGGTCATCAGCATGAAAAGAGGACCTTAAGTCATCAATACAGAGCACCTTCATAAAGGCTTATGTTTTTAGTGAAGTACTAGCGGGGCATTGTGTTATCATTCTGGTGTCACTTTCAATTTAGTGATGTAAACAATCTAAAAGATTTGGCAAAGTAGACATGAGGCCTTGAACTGATGCTGATGTACTTCCAATTACTATTTTCCATAAGTTAAATTATTATCATATGCTTCGCATAAAAATGTATGATACAGCCACAGACGTAGGACTGTACATATGCAAAGGCTTCAAATGTCTTACAGCTATAGCTGGAGGGGAAGATTATGTACTGCAATTGCATTAATGCCATATGCCTATCCCAGACCCGTTGCACCAAGTGCTATATATATTCAGGCATGGCCAAAACTCCTATTCCTTCAGGGGCAGTGCACATGGGATGATCTGAGGAAATCTGGCCAGACACTTGATGGTGGCAAACTAAGCCTTGGGCCAGCTATAGTCTAAAACAAACCTCACCAGCCAGGCAATCATTGTGTTGTTCAAGTGGTGACTGGAACTGGTGCTGGTACCAGTTAACTTGTATTGGCATTTGGAGATTGTGGAACCTGCTCCTGGGCAGCAGTGGGAACGACAAGCACACTACTGTTAATTTGACTTGTGAACTACTGTATTTCTTCATCACACCTTTGCCTGTATACTCAGTACAGTGCATACAGTTCAGGAATAGCCTGTACCTCCAATGGGTGCCATATAGACACTGGGCATACATGTGGCTCGTGTGCGTACTACTGCATAACTTAAACTGAACCTTGAGACTACTTAGCTAATATTGCCTCTACCAGGGCTCCAGTTATGGGGTCCAGGGTAAGTCAGTCCTCATCCAGGCAAAATGATTCTCGTTCTAAATATGAAATGAGCATTTTATTATACTGATTCAAACCTACCTCTCATCGATAACAAGTTGCTCCAAATTATATCCCCAACGTCAATGGCCCTCTTACTCCATGAAGGCTATAGTAACAGCCTGCTGGTGATTAAGTAGTGGTATGACTAGCCTATCTATCCAATGTCCAGATAGTGCACTTGCAGGTTGGGTATCAGCAAGTTTCTCCTCAGTTATAACAAGTGTCTCCAAATCCAGAACTTCATGCAGTTGACCTCTGTATGGTTCCTCTATGGCCTATATGATGTCCAACCTACAAGGTACATACCCATCATTTGGCACCATACTTGTGAACACGTTGGTAGGTAATTCACCTGTGAGTCCACTGAACCACTCTGCTGGCCACACAATTGTGTAATGTTATTATGCAGTCGGCCAACAATACAAGTAGGCAGTCGGCAACCTCCAGCAGGTAGCCCGCCTGCTCCAGGCTACCGACACATTGCTCCAGCAGGAGGTGTATGGAGCCTCCAGATCTGTCGTCGTCGGGACAGCAATGCATTTTTCATTAGCAGCATACCTGCATGAATTTGGCATGAGGCACTTGGTGAAATCTGATGGGTTCAATCCATCTAAAGGAATAATATCTTGGGATATCCCGTCCTAGACATTGATGTTCAGATCTATTTGATTAAAGAACAATGACTTTGGATCAATAAAGGAGTATCAGCAATTCGAAAAAAAACAAGCACTATAACGAATGCCTATTCCGTTTGACATGATTATGTCTTTATAATGACCTAATATGCTGAAAGTCCATTTCTATATCTCTGATTCTATCATAGACTGCAAAAATGGTGTTTAGAACCTAAACACAAATCTAAACATATTCTTGCAACGTTTTTGTAATCACATTTATTTCCTAAACATGTTTAGCCAAACAATGTGCTTAGCTCAAGTGTTTAGAAATCTAGGTGTTTAGGTTCAAAATTTGTGTTTAGATATCGATGAAATTTTGCGTTTAGATGTTTATGAATTTTTGTGTTTAGATGTCTAAGTGATTTGGTGGGAAGTAAGGGTTTGCAGACATGTATCCGTTAAAAAAAATAAAGGAATATCTTTTGTTTGTTTTCTCATTTACTGGAGGACATCAGCAGCTATTTACACTGCAAAGTCTCCAAAGATGTCAGCCACAGCTATATACACATATATGTACACACTGCATTAGAATAGGAGACTTGAGAAAGTACAACAGTTTGGCAGGAAGGACATTACTTTATACTTTACAAAATAACATGACATAGGTGTAAGTTATAGAGCTCATTGATTATTTTATGGTAATGATGGTGGTGTAAGTTGAATATAGTTAATTTTCTATTGTTGTGTCTAAACACCTAATATTCAACTGTTTAAACTCTAAACGTCTGAATATGTTTAGCAAAATTGTTTATGTATTTAGAATAAAAGTGTTATTTTCCTAAATGTGCAGTCGATGATACACCTGACTGACGTATATGTTTAGATTTTAAACATGTTTAGGTCTAAACATGTTTAAAATCTAAACACCATTTTTGCAGTGCATTTGTAATGTAATTGTCGCCAACACCCCCAGTGTTTAATAGAACACACTTGCAAATAATGTATAACTGTGATTGTTATCAACTCTCAAAGCAATATCAATATCATAATAAGTTATCATTGACATTCTCACAGTCTTTGTCAGTCTATTATGAGAGTATAACGTACACCATAGCAGTGAAAATCCAAAATGGGGCAGTCTGAAAGCGGATTAAATATGACACTGATATGCTGCCTTTCCCAGTCGGCTAAAACACTAGTCTAGGCGCCCTGTGAATGATATTACCGGGAGCTGTATGGTTTCATTTACAGAGCTGAAGTCGATACTTACTTCAATCCCACAATGTTGGCCAATCTTATTAACATAAAACGGACTCCTTCCTGAGAGTATGCCAACTCACTAATACACCCTATGTTAATCTGGTAACATTGCACAAAAGACAAAAAGTCCCCATAGCCAACTCACAGTTTTATCGGACACATACATACAATGGGATATTATAAGGGAGTATTACATGGGCTGAAACTCTCGTATTCCAAGGCCAAACCTTTTTCTTTTATCCTTTTATTCCTAGTCCCCAAAACTCATACACTGAGCTACATGAAATTTAGATTCTTTGTTATAGATGAGGATTTTCGATAGCCTGAAAGCAAAGCTAAGATAGATAGATGGAAAGATAAATTGGTAGGTAGGTAGGTAGATAGAGATAGATATAGATAGATAGATAGATGGAGAGAGAGAGAGAGAGAGAGAGAGAGAGAGAGAGAGAGAGAGAGAGAGAGATACATGAGAAAGAGACATTCCAGCAAGGCGACGTTACGAAAAACCCAAAAACACTGCGGCTAAATCACCAGGAAAAGAAAAAAGAAGTTATTTTCTACCTGCATTATTCTCTCATACAATCAAACACATTACTGATGCCCGTGTAAGCCTTCAAGTTGTGGAGATTAGAAAATGTGCACCACAAGGAGCTCATTTATGGGCATACGGATCTGGCCATGGTTTTCGTGCTATATTGCTATGTTTTGACAGGTATGGCTCAACGGCTGTACTGCCACCTCTAGGCCTTGGACGTATACTGGCTTCAACAGCATAAGACTCTGCAGTGGTGGGTCCCCCCAACACATAAAACGTTATTAGTATAAGCTATTTACTTAGGAGTTCATGCCGGTTCGCCTTCAGCCTCTCTCGAAAATATGTATTGGCAGTGCTGGCTTCGGGCCGAGTACAAACATGTGTATACAAAGCGTGCTAGCACTAGCAGACAGCCTCACAGTGTTTGCCGATAGTAGATCAAATTAGAGCAACTGTATTAGACATGTGTATGGCTTAATGTATAAGTGGTGCAACATGACTGCACATCCTTAATAAGGTTTTTGAAATCTCCCTTAGTTATAGAGATGTAGCCTAGCAGCACATGCGCATTTCTCGTGCGTGCATATCTTAAGTGATCTATAGAGGAGGGGGAGGGGGTTCAAAAACCCTAACATTTCTCCAGAAGCCATAGTTATTTCCTCAGTCACAGCACTGCACATGTATGGATAGGATATTCTGATTGCATGATTTATAGGATGATAAGAAGGACTAATACATTTTGATAGTTTCCTCTGCACTGAAAACTTAAGCTTATACGAAAGTCCTCTGTACAGAGGACCTTGGGTCCTCTTTCAAAATTGATGACCTCAAGTCATCAATTTGAAGATGGGGTCATCATTTTGAAGACAATACTTTTTTCCACCAGGGGGCCCCACTAAGCTGTAGTGTAATCTATATTTCATACTGTAGGTCATCCTATAGATAATTTTGTAAGTTAATAATGTACTTATCTGCATCACGAATGTTGCAATAGCCATTTATATTTATGCTGGATAGGAAATACAGCAAGACATTTTGCTAAAGTAATTTGAAGGGAGTTATGGGATCTCTATGTGCTTGAACACCTTTTATGTGTCTGAAGACTTACTTAGAAGTGCACAGACTGGCTAGAAACTGTTGTTTACATATAATACCAGTCACTTGGTCTACCAGAAGGACAATACATCTAATAAAGGTCTGGCTATGGTGAGGTAGGGGGATTCTAAGGTTAATCTACTTACTATTTCATAATTAATGGAAATTAAAAATGAATGTCATTGAATTGACTACCCACACTCATCATATTGATTGCATAGCTTCATCATAAAAGGTCCTCAAATTGAGGACATTAGGTCCTCAAGTTGAGGACTTTAGTGAGGACCCGGTACTCCCCCCAGGACCCATCGATTTGAGGGCCCAAAGTCCTCAAATTGAGGACCCAAAGTCCTCTGCACAGAGGACCTATTTCACCAACATGTTTTCAGTGTGGAAAGTCCATGATCTAACTTTTTCCATGTCAGAGCGAGAAAGGTTACACTGGACAGAAAATTAGGAACGGTATTGTTTTTGAATAAATCTCTAATCATAGTATACAAAATTGTCTTAGTGCAATTACAACCAGATATTCTATCTTCCTGTAATCAAAGCTACATTTCAACGACCTAACTGCGACTCTATAAACTCTAAAGGCCTTGTACGTGCTCGACTGATTCCTGCTCCCATTCCTGTTCTATAATACTGACTACCTTCCAGTGGTAGTGAGTGTAAAAGGACTTTGTCCGATCAAATTGTTTGTTCATCTCGGTCGCTGGTATCATATTCTTCTAAAACACCCTCCCCATGTGAAATGGTCCTATTACGTTGGTCAGGGACTCAGGTACAACTGAAGTAAATTTCGCTCAAGTACTCAAGCGGAAGAGTTAATGGCCCACATCCCTTCTGCTGTTGTGGGTTTACATTCTGGTGTTGACCGTATGTGGATCCTGCACTCTGGATGTTTAAGAATCCACTTGAGAAATTATAACGCCAGCAGTGCCCTCTCAATATACCTATATGATCATACGTTGAAATGAAGGGGTATTTAGATTAGCTAATCAATGTACAGTACACTTAGTGAACTAATTTAGATTTTAGGTGGAGTCAAATCCTACCAGGGGAAAATGGTCAGGAAAACCTTGTGACTTAGGAATGCAGGGCCGTAATATGATATTGGAGCTAGGGGTAGACCTTACATTGCCTAAGGAGGGACTATACTGGATAAAAAGCCTCAGCATACGCCTGTGAATTGGATAGAGGAAAAAGGTAAATAGCATTAGATATTCTCTGCTGGAATCCCTGATTATCAGATTGGTAGCTGTTTTAGTGAAAGTCGCTGAAATATCACAGATAAGATATTGCATTTTACTCTCTTCGTGATAATGTTGGTCGTAGTTAGCAGGCTGCCACACTGCGAAAAGGGCACCCACAATTAAATTCTAGCCGCATTCCTGCAACGTATTGGCGATCACATTAAGAGCCTCAAGTGTTTAAACACCTAGGTGTTTAGGTTTAGATTTTTTTCTGATATGAAATTTTACATTTAGATGTCTAAATGATTAGATGGACTGCACGTATAGAGGTTTATCCATTAAGAGAATTAAGGCTTATTTTTGTTTATTTTCTCATTTCACTTTCTCAGTGACAACAGCTGGAATTTACAAGTGCAAAGTGTCTACATGTAGCAATATCAGCCATATTCATAACACAAACATATAAATTATATATCCTACACTACTATAGAGTGAGTGACCTGAAAAGGTACAGCTTGGCAGAAAAGACATTGTTTTTTTCCCATCACAAAATGACATTAAACGGGTGTCTATACTGTAATGCATTGATTATTTCACCTTGATGCTAGCGCTGTATAGTCAATCCTCTATCATTCTTTCTATTCCCATGACATGCGATGAAATGAAACCATGATCAACATAGATTTTGGAGACGTTTGTTACAACAATTACTCGTGGTTATGTACAGAAAGTCTATTCAAATGAAGTATACCTGGTGTTTATTTCAGATCTAAGCATCTAAACATAGTTAGTCTATTTTTAAATATAAACATCTACTATTCGAGATATTTAAACTCTAAACCTTTAACTATGTTGAGCGAAATTCTTATGTACAAGTATATCTAAAATAAAAGTGTTTGATTTCTAAGCATGCGTATTCAATAAGATCCATGAATTACCTATATATTTAGATATGTCTAGGCCTACATATGTTCGAACCTTTAACACCATTTTTGCAGTGTACAGATTGTGTGAATCTAGCCACGAATTAAGAAACATCAAAATGAGGGGATACGCCCACCAGTAGTATTCGAAACAAAATTAATGTTTTCAATCATGTTAGCTTATCTATACCATGTATAACATCACTTGAAAAATCCTGCGCTTTCGTTAGGTGGAGCTACAAGTATATTTCCTGTACCACAATGTACATGGACATAAAATAAAAAAGTAAAACAAACAAAAAACATCACCCCTATTTCTAAAAAAAAAAGTGTCTGCACAACTGATAATCGATTTTATGCACCCTTAGGTGACCAAAGTGGTCAAGATGTTTGCTACATCGACTCTCATGGCATCTGAAGTTCATGCTCGGACATAGGCCAAATTACTTATAGCCTATAGGTCTGATCAATGTCTCGGCTCAGGAGGCTATTTCTTAACAGGCTACGACTGCACCCTCCTAGTCTTACCATCACCCCCATAGGAATAGCATTGACATTTTGCAGTCGTAGTGCTGTATGCTATCGTAGTGCCTTAAGAAATGGCCTCCAGAGCGTGGGTCTGGTGTCAGCTCTGTTACCCTGATTAATATGACCAGCCACGTCACCCAAGCAGATGGGGCGCAGCACACGAGACGACATTACATGCACTACAATTTTTAAGTTTTAGATAATTTTCTATTGTAGTTACAAAAATGCATGTCGTTTTTAGCTCGCTGCCCCATAAAATGATAGGTGCCAATTGTATCTTCTTATCATAAGAAGATATAAGACTTATAACCATTTATAAGCAATCTGAATATCATAAATCGGAATGCACTATTATCACCGTATTCATACTTCGCTATGCATTACTAGGGTAATGGATAGCTATATTTTTCTCAATAGTTTTTGGTATTAATGATACTCAGTAATCTATAGTGGTTAATCCCATTGCCCTTATTGTAATAACCTATAACCTTAATCCGCCCTACAAATGACCCCCGCTGGGTTCCATAATGCAGTATCAATGTGCGAGTTTTATCACTGGTTCATATGATCTAGAAAGGATATCTAGGCTGTGTACCTAATTTAATCATCGGTAAGCCAAATTATTTTGATAGCCCCCCCCCTCAGATTGGGTTCACTAAGTCCCCAAATATGCGATTGTCTCATTAATTTTGTCACTCTAGAATCTCATACCCTGTATATTCTTCTGAATTGTTCTATACACATTATATACTAAGCAAAATTCCAATCCCGCAATATCTGCACAGTATCATACATATTTCATATCATAGGGTTATCATGAAACCATAATCACACAAAAACTGCTAGTACTTTAATTGTTCGCTTCGTGATGTTATCATGAGTTTTCAGTATGTATAACGTTCTAACGGAGTATACTAATGGTATATGGTATTGCTGTGAGATGGGCGCTGTATATAAAATTTGTGTACAGATTATGGCTGACTGCCCATAGAACGACCGATTAAATCGACATTATAACATAGCATGGCATTATAGCTGTTATCGAACGTGACTATATGTGATATCATTTTGGATGAGGGTGTATAGACGTAATCCATTTACTTAAAGAAACCCCTTCTCATTTTAGTATTAAATATGTTACATTCAAGTCGACACTCCTTCATACGTTGCCGTTATTTCTGTTATAAAGCAGTGCACCTTACTGCAGTACATGTACATGTATCTTACTGCGGTGCATCTTCATGCTGCTATGGCCTGTCCATATCCTCCCCAATATCTTCATGGTTAAAATCGACAACTTCTAATATAATTTAGAAACGCATTTAGAAAGGGTATAATATTTCAAATGGTGCGTCCCCACCCCCTTAAAATCCTGGATCCACCACTGGCAGCTTGGATAAATCTACAACTATAGGGCTCAGTATGGAGGCCTATAGTGGGTCGGCCATTGCTTGTTCTGTCGCCTGGCAAGATGAGCAATGATAAGAACCAGCATGATGAGTACCGGGTGTTACACAATGTACCCAAAAAAATCTGCAGTGAATACAGGGAATTATCTGATTGATTAATAATGCATCCCGGGTCAACCCTATACTTCGTTGATAAGCCACATACACGTCCTTTCAAATATCAAAAATCATTAGCCCCAGGCTTCATGATAGTTTAGTAATAGATCTACGAAAATACAAAGATGACAGATTCAAGACAGGATATCAATATCAACTGGTTACAATCAGTAAGATTAAAAATACTGTGGTTAAAATCTTCCAAGTGTTTAAAAGATAAGACTTTGCAAATAAGGATGCATATGGCGGCTCACCACCTATTAGACCTATGAATAGTTTGCCAATAGGCACAAAATATTCCTCTATTTAAGTAGGCAAAGTGACATTTCGTCCCAATTGTCCGAACGAACAACCAGATCAACAACGTGCACTTAATTCATATAAGAAGTTATGTCATCGAAACCAATATAGGCATGGTACAGAATGGCATTTGAGGTCATTCCCAAGGCGTCCAAAGGTATTTATAAAGAAATGGCCTACCTTATATTAGTTGTAGTAAATCTTTCAGAACAGTTGGAAGTTTGTTCACAAGACAAGCCTAGTGGTGGTATTGTTGATCCAACTCTTAAAGGTAGAGGGGCTCCGTGGCATACCTATTGGTTGCTAAACCCTGCTACGGTAACGATAGGCAGAGCACTGATGGGCTTCCCATGGCCAAGTTTGTAAGTACACATATATTCCAAGGAGCTCCAGGAAGAGAAAGAAACTTAAAACCGCTTGATGATATTCCTCTAAAATATGCCGGCCTAGATGTAATAAGGGTGGCGCCCGGCGCCCATATCATTCACCACCACGCTCAAGGGAAGTCATTTGTTTTGAAAATTTCTCTTCTAGGCAACAAGGTGACCAAGTGAATAGGTCAACCAGCCTGAAGGTGCGGCAGGCAGAGTATAGGAGCAAAAAGGCAGGTGGGGTCGGGTGGTGGGCCCCTGTGCTACCTATGTATCGAGACCTTCGACAGGTCAATATAGGATTGGGTGTGCCCAGGACACCAGTATACAGGTGGGAGGCACTGGAGGTGTATGGCGTGGCACTGCTCTGTTCCTCCAGGGCGGGGGTCCTAGCGGGGGCAGTCCCTTCACCTACACCGTCTCCGCCACCTGGAGGCCGACACCATGTCGGATCCTTTTAGATCAGAGATTGCTGCCCTCACCTGTATAGTTATAGAAACCCCCAGTGAGGCCTCCCTCCTGCCCTCCCACCCAACGCCCACCTTAGTCCCCGCCACTGCTGCAATGAAATATACCTTTAGTCATTGTGGCAATTAATGGGCTGTGGCGGGCCGGATCCAGACCTTGGCAGTCCCAGGTGTAAGCTTACATTGCGAACAGCTTCGACTAAATGGTGTTTTGTTGAGGGCGGGATAGAAAATGAACTCGTCTGGAATTTTTCCTCCCATTCTCCACTCTAGAAAAACTATACCCCTCGAAATATAGGCTCGACCAGGAAATAAGTCACATTGTATAAGTTTTTTTTCTTTTTGTTTTTTGTTTTTTTTTACATGGAGGTATGTAACCTTAACCTATGGTTATAGCTACAGAGAGAATGGGGTGTCTGGAGATCATCGCCAATATTGGAAATAACAGGCAATTCTAGGAGTTGTTAGGAGTAGAAGCGTCAATCCTCATCTGTTGCGGGGTGATTAATAGAGGGATACCGTTAAACACTTTTGTTGGACGTGTATATACCGTTCAGAGGTCAAATATCCCCTCTGGCCCAGGTATGAGATCTAATTTGTTTTTGTATGGATTATTGCTGCCACTCAAATTACGCTATGGGATACCTACCAGCTGGCTTATGAAAAGAAAGGGCTGTATCTTGACGGGGAATCGTGAATTAGCATGAGTACTGGTGCATGCATGCTGACCATTGACTTTTTTTTATCATACCGCAGCACAAATCTCAGAATCCATTGTTATTCTAATGCTTGCAGATAAGCCGATAACTCAATTGACAACAAATCGCTGCTAATTTAAAATTCAAGCTCGGCTTATCTGTCTGAGAACAAAAACCTATCTTTACAGCATTTGATGCACTTGGCAAGAAATCGGAATGATGTATACGTGGCAAGCAGCTCTGGTAGAGCTTTATCCCCAGATTCAGTTGTGGTGGAGAGTAATAAAGCCCTTAATGGATACGATATAGTTCTATCCCTAGAAGGCCTTGGTAAGGATTTTTGTCGTGAATCCTTTTAATTTCATATCTTCATATTTTGATACCCTTTAATGTGCATAGGTTAACTTAATTTTGTTTTCCACCTCAACCTCTCATTTGCATACAATATGATAATTAATTGCTACGCTAATTAGGAATTATATTCCACTTAAAAATATGTATCTAAATCGAAATAGCTAACACCCGAAAAGGAGGTTTCATTGCTTATAGCAGAGCAGCATTATCTCTTTTACAGCCAAAACTATGAACAAAAATGATGATTTATTTGAGTTATGGAGCAATAATCGATAACGAAATGAGCTACTGCTTATTAGGAATTTATCCATGTCGTATATATCCCACATTTAAGATGTCAGCCTTCAGAAACTATTTGGAATATATTTCAGCATGCAAGATACTAAATTACAGACGGAAAAAATGAATCTGAATTAAGGGGGGTTTCTCTAGGCCTACTGTCATAATTTCCCATGCGTTGTTACATATAGGGCATTTGCACATTAAGCTATGGAGGCCGCCATTAGACCCCGACTGCACTATGACTAACACCTTCAGCCCCCGTCTCCGCAGTAATTGCCAGGGATGCTTCCCATTGGTCAATAATACAATAGCCATGTGCCGTATATAATTATGATGCTGTCTCTCTTCCATCTCGGTAGGGGGCCATCCACAAAATGATGTCATGCAGCAGGCGGGAGGGGGGTACCACTCTACATAACCCAGCATGACAAGGGGGAGGAGGTAGACACCGTCAGAACGTGCCTATAAGTATAACGGGGTGCTATTCTCACGTCTTAGACGTGTGTATCATTAGGTCTTGTATACACGTCGGTAGTGCCATGGCGACAGGTGTAGACGGTTCAAGGGCAAGATAAAAGACATCCTGATTTGTGTCCCGTGAACCAGCCTCCCTGTGTGTCCTGTAGTCGTATTCCGACCGAGCGGGATACATTATTGACCAATCAGACAATTCCTTTCATTCAGTGTTATCAGTCCTTATCTCTCAAGAGGCCCTTGATGGGGGGGGCAATGTCATATGTCGATTTTAAGAATTGCCCATGTCCCATGTCACTAAGCAAAAACACATGTCACTAGTGTCATTATCATAGCTACCATAAATCCTTGTATATAGAATGCACCTCGCGTATAGGACACATCCAGATTTAGACTAAATTCTAAAGGATGCACCTAGGGTTAAGTCATTTTAGTAGGCCTACTGTCCTGCAGTGTAAAATCTTTGCCTATAAGATGCCCTGGGTTGAGGCCTAGGCTATAGGGGGTCTGGGGCCTCCCAATGAATTTTTTTAACAAGTCAAGACCAAAAGGTGCATTCTGAAGCATTCTGAGGATAGATGAGATCTTTTCCAGACCCTAGTTTTCATGTCACTAAGTCTCATGTCACATGTCAATTTTAAGGAATGGCCATGTCACTAGCATGGTCATGTCTCGTGTCGATTTTAAGAAATGGCCATGTCACTATGTCGATTTTAAGAAATGGCTGTCACCATGTCGATTTTAGGGGTCTAGGGCCATTCTCAAGGTACCAGATTTAGCAGGGGTCACCCCATTATGGATCCCGCTAACCAGAAATACCAATCTCCCTCTGCATCCCGTGGATCACCCTCTCTTTGTGTCCCGTGTATTACGGCTGATGATATATGAATTGAACGAGCTCCTCGTGCATATAGTGACAGGAGGCTAGGTCAGAGGACACAGGAAGAGAGTGGGCCAGGGAATACAGGAGGAAGGTGGGTCATGGGACACATGAGGAGAGTGGGCTGTAGGGGATACACAAAGAGATCGAGTGGGTCAGAGGACACAAGAAGAGGGTGGGTCACGGGACACACAGGGAGGGTGGGTAATGGGGCACACAAGTAGGGTGACATAGAGCCATGCATGCACTCTAAAAAATGCGTTTAAACTTAAACACATTTTACCTAAACACTTTGAATCATTGACAAATTTACGTATATAAACACTTTTTATAACACTTTCACACTTTTCCAGTTGCCATTCCACAAAGCCAATATATAGTTGAGTCATCAAGACCAAATGTGTCAGCCAGATTCAACACACCAAACTCATATCATACGAGAACATGCTTTTACCCTATATTGGTTTATCAGTTTCCATCGAGGCAAAATAGCTTAGAAATCTAAACTCTCATCTCTGCATGTACGGCGGTACAGAGATGAAAGTTTAGATTTCTAAGCTAAGGCAATAAGGATTCTAAAAACTCTTCTAAATCTGGGTGGTGGGAAAGGGATGAAATGAGGGATGTTGTTAGGGCTGCAAGGGCAAGTGGTGGGGTGGTACTGGCTACAGCTTCCATGCATGCAGTATCATATCAAAGTATCTCTTCCGCCTTTCTACTGCCTCAATCTTTCTGGTATAGGCCTACTGACCTATTCCAGTCTACCAATAGGGCTCTGAAAATAAAATAAAGCAACACTCAAACATCCCATAAAATGAAATATTCTGATTTTTGAGACGATTTCGAAAGAGAGAGAGAGAGAGAGAGAGAGAGAGAGAGAGAGAGAGAGAGAGAGAGAGAGAGAGGTCTTCCATAGACAGGCATTTCTTACAGGAATCTCTTCACGGGATTGCGTGCCAGATATATATGTGATGTGTTTTCACAAAACCAGTCGGAAGTCATACATCCTACTTCCTAGACCAGAGATGATGAGCTTTAAATGTCTAAAAGATTATTTTCAAGATTGACTATATTGAATAGATCAAAAACACTCGAGTCCTGTTTTCAGAGGCAACAAGTTTTATTCACATTTCATACTTCTGGTGTTTGCTACTGTAACATTGTATTTGTATGCAAACAACATTATAATGATTTCTTGTGGGTTTACTAACATTGATGGCACTCAGGGTCATTGTCTTTTCTGGATTCGTAATACATTTATTAACTTAGAGACCCCCACCCTCCTTGACTTTTAATTCTTATTCATACAGCATTGGCAACCAATATCAAATAATAAAGCCACATTTAAAATATAGCGTATGTTATGCATGTCACTCAAAACTCAAAAAGATTGGATGTGATTAATACCCACAATATCGAGCCATCATTATTATTGTAGAAGTAAATATTTTGTCAACATTTGTCTTATAGGGCAGATTTATTTAGATAGCAATCCCTGAATGTCAAAGTAGAAAAATAGGTAAAAAATGAGAAAATTCACCAAATCCTGACAAAATAGGGATTTTCTTTGCTTAGCAACCTCTGTAGACCTTAATAATTGGAATATCCACTAAATGAGATACCATTCCCTCCTAAATTATCTCTAGATTACATTTAGATCATCAGAATAGTCAATTTTAATGATATTCCAACCTATATGGCTGTCCATAAAAAAGTAACATGAAAAAGAATGTTTTTGTTCCGTTAACATTCTGTCCCTAGCAACCGGCCCTCTAACGCCATAAAATTGAAAGAAACAAAATGTGTGGTATAATAAAGTATAATATCTGGATCTCTAATGCATATTCACAAGATTATATGCAATCGAATATTTAGAATTGTAAAAAAGTAGGGGGGGGGGAAGTCTATCCTTAATAGCCTGAAGCTAAAATAAAGTAGCTAGATCATGTTACCAGTGTAAAGAGACAACGGCTAGTATCATATACCATGGATTTTATACCAATTTGGCCTCTTTAAGACAGGAAGATCCTGCTCCTAAAAGGGAGATAATTTGGTTTTAATGCTATATAATTGATTTGAAGCTAAAATTGACAATTATTAATATTGATGTTCCCAATCTTTAGGTTTAGCCGCCCAATGCATCACTTTTGTTGACACAAATTTTCAAAACTATCCAAACATTTTTATCTTTTTTCACTGCATTGGATCCCTGTGACCCCATTTCGGTGCAATTGACCATATACATTTTATGAAACAACTACAGGCAGTAATTGAGGAACTAAACTATACAAGGAGGCCAAATGTTGATCTGACTACATGGGCCAACTGGCTGATTCTCTCAGTACTAGCAATGCGCTAGTGTCGAATATTGATAGAGATTGATGTCACCATAATAATTCATAAGTCTGCCAAATTAAAACTTATGATATCAGAAATACATTGAGCTAGAAATAGAATGCATCTTCTCAATAGTATTATGTCAGTAAAGTCATTACCACTATGGTGAATTTCTTCTTCATAGGTTTAGGTATACGCCCTCATGCAACAGTGTACCTTGACAAATAAGGTCCTTAAGTTGCAAGTAAGCAGGTGTGAATTAACACTTGGATTCTTTCAGATGAGAGTAGAAAAGTAGCCCTGCTGTCCTAAGGGAGTGATAATTTTTTAACAACAGGGGGGGCTGGTGGGTTTGCGCGCGGACGCGCGAAAAAAAATTTAGACCCCCCCCTCCTGAGGGGGTAAAATTTTTTCGACCCCCCCCCATAAGGGACAAAAATCGCGCGCGGACGTCCCCTTTTAGCCTATAGTAACGTGCGGGGTTTTCCACTGAAAACAGGTTAAATTATTTTGACCCCCCCCATCAGAGGTATTGAAAAAATTCTGACCCCCCCCGTTCAAGGGGTTGAAAAAATTCTGACCCCCCCTCAAACCCACCGGCGCCCCCCTGTTGTTAAAAAATGATCACTCCCTAAGAAAATTTGATGTTTTAAATGATACCTCCCATTCAGAAGTACATGTGCTATATGTAGATGATCTAATTCTTATGAAGAGTACCCCTTACCTCATACAAGCAAAGAATCTACTGCAGGAGGATGTCAAGGGGCTAGAAGAAATTATAAGTCTTTTGGCTCTTATTACACAATGCAAGCTATCCTAGAACGTTTGCTGATATTCCAACTAGATGCACAGTAAATCCAAACTGAGTTATTGGCCCATTCAGAAAAATCCTAGCAATATATCCCTGTTTGATGGATTTTATTTATTTCTCAACACGATACATGAATTCAGCCCTAAAGACTGACTTCCAATGACTAAAATGCCTAATGTATAAATAATTCATCATATCCCCCCATATAGATCTTTGGCCCTTGACCCACTGACCTAATTACTCTGACACATCGAAATAAATAATTATAATACTTCCATACTGCTTATAAATGGGTGCCTAGATCATTTTATGGTAACAATCTTTCTGAAAATGTAGTGATTAATTGGATGAAAAGTAATCAATACTTTAGCTTCATTTCACAAAATGTGTTTTTCTTCTTTTTTTTTTTTTTTTTACACCTACCATTTATAAAATCTACAGCTTCAGAGCTTTCAAGTGGTATGTGGTGTTAATTTTGGTGATGGGTGTTCCCCTCTTGAGGCCCTTCATGCAGCTGGTATTTACCTTTCTTCTTTCTTCGAACAATAATGTACATATAACTGCATCTTTGACCTTTGACCTAATTAGTCAGAGATATCCCATTAATGACTGTGAGGGACTCTTTACTTTCAATTACCTATAAGATACCCAGAAAGAAGCATTATTTTATGGTAAAAAAGTTTTTTTTTTTCAGAAAATATTATGATTTAATATGAATTAAAAATTATTAAAAACTCTTTTTCTTCAGCTCCATTTCACCAAAAATTCGTTTTTTGGATTTTTTTACACCTACTATATCTGAAATCTACATATTCAGAGCTTTCCAATGGTGTATGGTGTATAATGTTTTTTCTTGGTGATGGGTGTTCACCTCTTGGGGGCCTTCATGCTGCAGCAGTATTGGCAACATTGTGCTTGACAAAATTGGGAAACTCATTGGGAACCCCCTAGGTAATATTAGGAAAGCCTTTGACACAGTGATCCCTTAGCAACATTGGGTAACCCATTGGTAACATCCTGTGAAATTTTACATGACCATGTGGGGGAAGGGATGGTCAAATTTTGGTAAATTCTGTACAATTTGCCAAAAAGAAAAAGATTAATTCAAAAAAAGATAAAACTTTTTTTATGAATGGAAGATTTGACAAGTAAAGTTCGAATTTCCAAAAAGGGTTACCGGTGCCAGTTAAATGCCACTACCCAGCAAATTGTCGTGACTCCTCGTCAACCTGTGTGAAGTGGCTCACAGATGTCGCTAGATGGAACATGGCATCGTTATAGCACAAGATCACCAGGAATAGCAATTGCTATACCACGTGAGTCTAACACACAGTGGCGAAAGATGACGGAATGAGTTATCACTCAAAAAGGAGTCACCATTGATGACCAATCATGGTGACAGATGACGACAATTTGCTGGGTAACCATTGACTTATCTATTGATAGGGGAGTAATTCCAGTGTTGAACACTTACTCCACCTAGTGTGGTCGGGCAGTACTGACCAAGCAGTTGGGCAACTGACCAGATGGATATACAGATACACCAAGACAGAAGTGTGCAGTGAACTGTGGGCACTTCTTAGCTTCGTCTAATAAATGACCAGATATTTTTTTATAGTTTTCAAAATTTCCATTAGAAATTGTCAAATTGGCGAAAAAAAAATGAAATTTCACTGAAAAGGGTAAGATTTGAGGAAAAGAAAAGAGTACCCAATGAATGGACATGGTGCTATTTAGGGACGAGTCATTTAAAGCTAGACAGGGGGGGGGGGGGAGCTAGATGGATTTTGGCGGGTTGGCAGATTTTTTTTCGACCCCCCACCACTATGACAAAAATGATTGCGACCCCCCACTAAGAGCTGATTTTGCAAAATGACCCCCCCCCCCCAAAAAAAAAAAAGAAATCGGATACGCACGTGGAATGAGTTTTGCCCCCCCCCCCCCCCAGTGTGAAGGTTTATTGGGTTTTGGCCCCCCACCAAGGGGCTCTTTTTCAAAATGACCCCTCCCCTATATCTAACAAGTCCCCGCCTCACCTAGCAATAAATGACTCGTCCCTTAGGCCACACTAAATTAAATAGTTGGTCTATGGATTTCGCCCGCACCATTTTCTGGAAAAATCTATTTTTTTTTGTCATAATTTTTGAACAAACAATGGCAGATACTAGCTTTAAAAACAGGCCAACTCCTCTAAACTCCTTTCGCCCTCCCTCTCCATTTTTTCAAAATGAAAATCCATAGACCAACTTTTTAATTTGGTGTGGCCTTAGCACAAATGGCTCAGGGCTCCCATGCCCCATGATCCGCAATACCCATTGATCCCACATGACTCTGATGCCCCATATTCAACGACCCCACACGTCCTACCCGCCCATTGTCAAGTGGCCCGGCTAGGTATTTCTCAAACACAACGATCCTAGCCTCCCCACTATGTACTGCACACCCCCTATGAACCAGGCCATTCGTAGTGATTGACCCTAGGTGACCATGTATTACCTATGATTGCCCATTCAAATGCATGCCTCTCGCTCTATATATACAGCAGTCTTGGTAATTGACCCTGTGCAATCAAGAATTCCCTTCTGATCCAGGCCAGGTCGGTACGAGTGGCTGAAACTTAGCATCTGAGAAATGACTTCCTGAGCAAACTGGCATTGACTTTGACCAAGTGTCTTAATTTCAGACATTTTGAGGTCAACCTGACAGATCTTTATAAGAATGAGAGCAGGATTTTTTTTATGAAAGTGAGTGAGATCGTGGTGACTTTGTTGTCGTCTTACTGACTGGAGGCTTGTCCAAACGTCTTAATTTCAGACGCTGGTTTATGTTTAGACATAGGGCTCTATGAGGATTTTAGGAGAGCAGGATCAAACCTAGACATAGGTTTCAATGGACAACAGCAAACAAGGGAAATCGTGAATTTTTTCAAACCCTTTTTTCGTTGGGCTTTTTCTATCTTTTCTCAATTGAATACCTTCTTAATTGACGTCAGATGAAAGAATGGAGTGTTCCCTTGCTTCTGGTGTGCAATTTGTGTCTCTGAATACAGCAGTTATATTTTATTTGGTGGTTAAAAAGTACTTCTTGCTTTTAAAAAAGGATGCCGCTACCCAGCAGCTATGACCCTGGGCCAAAAGGAGTGTGAGACTCCCACGTAATAGGCGACATTAAATCATTTTCAAAACAGTTATTATGTTCCTGCCACAAGTACGGTAGAATGGGAATGGTAAATCAATATGGATGAGCAGGGGTTGGGGAAGCAAATACATATAGTGCCATGTACAATGTGTGATGGAGGTGGTATCCAGGTTCTATTGAACATACGGCAGAGAATCCTGGGAAGAGGAAAGTTGAACCTTGTGAGTAACACAATTGTCAATATGTTCATTCACCAACACGGTAGTGGCATCTGAACTACAAACATGGGCCATATATCAGGCTGCCCTAGGCTCTACAGCCGGAGTAACGTTCCTAATAAGACTGGAATGATTTCATTCAATGAGATGGCAGGCATTAAACATCAATTTGTGGGAGCTAGAAGCCCCGGCCATATCTTTATCTGCTTTGCCAAGAAAACGTACACATTTTCAGGGCTTAGAACGCCCTTCTTTTCTTGTTTTCTTTTGAGACTGATACTTATTTTTAAGTGCCCCCCCACCCGTGCAATGGTTTATTGGGCCTTGCAGGGAGTTTTTTTAATCCCCAACTGGCAAGTAATGCCTGCCCTTATTCCGAAGAAGGCTTACGTGAAGCTCACTAATTGGTGAGAACTGTAATGAACCCCTGCATTTAGTAGGCGTGGCTTTTAGATGTTCACAAACTAGAAACCACCTTTAGCTTTTCGAATTTTGAGTCCAAAGTCCCTGAATAATACAGGGCAGAACTTCTTTTTAAGTCGAGCTAATGCTAACACTCCATTAATATGGGAATGATTGCCTCATTTCAAACTTGGTCACCAAAGGTTAATAATGTAAAATCAACTCCTTATCAATCCTCTTTGACATAGTTTATTTTAAGCACAGCAACAGAAATAATTTCATAGCACATTGCCCATTGCATTATCTCATTCAGTCAACTGAAGATAAATATAGATCAATCATGCACTTCTGCGTGATGATCATTCATTGTCTCGTGCAGGTGTATGATCACGTTTATTGGCAGTTCATGGACAAGTTCCGGCGATTTCACAAGTCCATTTGTTTACTTGAAGATCTTTCCTTGGTTGAATTTCTTGCCTCCGAAGTCTCCTTCCCATGCCCAGTACTCGTTGACAGTTTTCTTTGTTTCTTCTGAGTTGGGGTCAAGCTTTTCCCATGAGTATGAGCTGTAGTCAATCTGCAGGTCCTCACTCAACTGAAAGTAATTGAATTCAGTTAATGTCTACGCAGCTAAGATAGCATTCACTACTGTATCAGTTATTTGTGATGGTAGACATTCCTAATCATTAATTTTGGGCAGTAATAGTTGTATACAGGTTAGAATTCGTAGGAACAATGCTAGATCTATATTATTGAAATGACATCGTCCAAATATGGTTACTGCGACCAAGTTTCACGGTCTGATTTTGACCCTGTGGCACTCAAGTTGTGCCTTACAGACAAGTGGGGAAAGCACTGTACTAAGTTAGATGTGGAAGTATTCAGATAAATGTGTACACACCTCAAATGCTAGGTCTTGTCCCTTCCAGAACCACACTCCGGAGATTGTAGAGTTGTTGTTCTCCCCAAACAGGATCACGCTACCGAACCCATGTTTCCTCAATCGGTCCAGGCGCTGGAACATACCTGTAATGGGAAGCAGATGAAAGGGATATATTCAACTATCTTTTATCTAAAGGTTCTAAGAGTAAAATGGATTGAAACTTCTATAGTACTAAACTAAAAGTCCTGCATCTTGACCAAACTTACACTAACAACCATTTTTACACCCATTGGCGCATAGATATGGTTACAGTACCAAAATGTGATCATGGAAATAAGGCCACACCAAAAAAATAAGTTGGTCTACGGATCACCCTCCACATTTTCCAAAATACAAAAAACAACTTGTCTACGGATTTTGCTCGCTTCAGTTTCTACAAGTTTTCTGTGATTTTTGGCAAAATTAAAAAAAAAAAAAAAAAAAAAAAATTTGTTCGCTCGCCTCAATTTCCCAGCAAGGAATCCATTGGACGCCAAAAAATTCTTAAGAAAAAAAATTCGCTCGCTCGCACCATTTTTTCAAAACCAAAATCCGTAGACCAACTATTTTTTTTTGGTGTGGCCTAATATACACATGGTGGATTATACAGCATATATCACATCATGGCGTGAACCACCGAATATTAATGTCCTCCTTGATGATTTTACCATTCATTCAATTTAAATAAATTACCTTTATTTGGTTATCCAGGAACCAACCTATTTCCTGAGCACTCCTGACTTACCTCCGATAAGGTTGCAGCTCATGAAGGCCAGTTTAAGATCCTCAGGGTACTTGTACTCGCACTTCCAAATTGAATAACACTCCTTGTCAAACTTATCCCAGAAGTAGGGGATGGCCACGGCCTTGGTGTCCTCGTTTGAGTAGGTCTTCTTCCACTCATCCATGATCAGAGTGCTGTAAATAATGATACAATTTAATCTTTAAAACCCTGATACGTGGGTAAAACCTGAAGACTTACATGCGACTTACATCCCTGCTATACAGAGTTTCAATTTCTTTTTATCCCTTTTGATTTTAGGCAGGTAAGGTAAGTGGTTGTTTTACGCCATTTCGAGAGCTAAGGTCATCCACGGCGGTCTTTTGATTTTAAATACATTCTAAATACAATATATCTTGAACACCTTTGCAGCTAATTTCTCCTCAAACCGTGTTTGGTTTGGTTGATTTTATGTCCACTGATAGTACTTAAAAGTTAGCAGACATTTCTGTGGTTCGCAGACATCAAGTCCTTTCTTTTTTATTTTTGGACAGGTTTTTAAAAGCTGCTTACATCCAAACAGCTAGACAGGTATTTATATGCTGCTTACCCGATACAGCAGTGACCGAATCTATGAATGACCGCATCTATGAGGAGGGTTGAGGGGGAAACCACTACCGGGGCTTCATTCCCCTACTCTTTTCGAAGGATAGCAAGTGTTCTTTATTTGCCTGGTCTGATAGACAGGGCCAGACAAACCACGGCCTTTGATTACTCAGACATGGTTCACTGAGGGGGGAATCCCCATGGCAAAAGGCAAGCATGCATGCCCAGGCTCGCATGCATGCTTGCCAGCTGCCTACATGCTCACCCTAAGCCAGAAGAAACCCCAAGTTTGTCGCCTTTTACAAATCTGGTATGCCCACTGGTAGAATGGAAGGAAAATTCCTCCTTTGTGGACTCCCAATGAAGATATTCTACTCCTCCATGCCCTCACATGAAGGTCCCCACTCCACAGGGGGACTCAAACAGTGTATTCTGACTCCTTAAAAAACAACAAAAAAAACCATCATTACTCAACCTACCCTGATGGGAGGTGTGCGAAGGGGTCCTTGGATTTCTTCTCCACGGGGGCTTCCTCTTCAGCGGCTGGTGCTTCCTTCTTCTCAGCCTATACAAAAGGAACCACAGTGTCAGTGTATTTAGGGCACAGGCTACTTGTGAAATAGTGCTTCACAACACAGGAGCAGGCATTCAGCTAGTGGACACAGGTGCAGCACTTCTAAGGCTCACAAGTTTACGATTTCATTCCATGTTTTAATTTGCGAGTGGTAATAGTTTTAAACGACAGGGTATTTCCCACATTGTTGACATACGACCCCCCCCCCCTAAAAAAAAACCCACAAAAAACAAAAACAAAAAAAAAAGCTGTATTCAATGAGCATAGCTTGACTGCGTAGTATTTTTTAAAACATTATTATCGCATGGGTGCCATGTCCTTTTCTCTGGTTTTAAGAACATCAGTGGTCATTTCTGAATTCACTGTTGGAGTGCCTTATCATTTCAAGCAAGCAATATGTACTTCACGCACAACTGGTGAAGAGAGCAATGAGAAACGAAAACGTTTGACAAGAAAGAAATGAAGTGGAAGCGCTATAGTGAATAGCTATTACGTGTTACACTCATTTACCTCTTTCTTGTTTTTATTCTGTCCAGGATATGCATTAAGAAACGTGACACGATCAGTAAGTGAATAACCTTTATAGTCGACATTTACTATGGCCCTTTCTCTTTTAGAACTAAAATGCCAAATAACGTTTTCAAAAGAAACTACATTTGACACAAGAAAACTATATCTACAAAACAATATTTCCACAGGCGACGTCGGATGGGCGCTTACTGTGTTGCTAATGGTGCTCAGTACATAACCCAGCTAGATATGTCAATTTGTATTGTTACCCGAGGCAATCATCTATAGCGGACCCCCCCCCCAACCCTTTTTAATTTCTATTCTATGTGAGTAATAGATGTTTAACGCCATTTCGACAGCTAAGGTCATATTTATGGCGAGAACTACATTACACAATTTCACAAGGGAATGTGTCAGTGCCCGCGCATATGTGCACTCTATTCTATGTAAACTTTGGCCTATTATCATCATGATTCACCACTTTCCTATCTCAAGAATTGCTCCTGTTTTTCAACAAACATGTTACCTACCTTGGGCTTTGGCTCCTGCTTTGGCTTTTCCTTCTTCTCCTTCTTGGGTTGGTCCTTCTTGGCGCCACCGTGCAGCTCTTGGAATTTCTTGGCTGCAAATTACCAGACAAGAAAATCGTCAGTGGTACATTAATTTTCAATACCATTTACCCGGTAATACATTCTATAATAATATAAAATATATAACTGGTATTCGGTCGGACCATTCAGAAAGAGCGACTGATCTCTTAACAACTTTGGCCCTCCCAATTTTTATCTTGCAAGATGTTCCTGTTCCCTGATCTTCAGATGGGAGAAGACTGGGATTGATCGTTCCTGCATACTTATTCTAATAGTAAAGGTATCAGTAAAATGTCTCCCAAGCATTTAGAGATTGAACTTGTTCTAGGACATGGCACATTTGTACTCTACACAAACCCATTGTACTTGCATGCATATTTAGTGTATACTGGCATATGGAAATAATCAGACAAGAAAATTTCAATACCACTGAATACATTAATTTATATAAATTATATAATTATACAAAATGTATCTGGTATTCGGTAGGACCATTCAGAAAGAGCGACTGATCTCTTATCAATTTGGCCCTCCCAATTTTTCTCTTGCAAGATGTTCCTGTTCCCTGATCTTCAGATGGGAGAAGACTGGGATTGATCGTTCCTGCATACTTATGTTAAAAGTAACGGTATCTTTAAAAGTTCTCAAACCCCTTAGAGAAACTTGTTCTGGGACATAGCACACCTGTACTCTACACAACACAAACCCATTGTACTTGCATGTATATTTGGTGTATACTGGCATATAGAGGTATTGAGTTGTCCAAGAGGGACTGCCCAGAGTAGGGACGGCACCCTATCTGGGTAATTAACTCCCGACTTGATCTAGCAAGGCACAAGCTCACAGGTCTCATTAATGGGAGGATGTGAAGAATTTGCTTGCTAAAACACCCTACACTTTTTTCACAGTGACTTTAAGAACATAAATTGAAATACATGCACGATATTAACTCCACAAGGATGACAATGTCCAAGAGGGACTGCCCAGATTAGAGATAATACCGGTAGCTCTATCTGGGTAATTAACTCCCTTTTTAATCTGGCAAGGCCACTACTCTCAGTTCTCATGGATGTGAGAATACGGTAAGATCGCTTGCACATTCAATTACTTATGCATTCTATATTGTTTACATATTGTTGCGTTGGTGCAACAAGGTTGTAACTGCAGCTAGGTCAACAAGGTATAAGGTACGTCTGTGGGGCATGCTCTGCCTTGTAGTCCACAGAGTTACAACTGTACTGCTTTAACGCGACAATATTGACAAATCAATGAAGGCACTCACAATCGAACTGGGCCATCTTGTCGCACAGCTTGAAGGTGCCGAGCACGGCCTTGAACTGTGGCTGGTTGATGCAGGTCAGGAACCACCGGTTGGTGTTCATGTAGGGCTTGCGGAACTCACCATCGAACACCTATCACAAGCAGATTTGATATCAGCAAACTGATCCAACTTCAACCATTTCAATATTGTTCCACACAATTGGTAGTTATTCTCTCCACGAAAGCACATCATCTACTCAACACATTACAACTGTATCAGAACCTCTTATTATCATTCAACATAGCAATTATAGGCTACGCTTTGTTAATGTCAATGGTATTTATAAAGATTACTCACATGCTGGTAGCAGAGCAGGAGGTTGCAGACCACAACGATGTCGGCCAGGGAGATACGCTCACCAACCAGGAATGTCTTAGTCTCCAGATGGGAGTTGAGGATGGAGAGAACGTTCTTGAGGTCATCCTTTGCGCGGTCAGTGTTCTATTATAAAGTGAAGTACCAGTGTATATTGTTAAGGCATCCTATAGCTCATCAATTTGAAATTACTATGATATTGAACTAGATATATGTAAAAATTGGCTGGTAAAATATATATTTCTATTGTAACTCGAGCTGTACTACTGCTACTTTCTAAACTGAGCCCATGAAAATCTACAGTGGGCTAATGTTTCTCCTCGATTGGAAATTAAACTGTCCATGGATATTGATAACTACCCCGTAATTAACGTCATACTTTCACTGCATACACAAGGTTCACTTACCTGTTTGTTGTATTGGATTATACCCAGGCAGGGGAAGACCCAGGTGCAGGCGGCAGGTAGGATCTCATTTTCTGCAAAGTTGACGAATTGCTGTACCTGTGTGGCGGCACTGGCATCAGCTCCACGGAGGGCCTCGTTAGCAACTGTAAAGTGTGGATGCAAAAGTCAGGATTAGCAACATCTCAGGTCACCTTGATACAAGTGCAGATAGATATTTTCATTTTATTCAAAGGTAATATTTGACCATCTCTGTTCTGAAACCTAGCGGAGAGCTCAGTAGCCTTGCAGAGATATGTCAGTTTGATCTTCCTTCACCTCTTACACATCCTTGCATGATGACAAAGACATGCCTTATAATGAAGGACTTTTTGTGTCATAAATAATGCACCCGGATATAATTTCATTACAGCCATAATGATAAATGGGGACACCCATTTCCAGGGCCACGCTGGTCAACACCTTTTTTTCAGCTTTTATCAGTGTATGTTACCATGTCAAGCCATGCTTGTAGCCTACACACGAGAATGTATGCTTTATCGTTAACAATGTGTGACAATCTCTGGTCTGTAACCTAGCGGGAGAGCATAGAAACATTGCAGAGAATGACAAAGTTTATCTTCCTTCACCTCTTACACATCCTTGCATGAGGATAAAGACATGCCTTATAATGAAGGATTATTTTGTGTCATAAATACTGTACCCTGATACAAAGTTCTCAAACACATGATAAATTCTGAGCTGAGCGATCTAGGGTGATAATCACCTACAAGATGCACTTTATAGGCCTCACGCTCAGTATGGACACCCAGTGGTCCGCTGTTTTTATTTTTTTTTAAGTTGAGGTAAGATCCAATAACAAGACATCATGATGTAGAGATGCAAACCTGAGCCACGTCAAAATCCTAACAATTTAAACCCAAAAATATTAATAGTAATCGTAACAATTTAATACTACCAGGAGTATTTCGATTTCGTAATAATTGGCATCCCTGATGTTGGGTACCTTGCCCCTGGGGACACCCATTTCCAAGGACAAGCTGGTCAACATCTTTTCAGCTCTTGCCAGAGTACCGTACTGGCCTTTATTTTATGTCAATAACTTCTTCCCATAGAGATAGCATTGGAGGGCCGATCCGCACACCCCCAGTGGCGTAACGTGTGCCGATCCACCACAGCGGCCGATCCACCACTGCAGCCTCGTTCTGAGTGCATGTAAACATTCAAAATGGCGGATCGGCGCTTTTACGGGGAACTACGGTACCGGATTTTGATCATTTTTCCTTATTTAAACCTCAAAAAACATAAAATAAATATAGAACTAAACTCCCCTGGTGTCCTCGGTGGCTGATCCACCCCTCGGGGGAGGTCTCCCCCGAGGGCGTTAGCCCGAGGGGGAGACCTCCCCCCTCATGGTGGATCGGCCACCTCGTACACCACGGTCGTTTAGTTCTATCTATATATAAGCGCCGGGTCTTGAATAAGCATCAGGGTACAGGGGTATTGAAATTTCACTACATTTTAAGTCTTGAATAAGCGCCGGGGTAGAGCCAGGTGGAAATCAATGCGTGGACGTTTATACAGGCCAATACGGTATGTTACCAAAACCAAATCTAGTCATGCTTGTACTCTTAATCGTTAACAATGTGTGACAATCTCTGGTCTGTAACCTAGCGGGAGAGCATAGAAACATTGCAGAGAATGGCAAATTTTATCTACCTTCACCTCTTACACACCTTTGCATGGAGACAAAGGCATGCCTTATAATGAAGGACAATAAAGGATATGCCCATTTAATCAATCTGAACTACTAGATTACCTGAAATACTTTTCATTTTACAATTAATATACCGGCACTTAACACTATATCTTTACTCATAAATGTATGACTGGTATTGGACCGTAAAGGTCACAGACTACCCCACGTTCGGATCCATTCAGATTTCTATCCCTCCTGTTAAAACACATGTACAAATCATAACCATACATCTGCTGTTGCAAGAGGTTTGTTCACTTCTTTTAATCTCAATTTTAGACCTAATGGGTGTGGGGGGGGGGGGGAGAGAGACAATTACATCTGTTATGTAACCGAGTATAAGGAAATAGATCATTAAAATTCTGGATCAATGCAATAAGGCCAAACCAAATTAAAACATTGGTCTATGGATTTCCCGCTCCTGATTTTCCTAAATGGAAATTTTATTTTTAATTGAAAAAAACCTTGTCTGTGGATTCCGCCCGCATCTTTTTCTGGAAAATTGATTTTTTTTTTTTTTTTTTTGCAAAGTCCTTACAGTGTCAACCAATAAAGATACAGCAACAGCAGACCACTCATTGGATAGGTAGAGGTCTCTAGATTTGAACATTTCAGTGTCTATTCTGCATTTAGCAACCAAAATACTAGTAGACATAAATTTGAGAAAAGGAGAAAAAAAAAAGCAAAAAAAAAATCGCCTTCTTCACATCTTTGATATTGAAAATCCATAGACAAATAAATTTTTTTAGAAAAATAAAATAAAAATTTCGCCCTCCCGCTCCAGTTTTCAAAAATGAAAATCCATAGACCAATTATTTTATTTGGTGTGGCCTAAAGGAAACATCTACTCTGGAATCTGACTTATTCAGCTCTAGCGATTGTGTAATTCTGCCTTTCCATGTGAGGGCCAAGTAAAATATCTGACCATTTAGTACACACATGATGCGGTACTGAGTGTATGACATATTTTAGCTGTGAAGATCACAAGGGTCAACACAATAGAAAACGTTCAATTTCTCTTCCTCCACTTCTTACACATGTATGGGAGAAGCCATGCACATGCCTTTGAAGGAGGATGAATATACTAAAGTAGTCTTTACTTACCATAGTATGCAATAGTGTTGCTGTCCCACAGTTTAAGTCCGTCATTTGACTCGAAGGCTGGGACCTATGGAGAGAGTAGCCAACATGTCAATTCAGAATTTCAGCAAATGCTGTATGAGTCAATGTGTATCAAGTGTATGCATCTAGGCTAACTTTCCACTAGACTAGTTTTAACTTAATCTACTTCTGTTCTCACTAACTCAGCCTATTCCCCATGCCTTCACAAAACTATATTATATATAAATGCAATACAGTGATCATACACTTTATTAAGTCTATACACAGTGTGACTGTGTATTCTATAGGTTGCATCTGGGTATGAGGAAACGTTTCTCTTGACAATTCACCCCATTAGGCCATGGGAAGTCAGGTTAGAGATTACTATCCACCACCCGCATGCTTTTGAAGGGCCGCATGGGGAAATTTCATTATTCATTATTTCAAAAAAATACGAAAAAACCTCCAGAGTCATTGGACATGACTGCAATAACCAAAGGGGGGCATATTTAGGATCAAATTAAAGCTTAGAATGTAAGGAATGTCATTAACATGGCTACATCTACAATCAAGATCAATACAGATGCACCGATCTATTGGTAAGATAGATAATGAAAAAATGCCTCATCATTTTTCAAAATGGCTTGGACGGTAATCTCTAACCTAACTTCCCATGGCCTTAGGGTTACGTTTCTCCCACAATCTCACGCTATATTTAAATTTACTTTAAACCCCAAATGTCTTCAATATTTAGCCGCATTAAATTAATCCACTATTAGGCCAGATATTGATAAATTAGACCCACTTTTATTAGTTTTGAAGTGGGATTGACTTAGTTTTGCCTCTGGGTTAAGAGAGATGACCTCAAAGTAAACATAACAAAGAGGGAAAAATCGACGGACTCAAACAAACAGCCCCAAGAGGCCGTGAGTTGGTGCGAGAAACGCAACCCTAATCACTAAATCAGGCTAATGGGTTAATGAATGAAGTCCAAATTCCGAGTTCTCTCTCTACACTATAGACTACAGAAAGACGCTTTTGTTTACATGGTGACACAAACAC
The DNA here is from genome assembly GCA_949317995.1 of Acholoe squamosa. Lineage (NCBI taxonomy): Eukaryota > Metazoa > Annelida > Polychaeta > Phyllodocida > Polynoidae > Acholoe > Acholoe squamosa. Next base: position 78,277,991 of record OX439035.1, on the reverse strand, counting down.
ATACAGTATAATATGGCAAACATAGTTTCACCATTAAATATGATTGTCTAAAAATAATTTTATTTCAGTGTCAGTGGCATACATGATATGTCATAAGCACTGATGTGCCTATACATGGGTGCTCAAATTTTTTAGGACGTCACACCGTCACTTTTTAGGAAGGATGTCGCGTCACTCCGTCACTTTTTATGTATATGCCAATGTACTGGGAACTTTTGATAGTGTCGCCGTCCGTCACTCTTTAAAACCCCTGCGTCATGAGCGTCACTTTTTAAAACCCCTGCGTCACAGCGTCACTTTTTACCCATGTATAGGCACACTTATCACTGTCACTTAATCCTAGTACTAGGTCTAGCTCAGCTAGAGTGAACGATGGAAAGCTGCCCGATTTCACAACACACAGCTACAATCGATCATTCTCAGTGCCCTGTCTGACCTTAGCCAGCCTTTTAGTTTAGCCTTACTCACTTACTGTACTGTACAGTTTCAATACATTGCATTTGCAGTACCGGTAAGGTAAATTTCAATACCGGTACCAATTACCATTGCTTTTGACCTCGATATCTGACTGGGTTTCTATTAAAAAGTCAACAAGAACTAAGCTTTTATCTGTAATTTAGTGTAAATGGGTAGAACATCACTGGTACGTAAACTTATTTTTATGATAGCAGGTGCCAGGCACTGACTGACACATGGGATGGCAGTCGCCAGTCGGTGCAGTGGACAGCCGGTCTCCGCTCGGGCCCGGGATCTGGCGGTGTTGACGTGTCGCTGTCACTTTTTGTTTTGGTACGTTTCTACCTATACAGTCGTGACAACACAACATAAATCATAATCTACAGCAACATTTACCTTTCCAAGAGGGAACTTCTTGAGGAAAGCTTCAGACTTGTTTGTTTCCCCGAACTTGAAGTCTTTATCGACTGTCACCTTCGCCCCGCTATACTGGGCGGCGATGAGAGCCTTGTAGGCCCTGAAGTTCTCCGGGTAGGTGTAGAGTGTCTAAAATGTCGAATATAACAACAATAAACAAGTTAAAATACACTCAATATACGTATTAACAGTTCATCTGTTTAGAAATGATGATATGAAGTAGGATGACAATGATATAAGGAGATAAATCCAAAGGAGAATTTTCATGCTTACGCCGTTCGCCATTTCGCCGGTAGAAAGAGGAAGTTGCGCAGTGCGACAAGAAATTCATTCACACTGCGCATCCGTCCATATTTAGGCCACGAATACCCGGATGTTGCCAGGCCAGAAGGTAGAGCTTGATAGTGTTTAGAGAGTAAAAATATTCCAAAATGGTACGTACTATCCCTTTCTAGTTTTTATTTGGACAAAATAATCGATAGCCCTAATGTATGTTCTAGTGTACTTAGTAAAATTCTGCTCTAAAAACCGCCTGGAAGGGTTTTTTGCTGCCTGCTTTCTGTAACCACTGAGTGCTTTGCAGGTTGCATTCACTGGTGAGATGACAAGTTGCGTCGGCTGTCAAAATGTCAAATGTTCATCATTGCAATTCGAGAGCTGTAATTTCTTCTAAATGACACATGCAATACATGTATGAACCCCTGATTCAGACATTTCATATATGCGATTGCAATATGCACCCACTGTGCTCGGTCGGTGTTATTTACATGGGGTGCTGAGGCGGTGGTGGGGGTCGAGTCTAGACTAGAGACTTAGAGTATGTAGAGTAGAGAGCAAATGCAGGCAGTGACTCGAGAGTGAGTGGAGTCAGTGGAGACGGTACACTACACTGGGCTAACATAACATGCCCATGTCCTCACGCTGTGTTTACCGAAAATGAGCATGTGACATTGAAGGCGGTGAGATTTCATTGTAACACACAGTTGATAGCACTTTTTTTTTTCCTGAGGAAAAAACATACTGCCTGGTCAACACAGTCTGTTGCAGTACTCTAGACATAGTGTGGGGTTTCCACACCGTCTGCCGCTCAGGCCAGGGAGCTCTGTACAGCCATCATATGCCTAGGGACTGGTTGGCAGGTCTATCTAGACAGTCCTGTACTACTAGCAGGGGTGGGCATAAGACAAAGCAAAGTGCTGGAGCAAACCTACGGATTCTTGTAGCAAGGTTTTTTTTCAATCAGATTGGGGTAGTTGCTTTGGTGAGTGAAATTTTTTGGCTTCTATTTCTACTGAATTTATGTAAAGTTGCTTTAGGGGAGGCATAGCTACCAAGAAAAGTTCAGTATGTAGATGGGATCTACCATAATCTCCCGCGTATAAGGTGCGTCTTATAGGCCAAACAAAATGCTGCTGGGTCTTAAACATGGGAGATAAATTGCCTTGAGTTTGGGGTGCGTCTTATGGGGGGGGGGTATTTTTACTATAAAACAGTACTAAACTGACAAAAATCTGCCCTCAGGGGGGTGCCTTCTATGCAAAACAGCCCCCCCCCCCGTGAGCTTGGGGGGGCGCCTTATACGTGAGCTGCGCCTTATACGCGGGAGATTACGGTACTTCTAAAATTGGTTATGTTCATGAGGATAAACAAAGCAAATTACAAAGAAAATTTTCAGTTTCTGCCTTTAATATGGGTATGTTATAGGGGTATTGAGGCAAATTGTTCACAGATAATTTTTAAATTCTACTTCTCCATTAGGTGTGTTGTAATGATATATAGGGGATGGGCGAATTGCTTAAACAAATTTTTAGCGTCTACCTTTAAACTGGTGCATTCTGGTCATTGGGAGTAAATCATAGCTCTCAAAGAAAATTTCAGGTTCTACACCACTCTAACCTCAGCGCCACATTACGTTGAATGCGTCTCTGACACCGTGGCCCTCTGGGAAATGTAAACGGACCAATGAAAAAGAAGTATGTCAACCTGTCATGGCCACAAAGATGTGGTACTACTTGTAGAGTATTAAAAGTTTGAGGCTAAATCTATGACAGTCTATGCAAAAATAGGTTATGATATTTTACAAATGTCTACAGAAAGCTAAGACTAAAAGCCTCGTAAAGCTCAATGGTGCCCAAATTCTCTCCAAAGGCCTAAACCCAAACCATAACAATGTATTTCTATCGGCGAGGAGGTCGGGAGAGCAGCAACTGACAGTGTTAGCATTTTATTTTCATTTTATATCATTTCCTAGTTATTCAAAGTTAAAACAGTTAAGATTTGTTCAGAGGGCAAACTTCTAAATAAAAACATGCCATATGTATAATTTACAAGAAGCTTAAGGTGAAATTCTAGAGGACTATATTTTGCAGCAGGTTACAAGCCTAACAACTCAGCCACACCACTAGCGCAATAATATAAGTACAGATTTACGCCATCGCCGGCACCAAGACAGTGACGCACTCCAGGAGAGGGTGGCACTGTAAACAGTACGGTTCTACACCTAATATTAGATGTGTTTGAGAGAATAAAGGGAGGAAATTACTAAAAAAAAAAAAAAACACTTTAAAATTCAAAATCTAAAATGGATGTTTAGCAGGCAGCTTGGAGGGCGAATTTCTTCAAGAAAACTTTTTTGATTGGTCAAGAAAATCTTCAAATTCTATTGTTACTTCAAAATTAGTGTGTTCTAATTGATCTTGGGGGCAATAGTGGGCAGGAAAATCTTGAGATTCTATCTTTAAAATCTGTAGATGTGATCTAGAAGATTGACAGGTATATTGCTCTAAGAATTATTCATATTTCCTCTCTAAAATAGTCTGTTGGAGGGATTTGTGGGTTAATTGCTCCAAGTCAATTTTCAGATTTTACTTCTAAATTTTACTTCTAAGATTGCTCCTTGGGGATTTTTAGATAATACTTCCAAGAAGATTTTCAGTAAAAGATCTAAATTAAATTGGTATTTTTTAGAGGATTTTGGAGCAAATAAGTAGCATAATGCTTCATGGAACTGCAAATCTTCAGCTATTTGGATCCCAGAGCAAAATTATATCAAGCAGAGTATTTTAAGGGGTTGAGAACAGGTTGCTCCAAGGAAATTCAGTTCCTAACTACCGGTACATGTATAAAATAGTGGTTTATGGACTGGGTGACAAATTGCTCTAAGGAAAAGTAGGGATTTCCTCCATTAATAAACTATGGGTTTTAGGGTCCATTTCTCCAAGAATACATGGGACCCCTCTCTTTATAGATTTTGCTCCAAGCAAATTGGAAAGGCAACCTTTAAAATGAGTGGATAGTGCTCAATCTGGGAGATCCAGGAATTCCCTATTAGATCATGGGGCCTATTGGAAAGGTCATAGGCCTATCTTTGGTTCTAATTGGAATATCTGAAAAATTCTTTCAGTTTTAGAAAGCCCACATCACCCCCCCCCATGTCACTATCGCATTTTCTAAGGTCTCTGTCACACAATTTTTGCGACATTGCGACAGTTGCCCACCCCTGAGTAGCCTATACTTTAGGTACCGTACGGCATAGGCATAGGTAATATAATAGCTACCAGGCTCATCATAAACAGGTGTGAATAATAAAGAGAGTGGTATATTAAGTCTGGGATCCACTACTCCGACAATGGCTGAGATTCTTGTCGCAAGCAAATTGTCACACAGAAATTTGCAGTAGGAGATCCACTGCTGAGACAAAACTACAGCGATCGGGCAACGTTCAACAGGATTTGCAAATATCAACAACTTTTGATATCTGCGACAGCTCTCAGACGATCTGTCGGACATCAGCATTAGCAACCGTATTCCGTAAACGGAGTAGTGGCTCACCCTATTAGCAAGACTCCGTCTTTATAATTTATATTGTAGATGTTGTCCTAGTCTGTTCAAATACCGATATTACCTAACAAAAATTTGGCATTTTTTTAATCCCTGTCCTCGAAGGCCTTATAGCTAAGCACCTCCTACCGGTACTGGTACCTACCGTAATCTCCCGCATATAAGGCGCAGCTCGCATATAAGGCGCCCCCCAACTCTCAGGGGGGGCTGTTTCGCATATAAGGCGCCCCCCTGAGGGGAGATTTTTGTCAATTTAGTACTGTTCTATAGTAAAAATACCCCCCCTATAAGGCGCACCCCAAACTCGAGGCAATTTACCTCCCACATACAAGACCCAGCAGCATTTTGTTTGGCGTATAAGACGCGCCTTATACGTGGGAGATTACGGTAGTGAGTCTTGTGAGACGTTATACACAATATCAAAACAGCCACCCCCTCTCCACTCTGAATTTGTAATTTTTAACAGACCAGCCCCCACCTCCCCAATCCAAATAAGGGTTCACACTGTGGTCGGTCAGTCAAAAACCAGTTAAATCAAAGTTTCTCTAGTTTAGATGTCAGTTTGAATAAAGAGATTTAAGAAAAAAGATACAGGCATTTAGTATACCTGTATTCCCAGACATTTAGTATACCGGTACTAATGTATTACATCTATCGGTTTCCATCTAACCACAGTTTTGGTTTAAAACTAGTGAAATGAGGTGTCCCCACAGTAGGATATGCTATTTTTCGAGCCCATTACCTGAAAGCTACAATTTTTAGGCCTTACAGAGTATAAAACAATACACGAATGTTATTTTGGAAATTATCCTAGAATTTTAGATAAATATCTAAGTAATTTAGTTGGATGCGATAGAAGGCCATCTCTCCTTTATACATTTTTTTTTACACCTGGTATATTTAGTAAGATCATTTGGTCCTGCAAAGACCGGTCCGAGCCATATCAATTAACTGTCTCAAAGCTATATCAACACACTTGATTGTTGGTACCGGAAATGTGTAGGGCAGGGAGGGATGCTCTCTCCTCACCTGTGACTCAAAAAAAGTGATGGGGTAAAGTGCCTGGGGGACATCATTTCTACCGTAATCTCCCGCGTAGAAGACGCGCTGCGCATATAAGACGCACCCCAAACTCAGCACATACATTTTCGCGTATAAGACGCACCTCTTAGGTACCAATTTTGTAAATTCAGTACATTTCTATAGTAAAATTACCCCTCGTATAAGACACACCCCCAATTTCAGTACATCCTATAAGACGCACAAGGCATTTGTTTGGCGTAGAGGACGCGTCTTATACGCGAGGTTTTACGGTAGTATGGTTAAATTTGGACATAATAGTATCACAGCTAGAATGCGTATCGCAAACCTTTGTATACAGCTCAGTTATAGTCCAGTTAGGCCAAATCAAATTAAAACATTGGTCTATGGATTTCCCGCTCCTGATTTTCCTAAATGGAAATTTTATTTTTAATTGAAAAAAACTTTGTCTATGGATTCCGCCCACATCTTTTTCTGGAAAATTTATTTATTTATTTTTTTTTGCAAAGTCCTTACAGTGTCAACCAATAAAGATACAGCAACAGCAGACCACTCATTGGATAGGTAGAGGTCTCTAGATTTGAACATTTCAGTGTCTATTCTGCATTTAGCAACCAAAATACTAGTAGACATAAATTTGAGAAAAGGAGCAAAAAAAAAAAAAAAAAAAAAATCGCCCTCTTCACATCTTTGATATTGAAAATCCATAGACAAATAAATTTTTTTAGAAAAATAAAATAAAAATTTCGCCCTCCTGCTCCAGTTTTCAAAAATGAAAATCCATAGACCAATTATTTTATTTGGTGTGGCCTTAGGTACTGTTACATCTGTGGATCAACACGGTAATAGGTACGCCCTCAGGGGGGTGCGCGGAGGTACCTTTTACAGTGTTGATCCAATTCTATGCCTTTATACCATATGTGCAGTGCATGATTGAATAAACTATGATAAGGCCACACCAAAAAAATAAGTTGGTCTACGGATTTTCGTTTTGAAAAAATAGTGTGAGCGAGCGAAATTTTTTTTCTAATTTTTTAAGAATTTTTTGTTGTCCAAAGGATTTCCTACTTGAAAAACAAGGCGCGAGAAAACATTTTATTTTTTTAAAAATTTGCCAAACAATACAAGGAGAAAACTCTCAGAAAGTGAGGCAAGCGAAATCCGTAGACAAGATTTTTTTCAATGAAAAAATATTTGCATTCTTGAAAACATGAAGAGTGAAATCCGTAGACCAACTTATTTTTTTGGTGTGGCCTAATGAATTTTTTGCACTATGACTAAGTTTGAAATAAAATTTCACCCAGTGTCACCAAAAACTTTTTATTGTCCCAGGCCACCTTGGCCTCCATATTGGCGTCTTACGCAAGCTATTTCCCTCCCGCAGGCCATTGAATATTGATATTTGAATATAAAACAGCTTCACTAAAATTGCCCTATCTTTGCTTCTAGTAGGCCGAATTAAAAATTATTTCATAATTACAAAGCTGAGATTATAGCAGGCCGTTCTGGCCTTTGTCCCAAGGCCCTACACAGGCCATTAAGATTCTATGCCGGCAAAAGCCAGCGTGTGGCCATCAATTTGGCAACACTGGTTTCGACTATAAGTCGAACCCCCAACTTTTCCTGAACATATAAGGCTCATTAAGGTTCCATCTTCGCATATTGTAATAAGCCATGCCTTATACACGAGGGTGTGGCTTATATGCGGTTTCTCTAAATATAGATATTTCTTTGGCAATGTTTTTGTAACAAGTAGTCAATTCAGCAATCAATGATGATAAGAATAGTTTTCTGTGCAGAAGTGTACATTTATCATATATCTTCAGTATAGTGGTACTAAAAAACACTAACCATGCTGAAACAGAAGACTCACACAAATTATTATCTAAAAGCTTATATAGGTACCAAAAGCAATCATGTGCACATATTCTGTTTTTGATGGTTTCTGTCTCAGCTAAAATTTAACTCTTTATTCAGTGGACTCTCCGCCTAATAAATTTTTCAGAACACCCAGGGGATTTATCTAGTACCTTCCCTTTGCACTAGATTCCAAAGCTATTTTGGACTATCTAACCAAAACTGACTCTCAATTTTGGTTGAATTTTGTGTTTGTGCTAACTTAGACATTGGATCTGTCTAGATGAACTCTTTTTCTATACAATATCTATATAACTTCAAGCTCCCTGGAGTTTGGGACCACTGGCAATGCAAAGTTGTCACATTTACACACAAACATAAGCCTGATGAGTCCCCATGGGTTGAAACTACTCCTTAGCTACCGGTTGTCAACTGGAAGCTACAGTCTCCATGTAACCTGCTTCCATGGATACCTGTATACACTGTAACCTAGTTACAGAAACACATGTGACTGTTGCCATGCAATGGTGTTCTGAATGACGTCACGCCCAACTGGCAAAAACGTCATTCAGAGTGGTAGCTTAGTGTGGAGAGGAAGCATACATCCTAGCCCTGTCGAAATCTTCAATGTGCCCCTATGCTGGAATAAAGGGATTAGTGCAGCCATGTTGAGTAACTCATCAGTGCCCCATTCTTAGAGACTCTCAGCATGAGCCCACAATACAGCACCGGCGAGTTACGCTCCAGTGAGTAACTCACCGGTGCTTTATCGCTGCGTCATGGCATGGAGATGAACCTCCATGCCATGACACACCGAGGCCTTGAGGCGTCATGCTGTCCCTAGAGGGTTATTAACAATGTGGTGACCGGCCTTCACCTGGCATGTGTCAGCAGTTCAGGGTCAGTCCCACTACACACACAAGACACAGAGACTAATATGGAACACCGGCATAGGCGAATAATTAGCATGATTAAAGCACACAACTCTCCACTCAGCAACTTTACTATTTGTGTTGTTTTAAATCAGCTGTCTGCTGAAAGTGGGATATCTTAATTACGGTAATATACCAAGTTGCAGGTAACCTTGAGTCTGAGGAAGGTTTAGTGTCTAATTATCGAGTGCCTCCCTTAGCCGTTAGTTAAATATTGGTTACAATTCCTGACAAATTTTGTTATAATGTTCACATGGCTGTCTGGTGTTGAACCCCAGTTCAGATAGTTCCTGTTTTTTTTTTGTATATTATTGTAAAACAGTCTATAAAGAGGACCAAAGTGACAGTGAAAGTGCTTACTTTTCCACTAGGTATTAAACACAATAAGTTCAAACAATGTGTAAAGTCAAACCACACATGTAGCTTTAACATTTTGGCAAAGAAAGTACCCAGCTTTTGTAGATGTACATGTGTTGTGACCTATACTTGGTTATTCACTAATCTGTACGCTCACGGACGATTTCATCAAACAAGGTCTAAACAAGGCTGGTCATTTCGTCTGCTGTGGCTACCCAAAACATCTAGTAGCAGAGGCCTTTGTGAGGGCATTGTCAACACCCAGACCAAACCCCCTGGAATACCAGGTGAATAAAAGGAGGAAGAACCAAGAAGATGTGTGCATTCTGGTGACTACCTTCCATCGCTGTTTTAATGATTTATAGAAAATCGTCAAAACCAATTGGGACATGCTGGGGACCTCAGCACGGACCAAACACTTACACCAATCACATCTGGTTGTAGGTCTACGGAAACTTCCCTCACTGAGAAACAGCTTGGTGAGGTCAAAAGTCAATTACCATCCCGATCGGGATAGCAAACACAGGGCAGCCTGGAGTGGCAAGGCGTCGAAACAATGTGACAATAGCAAATGCCAATTGTCCCCTTTATTGAATACAAGTGGTGAGATAACATCCGGCACCACCAACCAATCATATTCAGCAAAGGTGAACATCACCTGTAAATGCTCGAATGTCATTTATTGCTTGAGTTGCAAAAGGTGCAAAAAGCAATACGTGGGGCAAACCAACAAACCCTTATGCAACGGTTCTACCCCCACATTGGTAACATCAGAGAGAAAAAGATGAACACCGACATGGGCACTCACTTCAACTCTGATGGTCAACAAAGGCCTGACCGATGTGGAAGTCCACATTGTGGTTTTTATAAACAAGAATCCACACTCTGATTATGCTGAGAAACTCCATAATAAAATGGGAGAGGAATTGGATTCTAAAATTGAGAACCCAAGTTCCTCATGGTCTGAATCTAATTGATGTACCAAACTTTTAGATCAGTTGACACTGCACAAAATGGGCACCCACCCTTGAGCTCCGTCCAAAAATTTATTTGAATACCAGGTGGGCCCCGCCTTGGCTTCCCCTATATGGGAGCCAGTGCGAAATTTCTAGAAAAACATGATCTGATTAAAAATCAATCAACTTCTCACAAATTTCGGCCCTAAGCAGTGGATATCACCAACCTGGATAGACTGCCTTAACATAAATTGTTCAATTTTAATCATCCTGTCTCCTTTATCTATTTCATGTTGATACCATCAATGAAAGATCACACTGTGTGATAAATGTCTATCAGTGTTAAGTGTAGCTAAGGCCACAACAAATTAAATAGTTGGTCTATGGATTTCCCGCTCCTTATTTTCTAAGATGGAAATTTTATTTTTATCTATTTCATGTTGATACCATCAATTGAAAGATCACACTGTGTGATAAATGTCTATCAGTGTTAAGTGTAGCTAAGGCCACAACAAATTAAATAGTTGTTCTATGGATTTCCCGCTCCTTATTTTCTAAGATGGAAATTTTATTTTTTATTTGAAAAATTTCATGTCAATGGATCCGGCCTGCACCATTTTCTGAGAAATATGATTTTTTTTTTGATAAAGACTGTACAGAAATGGCAGACCACTCATTTGATAGGGAAAATTCTGCAAATGTCGATTCCAATATCTATGGTGCGAAGAAGTTGAAATAGACATCTGAATAAAGGTGCAAAAAAAAAAACAACCTTGATAGAGTCACCCATATTAGACAATGTCCAATATTCTCCAAACATCTGTCTGGAGTTTTAGGTCCAAGGCCTGGAGAGTGTCACTCACCAGCACCTGGAGACACCAGTAGCCAGCACTGGTGTCATGGTGACAATACATTATTGTATATGGATACATCATGTACCATGCAGACCGCCCTTATCAACGATCGTTGATGAGGTGAGGCGGGCATGGCAACCAAGCTAGTAGTGTTGAGGTGTGTTGGTACCGATAGCCGTCCTCCTAGTACTAATTTGTGTCGATAATGACTAGAAAAATAGCTCTCAACGAAGCCCACATTCTGGTTAACTTCAGGACACCAAACAAATTCCCCTGACTGATCTCAAATAGAGAACACTTTTGGGAGAATCATATTTAAATATGCAGGGTTTAAACTTCCCCAAACACAATTCTCTCGATCCACAGATGGGGGGAAAAAGACTCAAGTCGGTCGTATTCTATTACTAGGATATTTATGACTAGATCACAGTATGTGTATACTATCGTAGGGCACTAGAGGATTGTCAAGTGACTGGGGTCCCCTTTTCCCTCCCACCACTTGGTATCTGGAGCTGGTGGCCTAGTAATTGACCTCCAGCTCAGTACTGACCCCTGTATTTATTTCAAGACCAGGTGGTTACTTGTACATTTTAGGTGGATGTATTATAATGGAAAATCTTAACAAGATTACACACCGTACGATGTATTCTTTTATATAAAGGAAATATAAACTTCCAAACAAATGGCTTCCCTAGCCCACCTAAAAGGGTCTATATCTCCTCTTTCCTATCCCCTTGGATGTGTGTGGTGCACATATGCGCGGGCACCGACACATTCCTCTGTGAAATTGTGTAATGTCGTTCTCGCCATGAATATGACCTTAGCTGTCGAAATGGCGTTAAACTTCTATTACTTCTATTACTTCCAAACAAACAAACTACCGGTATTGGATTAAAACATAATAAGTAGAGTGTTTCTGCTATGCGCTACCAGTAATGGATAATTGTTACAATGATAAAGCATGTTAATTGATTTTACCATTTTCTGTATTTTCAGGGGAATGAGTCCTCATTGCCGATGGAGCTCTGCTCCACCTGTAAGTATCCACTTTATATCGGTCTATTAAATCATTTAGGTGGAATATGATAAAGTGAGGTTTGGAAAATTCTTCACCTTGTTGCTCTGTGCTTATGTTATCAGCTCTGTCCAGGTATGCAAACCGCAAGTGAGATAATCAATATGTTATGTATCCGACACTTATATTGGGTAACCAGAGCCATACTTGTCCTGGTTGTACTCCACATTTCAAGCAGTTTATTCTATCCTGTGCAATTTATTCCTGTAGGCATCCTTTCTACCCTTTTCTCCTGGTCAAAGTGACCACCAAGTAGAAGAATACACATCAATGCCGTTGTTAGGTATTTGATCATGTTAGTACTAAACATTTCATTCTATTTTTGAGGTATAGACTTTTTAATCTATAAAAAAAAAGAAGCAAAAAACTTACATTGAGCAATCCATTAGCACTTTAAGAAAAGTCTTTGGAAGTTGTTGTTTTTTCTTTATTTTTGTTGTAAAATTGTAAAAAAACAGAAAGTAACTTCCACTTAGAGTCATCTATTTAGTTTTCGGAATACTGTGCTAAGGCCACACCAAAAAAAAAAAATTGGTCTACGGATTTCCCTCTCCATAACTCGGAAATACAATTTTTTTTTCATTGAAAAAATCTCGTCTACGGATTTCGCTCGCTTCACTTTCTACAAGTTTTTTCTTTGTGGTGTTTGTCAATTTTTTTTTTAAAATAAAATTTTTTCGTTTGCCTCACTTTTCCAGCAAGGAATCCATTGGACGGCAAAAAATTCTTTAAAAAAAAAAAATTCGCTCGCTTGCACCATTTTTTCAAAACCAAAATCCGTAGACCAACTTATTTTTTTGGTGTGACCCAAAGTAAAATCCATCACCATCTAATTGCCTTGTAATAAATCAGAAATCACTCCCTCTTCTCCAGAAGAAAAAAAAAAAAGAAAAAAATATACCGCACGAGGTCCATTTTCTAATTTTGTGGCATAATTTCACGTTTTATAAATTGAACAAACAGATGTTCCCTTTTGTGAAAATAATTAAAGAATTGTCAATAGAGCTTACTTTTTTTTTTTTTTTTTTTTCAATTCAGAGTTTTTTTTTCAGTGACCAACCACTAACAGCATGGCTATATTGGTAACTAGCTTCAGCTTAGTAATTAGTGGCACGTAAGAACTGCCTATATCTAGCATACCAGGACGTATACTGTACATTTTTACTTTTATCTATTTTGCTTTCTTCTGAATTCGCAAAGACAATTGAATTAGGTGATATTGGTTGATTTGGAGTGAGCGACGCGAATGTGAAGCATATTTTAAATGCATATGAAACAAAAGGATATACTATCCTACATATCTGACGTATAATAATTATTTTCAAGTTTTGACCGATATCCCCAACTACATCCATGACATTGAGAATCATATATTTATGGCATATTCATGTTGTAGCTTATACAATATTAAGTCATCAGCAGCAGTGGTAGGCTGATTTACTCAATGCCACATAAAGGCCTGGAGAAAAAAAAACGGAGATGTGAAAACAAAATGTACAATGACCAAAGAAATAGACACAAAAAGTTGACAAAAAGTATGGATGAGCTCTATCAACAAACTATCAGGAATTTAGCCTCCTCTTCCTCCATCTCAAAGAAAACAAACAGAAAAGAAACCCAATTTCCCATGCAAAAAAAAAAAAATCAATTTCCCATGCAATAAGTGTATTCTTCGTCAATCATATCCATGATTCGCGACTGACAAATGTTGATGTATTTTTTGACCCTGCCTCCCTATGGATATCGATGGTCCCTCGCACACTCTACCAATTCATTTAGCCTGTGTCATGACATAACCAGTACATAAATGTGTGTTTCTCTTTAAGTAGTCCCGGACAACCGTAAGTTATGCCTTTCGCGACTCAGCAAGCCAACCAATTCATTCCGTTCCCTTCGTTTTGAGTCATTGGGCTAGACAACCCGAAATCAAGAGGATTAGAATATTGGCCATACTTTTGTTTAGGTTGTAGCGTTGGCTATAATTGCATTCGAGATTCAGTTCTTTGGCACCCAGGCAGTAGAACATAGTCGCCGCTGTCATGGTATATTTAACCAGTGCCTCTAGTTTGAGCAGTAATCAATTATTTTGGATGGGGATTGCCCCATCTATTCTTATCTGATTTAACTATCAAGCACCCCAACCCAACCCCACTTGGGGTTCTTAGATTTTCTTGTCCGTGTACCTGATTCTTCAGCCCTTTCCATATTGAATGAGTTTGTGAGTGACCTTTTCAGGTGCCTATGCTCAAACAACGGTTGTAATCTACCTCTAAGGCTGGAATTCTTAAACACTCAGGCAAAAGGGAAACAAGTGGGAAAATACAAAAAACAATGTCCAAATGCCCAAAACAAATAAAAATAATTAGTCATTGAAGGAATGCTAACACTTGCCCACAGTGGCCTGCTGTGGGGATACTTTGTCCTATAGCCTATGTAAGCAAAAAAAAAAAAAAAAAAGGGGGGGGGGTGTAAATTTGATGGGACATTTTTCCATGGCAGAGGCGACAAACGCTTTATAGCTACAGTAGACATTTGCTGACCAACCCTGCACATCCCTCATGTAGACCAACACACTGTGACAGTACATTTAAGCTCCACTATCACTCTACATTAAATTGAGTCGGACCAGGTAGACTCTTCAGGGCAGTAGGTAGAAATTGGTGTATTCTATGCGAGTAACAACTGTCAGCAATCTGAGCTAAAAGAAAGTGGCTTTACATTTATACATGTACTAGTATATGAAAGACCAGTCCTGCCATCTAGGGTTAAAGCACAGAGCCAAGTTTGCCCTTGACCCTGGAGAACAGGAGGGGGCGCCACTGTACTCATTGATGGCCACGCTAGTGCAACTAGAGTAAAGCAACTCTCTGCCATTAGTAAATTCATCTGATTTCAGTAGGACGCATCCAGCACCGCCGCCAAGTTCATTAGAGCTAACCACCTCCCTTCTTTTAAATAGTCTTACTCCTTGGTTAATCATACATGTAATTGGCTTTCTTGTCAAAACTGCATTCACTGCATTTACTACCATAGAAACCCACCCATATTGGCACTGAGCTGAAGGCAGACCAATGCTAAAGAGTCGTGCCAGGTCATATAGACTGCTCGTTGTTGTATTGCTGTGTGAATTATTGGGATTAATTTCAAACAAAGCTGGCAGAGAGTATTTTGTAGTGGTAGCATTTAGTGCCTAGGCATAGACGCATTGTGATACTGGTAAAAAGTGATTGTTTTATCGGTTGTATGGTACCACGCACTGTAGCTTCTGAAAAAGTCACATCCCCCATATGAGAAATCAAACATTTCCTCGAGTAAAACGGCATCGTGTAAGCTTTTGAAGTATTCTGTATTTTCAGTTATCACAGTTTTTTTTTGTATGATTGAGATTTAACTCCCCCAAAAAAGTATTCCAATTACTTGATTTACATTTTGTTTTTACCATGGATTTTCGTACCTCAAAAAAAAAAAAAAAGTTTACCGAATCCAACAGAGGTTTTAAATCTGGCAGCCTTAGTTTATATTTGTAAACCTAAGATATTAATGCGAGTATAATTCAAAGATTGTACTGAATCTAATTCCTAGAAGCTTTGTAAAGGTGTCATATTTATTCTCGAGTGACAAATCGGTTCAGTTATACGTATGACTCCTGCACTTGGACACATTCATACTACCGGAAAGTGGTTCCAGCTGCACCTATTATTGATATATTGCTCCAAAACTTTAAAGAATTGCTCTTTCATATTTGTGAAAATGGAAACTAATAACACCACGTTAATCCATTGTTTTATGTGATACTAAAAGTACCTTTGCATTGTAAATACATACACATGTCTTCTGTATCTTCATCCCGTTAATGGTGGTATTATTCTCTACTATTATTTCTACTCACTCCTAATATACTCGGTATTTGGGATATTTGTATTGTGAAAATGATGATTTTAGACTTAAGTTTCAGAAGTCTTGTCGCTATATTTCTCTTTTTCTTACAGATAAGCAGTGGAAGTTAATTAAGCTACATGTATATTAACACGATTCACATTATATCACTTGTAAATAGGTCATGTACCATTTATTTCAGCTCTAAGGTCCTGCTGACAATACTCGGCAAAACTTGTTTGACCAGTTCAGAAAATAATTGGGAGGGGCATGTCCAAGACCTTTATAGACATGTTTCACATTGGGAGCTCTCTCGCCCAGAACACTTACTGATGGTCACGGGGAACTAAATCCATTTCCTCTATGTTTCTATATAGCATAACACACAAAAACAGCCGCCTAAAATGTTCGTTGGTAAAAATTTCAACCATAGCACGGTTAACTCATCCCTCATACACAATATGACAGAATGTTGGATAGGCTTAACCCTGAAAATCTTAAATAAGGGAATGATATGTGCAGTGAGTGCCATTCTACCCTATTTTGGGCCTAAAAATCTCCATTGGCCAGATTAACGTTTGCATGCCTCATAAAATCCCCAAGGCCTGACATAATATAAAAACACACCTACTATTCCATTTATTAACTATTTGGGAACACCTGTGATTTTTTTTCATAATTTTACCAATATTTCTTCTGTCTAATTCTAAACCAATCAGCAGTCAGAACACCCTTCAGTGCAGTCCTGAATACCATATGACTCACGAGAGGGCAGCATTTACGTCCACGTAACCTGATCCCATCTCTATGGTTAGGAGCAGCTCAGTGCTGACAGGTCTCCACTGCCCACCTAGGCTGGAAACCTACCCCTGTATTCCCAGAGATGTCAGACCTTCAGAGGTCTGTCTATTTTCAGATGTTCAAACTTTCCCAAAAGTCAGACATCTCAGAGGCTTCTTCCATAATATAGATAGAGGGAATTACATTAATCATAGATACCCTTACAACATGCCCTTTCTACTTCTATGGAGCATAAGGCTCAGCATAGTCCAGGCTTCAGCAGGTGAAATTAAGCATGCCTTGTGCTGCCCTCTAGCCTTTTCTAGACAAACCACCTTTCAGAGATCAGAGGATCTCTGAAATCTCATTTCAGAGGACATGAATCTAAGCTGGCTTCTGATTGGCTGAAATTCAAATGCAGTCTTTTAATTGTTTTTCTATCACCATCCAATCTAGAGATGGTTTTAAAGGTTTTTAATGAGGGGAACAGGTTGAAATGATGAGATGGGTGCTTTTAGTATAACAGGGATGTAAGTCTTCAGGTTTTATCAGGATTTCTTGATTTCTGAAAATTTTGAATGATATGTATTTTCCTGATACGAGTGGTAAGGAGGAAAAATAGAAGGGTTTTATATCAAGAAAGTGTATGGCTTCCTGATTTTTGCCCATGCCTGACTTACATCCCTGGTATAATAAATTAAGGGAAATGGGTGCTTTGCTAAGACCCAAAAATTTCAGAGGTTAAGCCCATACCCAACTGACATCTCTGTATTCCGCTCCCGCTTCTCTCCCGGTACATACGTACCTCAGAGGACCAGTGTACTGCCCACCAAAAACCAAGCAATCAATTAGAAGCATGCACGTTATTCTGTGTATATCAAGACTCCCTCCTTTCCTGGGTAACTCCATTATTGTGAAAATTGTAACTGATCATCTGAAATGAAATATTTATCTGAAATGAAAGAACATAAAATTGCATGTGTAAGCATATACAGGAGCATTAACTATGTATATTCTCTGCGACGTTGCGACGTAGATGAGCTGTTTTCCTACGCACATTTAAATGTCATAGCCCTTATCTCACTAAGTATGGGACAAAACTCAAAGATTTCCGCTCTACCTGTTTCGAAGAGTCCTCGATCAGGTTGCAACCCCCAAACTGCGATAGTGATGTGGATGTCAGGTCAAAGCTAGGCTCAATGGCTGAGGATTGTTACATTCGCATGTTAAAATCATGTGAGTGACTTGTTGCCTTGGAAACATGCTTAACAATAACTATATCAGAAGCATTGCAGGTGAGCTGCTCCCCAATTTGAAATTAAATAAAGCTGACACATTTTAGAAGAACTGCTTTTCCATACCAGAGACATTGAAGATGGCATTCTTTCCCATACATCTAAAAATCGTATATTGTCACCATAGTGCAAGAAGGTTGTAGCTGCATTTTTCATGTTTTGCAAGAGAGGCAAAGGAAGTGTTCCACTTACTATAGCACAAAGTCGAAACAACATTAATATCATTACACTGGGGCACACATATCATGGAGCTAGATAAGGGTCAATACATATTAAAACTGAAGAAAACTCATTTTTTTTGGAAAATGTCAGCTACAACCTTCTTGCACTAAGGCGACGATATAAGATACTCTATCTAGCATGCACTGACTAATAGAACTGGCCCAGACTCCTACAGGCAAATCGAAAAGTCTGTCATGACTAGTGCCCCCCCCCCCCCACGACTCTTAGGGTGCCTACCTGATTAGGGCTGACACAGCAGTGTGTGCACTCTAAGTTTAGCAGTGCCATGATTGACCAGGCTTAGCATGGCCTCCTGCACTGAATCTCTTCAGCTGCACCCTGCTGACGGGTATTGACGACAGAGAGGAAACATTGCTCTTGGGTCGATTGGTAATAAGGCTGACATGCACCGCGACAATAATGGTTAGAGCCAAGCACTTAAACTGTACAAACCCTATCACATTTTCAATGACATTGGCCCCTATGTTGCGTCCTTACAAGGGGGTCAGGGTGGGGGTAATAAATTTTCTTTTTTTTTTGTTCTAACAGCAATGTGTGGTGTACGTCGCAAATCAGTGCTCATGAATTCTTGATGCCAATAGTTGTTCATTGTTTTCATGACACGAAATTCCCTGATGCTCCATCCCATCACCTCTCAAAATGATATACCGGAACACCCCCTATATCTGCATATATATCACTATATCGTTACTCCCAGAAGCAGATTTGTCGCCGCCCACGAGCTTCTATGGGCCCATGGTGACCCATGGGTGGAAGTAAGGAGGGGAGGGGTAGGACTGACGTCAGTAAGGATGTATGTGTGCGGGGGGTGTGGGAAGAAGGGGTGAAGTATGGGCTTGTAGAGGATGATACGGTTTGTGTACAGGGAATGGGAGTCAGGTTGTAGTCAGTGGGGATGAAGAGGTATTACCAGGATGGTGCAAAGTAAAAGGGTATGACAATGTTCGTTGGTGGTAATGAGTAAAACACACATCTACCCCTCCCTAAAAAACGATAATAAAAAAAGTATAAATGATAAAAAGAGGCAAGAAATAATTTGAATTAATTGAAAGCTACTTGGATATTCCCTAAAATCCAACATTAGGATTTTAAAACTGTCAACACCCCAACAGCGTTGGTGTGCGGTGAGTGGAACTAAGGTTGAGTATCTAGGTGAAAAGAAAAGAGAATGTACACGGACTTCCTTGTTTCTCGCTGGAATTTCAAATTGGTAACAGACTTCATATTAACCAATGGTATGTCATCTCTCGCAATAAAAGTTAATGCCAGAGATAAGAATCTATTGGTGTGGTCATGAAATTCTTTGCCGTCTTACATCTTATAATTGGCCCAGGGTTCCCCAGGGCTATTGGCGTCCCCCAAATCGTCAGGAAACTCAAATCCAAAAGTCAAGACAATTTGTGAAATTAAAGTGATTTACCCACCTACCTTCAACATTCAATTGTATCCTAGAATATACTTTAGACCTTCCTCTCCCATTGTGTGAAGTTTTGAGCTCCTCCCGGACCAGAAGGCAGTATCTACTTCTCCTATCAGTGGCTACTGAGAATATGCTGATCAACAACTGCATATTGCAGTAGGTACTGCTGAAATACTTCCAAAACAGCTGACTCCACACTGCATTTTCAGTCTAGACTCAGTAGTGTACTGACTATCAACTGAATATGCACTGCATTTCAGGCTAGAATCAGTAGTCTACTGACTCTCAACTGAATGTTGATAGATTCCAGAAATTATACACTCTGTGCAGCAGCATAGATGCAGTAGTCTACTGACCATCTACTGGTATGAATCATTCACGGATTATTTACCTTCAGCTGATGCTTCTAAGACAGTCCATAGTGTGAATGTCAGTATGGTTGTGAACAGCAATCAAAAGATTCAGTAATGTAATAATGAACTATCCAGTGTTTGTGGAGACAAGCATACTTCACCCCTTTGTATATGAATATCTTATTCAGTGCCAGTAATGGATACACATGGATGTTGGGGTGTATGAAAGTGAGGAATTACTCACTGACTTTATATAGGGTACAAATATACTGAATCATCAAGTATTCTTTTGGTCCCCATCATGACATATTTTTTTTTACATAGTATCCATGTATCATTGATAATTACAAAGTGCTTGTCTCATCACCTTAACATCAGTAAACCGAAAGGCATTATACTATAGCAGCACTCTATAGATATGTCTACTCTTACCCTTTTGCTATGGTAAGAGTTACCCAGTACTACTGAATCAATACTGCCCTAGCCCCCTCCTACATGATTTGCATGCACTACTAGGAAGTAGTAACCGCTCCACATAGCTGATGGGGCAGTGGCTCAGGGGGCTAATGCGTTGGTAGAGTAATCAGAAGATCCCAAGTTCAAATCCAGCAAGGACCACCTAGAGAGGCATTGGTAGTGCCAGTACTAGAACAGCGGCTGCTTCTTTTATGCTTCTACCTGCCCCCAGCAGTAGTTTTCAGTATGATCTACTGCTCAACTACTGCTATAGCAGCAGTCATGCAGTAGTGCTGATTGAACACTGCCCCAACCCCATATATGGTCATGCAGCATTAAATAAGTAGATACTGTTCAAATGCTGCCATCTAATTTACATAATTGGGACAACTGATTCAATACTGCTTGCATGCTGCTAATACTACTGTTCTACTACTGTACCACTGCTGCAAGTTTTGTGGTGCTGAGCAGTAGAATGACAGTAGATGCTGATACAATACTGTTTCTGATGCTGCTTTCACACTGAATCACTACTGTCACACCACACTGTTTCCCAGCTGCTTTAGTGCTGCATTTCTACTGCATTTTGGTCCGGGCTAGCATCATCGGCATCAAATTTTGTAACATTTTTTTTGCTATACTCACTACAAAATCGCTCCAGTACATTTCCATAATGCGATCAAATTGAGATTTCCATAGCACATGGAGTCCTATGGGCTTATTGCAATTCAGATGCTAAGATTCAGTACCTTTGTCTATAACAATCTTGGCTATACACCTTACATCTTGACCCATGCAATCTGATCTTGTCTACTCTTATATATGTGAACAGCCATTTCCTCAAGACAGACTGTATATGTCGGTTCCCACAACCAGAAGGACTGTATAAGTTGGTTCCCACAGCCAGGAGGACTCTCCTGGCTGTCCTATAAAGTCGGTTCATCTATTTGTAGCAGCAGTGCCACCTGGGCCACCACTGCTTTACAGCAGGCTTTCAATCTTATTAGTGATTGGAGGAAGAGCCACATTTCTTGACAGTCTTGGGTGACTAAGCAACTTGGCACTGCTGAATTCCAGAGACGAATGAGTGGCTCACAACCTTGGCCTTGTTGTATGGGAACTGCTCCTATCTGCTCGAGTCCAGCCATCCACCACCGCCCACCAGTATGCCATCCTACTAACGTCAACAGGAACTGGCATTCACGTGAAAGACCCATTAGCATTTTTCAATAGTTCACTGCAGATTTGTACTTGGATTCCCAAGCAGTACCTCTATAACAGATACTACTGTAATCTCCCGCGTATAAGAATCAGATCGTGGATGGGTCTTATACGTGGGAGACAGGCTGCCCTGAGTTTGGCCTTAGCGTATTCCTTAGTGGGCCGACCCCTGCTGAAGCTGATACCTTGCGAGATAAGGACTGATAACAGCGAGCTGATGGGTACCAGTTGTTACGTAATGCACCCTGAAAAGTCGGCATTGAATGAAAGGAACTTTCTCATTGGTCAATAATGTATCACGCTAGGACGGAATACGCAGGGTACCCTCACTTTCCAATTCACCCTATTCGAATTTTTTTATCTCACCTTGTGCCTTCCTTACGGACGACACTCAAGGGTGAGAGGTCCCGCGGGTTGTATCCACACCGAAGTGAGATTACCCTTGTGGCATTGTGCCCAGACCCTAGTCTAATGAGGAGGGGGGGGATGATGGTGACCGAATCTATGGGAAGGTAGAAGGCACGCCCCTACACATTTACCGAGGCAACGGTTCTTTAACATCCGTCACTACATAGGCATAGTGACAGATGGACAGGCCTGTTTTAAGTCATTTGTCTGCCATGACCGCCAAGAGACTTTCCAGCACAGCCTAGCCATAGCAGGGAGGAACTCAAATGACACCTTACGGCGACGTTTGGAGCCACCACTGTGCCCCGACCAGGCTGGGAACCGAACTCACGACCTTACAGCCCGTAAGTGGACGCGCTGCCGACTGCACCACGCCTCCCGGCTTCACCCTAGCTTATAATTCTACTGTCATTTTTTTGTAATTGAGGTGTGAACAGAAGTAGTACTTAATTCTGGCATTGTATCATCAGTTTTCTTTTCTCCATTTGAGCATCCCATCACTGTAGCATGTTGGGGAATGAACATAAATCATAACATTATTGTAAACATAGATTGTATATCCTTTTTTGAGTTATCTTAGTTCATCTGTGCACCCAATTATATAGGAATGGTATAGTGGCTCCATCTGGCATCAACTCTAGGAATCATAAACATCTAGATGAATCTAAATTCATCTGTCCACCCAATCTGATCAATCTAAACAATTCATATCTAAATGATTCATATGTTTCCTAGATTTGACGCCAGATGGAGCAACTCAAAAAAGGATATATAATCTATGTTTACAATACCTCAATTGTGGCATTATGAAAATTATATAAATAGCATCATTTCAACATTCTGAAGATTTTTCACGTAGAAAGTGTGCCTTCTATGTGAACCGTATCCCAGAAGTTTGGGGTGCGCCTTGTAAGCGGGTTTTTCAAAGTACCAATTCAGGGGAGGCAGGTGCGCCTTCTACGTGAACCAGCCTTCCCTGAGTTGGGGGTGTGCCTTCTATGCGAGAGATTACGCTAAATCAACTGCAGCGCACAGAGCGATGGACATACATTGGAATCTATAAGGGGATCTATAATGCTCTAACCAGAATGTGGGTGACATTTAAATGGACAGATATAGATATGGGATACCCAGGAAGCCAGCCCACTATCCCTGGCCGCCCAGACCCATTACCGTTAGTAATGCGATCATGCTAATCAAGTGCAAACTAAAGGTGAAAAAAATGCAGCTAAAACAGTGAACAGAACCACAAACTGAGATTGTCCTACTTTATAGCTTCTATACAATAGTGATTGATGACCACTAGTGACATATGGGAATCAGTCCTTCTTGTAGGTAACATACTTCACTAAAAGGTATCTCAACCTCATCAGCAAGGTTTTCTAAGAGCGAAGGCAGGAGGTTAGGAGTGCTCCAATACATTAGCATAGAGCTGTCGCACCTGAGTGTCCTACCTCAGTCTGCCCAGCCGTCGTCCTAGAGAGCAGATGCCAAGACTAGGGCATGCTGAGCAGCTCATGCAGAAAATGCAGCCATTAGCACAAGAGTCAGTGTCACCAGGTGTGCTGACAGTGACTAACAAAGACCACCAGATGACAGGACCAGGCTTCCCTCCAGTGACATGTGGTTACCTTTGAATTTGTACTGAGGCACTGGAAGACTGGCTGGCTCATCTATAGGACGATTGAAGACATTTCTTTGAATCTCCTGCTACTCCTTCCATTTATATTGTGTACAACATGTGCTGCACATCTGCAGCCGTCTACCTATGAAAGGATATTGTCACATATCACTCTAACGCCAATGCTTGGAATAGGTCTGTTTCTAAGCTGCGCCATGTAATGATGGAAGTCGTTCAAGTTGCAAAACTTGCAAAGAAAACCCTTTGATAATTCATATTCCTATTATCTTATAGCCAGATTATTAGCTACCATTTTCTGGTTACCACAGCTTCACAAATGCTGTTATATGTCATGTATGATGAGACTGATTCCTTGGTAACAGAGATATGTTGCTAAGAGCGAGGAGACTGTCTGTAAGGTTGTTAATGTATGGGGCCTTCCGTCCTGCCATAGCGCTGCGGACTCTACTGTTCAGCACGAGTGTTACTGGAAGATACCACAGAATCCCCACACACTATTTGGCTAGAATAATGGCCTTCTATCTCTTTGTAATGAAATGACCTTTCGGACTGGAAATGACTGTTTTAGTTAACCCTTTGAGGGCAGAGCAAAAATGGTTGTCCTGGCCATGGGGACGGTCCCTGAAAAAAGTAAAGTTCCTAGAGGACGAGCCTATTTTCAATTCCTATACAAATCCTATATAATGGCTGTCGACTATAGTCGATGCTAGGCCTACCATGGTGTCGACTATAGTCGACGCTAGGCCTACCATGGTGTCGACTATAGTTGATGCTAGCCCTCAATGGGTTAAGTGTCTGAATCGTATTTGAATTGCTGCGCACTAAGGATATGATCTCGTTATCGACATTTTCCTCTTAGTAAAACTCATAATATAGTCAGATTAGTGGGAGTAAGTAGTTTTGTCCATATTGTTAGAGGGGTTGAGTTGAGTGCACTTCCCCGGCTTATCCCCTCTGAGGGTGTTGTAGTGCTGCCAAAAGCTGGTCGGCGTTTCTAACGTCCTGGTAATATGGCATCTCTACCAGTACCAATGCAGCAGTCACCCTGCCTGCCGCCGCAGTCTGGGACAAGGGGGGCTGATCGGGGCGCGGTGTGCCCGATCACTGCCCCCACCCCCTTCGACTCACTCCCACAGCTACCCCCCTCCATTCCAGCTCTACACAGCATGGAGACCAGCGCTGCTCACTGACTCCGCCAGACTTCTACCAGCCTGTCTGTTGGTGAGCAATAGGAGCAGCTTTAACTACAAGACTCTATCTAGGGGACATGTTACTCTCTAGCTCTTACCTCTAACAGCTGGGTTTAGTTCTACAACAGCACTTTACCACCAGCTGATTCACCAAGGTCACCCACCGTCCTCTATAGTAGGAGCCCCCACCCATCGGCCGCTGATGGTTAGAGAGGGACAGGGTCTGTTGATGGCCTACCAGCAGTACCAGCAGCAGCCGCAACGGCAGCAGCAGTGGCCACAGTGGCAGCAATAGTAGTAACGAGCAACTCGACCTTCGCCACAACTACTGTCGCCACCCACTGTGGTGTCTTAAGTCAGAGGGAATCTGCCCATATGACTCTTTGCCTCCCGTCAACTCTGGTTCTGCTCACATGCTAACGAGCTGATCACTACCGAGCGGCAGCCAGGGTCAGCTCAAGGAGCTGCTCGGATCGACTCGGCCGGCGCCCCTGAGCTGCTCGCACCCTATCAGCCCTGTGAGGTAGCCTCTGCAGTGTCAACCAGTAGGGCACTACACCAAAACTCCATTGACAAGCTGCTGCTCAGAGCTACTCATTTTCCCTGGTAGAGCCACTTCCTGCTCCCTTGGGCCGACTCAGTGGACACGGAATGGGCTAGAAGGTGCTAAGGACACTGGTAGGTATGCCAAAGCCGTCCTGACAAAGCCATCCTGGCGGCCCTGAGTAAGCCGCAGTTTGTAATAGATATATCACTGACCGTCCCTAGCTGATGACCACTGAATACCTGCCTACAGATCTCTCAGGGACCCCTACTGCTGTCATCTTACTGACCAATTCTTCACACATAAAAACTTTAAAGGTGAAAGGACCTTAGACCTACCAACCCAACATCTACTGTAAAAGCTGCTGGCAGCTTGATCACAATAGCAGACGACTTTTTTGACGTTGGAGGAGGATTTCCCCCGCCTTTCCCCCGGCGACTGTTGTTAGCTCAAACTGTCCATTATCGGCCTTCACAGCGTGCAATGGTAGTACCAAACAAGTCAATTACCCGCCCTGTCGTCCATTTACATCGCCGTCCTGGTTGTTACTGCTGAGCACTGCATCAAGGTGTGGAGTGATCAAGTACCTGTTACAAACGGGGAGGACGACACCAGGCAATAAGGCACTGTGGAATTCAACTCCCATCAAGATTCTAGATTGTATCTCATCACATTCATATTAACCAAAGTCACAGTCGTCTTCAACACTGATCACCTTCTTCATTATTACTGTAAACTCCCATTCCCTTATCCATTAGCCCCCAATCACTTTCTCAAAAGTGAAACTCCAATCTCTTCCATCATCGTGAAAACTTACTTCCCTTGTCTCTATAGGGAAAACTCGTATCGCATGCCCTCTTCCACAGTGAAATCTCCCATCACCTTCTCCATAGTGAACACTCCCATCACCTAAATAGTGACCATAAGCCACACCGGCTTTTAAACTCACATCACCTTCTCCATAGTAAACAGGCCTTTACTGCCTTATATCAGAATCACGTGCACCAGACTCCTCCCAATACCTTGCTCTGCCCCCCACCCATCCCTACCTGCCCCGGATCTCCCAGCCTGCCTCCAGGCTGTCTGTGCACGCAGACTGCCGCTGCTCCAGGTGGTGAAGCCTGATCGCCCCCTGCCCTGGGGAACGAAGCACCAGGAGGGAGCTGGCCTATTCAGGAGCAACTGCTTTTAATAGTAGACCAGAGGAAGAAAACATTTCTAGAGAAGTGCTAGAACTCTCGTTCATCTTGCCTTCACTTTGCCATACGGATTCTGACCGAGAGGAGCTAGTTATTGCTCCATCAGCATTGAGATTGAAACTGGACTGCTGAATAACTGCTGCCCTTACTTGAGCCACTGCTGGATCTATCTACTCAGTCATAGAGTGCCACTTACTCTAACCCCAGCCCTACCAAGCCGTGCATCTCCAGCACCTCTGTCCATCGGCTGCAGCCATATAGGACGGCTTCACCAGCAGTCCATGCAATCCCACTGAAAGAGGGATGAGGGATCAGCCCTACTGCCGACCCACGCGCCCAGTTCAGTCGGCACCTCTGCACCCCTATTCTGGGCCAGACCACCTACCATTGCCCTCTCCTGCTTCCCACGCTACTTTATTTTCACTGAAGCAGTGCTATTCATGTACTCCTTTTGCATAAAGATACATTTCCCTATCACTCTCGGGGCTTTCAATGTAGCTGAGCCGATGTAGATGGATACTGATAGTCCAAATGATTGAGTGATAACGTTGTGCTATCAGCCAGGTGTGAGTGGACAGTGTCCAGCTTGTCTGGGCCCAGCTTTACTACTTTTATCTACTTTTATTGACCTGTGCCTCGTGGAGCCAAACCCCATCTACTACTACCAGCACCCTCGGCCTACCAGGCTCCAGCCATCTGTGATAAAAAACACAACCTACCCCACCCAGATCCAACACCCTCCTCACTGCAGCATCAGCAGCCACAGAGTCCACACAGTGCACCCATTTTAACTGCCAGTGGTGGGACTCCCAAATAAACCATAATCACACGGATCACAAAGTCTGCCTTAGTGATCGACACCCAGAGACCGATGCCTATGATGGGGTCCTCGGACCGGAGCCGGGCGCCCAGTGGTCGGGGCCGGAGTGCTGGTGGGGCTTCCGGGGGGCGAAGCGGGGCAGGGGGAAGGACTGGCCCCCAGCAACAGCAGCAGCAGCAACAGCAGCAAGCCCGGGCCACCCCGCCCCTACCACGCATCGTCCACTCGTCTCACCGTCTGTGTAAGTTTAGCCCACATTGCTTCTCTAGGCAGTGTGTAAAGGAAATTAGTGACCTATGGGAAAGCCCATGCAAACCCTCATCAAAAGCCGCTGTGTTGAGATTTATTTCACATTCTAGTAGTTAAAGTAGTATTTGCTCCAAGGCCTCTGACCCCTAAGTCCTAAACTTAAGCCCATTATGACCACATTCAATTGGACGCTTTTATTTATTCATTTTTGGAGGTGCATGCAGAAAGAGTGTACAGCATCTAAAATAGCTTATATCCGAAGTGACCTCGGTAAATCCACCTTGTTATAGATTATTGATGAATTGACGGGATTGTGACGTAAGCAGTTCCACTCATATCCAGGGCTTCCCTAGCCCACTTAAAAGGGTCTACTTCTCATATTTCCTATCCCCTCAGGATGTGTGTGGTGCACATATGTGCGGGCACTGACACATTCCTCTGTGAAATTGTGTAATGTAGTTCTCGCCATGAATATGACCTTAGCTGTCGAAATGGCGTTAAACATCTATTACTCACTCACTCACTCCACTCATATCTAGTCATTGCTGTATATCTATATGTGGCCTAAGTACCGGTAAGTCTACCATATATACACTATTGATGGACAGTAACGTGACCTGATGAAGTTCTCCCATATCTAGGTTAGTTATACTAGAAGGTGACCTGAGTAAGTACATTCATACCACGCGTTTCCCTAGCCCACTTAATTGAGTTTATATCTCCTCTTTCCTATCCCCTCAGATGTGTGTGGTGCACATATTCGCGGGCACCAACACATTCCTCTGTTAAATTGCATAATATAGTTCTCGCCATGAATATGACCTTAGCTGTCGAAATGGCGTTAAACATCTATTACTCACTCACTCACTCACATTCATACCTCGATGTACTGGAAGATAAAACCCGAACAAGTCAATTTTCCTTCGCTACCCAAGGCAGGAACAGAGCGCGAGGAGCTCTCCATAAAATTTACAGACAGATTCACTCAGCTACAAGTCTATTTACTGCCCTTAGGTGATGGGAGAAAGCTACTTCCCTATACCTAGTCATGGTGTAGACTGATCAACTACCAGGCCAAGTTGTACCTCAGTCTTCTCACCAGCACTTCATCGAAGCATTGATGCTGGCCATTATTCTCATGGGAGTATATCAAGCAAATAGGATGGGCATGATACGTAAATATAGCCTTGGTGAGCTTTCTTGCCAGGGCTACACTAGATATCTGATAAAGGGAGAAAAAGAAATATTAGCATTATCAGGAGCGTTTGAAATATTGCTATTAGTTTGTTAATCATGTCATGGCAATCAAATGCGAATATACAGATAGGTGTCCCATGCAGCCATCAGTGTACCTGTACCAGGTCATAACTCGACTTGCTCCCTTCAATTCCAGGTACTGCTTTCTGTGTGCTTCACACCTGTAGGTCAAAGACAAAGAAGCCTTGATTACTGTAGGCAGTGGTGTCCCATTACTATCGAACATACATCTCGTTGTTGCAGTTTCTTTCTTTTTCCTACTTTCCCGCTAGGCTTTGTCACTGAAATCTGACATCTTGACTTTCAAGATGCCACCGACAAGGTTTCTGCTTGAAATGGCATTTTACTGTCACATTACAAAAAGTATCTGACACTGACAGCTGCCATTAAACCGTTTTCTGTGTCATGCCAGCCTAACATGTGGTATGGAATAGGTCAGATGATACTTATATGGCCTCTTATGCTTTGATAATAGGGCTTACACTAAAGCCATTGTCTGGCAAAATAGAATATATATACACACTGGTTTTATCCCTATAGACACTGGTTTCCACGTCATATTTGGTCTATGGGGAGGTACCTGCTCTCCATAGGTAGGTATTGTGTGCCAAATCAACAAAGTCTCACCAGGACCTTTGTCAGCTACCAACACTTTGTATAGAGCCAGTCAGAAGTTTGCCTAGCTACCTTTGTACACCTCTCTGGTATACCTTAGAGCTGCTTCTTAGAAGCTCTATGAAAAGCCTCCATTACGTCAGTTCCATGAGCAGCTCGGCTCTGACAGAGAGCAGCTCATAGGATGGCTCTAGGCGATACACGAGCAGTGTGGCACTCTATGTCCTACTCATGCAATCGAAGGCATACTCTATACAACTGACATGTGTTGATATGTATTTGCATTCTATACCTTAAGTATACTAGATACGGTAGTAATAATTTCTCTACGTCTTCACTCATAGAAAGCTGAAATGACGCACCCATGCAACTGTAAAATATAAGCGCTGGCACGAACCTCGATACTAGCCTATTCATGAATAATGCCTATCCCATCTTGGTGTGATCCCGAAGAGACAACATGCTCGTCTCCAGTACCCCCGCGGTGTTAGTCTCCTGTGTTGCATGGGTGTATGATGTTGGTAAATGAGTATCGAGGTATGGGTGTATGATGTTGGTAAATGAGTATTGAGGTATGGGTGTAGGATGTTGGTAAAATTAATGAGTATCGAGGTATGGGTGTAGGATGTTGGTAAATGAGTATTGAGGTATGGGTGCATGATGTTGGTAAATGAGTATTGAGGTATGGGTGTATGATGTTGGTAAATGAGTATTGAGGTATGGGTATATGATGTTGGTAAATGGGTATTGAGGTATGGGTGCATGATGTTGGTAAATGAGTATTGAGGTATGGGTGTAGGATGTTGGTAAATGAGTATTGAGGTATGGGTGTATGATGTTGGTAAATGGGTATTGAGGTATGGGTGTAGGATGTTGGTAAATGGGTATTGAGGTATGGGTGTATGATGTTGGTAAATGAGTATTGAGGTATGGGAGTATGATGTTGGTAAATGGGTATTGAGGTATGGGTGTATGATGTTGGTAAATGGGTATTGAGGTATGGGTATATGATGTTGGTAAATGAGTATTGAGGTATGGGTGTATGATGTTGGTAAATGGGTATTGAGGTATGGGTGTAGGATGTTGGTAAATGGGTATTGAGGTATGGGTGTATGATGTTGGTAAATGAGTATTGAGGTATGGGAGTATGATGTTGGTAAATGGGTATTGAGGTATGGGTGTATGCTGTTGGTAAATGAGTATTGAGGTATCATACATGGATACTGCAGGCGTGCCCTTTAAAGTGAGATTACAGTGTACGGTATAAATAAAGTATTTTAACTTGGGACACAGCACAACTTTATAGTTGTATTTTTACTATGATACGAGACCGTGAGGAAGCAGATAAGCAAAACTAATCATATTAAAGATGATGTATGGAAGAGTAAACGTAGTGACCAGAGTGCTTAAAGCCAGAGGGTGGAGGCCCTGGAGTTGGTATCGAACAGTAACATACACTAGACACTGCAAAGTAAAATATTTTGGCCGACATTTCCCATTTGCCGTCCGTTTAATGGAGTAGCAGAGTACGTAGTGGCAATGCCAGGTCCAAATCCGAACGTGCTATGTTATCAACTGTAGTCGGTCTCAGTACTCGGCTGCTAGAAGACGGAAATGTACCTCCCACCCCTCCCCCTTCGCCTCCCCCCCCCCCTCCCTCACATCGCTACCTGGCCACGCCTGTAGCCCATGTAACCTGGCAACCGACCTGCATTCCGCTGTCGGCCTTTCCAGCATCTTGAAGCCGACCTTTTTCTGCTATATAAAAGGCACTAGTGTAATGCTATTGCCAAAATAAACTTAAAGCATAGGGATTTCTGTATCTATCATATTAAAAATGTGTATGGGGTCGTAAGAAGTGTGTAATTCTAAGTTTCATGTTAGTCCTGTCCTGTAGGTTAGTGTTCCAATAGTTAATCAGGTTTGAATTCGACAGTAGGGTATGCATTGGTATCTCAGAATTCAGGTGAACTACATGTGTGACCAAGCGGCATCGAGGAAGAAATAATTAATGGTATGAACTTTCAGTGCCCCTAACCAATAACACTAAATAAATCAGAATTGAGATAGTATGGAGGTCACGAAAGTCCGGCTTGCATGGTGAGTTGATAAGCGAGCTGTGGGTCAGAGACCTCAATAAAACTCGACCAATATGCCCGGTATAGCTTCATGCCTCATTTCGCTAGCCAGACAAGGTATTTGTGTATTCTTGGTGGTATCGTTGCTAGATTGCCCCGCCCTGTTTGGGAGAGCACATAAGCGTGCCAGCGAGCTTGGTCATGCCATGGACATGGGAGAGATAACACCAAGTACAGCTGCCCCCCCCCTCCCCCGCTCTCTCTTCTGACTTGCATAGTCTTAGGGGGTAATCCCACACTAAACAATGCCTTCTGTCCAAGTGAAGTTATTTACCTACTGACACTAACTGCGTAAGTACCATTGGTGTAGCCCTTAGGTGTATCATGAGCCACAAATCCCTCACTGCCTGAAAATTGCCAATGCTGATGGCCCAGGCTGATGGGTAATTGCCAATGCTGATGGCCCAGGCTGATGGGTAATTGCCAATGCTGATGGCCCAGGCTGATGGGTAATTGCCAATGCTGATGGCCCAGGCTGATGGGTAATTGCCAATGCTGATGGCCCAGGCTGATGGGTATTTGCCAATGCTGATGGCCCAAGCTGATGGGTAATTGCCAATGCTGATGGCCCAGGCTGATGGGTAATTGCCAATGCTGATGGCTCAGGCTGATGGGTAATTGCCAATGCTGATGACCCAGGCTGATGGGTAATTGCCAATGCTGATGGCCCAGGCTGATGGGTATTTGCCAAATATCGATGGCCCAGGCTGATGGGTAATTGCCAATGCTGATGGCCCAGGCTGATGGGTAATTGCCAATGCTGATGACCCAGGCTGATGGGTAATTGCCAATGCTGATGACCCAGGTTGATGGGTAATTGCCAATGCTGATGGCCCAGGCTGATGGGTACTAGCTACTGATGCTGGAGGGAGAAATCACTGTCCCCATCGCAGACGTGTGGGCTCGTGCCCGATTATCAGCCCCTTCACCCATGGGCTACCACATATGTCTATGATGGTGCCAGACCATTCTCTAGAAACAGTCAGTGTTCACAATCGATGACCAGAAGCACAGTTTCTGCCATTAAATACAGGAAATTACACATCCAATTGCTGTATATGCCATTTATAGGTTAAGTGGCAAGAGAGAATTGATGCATGAATAAACGTATCCAAGGTGAACTGAATTCATACCAGAACCCATAGTGTTCCAAGTAAAGAAACCGTAATATCTGGACAAACTTTTCAGATTCAATACTTAAGAGCAGTGTGGACTATTTTTTAGATCAAATGCATCAGGGCAACTTTGGACTGATGTATTTGATCCCATATGTCAGATTAGTAGTGGGCTGATGTATCAGATTCAATTAAAGTATAGATCATCCCCCTTTAGGATCACTTCATCATGATTGAGTTCTCCAGGGATTTAAATGTGGCGAGGTGAGTTGTAGTTGCCGATATCAGTGAAGCCTAGTGCCAGAAGGATCGAGTACTTACATTGTTACTCAGAGCTGGTAATCCTAAACTGCTCTCAGACCTACTCAGAGCTACTCACCTATTTCCTACCAGGGACTCCAGGTGAGCTCACTCTCTAGGCCCTCAGATGTGTGTAGTGCTATGCACATCTGTACGGGAAACTGAGTGGAGTTGTGCATGAAGAGTGAAGTGCTGCTCCGAGCAGTTGGAATGACGTGCCCCTATTCCAATACCATGCCTCACACTGATTACAGCGAAGACTCTTCCTGGACTAGTCGCTGACGCCTAGGACGGTTTACTGGGGGGAAATCTGGGGCGCAGTGAAAGGGCTGTGCTCATCCCCTCCAAAAAGTAGTTCCAGCATGTACCACCAATACTGTGGCATTTTTCAGTAACTACTTGTCAAATCTTACTACTATCCCATAGTTAACCTTTACTTGACAGAAATATGTCACTGCACATGTTGCAACAGACAAAAATTCCAAGGTAAAGGGACTTCTTTTTCAGCCATGACAGTTGTTTTTTTTTCAAAAAGTTGTTTACAAACAAGCCTAGCTGTCACTTTCATAAATAGCTATCTTATAGCAGACTCCCCACATTTCTCTCAATAATGCAACGTAGGGAGGCACTCCCATAATATCCCTGTCCAAATTTTGAAGTGTCATGGGTGGAAATAGAAATTAGAAAAGGTTGACAGGAGCAAGCACATGGCTCTGTGTACAAACAAAAGATGTAGTGCCAGGTGCAAGATGTAAGCGATGACTTCCCGCATTTGAAGTCGAGATTTGTAAGTGTGTACCATGCCTGTCACTGCAAGCGGCCAACGCCCCAGGGTAAGCTAGAGTACCCACAGGCAGATTCCGTATGCCCTGCCTGGCAAGGAAGGTCACCAACTTGGGGATACGCCAAAATGTTTGATACCTTTAATACATTTCCTTGCAGTGTTTCCTACTATACAGTGCAAAAGCCTGCGTCATGCAGTATGCATATTGGCATGCCTGGTCCACATGAACTGCAGTACATGTATAGCAAGTAGAGTTGTCATTTTGAAAACAGGATTACCAGGTGGGAATGGTTACATAAGACAACGGCTTGACAGGGTCGGTATGGAAAGCAGGAAAGCATTACCAAGTAGTATACTATGGTAATGAGGGCATCCGTCTGTACGTGTAAAATGGTACAATTCTTTGATAGAAGCCGCATCATATTTATGTGTTTGTTTGTTTGTTTATTGCACGTATCGTCCTGAAAGGACGTTTTTCTGCGCACCCAGGGGTTATACTGACAGTAGTATTATCACTGGTGCTATTACAGGTTTGATGTCCAGTTTATGGTGTACAATATGTCAGGAGGTACAACAAATAAATAAGATGAATCCATTTGGGGTTGAGGTACTAATAATAGACAAGTCAGGAACTAGGTAAGGAAAATATTCTCTACGGCATGCTTAAACCGGCGCCGATTTTGGATGTGTTGTATATGAGTGGGTAGTGATTCCCAGAGAGTTACCCCCCGGTAATAGGGCGCCTTCTGGTAGAAGCTAGTTCTTGCTCTTCGTTTTACAAATTTGATCTTACGATCTGCCCTAGTCCTCACTTCTCTAGGAGGTAGTGCCTCCCCGTTATGAGCTTTCTTCCACATCAGGACAGCAAGCTGTACCTTCCAGCGATTTTCTAGGCGGTGCAACCTGCCCTCCCTATGTAAATTATCAACACTTAGATTTCTGATTCCAATGCCTAGACATATTCTAAGTCCCTGGTTCTGAAGGCGCTGTAGCTTTATGAGTTCATTGTTATGAGCCCCTCCTGTGTAGAAAGAACAGTACTCTATGCTGGGCAATATCATAACTTTATAAACAGTCAGACTGGTATCCTTATTCATACAAGGTTTTAACTTCCGTAGTTTATACAGTTTATTCCCTATGCTCTTTTTGATCCTTGACATATGAGGCATTAGGGATAAGTGCTCGTCTAGTTCTACACCTAGATAGGTATAGGTAGTACAGGTTGGGAGTTCAGTACCATTCAACCATATTTTAGGGCCAGGTAGGTTTTTCAACCTTGGCTTAGAGCCAAAATACATTGTCATGCTTTTAAGAGCATTCACAGTCATACGATTAGTATTACACCATAATCCAACCCTATCAATGTCCTCCTGTAGAAGTCTGGCTGATTCCAGAGGGTCTACACGTGATACCCCGGACCAGAAGGCAGTATCTACTTCTCCTATCAGTAGCTACTGAGAATATGCTGATCAACAACTGCATTTTGCAGTAGGTACTGCTGGAATGCTTCCAAAACAGCTGACTCTACACTGCATTTTCAGTATAGGCTCAGTAATGTACTGACTATCAACTGAGTATGCACTGCATTTTCAGGCTAGAATCAGTAGTCTACTGACTCTCAACTGAATCTTAATAGATACCAAAAATGTCCCACTCTGTGCAGCAGCATAGATGCAGTAGTATACTGACTATCTACTGGTATCGCCCTGTCCATTCATCGATTATTTATTGGGCTACTGACCTGATGCTTCTGAGACAGTCCATAGTGTGAATGTCAGTATGGTTGTGAACAGTAAACTTCAAGTATTATTTTGGTCACCATCATGCCACTTTTTTTTTTTTACATAGTATACATGTATCATTGATAATTACAAAGCTGCTGTCTTATCACCTTAACATCAATAAAATGCAAGGCATTCTACTATAGCAGTACTTTATCAGACATGCCTACTCTTACCTTCTTGCTATGATAGAAGTTACCCAGTACTACTGAATCAATACTGCCCCCCTCCTATATGAGTTGCATGCACTACTAGGGAGTAATGACAGCTCCACATATCCGATGGGGTGGTGGCTCAGGGGGCTAATGCGTTGGTACAGTAATCAGAAGATCACAAGTTCAAATCTAGGAAGGACCACCTAAAAAGGCATTGGTAGTGCCAGTACTAAAGCAGCGGCTGCTCCTTTTATGCTTCTACCTGCCCCCAGCAGTAGTTTTCAGTATGATCTACTGCTCACCTACTGCTATAGCAGCAGTTATGCAGTAGTGCTGATTGAACACTGCCCCAACCCCATATATGGTCATGCAGCATTAAATAAGTAGATACTGTTTAAATGCTGCCATCTCATTTACATAATTGGGACAACTGATTCAATACTGCTTGCATGCTGCTAATACTACTGTTCTGCTACTGAACCACCGCTGCCATGTTCTGTGTGCTGAGCAGTAGAATGCCAGTAGATGCTGATATGGTACTGTTTCTGATGCTGCTTTCACACTGAATGACTACTGTCACCCCACACTGTTTTTCTACTGTTTAGATACTGATTTTCTACTGCATTTTGGTCCGGGTACATAAAGGACAATATCATCTGCATACATAACAAATTGGCAATTTTGTATTGATGTGGATATGTCATTTATAAACAACGTGAATAATAATGGGCCTAAAATTGAGCCTTGAGGGACTCCGAATTTGACAGGGGATGGCTCAGATAACTTTCCATTTGCCATGGTGCCGTGTGATCGATGGGCTAAATATTCCATAAGCCATTTTTTTAATTTCCTGTGTATGTTTAGTTGGCAGATTTTGCGAATTAAGGTTGGATGATGGACACTGTCAAAAGCCTTACAGTAGTCAATGAAACAGGCAGCAGTTACAAAACCTTCATCTCGTGATTCATAAAGGTCCTTTACCACCTTAAAGACTGCGTCGCTTGTGCCTCTAGCTGGCCTGAACCCATACTGCGTATCACTCAATATTCCTTCATGTTCTAAGTGGTCAGATAATACTTTGTGTATTAGTTTTTCTAGTAGCTTCCCTGGGAGAGGGAGTAGGGTTATAGGTCTCCAGTTTTTAATGTGTTTGAGGTTACCCTTTTTGGGTATGGGGACAAGGATTCCATTAGACCAGGCTTGTGGGAAAATCCCCTCGTTGACAGAGTTGTAGAAAATATTACACAATTCTGAGGGTAGAAAGAGGAGTGCATCTTTTAGCACGCGGCTGTTAATTCCCTGCAGGCCACAAGATTTATTGATGTTAATTTTTTTGATTAAGTCTACAACTATATCTAAGGTGATAAAGGCAGCAATATCTAATTCAGGCTCAACGTCATCTAGGTCTGGGATGGGGGGATCAATGCCTTGCATTGGGAGCTGTCTAAAGAGATCAGTGAAAGCCCTTGTACCCACACAAATGACAAGATATTGTGACAGAAAGTGAACAGAGACATTGCCCAGTCCTGTTTCTCAAGTATTTTCCCTATGATAAAGGGTGCTATCGCCTCCTGTCACATCGACCTCCAGAGTAAAAAAACGAAAAAAAAAACAAACAAACAAAGAGGAAACTTTACTGAAATAGGCTTCCTACAAAAAAAACCCACTCGGTTCAGAACTTGTTAGATTAGCATGCTAGAGGGCGGGTCATGGCTGACTCCAGGACTCACGTTCACTTCACTGGGACAGATGCATCAGCATCAGCGTTCGGTTTAGACAGGGGCTGACTAAGTATCCTGTGATGTGTCACTGGATGACCACTAGCAGTGAACAGTTCAACACGCCATACGCACACCTACCTTGCACGTGATGTGGCGGCACAGATCCTCTTAGTAAAGGGATCAAGCTCCTGATCATCTCCTACCGCCCCCCCCGCCCACCCCTCACACTGCGGCCACCCTCATGGTCCAGCACGACTAATCCAGACTTAACTCTTACAAATGGCAATATGCTTCCTGTTCATGATTTGGTCATGATGCACCAACCCAGCGCTCACTCAACTTAAAATCGCTGACTTGTATCAAAGTCCCAGGCACCTCTTCAGTTGTACTGGTATATCATTTTGATCTTTCGGGAGTGTATCAACCCAAGAATGTCAGTATGATGCATGGTGACAGCGAGATGTCGCCAAATCTGCCATCATCTGCAAATCAACAAAAGGGTATCGTGTCTTAAAGTACCATGTAGTTCTTAATGAGTTAAGTTAAAGGTACTGGGGGTGAGCCTTGGCACGTACAGGACACAATCTACCTTACCCCCCCCCCCTCCCCGCGACCTGTCTGACTAATTAACTGAGCCTGATTACACCTAAAGTCAAGCTTCCACAAGTAAAGCCCCTGCATGCCCTTGAAGTCAAGTTCCCACCTAAAAGTTCTATTTGAGTCTAGGCATGGGTCGGCGTGATGCATCATTGCAGTGCTGGTCATTAGACTCGCCAGCACTGCATCGGTGCATCATGAATGATGACAGTCCCAGACAATGAAATCGGAGGCATGGTGGGCCCCGAAGGGTTAACGTCGTCGTTGAAACGTATCACCGTGCGCTGCAGTCCACGGTAGCAAAAATAACCATGAAAATACACTCCACAATCTAAGCCCCATCCTTAGTGTGAATAGAATTAATCAATTCATCATTGTGGTACAGGATGAATGATTTTGTTTTTATCGTTTATTATTTTTTAAGGAAAATGTTGCTGTTGGCTATTTTTACCATTGTCCTATACATAATTGTGTGGGTGTATACATTTTAGTATCAGTGTATGGTTCCATAGTGTATCTATATTTAAACATGTCACAACAGCGGCCTCTGTTTTGTATCTATGCACATTTTGTTTATGAAACGTTCATGCTCATTAAAATTCAAAAGGCCTGTACACAACTCATAGAATGATCCCACATGCCCTTACCAAGAAGTGTAGATGATATACTATTCTAGCCCCATTGCTCTTATGAGGATGTATTTCATAGAAGCTCTGAGTGTACTTAATCTATATCTCTATGTATGAGTCTATTTAAAATTAATTTGCTTCATATTCTCTTACATTGTGGTTGAAGATGCTGCTTCTAGAGGGCTGAAAATCAATTGAATTCCAATGCAATACAGTGACATTTTGCACTTTTATCATACATCATGTATATCTTATATGTGAAAGGCGTCTATACATTGTCTAAATATGAATGCAACGCGATACACATTTACATTTTCTGCCCCTTTCAGTCGATGCTGATGAAATCAAGAGGTTAGGCAAACGGTTTAGAAAACTCGACCTGGATAACTCGGGCTCTTTGAGTGTGGAAGAATTCATGACATTGCCTGAGCTTCAACAGAACCCGCTAGTTCAGAGAGTCATCGATATATTTGACACAGATGGAAATGGCGAAGTTGATTTCAAAGGTAAGTTTACATAAAACTATGTTTGTTTGCCATAAAGTTATGTTTGAATTAAATTAACGTGCCCTGTTTAAGACCGTGCCCTGTTTAAGACCGAAAACGTCTCATTTTGTAATGCCTTCTTTGTCCAAACCCTCCTCGGTATGTGTAGGTCGATGGTTTTTGTATCAATTTAGAATGTTATATGATCTATGTGAAAATATGAAAGGTTGGCTGTTGGTGAGTTTATTTCATGTTGATTCAAAGAATTCAATGGGAACTTAATGATGTGACAACCAGGCCTCATACGACTATTGATATTCAAATCTACTGGTGTATACCGTATTCATAACCTTTGTGCAGTTGTTTTGGTGAGATTACCGCAATGCCCCACGTTTAAGGTTTTGGCTTATTATACATGGGAGGATTGATCCCTTGTCTACCTTATAGAATCAGTTATTGGTGTGCCATAAAGGCGAGGATATTTTACTTCGAATAGTATAAATTACCGGCCAAGTCCCAGGTGCACCTCGTAGCTTCTCTCAAGTTGGGGATGCAACTTATACTCGGGGTGCACAGTATACATTAGGTGCAATAAGGCGCGTCTTATACCCGAATCTTGAGGCCCCTGTGTCTTATAGTAGCATAGAAGTCTTTTTGTGTCTTATAAGCGAGGTGCATTTACGAAAGAACAGTATTAAACCTTAAAGAAAATCAAGCCCCAGCTGCGCCTTGTTGCCATTCCTTCAACTCAGGGTGTACCTTATATGCGGGATGCGCCTTATGCGCGGTAGATTAGGTATTAGTCACATCAGCATTTAACCCACACCTCGTGCATCAGGATTGCTTTTAGAATTCAAACTGGACCCCGAGAGCTACTCCCACCTCCTATGTCGATAGAAAGAGTGGGAGAAACTTTTGGAAGGTGTTACCTGGCCCCCACCATCGCTCCCCTCGCCCTGTGCCTGAAGTAGTCTATAAATTGCGGCTTATACTTGAGGAGTAGAATGGGGCACAACCTCACAGCGGCTGTATCTCTCTGTGATTTTGTTCTTCCCACAGACAAGTTGACCCATCCCCCGCTATTGAGCAGCTTTAAGAACTGAGAAATTGACCCATTATTTCTATTTACATCTTCATTGAGAGGACAAAGAGCAGAAGATAAAGGTAGAAGTTGTAGACACAATGTATAATTGTTAGACAAGCTTGTTAGACAAGGTGGGATGCAGGAGACACATAGATAACCAATACCGGTAGATTTGTGACTAAAACAAGGTGGTAGTGGGTTGGAGAAGACGCCTAGATAACAAGTAGATGTATAACTAAAACCAGGTGGTAGTAGACTGGAGAAAACACCAACCGAATTATATATTTAAAAAAAAAACAGCAACAAAAAACAACAACAAACATCAGTAAGAGTTCAATTATAGAGTTGAATCAATGCTCATCAGTTCTGGAGACTATAGCATTGGTACAGTCTGACGATAACGACTCTTTTTAAGTCTAGCTGTAGTAGTTAGTCTGCATTATTCAGACTTCTTTATGTGCCTGTTTTGAACGTCAAGTGTTGAACAACAAACTAAATTAGACGTATATTCACACACGCTACAGGTTTTTGTGAGTCTGACCCCACCCTAGATAGACTTTGCGAACAAAGTTAGGTTACATAGATTGAGTTATGCTGACGCCACTCTAGGCCAAAGAAAGGTTGTGTGTTTCAGGCAACATGCTGAAATAATTTTGCGTTTTTAAACTGCTGTTGTGACACACCATCGGTGTGACTTACAGTGACTCATACAGCGGAATTTACTAGAAAAAGGGTGTCTCTTTTTCTTCTTCAAATTTGAAGAAAATAAAGCTAGGTTGGCCCTGTTTTGCTAGGTAGGGTCGGGTTACCTGAAACACAGTAATTTGGGCCCTACCGGTGCTCTTATGCTGAATAAGAAA
Organism: Acholoe squamosa; assembly: GCA_949317995.1. NCBI lineage: Eukaryota > Metazoa > Annelida > Polychaeta > Phyllodocida > Polynoidae > Acholoe > Acholoe squamosa. Next base: position 78,236,989 of record OX439035.1, on the reverse strand, counting down.
AGGCTGACAAAGCAGAGTTATGTTACTGGCATCGCCCTAGGCAGGCTATGGGCATGAGTAGTAGAGTGGGGCTACATCACCCCTGTTAGCAGTCGTATTGATCGGAATGGACAACGTTATTTGGATATTTGCATCAGAGGTGTTTTTTTTCCCACGCAGAGAGTAGATGGATGAGAATGTTGATGGGGAAATGGCATAAGCAGGTTCTCATCAGTGCAGCCAACAGAGGATTTAATGGAAGTACTGGCCCTGATCTTCTCCCCCTACATCTCAGCCCTTCTAACATCCTGTGTAGACTATACTGTTACAGTCCCACACCTCCCAACCGACATCTTTGGGGGGGGGGGGGAAATCGTGTCAAGGTCAAAGTTACCATCAATCACCAAGATCGATAATGGAATCAATGGGGATTTCACTGGCCACTATAGGATGTGGGGTGGTCCCTAATTTCTCTTTGTCTAGTGGAGCTGTTCGAAGTGGGGAAGGTGGGGTGTCCTGGTAAAAAAAACCCAAAAAGAACCAGATCGATATCCAGTCCTGGATCACGCCACATTCAGTCATATATAGATAGAACTAAACGACCATGGTGTACGAGGTGGCCGATCCACCACGAGGGGGGGGTCCTCCCGAGGGGTGGATCGGCCACCGAGGACACCAGCGGAGTTTAGTTCTATATTTATTTTATGTTTTTAGAGGGTTTAAATAAGGAAAAATTATCAAAATCCGGTACCGTAGTTCCCCGTACGAGCGCCGGTCTGCCATTTTGAATGTTTACATGCACCCAGAACGAGGCTGCAGTGGTGGATCGGCCGCTGTGGTGGATCGGCACACGTTACGCCACTGGGGGTGTTCGGATCGGCCCTGCAATGCTATCTCTATGGGAAGAAGTTATTCACATGAAATAAAAACTATAAATTCAATGGTTAACCATAGGTCACTAAATTAACTTAAGTTTAGTCGACCATTATGACTCTATGAAATAACTGTACAGGTCGATAATCTTGTTATAACACAGCCAGTAAAGCCTAACAAGAGGCTAAGGTCTCTGTGTATTATCAAGTATCATAGAATCATTGTCAAACAGACAAGGCGTAAATCGGAGCTCAGGAGATCTTATTTTCTACTTCATAGGCGATAGATCTGTTTCCGTCATGTTTTTTTTTTTTTTTCTGTCTCTTTTTTTTCTGAGTCAGGTATAAAACACAAGGATAATTCTGTTATCCGCAAAGTGCTCTTAAACAAAGCAACGGCGATTCGGTTTGACGCATGGGGGTTCAGCGATAAGACCAGACTTATGGTATTCATAAAATATTGCTTGTGATAATCCATTCTCTTTGCGGGCTGCAAATGTATTTTGGAACAACTCTGAGAAGTATATCTAAAGACTATAACAGCTAGTGGGCGTAATGAGTAACATCTTGGACAAGAAAGTAGGCCACTGTTGTTGGAAAATCAATAGGAAGCATATCCATCTGTCACATACTAACTTACGTCATTGAAGTAGGGTTGGCGGTGCTGGTGGTGTGCAGATGTCAGTGAAGCCAGTCCTATTGATAGAAAAGACGAAATGGTGTTACTTAATAAGGGAGAGGATAAGAAGAACAGTATTACCGGCACTTAGAAATATTGAGGGGAGAGGGAGATACCAGAAGTATTAAAAAGGGACAAGTAGAGTTGAGAAGGCTATTGCTATGTGAAATTTAGTAAACCTTTCCGGTGGGTTAGATCTAGAATGCCAGAGGGTCTCTAAGATAACAGCGTATGATTGAGATCCAATCAAGGATAGGTGCCTGATGGCCCTTGTTTGTGCGTTAGGGACCGTAGCTTAGTGGCGAATAACCATTACCATATTCAGGCTCAAATGGAAGATTTAATTTTTTTCGCTGCAGGACAGGTGTCATGCTTCAGATGTTAGTGGCGGGAGTAGACTGGTGGGGATGGATATTGGCGCTGATTAGACAGGGCTTAACAGTGTTTTGGGACGATCCATAAAGTATGTCACACCATAAGGTGTATGTGTGTGTGTGTGTGGGGGGGGGGTGGGTATCTATGCTTCCTGTACATTTCTAAAATGAAAAAAAAATACAAAGGGTAGCGTGGGTGTTCAAAATGGCCTGAAATGTGTGATGTGCTTTATGGATTAGTCCTTAAGTGCTGAAGTTGTTGGACCTGGAGGCGGTCCTGGAGGCCCCACAGCAGGGTGGCAGCTATAGGCCACTGGACAGTGGCAGTGGCGGTGATGTCGGCGATCATCGCACAGGTCGTTGATCACCGGGGAACTAGCGCCCCTTATCCGGAGACGAACGCCATAGGGTGGGAGGAGGGGGGGGTGGGAGGCAGGGGCACAATGTTTCTGTCTTCTCAGCTCAATTGGCTGGGGCTGCGCTGATCGGTGGTTAGCCTCCCACCTGGAGTCTATCGACCCGGTTGCATGTATAGCTTAATGTACCCATAACCCCCACCCCATCCCTCTCAGCTAGTCAGCCATCCATCTACCCCACATCCTACCATCACAACCCCACGTCGCCGCCCTCTAGTCCTAACCCGCCTTTGGTCTAGTGCCTAACGCTGCCCCATGCCATCCTATGGTTTCCGCCCTTCAGCTCCAGCCCTCTGAGTCACCTTGCCCTGCTCGCCACCATGCCACATGCCTCCCACGTATATTTTCCCACTTCCCGCCTTCCTTCAGCCACTTGTCTGCAGGTCTGCCTATCCCTACAAGCGCCAAGCTATTGCCAACAAGTGCGCCTGGTGTCCAACCTTATGCACCCCCCGCCCCCACAACCCCGCGCCCACTATGTTGTAGTCCACACACTTTCAAGTTTGTCTAATCCTACACTCTTCCCCAATTTTAATCTCCCCCTCAAACTGTCCACCTCATTTCTACCATATGGTCCCTCCATTTGCAGAATGATGACCAATGATCAAACGTGTGAGTTGCAAAGACACCACGAACGAATCGATGCTTTTTCATGTGTTAAAAACATTCCTGGCGCGTCAGCACTTTAATAGGATTTTCCACCAACTGACTTGGCTGATCTATATAGCTGTCGAGGACTGACTATTTATCTGGCGATACGGCACTTAGTATCAGTCCATAGGAACAAGAGACCTAAAATTGAATTTTAAAATGCTGCAGTAGACATTAAGCCCCTCATATTTATTTTGATCAGCCAATATCATTGGCCTTCCTTAGACTGTTGTAGCTGCAGCATCTAGTAGTCCCAGTAGTCCTCGGTAGATAGCATAGATCATCATATAGTGCTTTCAATTAGCCCTTTATAAATAGGCCGGTAGTGCGTTAATGCATCATTCCCGCGTGTAGTCAAGATGCATGAATGCAGCTCTTGCGAGAAACTCACCAAGACTACATTCAAGCCTGTAGGCAATGATATTTATCTCAAGTTGAATACGAGAGCCCCATAGGCTTAACCAAGAAACTCCGTATCACACCCCACAGTGTGATAACCCTTCCCCGTATCACACTCCCTAGGAAAACATCCAAAACGGTCAAATAACTGATGATAAAATTATTTCTAATGCCAAATAAATCGAATTTTGTACATATCTGACTAAATTAACTTGAGATAAATACAAAGGAGCACTCGAATTGGTCAGCACTGAGGGTTATCACACTCGGCTTCGCCTCGTGTGATAACCCTCAGTGCTGACCAATTCTCGTGCACCTTTGTCTATGTATCAACACCGGGGTAATTGATGTATTATACGGTCCTTTAAGGGTGGAATTGAGGAGTGGGATTATGCCCAAACCATGGGCGTGCTGCTCCACGAGCAACTGTGAGGAGTGATGAGCAGGACGTCTGGCTCACCATGCCTGTGTCGTGTCCCACTCCATGTCTGGGTGATGAATATGGTAAAGGTACTTCAACTTCTCCACTGAAAAAAAATCATGGAATGCTAACTGTCGGGCTCTGAATTCCAAGGGTTTAATCTATCGTGGCTCGCTCTGTATACTACTAGTGGGATGTCTAGGACAGGAATGTGAGGTAGAGTTGGCTTTAACCACTCGGTAACAGATGTATGTCAAATCAAGCTATGATTTATAGAATCTTTTCCCAGTAACTTAGTAACTGATTGTAAGAGAACTGAAATGATATACAATACTAGAGAGTCTGCTAAAGCTAATAAGATGTTCCTGAACTCATGGTGAAGATATAGATGTGGGATTTCTAAACTACATATCAGTACTAAACCAGTGATTTTCAAGCTCATTGTGCGGCTTTAAACATTTTCCCATATAGTCAGGATATGGCGTATGCGAGGTTTTATGGTAACAGCTACACAAAATATACTGAAAGCATCCTATAGCAATATTGGGTGGGAACAGTTGTTCAATAAGCGGCTATTGAAAGCCACATATGAGCAGCTAGAAGTTGCTCAGAGCTGATTGGAGTTGCACAGAGCGGCTCGGGGGCATTGACCTGTGTGCTTGGAATGTTCAACTGTGGGATCAGGGTCACTCTGGCGCAGGACCTAGAGTTGGAACTGGTGTATTGCGAGGTCTGGTCCCTTGCAATATTGTTGGTCCCTGTTTCTCTTGTTGAAACAGGTATGTTCAATATTTCCCTGTCTCCTGAAATAAAAAACAAAGAAAGTAGAGATTTGAACCGGCAGAAACAGCAAGTTGGCTTCATTTTACAGCACCTTGGTACTTATCTACAGTAAAAAGAAAATCTTGCTCATAAGGCACATCCCTGACTTTGCTTGATACCACAAGCCGAAGTAGGGTCCATCATCATGATATAAGCTGTATTTTATACGCAAAGTGTTCTGCAGTATCAAGTTGCCAGCCTTATGTATCAGGGGATGGCTGCACACCATCAGTTCTCTTTACCTGTACCCCGTCAGATCCGTTTACTTTCCCAAATAAACCTGAATTCGCATATTTACAGCCAATGTCGCAGTAGCTGACCTTGCAAAATTGGCTCTATCTGTAGACTGTTCTCTCTCTTGGTCCCTTCGTCTAAATAAAATCTCTTGTAATGAACACTCGATTTATATCAGGCTTTCTCGATTTATGGCTTAGTCCTACAAACGAGAAATAGAACAAGGCTAGTAATGTATGGTAGAGTTACTGATGAACTATCCTAGACATTGGAGCAATGTTTGAACATAAGTTGATGGTTATTTCAGAAACTATATTTTCTGACTGCTTCCTGGACTGGTTGCTTTGGTTTGACGTGGATCAAATGACACTGCATTGTTTCGATAATCCGGGCTTTCGCTGTGGCAACCTGCCTAAACCTTACCACGGTCACGGGTGTCAAGTTATTTTAGACAGCATAAGCTAACTAATAATCATGGCGTCTATTAGGCGGTGGAAAGTGGAAATTGCTGACCTCAGCTCGATTCCACCAGAGGCCCTCTATGAGGCGAGTTAAGGCCACAATTTGACTGTCTGTAAGCACAGTATTGCTCAAACAAGCGCCTGTAGGAGTGAGTGAGTGAGTAATAGACGCCATTTCGACAGCTATGGTCATATTCATGGCGAGAACAACATTACACAGAGGAAAGTGTCAGTGCCCGCGCATGTGTGCACCACACACATCCTGAGGGGATAGGAAAGAGGAGAAATAGACCCTTGTTAGTGGGCTAGGGAAGCCCAGCGCATTGAGGAAGTACCGGTATCCAAGATAGAATTTTCCGAGAGCAAGCAGAAAGTAAGTCAAAACGCATATTGTATTGACATAAGAGACATATTGGCCTGTATAAGCGCACAGGCGCTCATTCATTTTCAACCAGGCCATACCCCCGGCTCTTATTCAAAACAGGCGCTTATTCAAGACTTAAAGTATAGTGTCAAAAATTTCAACAACCCTGTACCCCGGCGCTCATTCAAGACAGGCGCTCATTCAAGACCCGGCGCTTGTACAGGCCAATACGGTATGTTCTTGGTGATGGTGTCCAGTATTCACAGCAGCATTTAGAGTCTTAGTACAAGCTACTCCAAAATAGTAAGAATACCAGTATTTCTAACCTGAAAAGCCTCCTTATCCAGGCGTAGGGAAAAAATTGCTTCCTACGCCTCTGTTATCTTAGTGGTTTATCTGAGGTAAAATGAAAAATGGAGACCCTATTGTAGAGGTACACGTTATTAAACCATAGGAGTTGGGTACCGTCTGACGTGGCGGGTGAGTCGAGTCGTCGGACGTTCCTCAGGTTCCGGATAGGTGGCAGCACCGATCCGGGTCTGTGGGGACATCTGACGACAAACACCTGGGTCCGTATATAAAGCCCAGGGCTCAGCCGCTACGTCAGAGGCCCTTCTGGCCTCCACACCATGTAAACCATTATTCATTGATATTAGCTGCCTCTCTGACATCATCCGGCAGCCGTGAGTGTACAATAAGAAATAAAACTAACCGTTGGCATACACTTGGAATACTGTCTTACTCTTTCTTTTCGAACCGTAAGACCCGAACCCCCCAGGTCCGTAAGGCCACAAACCCTTACACTATCAAAGGTTCGCGAGAATTGCTCAAACTAATCTAAATAGGCAGAGCCTCATAGAATACTGCTAGTGAAGATATACACATGTATTCAGTTTTAAGCAATTCAAGTCAATCTCTGTATTCATTTCATGTTTTTTTTTCTCCCAATAAATTGACCTTTAAGTTGGCGTTTTGAGGCTATTCGATGACGGCACAGTAGAGTACGATTCTCGACATGTAATTGAATTGAAAGAGTTAGGAAACGATCCGTTGTTATAAAGCTGAAATAACGCAACTGCCTCCTCTTTCTTTAAATCATAATTAACTCAAAAAGAGTTATAGGAGACACCTATGGGTCCCCTCATTTTCAGTCATTTTGGTGGTGCGAATAAGTTTAAAAAAAGATGGAAATTTTATATATAAGAGGCAGAATTACTTAATGAATTTGTAGTGTCATTAAAGGAGGAGATGTAGGGGTCTTGCAGGAAAAGGTATTTCAGTACCAACTATTGTAAATTTTGAGTAATTTTCTATATTCTACAGAGTCAGTTGGTTGGCGGCCATAAGACGCTTTTTGCCTGCAATGGTGAAGGTATATGATGTTGATCCATGTATCAATTTTCCCGCCTTTTTTGGCAATGTGGTGCGAATAGGGCAGTTTTGGCGGGAGTTATGCGAATAGTGGCTTGGTGGTGCCAATAACCTGGGTGAGGGAATGCTGATGTCAGACCACAAGCTAGACTTGCTCAAGGCTATTGATTTATTTCTTTTTGAGTTACGAGCAATGCACATTGCTGCTGTATATTTGGTCAATTAGAATAACCCCTAAAAAAAGAATAGGTTACCGGCATGCCTAATTTGCCTAGTCAGGTTTCTGAGACTTGCATCGCTAGTTATTAGCACATTGACTACACACAGCGACTTTTGCCAGAAGGCTGTCCCACACGCTTCCGGTATTCTAGTTATTCAGGTGAGGTCACCCCCATCCCGACCCATGCCCCCTCATCTTGCCGTTGTCTTTTGTGAATCCTATGGCACTGTTGAGTGCAGAAGAATACCTGCTGATTGCTTCTTCTAAACAGGTCACACCAAACTAGTAGTAGTTGCTTTATGCCTCACCAACCCTTTTTACGGTTAACCCTTTCAGGCCCACATATAATCCTCTAATGCTTTAAATTATACATCTGCAACTGTAGAAGCATAAGTCCACTGGGGTGTATTTGTGAATCATTTTACCCTTCTGGAGTTAAACCCTGTAGGGTTGGCATGATGCAAGAAGATGCAAGAACACTCATAATTGAAGCCACATTAAGGATTTAATGTGACACGGGCAGTTATTACCTGAAGGTTATTACATGTAAATGTGATTTGCAGCACTGGTTGCCATGGTAACACGGTGGAGCTACTGGAACCGTATCAGGTATATGCAGAAAGATACAGGTGGACTCTTTACTTCCTGATTCGCTTGGATATAGTTTTCTCCATAGAAATTCATAAAAGAAAATGCCTGTCGGTAAATCTGTATATGTAAGCATATATAATATACATGTGGAAATTGTAGAAAACAGGTAACAACTGTCCATGCTGTACAAACATCTATATATGCATGCTATTAACTCATGGGGATGTGACATGCCTGTAGTCCCTCATGCAATACCTACCATCCACCTACATTTCCAACCTCTTTACTAAGCCTTGTTATGAGTGCCAAACAATAAGAGATGGGCCACACCCACCTATTACATATATCCCTTAGCCTAGATCTGCCTTATCCTACTCTGCCTGCAGGCACCAGTCCTCTTACTTAATCCCCACTGCCACACTCATTAGTATATTCAGCATGTGGTTGGACTCAGATTGGCCTGGGCTTCAGTGGGAGAAGGTCTACTCTGTGGGTGGGCTCCAAATGTCTCCTATCCACGTGCTTTACTTATCCAATATAACATAAATATGGGAGCCCAAGGTTTGGATATTGAGGAATATTGCACGATCTGAAGGCACTCGGCTTGACGTGCAATATCCTCAATATCCAAACAGTTTTTAATGCTTGACCTTGAAAAAGTATATCCAAAAATGTCAAAAAAGCACATGTTCGTATATGCTCTGATAAGGCACTGGTAGAGGACAGCATAACAGTAAGGGAGGTGGCAGAATAGTGGTATAATGCTTAAGGACGAGAGCAGCAGGCGCCTAGCGGTCATTTCGGGAACTAATGCATTCTTCTCATTTAGAAGATTCTGTCAGTTTTTGAAGCAAGTTTCTATCATTATTAGTTCAAAAGTTATGCCTATTAATATAAATGTGCACTTTTATTAGGTTTGGAGAAACTTTTCCAACAGACTGTGACCCCCCCCCCCCCTCTCTACCCCCCTCTGGCTGTGGTCCATAGGCTTATGTATTAGGGTTCCCACCCCCTTGCGGGCTTCCCTAGCCCACTTAAAAGGGTCTATATCTTCTCTTTGCTATCCCCTCAGGATGTGTGTGGTGCACATGTGCGTGGGCACTGACACATTCCTCTAAGAATTGTGTAATGTAGTTCTCGCCATGAATATGACCTTAGCTGTCGAAATGGCGTTAAACATCTATTACTCACTCACTCCCACCCCCTTGCATACACACTCATCTTGTGCAAAAAGTAGCATTGAAACCGCATAATTTTACATTTCTATCTTGATTAACACAATCATGTCAATTAACATAATTGTAGTTTTTGAAAAAAATTGTTTATCCAGTTTGGGAATTATTCAACTAAGTTCCTCCAAAACCCAAATATCTAGATATCAGCCCATTGAACCCAATGGTAAAGCATCCTACAAAAGGTGGCTGATATCGAAGAAAGTAGCATTGCTACCCCAACTTTTTATTTCACATTTCAATAAAACATCATGCAAGGAACAAATATTTCAAGTTACAAGGAAATCCTTTGTCAATTAATTTTTATGTCACCTGGAGCCCTTGTCCTTAATCTACAGGCTACTCGGTTTTAGTGCTGAATTGTCAATACGTGTCCCTATCTGCTATGGCGTAGATAGCAGATGTGGAGTCTAGTAATAGGTCTGAGGGTAGAGGCAAACTGTAAATTACCTGCACTGGTGGCTAAATGTCAATGGGGACTAAACCCCTAGGGTTAGTGGGGGACAGGAGGGAAATGGGCAAATAGGAGGTACAATATCTGTGCCTGGCATTTCGTTGCATATATAACTAAACCCTCCAAGAGCTGCATAATGTCTCAAATTTATTTGTGCATCATGATGCACCGATGTAGTGCTCGCGAGTTTTCATCAGCACCATGCTCTTAACCTTTGGGATTAAGGACTCTATAAATGTTGAGTCACAAGAATATATTTATTTGTGTAATTTAGCAAATGTATGGTTAAACTATGTGCATCATACACCAGTGTGATCATATTTCACCCCTCTATCAAACTTAATCCATTTTATCAGGATTTGCTTGGCATGGAAACCGAATGGCACAGAAACACTCTTTTTAGCTTATTTTCCTTAGAACAGCCATATGGCATGATGAATAATTGACATATTTTACTGATTCAATGAATGGATCCCAATCTTTAAGTCATTATCCGGAGGAGTTTTTTTCCCGTTTCTTGATATTCCAATTATTAACGTCTACAGAGGATTTCAAAGTTGCCTAGACCTTAATAATTGGAATATCAAGAAACAGAAAAAAGCCTGCAGATAATGACTTCAAGATTGGGTTCCAATCATCAAATGAGTAAAATATGTCAAATATCCATCCCATTAGACTGTTCTAAGGAAATTAAGCTAAAAAAAGAATGTTATTGTTCCATTCAGTTTCCATGGCAACCAAATCCTGATAAAATTGAATAAGTTTGATATAGGAATGGAATGCAATCACACTGGTGTATGATGCACATAGTTCAAGCATGTATATGCCAAATTACACAAATAAATTTATTCTTGTGATTCAACGTTTATAGAGTCCTTAAATGAACCATTTAGGGCAGGCATTGTGCATTAAAGCCTCCTGTGGCCTTAAAGGGTAAAAGAGTGGGGTATTGACTGTGGGGTATGTGTCAGTGGGGATGTCAATGACCTCGAATCCCACTGATTTGTCCGTGGTAAGGACAGATTGGTCCCAAATCAAGCGCTGTCCGATAGCTGCCTATTCATTCGGCGGCCGCCTTGTTTGGTAGAATTTGTGCTGACATGGCACATAATAAGCGGTACCCAAACAAGTGGTAGGCTTTTTGCGTTACAGTCGTTGATATCAGAGCCAGCATCTTGATTGTACCCATGGCAAGGTTTGATTGATACTAGCCACACCTATGGTACCTCGAGAACTGCGTAATGTCTCATTGATCCTTTGTCGTCATGATTCACCATAGTGCTGGTGGGTCTACTTACCAACACTGCATTGGTGCATCATGCAGACCCTTCAGGAGTGTATCAAACCCATAGGGTTGTCATCAGGCATGGATGCAGCTTTGGCGAGTAGGGCAGCCAGTGCTGCATTCATGCATCATGAGGGGCTTCCCTAGCCCACTTAAAAGGGTCTATATCTCATCTTTCCTATCCCCTCGGATGTGTGTGGTGCACATATGCGCGGGCACCGACACATTCCTCTGTGAAATTGTGTAATGTAGTTCTCGCCATGAATATGACCTTAGCTGTCGAAATGGCGTTAAACATTTATTACTCACTCACTCATGCATCATGAGAGCAAATCGACATAATACATCATTGCAAATCAGATGTATCCCTTAAAGGGTCAAGATACCATATGACGTCTGACCCACATAGCGATCCTACCTAGACATGGAAGCAGGACTGCTGTAAACACACTGCCTTAACTTAATAGTGAATGGTCACGAAGCCTTAGCAAATGAGGGAATTGTACCTGAACTTGGCTCTGTGAGGCCGGGAGCAGAGTACTTGCAGGCATTGCTGCCAATGCTACATATGTGATGAAAGAATATAGAGGAATGTTTCAGTTTCCTCCAAAATATACCTGCCTGTGATATCTTTTGTCAAAAATAATGGATAGCACGATAAAAGTTTGAAATATCAGGATTCCTAAGGTGTAATGATTTACTAGAATATAAAAGATGTTAGTGATAGGCCAGGAATAAATTAAGAAGTTTTTGGTCCCCAATATTTTCTCGATCTCTATGGAGAAAAAATGAAACTAAAGTTATATATTCCCATTAAAATGGTCCATAATATGACCCGAAACTGGTGAAACTAGGCCCAGTATTCCATCATCCATAAGCAAGATTCAACATAGGACAGGACATGGCTATGGGGGGGAAGCCGACCGCTACACATAGAGACAGAACACAGCGGGTAGCTCACATAGAACGACGAAGTTTGGCATAGCTTTTTTGAATAGAACTAAAAGTTTAAAACATGGCCAATAGGCCTCACACCATATTAGAGGTGAGCACATTCAGATAACTTTCATATTGACTGGAGAAAGAAGAGGTAGATTGGCAGTCAAGGTACATGTAAAAGCAGTTCTACTGCATTCATTCCAGATTTTACTAGTGATATATATTCATCACTTCTATCTTTTCAGCCTGGGCACCCATGTAGAGCCCCCAGTAATGTAGAATTCTGTCCAAAAGTCTTCAGGGGAAAAGTTCTCCGTTTTTTTAAATCCTGTGTGCGTCACGGAACCTAACCTTAATGGGGCCCCTTGAGCAGCAGCTCAAATACCGGTGTACTGAAATCATATGGACTTGACCCCCATGTTATTAGCCTAAAGCCATAAATGTGGATGTATGTATATGATTAATAGCTCCGGGGGAAACAATGATACCATATATGTGCAAATCGTGCATACCTATCTCATATATACTATTTTCGGCTCCCACAGGGTTGTAGTGATGTGATTAACTATGACGTAGCATATGCAATTGAATTGAAATATTAGGCCTTCCATGCTAGTGAGGGTTTTCTTAATTACAAAAATGTTATGAATTTGTGGCTCAGATTGATGAAAATTGAACAGACTAAAAAGTATCATTGTCCCACTCTAATTGGTCTAATCGGCTAGATACTATTTTGATATGACCGTCGTAGTAGGTACATGTGTACGGTATGTTGCTCTCTTTTGATATAAATCCATTTCTTTTCAGAATTCATTGAAGGCATGTCACAGTTTAGCGTCAAAGGAGACAAAGAGTCCAAGTTGAGATGTAAGTACATTGGATACATACGCATTTTAAAGGCATTTTGCATTTTTTTAAAGTGGCACATTGTGCATGGTTTAACTAGGCTGCGCGTCCACCCATGGGCCATGCCAATTTGATATAGCAGAAAGAGCAATCTGTTTTTACCAACAGTCCCATTTGATAATTCCCATTTGTATGATAATAATGCGTTCACTGATACCTGTATCTGGTGACCTGTTCAGATAATGCAAGAAACAAAATCATATACCTAATACTGTATTGATAATGGTTTCATTACAAAGTCGCCTTCAAGATCTACGACATGGACAAAGACGGTTATATTTCCAACGGCGAGCTCTTCCAGGTAGGTTATAGAATTAAGAAAGAATAAAATTATTGTGTTTATACACAAGGGGTCTATCCATCTAGAAAAGACTAATCCTTAAACTTTTTATTTGAAAATAAGATGTTAAAATTGTTCAGATTTTCGGTTGGGAAATGACATGCGCTCTGTCTCATGCTATTAAATCAACCAGATCCTTTGTGTTTTCTTTAAAAGACAATGGCCCCTCATACTATGAAAGAAATAAACTTTTTTTTTTTCAAAAAGGGGTTAATGAAAATGCCTTGGTAATAGATATTTCAGATATGCCTCAGGCTTTTGATTAATTGCTACTTGATACCATTCCCTTAATGATATACCCGGTAGTCCATTATTTGAGTCTAATAACATCTGAAATCGACTTGCGGGTATATATCCTGAATTAATGAGTATGCAGTTAGTGTGAGGAAACTGCAGCCATTCGGATGTCTTCTGGGTACTTTAAACCCTATACCTCAGGGAACTTAGTAAACTAGCCTCACCGTCTCGCCGATGGCGACGGCAAAAGCATCACCGTCTCTGCCAGAATGAAAATGTATAATCTAGGTCCTAATAATTTGATAAAGGGACTTCAGAGGAAATGGTTACTGGTGTAGGCCTTATTCAGCCTTTATTATCCTCCGGGTTCCACGGCCTCTATATCAAATTACAATTGAATCGTAATTTCCTTTAATGATATGGCCAAAATCACAAGGCTTCCTGCCTCATGTCGAGAAGAGCGTGGGATCTGTGAGAGTCTCTCAAATGGTAATGACATATATCCTGTTCGCTTTGTCCTCCAGGTGTTGAAGATGATGGTGGGCAGTAACCTTAAAGATGCCCAACTCCAACAGATAGTCGACAAGACGATTATTCACGCAGACGCCGATGGCGACGGCAAAATATCTTTTGAGGAATTTTGTTCGGTATGTAGAAACAGTTTTATATCGGAACTGCATTACTTTCTCATAATGAGTCTATATGGTATTCATACCCTGACAAAGTTCAACCTCTGATATCCGTTAAATGACCCTTGAGAAGCATACTTGTGAATAGGCTGACACCAACATTGAAAAACGACATGGAATTAATATATTATATGTGCTCAAAATTCTGGTATTCCCGAGTGTGATTTTCTTCACTCTTTACCCCTGGGTTGAAGCTTAACCGTGAAGGAATACTCTGTTTGGGGCATTTCTGATGAATCTGATTACTACAGAAGATATAGTTCATAATAATAACACCAAGGTATATTTGATACAATTACTGAGACATATGGTTTATACCATTGCAGGTGGTTGGTACCATGGATGTACATAAGAAGATGGTCGTAGATGTATAGCTACATGGCACAAAGCGCGCACAGCATCCTCATGTTCACTCACCATGACACAACGTGCACTGTGCCATCTACTGTCCAGTCAGGCCACTCTGCAGCAGGCCATGTCACCCCACACTGCAGGCCACAGGAGACTGTCAGCCCAACAACTGGCCTCCACTACATGGGGCCGCATGGCAACACTTGTCGGCTATCCCTGATACCACATGTCCCGAACTGATGTTTGCTTGGTTTGCCTCCTTGCACCTTTAATTTTACCGTAGTCGACTTCTGCGATCAATGATTGTTTTTTCCCTGACTATTGTTTTGAACCAGGGCAACAAACCCCATTAGGGGTTATATATTATTATTTGTTTCGGGGAATGATCCGATACAAGGGAAGCTCCCCAATATGTAACGAATGACCGGAGAATTATGCGAAGATTTTGTAACAGAGTGAATTATTGCACTATGCTACATTGTACACTTATACTATCAGGATTTCAACTGGTTTTGTACTTAAGGGGATGAAGAACATCTACATTGATATGAATGTAAACCCAACTTAAAACACTGAAGTGATACAATGAAGCGAAAGGTTGAAGCGATTTACCACTGATGTTAGTGTTAATCATCTGGAATCAAGTAATCCTAGTCCAACAACGTGTGGAACTGCTACAGATAACAATTTATGCTACACGCTATGGTAATAGGACGCACACCGTTAACGAAACGATATGTTTGAATAAGGATTCATCATCTATACCATGCTAGAATACAATCATCCAGCTTTAGAATCTTAAGCGAAATAGAAGTTCATCAACATTATGATTAACTCGAAAAGCGAGTTATAAGGAGACACCCTGAGGCCCTGCACTTTCAGTCATTTTGGTGGTGCGAATAAGTTTAGAAAAAAAGGTGAAAATTTTGTATATAAGAGGCAGAAATGGAGGAGATGTAGGGGTCTTGCAGGAAAAAGGTTTTTCATTACAAAGTTTTGTAAATTTTGAGAAATTGTCAATATTGTACAGACTCAGTTGGTTGGCAGCCATAAGACGCTTTTTGCCTCCAATGGTGAAGGTGTATGATGTTGATCCATGTATCAACTCTCCTGTCTTTTTTGGCAATGTGGTGCGAATAGCGCAGTTTTGGCAGGAGTTATGCGAATAGTGGCTTGGTGCGAATAATCTGGGTAAGGTAGTGCTGAAGCAACAGGATGAGAGCCAATCATAGGCTTTTCACTTTTCGAGTTATCAGCAATTTACATTGCTGCATTATATTTAAATACAAGTAGCTATGATAAGAAGAAAATGCTAGCCATTGTAGCGATGTGAACAAAAGAAAATCAAGTGATCAATACCTCTACAAAGTGGAGAAGAATGGATGATTCAACTTCCATGTAGACTTGTTAACAAAATACCTCTCTCTTCTACCATGTTCATCATGTCTGATATGTGCTGGTAGTTTCTCGGGCCATTTTCTAGCGGTCGGCTTGCGTACCAGACTGTCTTTGGTCGATTCCTGCTCTTGTCTCGTGTTCGGATGACTCGGGGTCCTTAGGGAGTGTGGGTTTTGTGGCACCACAATGTTATCATATACAGAGTGGGCCGAGAACATTTTAGTCATTATACTGAATGCTTTCCTTTGTGCTAGCAGTTTCAGTATTGTGTTCAAAGCAAGGCACTATGTAGACAGTCATATCGACTGATATATAGCAAAGAGTAGTAAAGGTATATACAGAAAAAACTGTGGTCGCTTCATCTTCAAAGACGAGCTGAACCATGCCAAAAAAAAAAGAGAAAAATGACAAGAAACCGACACTACGACTGATGTAGCCTGACTGCACGGTGGATGCACATCAACCATGTATATACAAATGCCAGCCATTTTGGTCCTTGAGAACCGTGTTTTCATTCATTTTTTTTTCCTGTGCGTTCTTCTCTATTCCCATGCATCACGGAGATGACCTGAGTCCTATGCATGACCGGAGTGTTCCCTGGCAATGCCAGAATTGTTCTGCGAAATCCCTGGATATTGTTATCAAAAGGCAGGGGAGTTGTGGGGTGATTCTGGCTTGAGGTCGGAGCACCCCATTAGTCGTTTGCAGCCCCCCTCAGGAGGTGTATGCTATTGTGATCTCGTGTGCCCTATACACATGGCGTGGAGTGGTCGGCCCATCTTATGTACCAAGTCTGAAACTGTATATATGTTACATGTACTCACAAAGGACTGCTCATACGACAAAATGGCTGGCAGATTGGATGAATTATTGTAATTATTATTCAGAATGCAAATTACTGTTGCTCTTCTTGGTTCGAAGAATACTGCAATTCGCATACTTCCCCTCTCCCATCCCCATCCCTCACACAATCCTTCATGCGGATCTACCGTTTCCATTATCTGCAAGGGATATTCCCTCCCCCAAACAGAGAGAGAGCGCTAAGGCGGAGGAACAAGTAATAGAGATGTTTTGTGCAGATTGTTTATTTTCTTGGTTCACCCAACACCGAAATAGTTATCACAGCGGTTCTTAGTCGAAAGACGAGTAAAATGTCGGTGGACTCCGATGAAAGTTATTGTTATCTGGTAATAGAGTAATAACAGGGGGACGAATGACTGTTTATCTGCAATGGTGATAGTCCAATATATTTCTTGCATACATTTCTGGTTAATTCATACTAGCAGCAGTGATTGACAAGACTATACCTAGGGCAAGTCCATGCTACTTGGAACGGTCAAACTGCCTTGTTGTAACCTCTCCTTATGTTGTTGTGGTAAAAAAGTTGTCATGTAGTGAATGAGTAAACTTTTTTTTTTTACAGGAGTCATTATAATTATGGTTATATTATTACATAAATATACGAATATAAAGAACTATATATCTATATATAATGTGCGCATACATGTGCATGTATGTCCCCATACATATACATGTTAGTGTAAATATATGTTTATGATATGCAGACATACATGTTCAATACATGTTCTTCTTTTTAATGGCAAAGGTATCTTACTCCCATAGATTCCCCCCCCCCCCTCCCCATAAGTACAGGTGGGGGTTGGCAACTGACCCCTGCTTTGTGTTAAATATTGTTTGGAGCAGTGGCCCACCTTGCTGCTAGCCGGTTAAGTAGAGGCGCAGCGGGGGGATGTGTTCACCATGCTGATCCCCACCGTCTGAATCTCTATGCTATAGCTATTGATGTAGTGTGTCAAGTAGAGCTAGCCGTCCGTCACTTTTGGCCCACCAGCTGACAGGGATCTGAGGGAGAGAATGTTGGGCCACCATCACCCGCCACCATCACCACAACTCCCACCAACACCCCATCAAGTGAAGGCCTAGTAATAACCATTCCCATGTAGAAAACACAAAACAGGCGGCAACAGCGCTTAGCCCCATCCCTGTGTATTCTGGGAGGGCGCGCTCAAGCCTTAGTATTCACCCTGTTCCAGGTCGTGTATATATAATTATGATAATCAACTGGGTCCCTGCGCCTATGAATGTAGAGTATATATGCCACACGCCTGGAAGCCATGCTGAAGCCATGACATGGCTTCCCTGCAAAATGACGGCTTTCTGTGATCCAGTGCCGAAAATCACGAGCTGCAATGGCAGTGCAACAAATCCTATCTTTGAAGCATCAAGGCTGCAGGTCTTTTCCCCCCGTCTTGGTAATATATTTATATATGCATCATTAATTTAAAAAGCGGAAAATGAAATGATAAGGTGTATCTACAGCTGTTTACGTTTTGTTACAATTTGTTGATGTTGTTGTGTGCATGTATGTGTCTTTTTCAGTCAAGTTGTACCTATTTAGGGGCTTCTGATGGTCAAAGTAAAACAAGGAAACCTGGTGGGCCAATCGTTGATAAATCATATGTGGTGTTTACTTACAGTTTTTACTACTTAATCTTTAAATGTGGAAAATATAGATACTGTTATTACATGCTAGTTTGTCCGATGTTCAAGAAATACTTAAGAAAATATAAAAAAATACCCGAAGTAACCGATGGCATAGCCCATCGCCATCATGGTTGACGTATTTTACTGTATTGCCTTTTCTTCCATATGTACCCAAGTGGTTCTATGGTGCCAGATTTTGTAATACCTGTACTCCTAAATTTTTCTGTGAGATGACGTCATGTCTATAGTCAGCTGCTTTATTGATGTCATGTGACAATTTATGGCCGTAAAAAGGCCATTGTGTAAACACATCGGCCACATTTAATGACTCTGACCCTGGCTCTCTGTGTGCTTTGCTCATAGGAAGAATCAGTGACTAAGTACAGTTGGGTGAACCAAGGTTATGGTCATCAAATGTAGCCTAATGCATCTACCTGGCATTTCTGCACCTCCCCCCACGTAAGAAAAACACTTCCGGTTGGTTTCATTTCCTGTTTTTTCCACATTGTGGACTTTGACACTCATGTTATCGATTTTTCATGAGCTATTTCCTCTGAATAAATTTTTTGAATAATAATTGTTTCCTGTTTCGTGTTTCTATTTCATATCCCCTGATTACAGAGAAATTCTTTAGATTGTTATGAAAGGCAGAATAGATTGCAACAAGCCATATAAACATTAAGACAGTAAACACTTGAAGATGTAGGGCTTGGTTTAAACCTACAGAGAAGTAAGGATGGGAATGAAACGTTGAATCATTTTTGATAAATGGCTGATATGTATTGACAATGTTGATCAGCGTATTTTCCACACTTTCAATGATGATACCATTTTAGTGTCAAACATCACCATTTTAACATCATTGGTAGGCATCACTTTAAAATAGGGTTCTCAATTCAATTTTTGATTCAACATTTATTTTGTCACGATTGAATGAATAGTCATTTTTACTGATCATTCAGTGTTGATATGTCAACATTGAATTACCTATCTAACATATAACAAACGATGTCTATCAGCATAGAGCACATATAGTGTTGAATCAGCAGGAATATGTAGATGCAGAATCACAGATGATTTGAACTTTCAGATTTAAACAATGGTGATGGCTTCCCTTAGTCAATGAAGCCTATTTATAATGGAACAGAAAAGTATATACTTAAATGAAGGGATAAAGAACGATGATTTTAGTAATGGGACAAAACAAAACAAAACTGACAGGCACATCCCTCTAAATGCTCTATGGCAAGGCATGTGGGCTCACTCTTGCCCTACTGCTTGAACAATTCATTTGCAAAATGGACACTGGTGATGCCATCTACCAATAAACCCACTGATCATCTCCAGTGGTGACATCTATTGTAGTACATCATCTATACACACACTCTCTCTACTGGAGGTAAGAATGCTGCAAAACAAATCTCACTACACTGGCTGCCTTTGCATACCTGTTAGGTAAGATGCACAGAAACGCAGGTGAGCAGTGTTTACATGGCTGCATGTGGGAATGGGAGTGTCAGTCAGTCCCACTTGTGTCAATTGTGCGGAGATCATATTTCCACATGAATTATAAAGGTCATTTGAGTTTTTTTGCAAGGAGGCATCATCCATGAGAATCCATCAGGCTGTAAGAGCCTGTTTATTGTTGGAGGTAAATGGCACTGTTGGCAGATACAGGAAGGAGTCTGTGGGGTGAGTGTAACCTGAAGGACTGTACCTTTATTTTGGACAGACTCGAGAATCAAGATGATCAAATACCATATATATATATATATATATATATATATATATATATATATATATATATATATATATATATATATATATATATATATATATGATACACAATGTAAAAAGACGTTTTTCTGCTAAAGTATCAAAAAAGCTACAAGAAGCATAAATCATGGTTATAGATGGCTGTATCATCCTATCCCATCTTAGACATCAGGCCCTTTCTCCAGTATCCTAGCATAGGTCTAACTATGGAAATAATGGCGCTACACCCTTATATTCAAATAGATGAGTATCCCCTTCACCGAGCTGTCCAGCAACGTCAGGATGGCGTACTACGTCGTCTTATATCAGCTGGTGAATGTGTGAATACTGCGACGTTCGATTACGTCACACCCCTTCACAATGCCTGCTTACTAGGCCATGTGAACTGTGTACGGATTCTGGTAGAGGCAGGTGCTGTAGTAAGTAAATAGACCTGTCGATATCTCATTTGCTTCTAAATATAAAAAATATGTGCAAAATGTAGGGGCTCTGGATAGGGGGTCCCCCATGGCACACAGCGATTTTAAGAAATGCTCATGTCACATGCCACTTCAATCCTCATGTCACCTGTCACCTCTAAGAACCATGTCGAATTTAAGAAAGCACATATTTCATGTCACTAATTTCTCACCTCATGTCACTAAAGCCCATGTCACAAGTCGATTTTAAGAAATGACCATGTCACCATGTCAAATGTAGTGGTCCATACCCATAATGACTTGTAATGGTGAAATTGAATAAATAATTTGTTCGACGTAGGGGGGGGGGGGTGCATGATAGGTTGAAGACAGTAGGTTACTTAGGCATATAAACCTTTTCCTCCTTATAGATTAATGTTCGTAATGTCGATGGCATCACCCCGCTGTGTGATGCAGCTACCAGCGGGAATACGGAATGTGTGCTGATTCTGCTGCAGCATGGGGCCGAACTCAACCCACAGTTTTGTCTCACCACTCCTCTACATGAAGCTGTCATGGGGGGTAAGTAGGCCCTATAACCTAATGGATGAGAACTAAAACATAGAGGACTGCTTTACATGAGCACGGCGAGCAAGTCTATAAGCTCTTAGGAATATTATGATTATAACGATTGCATTTAAGTTAAGTCGTACATCAAAATATTTTCATGCCAGGTATGATTAGGATTTTCATTTAGAGTTTATTTTTTTCATAAGCGTACGATATGGTTGTGTCTGGGAATAAGACCATGTAATTACATGGAGAAGTTTGAGTGAACTGAGAAGGTGTGGTCAGTTCAGCGACCAGTTCTTGGGTAGTAAGTAGTATATGGAAATTGTTGATTGGGCCACATAGAACTGGTATATCAAGTGAACTTTATTACTGACATATAATGTCCAATTTTATTCATGTTTTTTTTTAATGGGCACGATTATGTGAAATAAATGGCCGGATTCATACCAATAAACGCTAGATTCAAATGACAGTAGTATATGTAATTAGGCAACATCTCAGGACATTGGCCAGTCTTTCTTCTATTGTAAGTAGTATATGAAAAGTGGCATTTATACCAGGTAATAGCTGAATGAGAAAGTGTTTGCTAGAAATCTATCATCATGTGTACTTATTAGGTTCCTTCTTGCAGATCACGTTGAGGTAGTCGACTTATTAGTAAAAGCAGGTGCTCGTCTAAATGCTAGTGACCTTCACTATGGCACACCTTTACACCTAGCTTCATTCAAGAACCATGTCCATGCTGCTGCAGCACTATTACGTGCAGGTAGGTTCTACCAGCTTACCCCATTGACCATTTAAAGGCCGCTGATGCAGGATCATGCCCATTGGTCGTCATGATGCATCAATGAAGTGCTGGCATGCAAACCCTATTGAGTTGATCCATCCGTGACCAATAGGCATGATGCATTAATGCATCAGCGGCCCTTAAAGGGTGCATGAAGGCATCATGCCAAATGGCAGCCATGATGCGCCGAATTCAGAATGGATTCACATAACACATAAATTCCTGAGACTCATGGCTTTTAGTTTTATCCACCAAATCAAAGTATCCAACCATGTCTTAGTTCCATGATCTGCCCAAACCGTCCGATGTGAGATAGGTATTCAGATATGGTATAAGGCCAAATAAAAAAAAAGGTTTGTTTCCAGTAACCCGACCGACCTTAGCAAAACGGGAAAAAACACTTTTTTTGTGATTTTGAAGAATTTTATCTCATTTTTTTCATATTTTAAAAGATAATTTCATTACTTTTTGAGGATTTTTCCTGTATCCTTTTCGTGTTCTTCACCTCTCACACAGTTGTCATTTTCCCATCATTATTTTACAAGGAAATCAAAGAATTTGATACATCCATTGATATGTGCCCTAACATTTTCTATATAAATGTAAAAAAAAAAAAAAAAAAAAAAAATCCGACCTACTGACCCTAGCTCTTTGAGCTATGTTGCTGGAAACACACCTTTTATTTTTCTTGGCCTAAATAGAAAAAAATAATACACTCCAGTCATGGATCTATTCTCACATTTTCTATAATTTTTGAAAAATACCCTTGGGTCATGGATCTCACATTAAATACCTGTCCATATCACAGGTGCCAATGCCAACGCAGTGAAAACACACCAGACGCCTTTACACATTGCGGCCAGAAACCAGAACGTGGCGCTAGTGGCACTCCTGTTGGACCATGGGGCGGACGTGCATGCCCGCAATAACTGGGGTAAGACGGCTCGGGACCTGGCAGGGCAGTCTGAGGAGGTCGCCAGTCTTATCGCCTTCTGGGAGAGTAAGGAAACTTTGTTCAGTTTCAAATCATGATCCTTTTTTGTATAATGAAAGTCAGCTTATCGTTGCACGTAAGGAATCCCATTGAAACATGGGCTGAAACCATATGTAGGCCTGTGCAATGCTAGTATAATATCATTATATTGTGTTGACCTGTAATGATACCACCAGTTTCATATTAGTACCTTCCTGAATTAATAAGCAGGAGGCGTTTGTTATAATTTTTATAGTGTTTATACATTGTATCTCTTAATGAATCCTGTATGAGATATAAAACAACATTATTATAATCAATTTATTTGAAGCGTATTGCGTGAGTCACTACATAAACCATAAAATCAATATCTATATTCCTCAGACTGTGAGAATAATCTCACTGGTACATTTACAGGAAATCCTCCAAGCTTGGTACAGTTATGCCGACTGACTGTCCGGCGGGCGGTGGGACCAGCTCGCCTTAAAGATGTCCACCTTTTGGGTCTGCCTTCTCCAGCGGCTACCTTCCTCCAGTACCTCAACTGGAGACCCCTGTCTGATAGATGGAGAACTAACTGTACCATACAAGTCGCCTGCATATAGAGATATTATAGACTATTGATTTGACTCAAAAGCTGGGAGTTACTATCTTGATTGAATAGAATGAATAGAGCATCAAGAAGAGAGTCACTATCCATTTTGTCTCCAAGTACATGTACACACCCATGTTTACATAGTTAGTTGCTCATTATTTGTATCATAGATGTCTACAGAATGTATGTAAATTATTCTTTTTGTTTGTTTTTGTGCAGCATCCCTCCTAAGGTACATCTTTCGTTACATATTACTGTAGGCTATCCCTTGGAGCCCACTTATGGGGAGAGAATGCTCCTTAAATCTTTGATTAATGTAGAAATCCTTGATGAATGTAGAGTTTGTTTCCCAGGCAAAATGGCAGAAAGTTTTGTGATACCCATTAACTAATATAAATGCATAAACAGTGTATGTATGGCCATCATTCTGCATGAATTATTTTTTTAGTATAGCTGTGACCCCTTCCTCAACCATGTACCCAGGTAGCACAGAGACATTGGCATAACGTTGGGCCGACGTTGGCCCAACCAACGGCTTTACATAGGCTGGCCATCCTACCTATATAGGCCCGACGGTGCCAACCAAATGCCAACATAGGCCCAACGTTGGCTTTTGGTCGGCAAACATCAACAACGTTGGGCCAATGTTGGCATTTGGTTGGCAAATGCCACTGGTCCGGCTTATGTAGGCCCAATGGGCAGCCAACGTCGGCAAATATTTGTGTGCTACCTGGATATTCACTTCCATTCCATGTATATATGATCTTCTGTTCCTCAATCCATCTCTTTCATAAGAGATGCTAACATTTGCATGTCACGTCAATCAGGATGGCATTGTGGAGCCAATTAGTAGAGTTCAAACTGGTAACAGTTGGGTAAATGTCTGGGCTGCCAGGTTGAGCCCAGATGGGTTGAGCCCAGAAAGCCAAGACAGATCACATCTGGAGCCCCGGTGGACGTGCTGGCTGGGCCGGTTTAGGTAGCCGTGCTGTGGTTTATCAAACGCAATGTTACCCGTCGTGTTAATTAGCTGAAATAAAGCCATTATAATACCTCTACTTGTAATTGTGACTGTGATTACTTCTCTATACAGTGTTCTACCATAGGCAGGAACAGAGGGCATCTTGATCCCATAGAGTTCAATGTTAACCAAAACGAGGCTAGCAGGGCTTAATCCTGGGATAATGCCCTGAGGATAATGCCCTCTCAGACCAATGATGTTATACTAACGATAATTCAAGTTAATTTACTCAAAATAACCTATGGTAGAACCGAAATTGAGCCTGGTATGTCAGGCATTATCCCACAATCATGCCCAGCCCTTGGGCATGGCCAGGGGCTGCTGCGCAGCCTGACCTGGCCATGCCCTCGGGCTGGGCATGATTGTGGGATAATGCCCTCCACACCAGGCTCAATTTCTTAGGTAATCAGTGGATACACGTCTTTGATGCAATTTTCATCCCGAAAATGGTGTCACAGTTTGAACCAAAATAGAATCGCTAAAATAGAATCCCGCGATGTCATTAAACAAACCGGGCATCCCTAGCCCACTTAAAAGGGTCTATTTTTTCTCTTTCCTATCCCCTCTGGATGTGTGTGGTGCACATATGCGCGGGCACTGACACATTCCCCTGTGAAATTGTGTAATGTAGTTCTCACCATGAATATGACCTTAGCTGTCGAAATGGCGTTAAACACCTATTACTCACTCACTCACTCATTAAACAAACCAAACCCCTCCATCTGCGATAGATAGAATGTAAGGTACTGGCGAAAAGTTGATGTAGAATATTGACAGATTCAAATCAAGAGTTGCAGGTATAGCTTTCATGTAATAATTATTGTGTATGGTACGAAGTGGATGATATCCCCAATCATAGTTATAATATAGACCTCATTATAAGTGCCAAACTGGACGAGGAATAATAGATAGGCTACATCTATATCATATACACGAATCTACTTTTATGAACAATTTTGAATAAAGTAACCGTTATTAGACGGTTTTATGCAGTTCACTTCAATACATAACATTCAGACTGGTAGTGGTTCCCAAGGTATTATGAACAAGAAAATAGAATGACATACCTGTGACATGAGGCTACTCATTCATTCCCTATCCAAATGTAAGTTTAACTGAATCAATCAGAAACTCAGTTTGTGCACTGAGTTCACCTGCCATGAACGTCCAATCAAACCCAATTTGTTGACTTTCAACTATTGTAACTGACCCCACGTTCAGAGAATGGTATAATATCATGAATTGATGATAACATTTATACATCTGAAAGTTATATTAGAGGATTACAAGGAAAGTGTTTGCCCTGTAAATAATATTGAGCCCAGCTGGCAGCACAGACGATTACCATCAATACACCATCTTGGTGCACCTGCACTACACAGACAATTCCCATCTGGGGTCAATTTGGGCTTGCCGTTTGGGAGAGTATTCTTCTGTAAAATTTGATCAATATTTTTGTTCTCTTATGAATCCACTCAATTCACATTAGCAGCGCTGCAGGCATACACATGCAGGCCCTCCCAGTTGTTCTGCTATGCTTAAATTTTTGACAGACTTATTGTACTACTTTATAGACTCTCTATAGTCACTCCTTGACTAAATATACTTAGGTGGAAATCGAGAAAAAAAGACAACACATTGCATACGATATTGTATAGTTTACTCCCACGTGATGGTGTACAGCGAAAGAACATAGTTATTGAACACATATCAAATCATGGTTTCCGTACTCAGAAGCAACACTTGGCTGGTACCACCCACCAGCCAACACTCAGAACATCCACAAAAGCTAAGATATATGCTCAACATTTAGACCTCTAGAACCTATGACTCCTCTTGAGGTTGGTCATAGGTTGTAATAAATGGTATAATATATGATTATCGGGCATTATATGTTATTCTCCGGTAATCTCACATCAAATGTTTAAAATGAATATAAAGGAATTTGATCTACCTCACACAGTTCAAGTTTCTGTTACTTATGTATAATGTAACACCATGCATGGGGCTTATCTACAACAATAGGCCTACTAGGCATTTAAATTATATCACCTTTAGACATTGACTTAAGCAACTGTAACAAGTCAGTTAGGTGACACTGGTGGTATATGACTAAATAAGGTACAACTCATTGGCACCACCTAATGCATATCAACCAATATAATAAATGGATATTATTATATAAACACATAACTACATGACCATGATACCATGTAATTGTAATAAAAAGTGACTACAACATGTAGTTACCACTGATACATAATATAGGTATCACCCCTAGAAGTTCTGACTTAGATTTAAGATGTATCTAGAAAACTAAATATTTAACCCAAGTGAACTGTTCGTTCTCGTCTATTTATTACCCCTACCTCAGTAAAATAAGTTGAAGAGACGACACAAGGAGCAAGTATCAATGTCCATCTCTTTGTCCAGACCGTCTGGCACCCGGGATCATTGCACTGTCACTTAAATACTTCTCATTTGTTATGCATAAATCACTACACCTTCTTAGAACATTGCAGTGATAAAACAAAATGACATTACCATTGTTGATATATGAAACGAGATCGTATCTTTATTGGGATGTCTTACAACTAAGTGGCCATTTTAAACAACTTGAGTGTCAGATGGGGCTATGCATAGAAACCATCAAGACAATAGGTTTAGTTGTTTGTTGACAGTCCTGCTATGATGCCACATTTCTTTTTATATAGGCGTTCGAGATATTTTGACACATGACACACTTTCATTAAAGGAATAAGTACTACCTTTATTTCATCTCTATTGTCGGGTAGAGGTAGGGAATTATGCTCGTCAGTAGGTTTACATGAGACCATTCATTCTGTACCCCTGTATAAGTAAGTTTCTATTCTGCAAGTGCATTATGCATTATCAAGGTAGAATGTTGAAAAGCGATACCACTTCACATCTAGAATTATAGACAATTTCTGTTCAGAGCGGGTATTTCAATATAATGCAGGTAGACAATTTTTATTCAAGACCTCTTTGATGTTAGTGAACTGGGGTAGAGTGTTACAGTATACTCTGAGTTGATTAAGTAGTTTATATGGCATCACCAGCTTTCTTGGTCTCTTGATGCAGACATTACACACAACAGTCAGAGTAATGACTACATATCAGCAATTTTCAAGTTTAAACTGAAGGAACCGACACATATGATATGGCTCATTGGGTTTCATCACACAGAAAGAGGTACTGATGCGTAGTATCTAATGTAGTTTGATGATTTCGATATATATATATATATATATATATATATATATATATATATATATATATATATATATATATATATATACTGGTTTTAGCAGTATCATAGGGATGCGAGCTGCATGGTGACTTATAGGTCATTTTATGTATTAGCTTTAAGCGGACATTGGTTGAGACGAACAGGAAACTACAAGCTAGATAGTAAGTTAACTACCTGTGTTATATATACAAATTTTAAGATGAATTTATCTAGGGGTTATAATGATAAGCGGCCCCGAATCATATATGCCAAAATAATTCTAAATATAGAACGTGATACTACTTTCTAATGTGACCAACCCTAGCTGTCCAACATTTAGGGCTCATATGTACCTGTAAAAATACTGTAACACAGTAATGATATTCTCAATTGGCAAGAAAAATATAGACGACAGATTTTGCACATGCTTAATGAAATTGCCTACTTTGTATCTAATGATATTTACTAGACCTTTCAATTCCATTTCACTTCATGAGTAAATCTTACAGAGGCTAGGTGTATTGCGAATTGGCATACCTTCTGTGTGTATTTAAGACACAAAATTCAGTATTTTCTTAGCAAAGTTACTTCTATATTTCTATAATGTGTGCGCGTGGACCTCGTTATCTCCCTCCCTCAACTACTGTTCAGAAAGTAGATAAGCAATGATAATACATCGTTTATGCTATATTGCCAATGGTGACACCACTTCCAGCCTTTGATATGTTCGTCCTCTTGTTATCAATAATAATGATGATAAAGATATGCCAGGGCCAGAGGTGAAAATATAGATTCACAATAACACTTTCTTAGACATCTAATACAGATCTGATCACGGGCTCTATATACTATATATAACTGAATCCATCAATCAACATGATTTAGGATGTCAAGCCAAGGCAAGGTTATTGTTATTTATAACTAGTTGTGCACAGAGGGGGCAAAGCAGCTAGTTACAGAATCTTCACATCACAAATAAAATCAATACAGTGTTGAATCTCAGTAAATATCAACCGCAATTCTTCTACAAAGCACACCAGGTAGTCTGGGCTTAGACCAATGCCATTCAGCCCCGGTTTGAGTGATATTTAAACGAGTGTTAGTTTATATTTGTACACTACTGATGTCTAATATACTATACCATGAAGATTGCAAAGTTTTTGCCACAGCCATATGATGGCAACCCACCAATACTGGAGTATGATAGAGTTTTATAGCACCGGACTATAGTGCTAGGGGTGTGGAAGGAGAAGACACGCCAGGTGATACAAAACAGTGGGATAGAGGTGATGACACAAATAACACCCATATGTAAACACACAATTGACAGTGTCCCACCAATAAGGAGGTGCAATAATAGGTTAAGATAGGGGTAAGTTTGGTCCAAAAAACATGTTCCAATATTCACTAGCCACTCTAACTTCTGCAATATATGCAACTTGCATGTAAGGATTATGATAATGCTTCACATGGTGAAGTCTGAAAATATATAGGGTAGGGCTATAGGTAGGATCCTATATTTCACTCTGGTTTCAAATTAAACCTGGTGCAGCTGGAGTATATTTTAACATTGGGTCAATTGGGTCACTATATACAAAAGAGTATGATACTTGGAAGGTGGAGTAGTCTAGTTCGGACAGTGGTACACTGTAATCACGTACAATTTTGCGTCAGCACTGGATACATAATGGAGATATGGACTCACATGTCTGACTTTAAATGGGTACAGAGCTGTTTGACATGATATACATCAACTAGGTTGGTGGTAGCTCTCGTATATATATGTTTGTGTTAATTAACTAGAATCGTCCAGAATGTATCATGCAATGGATGTGGATGAAATTGAGGGTAGATAGTCAATATCGCAGTATATTTAATTATCTAATTTAACCTGTGAGTCTTCGGCTAAGGTGTAAAACACCTACTCTGTACACATCAGTGTACGTATTACAATAAGGAGCTCCACAACTACAGAATATATATATATATATATATATATATCATATATACACACATGCGTATATACATACACACACACACACACACACACACACATATATATATATATATATATATATATATATATATATATATATATATATACATCCAATTATCATGATTTATATAGACATGAAAATTCTACATTCAGTCGATGATGATAGATAGTCGGCCTCTTGTTATTTAACAAAAAGGGTCCCGTTATATGGCTTACACAACGCAGATTGATGATAAGCTCAGATTTGTGCTCGTTCCCACCTCATACGCGCCTAGCTATTCATTGGATATATAAGACACATTCTATGGGGAATACATATTCAGAGAGATAGAGAGAGATAGCTATTAGTACAGTCATTATACACAAGGGGAAATGTGTATCTGCACATAAAATGAAACACCAACGGTAGTGATTCTACATGGAGTACTAGTAATATTATAGCATATAGCAATAACTTACAGCCTGGCAGAAAGTTTGAAAATGGCCTCTCTCACTTTGTGTGAAACCGTGATACATGCATCTGTGAACCTCAAACATACGGTATCTTTTTACATACAGAAAGTTAATCTATATACATCATAAGAAGATCATGGTTTAATATAGAGGATTACATAGTGCAGATGATGAGAAGATCGCCCACAACAATATACATAACTATATACTCATTGATAGACATATCAAGTTTCAAATAAGCCACTCGGTCATTGACAGCAAGTTGCAATTTACTTTACAAACTATTTGCCATACTTTACAAATATAACATCATGTAATAGGTTTATGCTCTCTTGGGGAATTCAAACTACACCCACTCACATGTATTATAGGCTTAAAATGGCTGTTTTACCACGCCATTTGTTTCTGGCTTTTATACAATTCACTATACATTGTCAGAATCCACCTGAAGGCAAGCATTACAAATATACTCATGCCTATAGTGAGATCACGCCCCTCCCATTGTATTTCCAGCTCATTTCTAGAACGTTAAGCGGAACCTGTGTCATGGGGACGTTAATGAATGGCCCACAACTCTTAAACTCCTACTATTGTCCACAGCTCTCCATCGCCAATTTCATACTAGGATATCGTGGTCTGTAACAAATTTTCGTTCTCTCCTATGATAAATTGTCCCCTTTATGCCTCTGTAATGCATATGAGGATGCCACATATGTATATATTCTAAATCATATACACCACACCTATATATTTGCATGGGTATGGTAATAATGGTCTATCCTCCCGGCACATTCAACATATTAATGCACATTTTGAAGATCTTATCTTGTCACGAACAGAGCCAATGCACAGAATACACATCAAAATTGGGCGATGAGCTAACGAATTCTGTCAGGACAGAAAGGAGAAAAAGTGAACTCCTGAAATTGTCTACTAACGTTAACTGCTAAGAATGATATATTTCCCAGGTACCCTTTATATGTTGATGTTTATAACTGGTTTCAATGTCATTTCTTAAAAAACAGCTCTCACTCTGCATATTATAGGGAGATATTCTGGCAATATAGCTTCATAACTCGTAGCCCGTTATTGTGTACATTAACCAATACCCCTTACAGGAATGTTTTCAGTAATGAATTTGACATCATTGACAACCTTCTACATACGATTGCTACCTAGTTTCAATTCTAAACTCACAATGGCTAAAATAGAAGACATGATTGGTTTTACGGCTTTGAGTACTAAACTTCGGTTTTACCTTTGAAATATTAGCTATTGCACCTCTCTTAGCTAACCATATATGTATAATTATTTATATTAGGCATACATAGGGTCTCTGTTACTGACCCTTGGACAGACTTAGTTCCTATGCATTGACAATGCCTAGCTTATATTCATGATCTAGTTGTTAGACCAAAGCATTTGAAACCGAATACTATCTATATTGATTATATCATCAAGGTTGGGCTACTTCACACCTAATATAATTAGTTACCTTTGTATCTGAGGCACACATTTACATCGGTCTATACCACCCTGGTCCCTTGCGACCTATGACTCAGAATGCGCTAACATTTTTGTATAATTTTGTATCATAGCATCCGCTCCATTTACGTAAACTCAATCAAAAATTACAACATATCTGACTTGAAGGCATCCAAACCTACGTCCATACCTCTTATAGTATCAATGCATTCAAATATGCTTAGGGTCTAAAGCTGCAAAACTTCTCCCCTATCTGTGAACTTGTATGCACACAGTCTGACTCATAGCTGCCAAGCCCTCAGCATGATGGCTGACCATCTAAAGGTGTGTCTCAGGCTCAGAGGTCTCTGGGGCCGAGCCACAACTGTCCAGGTCTTTGATGGAGTCGGCCTCTGGTTGCGATTCGGACGACTTGTTGGCCTCCAGCTCCTTCTGCTGGGCTCTGTCCGCTGCTGCCTTCACCGTGCTTTGTGCTATAAGTAACGCCAATCCAGCTGTAAAGAAAAGCAGGATCTGGGATAAGAAAACCTGAATGGCCATAGTTAAACCTCTAAATCGATTTTATACTTCAATCCTTTTACGTGTCTTGTTACCCAATTTGCAGGTCATGATTATCCCCAGTTTCCTTAGGATATTTTACTTAGTTTTAGGGTACAACTGGCTTAGCTAACTTTATAATTATAAAAGAATTCCGGAAGAAATGTCATGAAGACAGGCTGTATGAGGAGCAGTATTATGTACAGACATGATGTATACACAATATTAAAATAGGGGAATGAAGGATATGGTATATAAACATGTCCTATTGGGAATCTAAAAGAAAAGCCCTATTGCACGAGGTGGTACTGCTATAGGCAAACTGGATCTTTCAAGAAGATAAAAAATTCAGGCTTCGATTTATGAGAACGGCAGTAAACCTTGAAGAGGCAATAATAGTAAACTCTCATTTCTTAAGGTCTAGAACAATAGCAGATGTACACTGTTATTAAAATAAGTGTGCCCAGTCCTAATGAACAAAATGTAGCTCACTTGTGTAGGATGGTACAAAAGGTGTCTCTATCAATAAGGTAATATCTATTCAGTTTAGTTATGATTTACTGGCTATAGCTCATGTAGGAGGATAGACACACAGGTTTTGAAGACAACAGTTATTGACATTTTCCTCTCCTCAGCTAGAAGAAGTGTGTGGATTTGTAAAAGGTCTTGGTATCTCTGTTCTGTTCCAAAAAAAAGTCTAGTCATTATTCGCAGTGTTAGCATGTTATCGAGTTGGGCCGGCGTTGGTTCGTAACGAGGAGTGAGCTAATACATCACATTGTGAGTTGCTCTAAATTTGTCTACTTCTAAGTTACCAAAAAGGTCAGGACCCTGGTAATCTCTAAGGGAACCATTCCTGATGTTTCACACGATCTAGGGAAACAGTATTGTGAATATAGGTGCAGTCAAATCAAATTATTATTCATCACGATGCGTCTAACAGCAAACTGAACCAGGATGCAGCATGACAGCCATAGGAAAGGACCATCACCTGGACTCCTGGCATTATTTATTGCTTGGAATGGTTTTGCTTCAAACAATCAATGGACAAGTTTAATGAAGGAAGGACGAACCTAAACTTTATTGTTGGCATTATGGGGGTCTACTTCTTTATGCTAGAGATTTAGGTAGATAAAAGTTATATCTCATTGTAGTGGATTCAAGTTAGCGTAGAAATGTTAGGCTCTAGGTACTATTGCATTCTTTTGAATGTCACAAAATAATAGTCATACTCTCAACGCCCACCCATTTTCGATCTCATATAATGTGAACCATATGTCCAATGTACGCAAATAAATCACGAACCATTTTTATATGATAAGAAGGCACGATTTCATGAGAAGATTTGTTTTAAATTACTGACAGCTTCAGTTTTGTGAAGTGCATTTTTCAACATGTATGAGCATCATAAGGGGTAGAAGTAATTAATGATATATGTTTTATGGTCTATTGATATGTGTTTTATGGTCTATGGTCTACTTTAAGGTTTGCTGTACAAACCTTCTAGTAGCGCCATTAGATACACAGTCTCTTCTTATTTACTAGATTGATGTATTTACTGGCCGATAGCACGGTTCAATCATTTGTGTATAACTATTGCATGCCATTGATTGTTGTGGGCTGTCTGTCAGTCGCTATGGATCTATGATTGATACTGCTCCATTAGAGGGTGGTTGGGGTGGGCAAACAAACCTGTGGGTTATCAGAAAGAAACTACCATACTACTTATTTAGAAGTACCAGGTCATTAGTGATTCAGCTAGTGAAGTAATCTAAAAATGGCCAGACTACCCTATATACACAGCAGATGAGAGCAAGTTTGCCCATACTTGAGGGCTATATGTAGCAGCAATCATGAAGGTCTAACAATCCCCATACGCTAAATGTTCAGTTTGTAGGTTAAGTGGATAGGCGTATGAGTATGTGTTACAGACGTGAGTCTTCATGCAGCAATATATAACGTCCGCTTCAGGGGACCATTCAATCTATCACTCTCACTCAGGCTGAGGTTTTCTCAGAATGTGTTGACCAGTCCATGCATAAAGCAGTGGCCTTACCAGTAAGACTGAGCGTAGAGTTAGTAACTCCTGAATGACCAAATGGATCGGCCCAAGAGGAATAGACAGATAAAGATCAATCACAGAGAGAGAATCAGGTAAGTGACTGTAGTGCAGTATTGTAGTGATTTTTTTATTATTAAGGGGATGGATAGTTAAGAATGATATTAATTAGTCGTGGGAGTATCTCAGAGCCTATGCATTACGTCTTCTTTTGAAGATAGCTGAGGTGATGAGAATGTGTACAGGCCCGCCATGTGCATTGTATAAACTGCCATACAGGCTCTGTACATAGTCAGCTTGGACAATGATGGCAGACATTCAGAAAATAGACGAATTCTGACAGACTTGCTAGAATGTGGCGATATATCAAAAATGTGTGTAATGGGGGGAGGGCGGGGGTGACTAGCCGGTGCACCCACACAGGCGGTTGCACACACTTCGAGAGAACACGCTTCTTCGTGATTCAAATGGTTGACATCTTTACTATAATGAACGTCATGAAGCACGTGTAGGTTTACAGAGCCGGACGTACATGATAAGGGGTTAGTTGTCATTTGATGTTGGTAGCCCATGTACTGGTCAATATGCAATATATCATGGACTCTGAAATCCATATACTAATATGAGATTCCATGTTTGTTTTATAAACATGTAGATAGTACCATTGGTCAGTTGTAGGTGTATGTCAGAGCAGAAGGTCTATGTGCAGAATATGTGCAAAAAGGTCAGTCCAGTCAGAATTTTGGCAATCCCTACAATGGTTTGATCAGTATATTTATGGTAGGCACATTGTCTTGTTCACTAGACTAAAAAAAGGTGTGTTTCATGTTACCTGACCAGGCCCTGCAAAGCAGGACCAACTAACACCTGCCTTTCTTTTCTTCAATCGATTTTTTTTTTACAGATATTAGTGCACTTTAGGGTTATTTTTGAGTTTGTTTTGTGAATCACCACTGCGATGTATGAGTCGTCAGAGCAGTTTGGGAGCCATTTTGGTTAAGGTTGGGGACCAAGTTTATAAAAAAATATTTCATGTCATGTACTCTGAAACACACTTTTTTTTACCTTGGAGAAAATGGAACCAGGAGCCGTTTCTAAATGACTGCGTCTTTTCTATGGTACACAGGGACTAGGTGCAATTAGTAAAAGCAGACAAGCCAGGGTGCATGTGTACATTGATAGAGCCACAAGCTAAGTAAAATCCATGGTAATATGGACACAGACTGAAAGACACAGAATACGCCGACAGCACATACCTCAAGACTTCATGCTTTGACAGACAAGTTTGTAGAGGAACCTGTTGGGCACCTTACTGAAATAAAACTCCAGAGTGCAGCTCCCCCCAGCACAATGATGTATATATGTATACACTTATTGATATTCCACTATCGTGGATATGCATTGCACAGAGTGTCATCCCCGGCATCACAGAGTGATGTGCCTATGATAGGCTAAGATAAGTTAAAACAATACTACAATACTCATCACGTATAC
The DNA here is from genome assembly GCA_949317995.1 of Acholoe squamosa. NCBI lineage: Eukaryota > Metazoa > Annelida > Polychaeta > Phyllodocida > Polynoidae > Acholoe > Acholoe squamosa. The sequence continues at coordinate 78,201,402 of OX439035.1, read as the reverse complement.
AAGTGAACTCAAAGGAATCATATTAGATGTCTGTCTGCTATGAGAGATGGCGAGATTCCTTTGTTCATTCCATACTACCATGACTAATATAGACACTTAGCACTGTACCACTTTACTGGTGGAGAGAGTAACTTAGAGACTGGAGACATGCATTAAATCATAGGGTGAATAGCTCACAGAGAGAACTAGCACAGGTATTTTTGTGAATACATTGAAGATGTTTTTTTAGAGAGGCAGGCTCCGTCATCGTTATTGTTATTGTCGCTCATGGTTGCCAATAGTCTGTTTCACATGCAAAGTCAGTCAGCCTGCTGCATCACTCTCCAATCGTAATTAAATCTGTGGTTGAAATTATATAAATATTAACTATACTCTGTGGACTCTACTAAAACGGCCAGTCCAACTCAGCTGGGCCAAATCGTGCAACAGCCAGCATGCAATTCTCCTCCCTAATGTTTGACCAATGTGCAGTCCTTTGAGGCTTCTTCTGCTCTTGTATTCTGTCAGCTATAATTCTGTCTAGCAATGTTGTAACATCGTGTTACTCTCGGTTAATTGTTAGGAGGAAGTATTAGAAGAAACAAATCTAGCATGGGTAGGTGGATTAAGAATACATCAGGTTTTGTCAGGGTTTGTTAGATGATGTGAATTCATACACATCAGGATGCTCCTGTAACATGATTCTAATATTTGTTTGTCAAAATAACCACCACACATTATCCATATAACAGTTTTAGAAGGAATGCTCATCTTCCTCGCTACTGTCCATGTAAGGGAGTTCATCTGGACCGGAGTGAGTGTGATTTGTGTCTAAATCAGTGTCAAATGTGCTCGTTTTGGCATGGTTGTTGGGTGAGGTGAGACTACCCTGGGGTAGGGCAGTGAACAAGCAGAGAGGAGACTGAGCGTTCTCCATAGGACAGAGTATGGCCCTACCGCTAGTGCGCTGGGGGTTGAGGGCGGCGGCGATGCCCACGGACTGACGCACGTTCTTGTGGGGTTGGAAGAGGACGACGTAGAGTTTGGGTGCAAACATACATCCCAGGGCCACTGTTGCAGATATACTCAGACACATGCACAGCGCCGTTATCTGGATCTGTTTGGGAGAAAGGCAGATGGCGATGCATTAGAATAGGAAATCACATATTTAAAGTAGGGTGACACTTAACTGTTGCAATTATCTATAATTTTCCTCTCAGTGACATATTTTTCCCCGTCTAACTTTGATTTATACAGCGAGCATAATACTGATAAGGAACACGAGGAAATTATTTTCTTTAGTTTTCTGCTGCCAGTGATGTGACGGATTTCGGAAGGGCGAAGGGCAAACGACTTCCAGTTTGAGGACAAGAGTTCAGTCGTACAATTTGGTGGCTTCCGTATCTAAAAGAATGCTGACAGGCCCTTGTGCTTTCTCTACCATGCTAGTAGCTGGCCCAGAGCACATTGACCAAGGGAATGAACTGCAAAAAGTTACTACCTTGTAATCCCAAAGAGTATCGACCAAGAAACACATAGAAATCCGTTCTCGTTGGGATAAGTAGTATATGAAAAAGTGACAGTGTACGGCGTGGAAGTAGTATATTGGAATGTCATAATTTGTCAGGATATCTCAAGCGAGTCATATCGGTAATGTAGCATTACAGAACCAGAATACATCCAGGCCAAGTGTTCTCCTAGAAATAGATGGCATACACTGTATGCCTGTGGGTGTTCCATCCCTCCACAATACGAGGGACGGAACACCCACAGGCATACAGTGTATAGATGGCACTGCTTGGTGGGTAAAACATTTTATTTTAGCTGTGTAGTATACATACCAGAGGGCACCACTGCAGCTCTGTCGTCTCACAAGAAAACCCCACTCTCTTTACCCTCCCAAAGTAACATCATCACTGGCACACAGAAGTAGGAGTTGACCGCTAGTAGCCTCCCCTCCCACGGTGATTTAATAGAGTTACTTAACGACCACGGACTAATAACTAAATTAGCAAAATTAAAGAACCTTCTCCTGACAAAAAAAGATAAAATAAAACACATACGAAAATGAAGCACTAACTAGCAAGGAATAGCATGTATTAAATGTTTGGGCAAAACTTTAAAAAGTCATTATACTATAAATATTATGGTGACCATCTTATTTATCCAATGAAATATTTACCGATAAATAAGGTAATATATGTGTCAGTCCAAGGGAAAACCAGTCTTATAGACATCTCACCTAAAAGGAGTAAATGCTGTTTGAAAGACAGCCAATTGTGGTGCGAAAAAGTACACCTAACTTCCAACTTTAGCCTCAAATATCTTGTGAATCGTTACTCTTAGAGATATGGGAATGGGTGCAAATTAAAGCTTATTGCAAGGGCTATGGCCCACTATATGATGAGGGGGGGCGGGGGGTCAGAAATGAATAAGAGAGCTTGATTTGGAAACTAAATCCTCATTTTCCTATCCTGCTATGGTTATCCACAGGAATTCTGAATAGATTTATTTACCAGAGTGAGAAAAGAACTATCGTTCCCATTTTGGCTCATACACCAGCTAATATACACTTGAGTTTCACATCAAGCACAATTTTATAAAGCCAAGCCTTTCTATTTTTAGGATAAACTTAGATGGCAAAATTGATATCCAGACCCAGAAGCCTGGGTTTTCTTTGGACCGTCACATTATAGAGAGAAGAAAGGAACTCACCTTAAAGTCATTTTTCGTTCCAAAATATATAGGTATAAACGCTAGCCACACGATGCAGGTAGAATACATGGTAAAGGCTATATACTTGGCCTCATTATAGTTCTCGGGTATCTTCCGAGTCTTGAAGGCGTACACCGTACATAGAATGATAAGGATCATGTTGTACACTAACGACATGACTATGGCAAAGTTGGTGCTCTTACACCTGAGTATAACGGTCCTCCTATCAGGGTAGACGTAGGTCACACCTGGAGAGTCCATACCCATCCAGGTGATGGCCCCCATCACCTGTACGCCCACCAGGCAGCCACATATGACTAACTGAGACCGGGGACTTGTGTAACTGGGGCCTTTAACCATAGCCTTTACTCCCCGATTGAAGATTCTTGAGATGCGATTAGTCTTAGTGAAGAGTGCCGCGTAGCACACTGAGAGAGACATTCCCAGGCCTATACGTAGCAGCGTGCAGGAGACTAGAGTAGGTTTGGCGACCATTATGAAGGTCATACTATAACAGAAGCCCAGGCCGAAGAGCAACACGTAGCACAGCTCCCGTCCTGAGGCCATGATCACGGGTGTCTTGTTGTACCTTATAAACACTGCCACTATGAAGACTATCACCAAAATGCCAACTGAGCTGAACACCACTGGGACTAAGGCCCAGACGCTGTCCAGCGACATATGTTGTATAGGTAGTGGAACACAGCTAGTTTTGTTATCATCAGGTAAGGACCCATTAGAACACTCATTACAGGTGTATTCATCCAGCAGGATCTCATACTCCGTACACTTAATGCACGCCCAGCAGCAGGTGGTTGGACCGGTAGATCTCACATGCCCTGGAGCACAGGGGTCAGAGCAGACTGAGCGCGGTGTGGCCACGGAGTCGTTCCTCCAGCGTACACGGCCCATCTCCAGGTTAAGACTGTAGCAGTATGATGACATCCAGGGGCGAGAGAGAATGACATAAGAAAAATTAGTGAAAGTGATTATACATATAGTTAAATTTCTGTACATTTCTTTCAAAAAGGGCTTATAATACTGATGAAAAATGTTAATAAGTGACCACAATCATATTTCAGACGCGATTTCATTACAATCAGTTTCTACCATATAGCTCCCATATACCATGTACCTCGACATAAATTATACAGTTGTCCCACCTTACTTCACAACGTGGAGGAGGTGAACCATACAGTTCTGGGAATAAGGCTCAGCTGCTACAGGCAGTTTACTGAATGATATAGCTTCTTACATTAAAAATATGATTAAGCACTTCCATGGGGTGCATCCATAATGTGTGAGGTAGCTGCTCCCTCATATAGATACCACTAGACACATTACTCCTTGTAGCATCTTGCCATATATGTATGACATTGCTAATCATCTGTGTTTTGGCCTTCAAGTGCAAAAAGCATAGGCTAGGTCTAACCATTGCAAATTTGTACGACTTTCTATAATGAGCAAGATTTAAGACACTAACTATCACAAGGTGAGAAATATATCTATTGCTATAAGCATATTTTCCAATTAATAAGGGTTGCATTTTCCAATGATACATATAACTTCTGACCACTCATATTATAGAAACATGTATAATAATTATAACCTCACTGGAACTACCGAAGGCCATATGGCCCTATGACTAGGCCCTGTGGTCCCTCTGCACAAATTTAAGGACCTGGAACTATGGTGGCCTGAATCAAAGCATCATAACAGAGCTAAGAACCAGATCATGTCAGCAACATCTTTATCTCAACAACATCTTTAACACCCAGCAGAGATATGGCAGGTTCGTTGGTGGACGTCGCAGAGATTATCTGCTTTCTGGAGCTCTAGTTTAGGACGCCCTGGCTCAGAATAACCCTGGTTCGAAAGAACTCCTTTAATGCAGAAGTGTCAAAGGCCTAGTCCCAGTATGACCATAATATGTCTAACAATACTAATCTAAATTTGTCATAACTGTGATATGGTAGTTGACATAGTTACATAAACGGCTACCACAAGGTATAGCCTGGTAGTAATGGAAGGGGTTGATGAGCAGGATCAAGACACGCAGGCACGGCAGGGGGTCAATGGGAAATAACTTTTCACGAGGTGGGAGGAAAATAATATGGCAAATACTGAAAGGTCTCCTTTCATTTGGATCTCATATGCATTATATCAAGTAGGGGCCAGTACTTTTTATTCATTAGGATACAGGCCCGCCCTTCCGCAAGTGGTAGAAGAGGGGAGATAAACAAGAACAAATCACAAAACCTCGTAAGTTAATCTACTTAGCTACATGTCAGACATAATGGCTTCTCAATTGGCTAATTGTTAATGATTCCGAGAATAAAAAGTGAAGTACAGAAGTTAATTTTGTCATATGATATTTTGGTCATTTTACTAGATCTAGTCTATCAGCGGGTATAAGGGGCGACTTTTTGTGCGAGGTACCACGGTATTTACATTTTCACAGATTTGAAATTATTTGATTATGGGACATTTAGACAAATAAAATAGATAAACGGGCCCAAAGACTAACTTTCATTTTTGGAGACAATTACTACGGCGTCCGTTACACAAAGAATAAAAAGAGGCTGGCCATATTAGCGGGTCAAATTTCCAAAGGAGAAAACATAGGAATGCAGTAACAAATTTGGAAGGGATATGGGTATAGGAAGGATAAGGACTTTACAATATTCATGTAACATTTGGGGTTGAAATACACCTAGGTCTTCTGAAGAAATTAATGTGGCAAAAGGATTGGGCAGGGGCGATAAGAAAAGAGAGTTGAATTGGTTCGTTCAGCCATCTTCGGTAATATGAAGCAGAGGAAACAATTTTGGGTGTCATCTACTTACAAAACAGACGTTTTGAAGCAGTTACTATCTATTAAGTCACGATTAGTAGGCCTAATAAAAGAGATGCTCACTAGTTTATTTCAGTACAGCATGGTATCCCTGAAGGAAAAGGTCTGTGATATTAAAAGGGTAATGAGATAATGGACAAAAAAAGCTGTCTGAAATCGGTCACTAAAATAGCATAGAATAGATTCTAAAAAGTCCATAAAGTTTTGTTTCCAAAAACCTTTAATAAGAACCCCCCCATACATATAAAGCGACTCATGAATCATTGTACCAACCCACCTAAAATCAGCCCTGAACTTGGCCGATGCTTTATCTGGTCAAAGCTGTGCACGATTTTCTGCAGAACAGAATGTATTTCAGCTTTTTTTTTCAAATTTTAGATCCAAATATTTGGCTTCTAATATCATACCTGGTAAAGTATTATTTACCAAAGCGAAAATATTGGTGTTTCTGAAAGCTTCATAGGGGAGGCCATGTAAGCTGAAACGTATGTGCACCATTCTTCTTTTTTTTTTTGCCTTTGTGCGAGCATAACCTACATAGGCAAAGTGATAGGTATCAATTCCCATTGGTATAATTTCAATACAGAGTAGGTCACATCCCCCTCTTCCAGGGCATCCATTGCATTATTAATGCTACACACAGACACATGTATATTACAGGAACACCATTTGTACTCAAATAAACATCAACGTCTTCTATATTTGGGAGGGACAATGGCCGTGCGTAAACTTATATTCTGCTCACGGGTCGGTACCGTACCCATGGGTCCAATTCCCAATGACAACATAGTCGAATTTGCCGGTGGGACCCTTCTGGTATTGGTAGACTGTGTACCGACCTAGTGCATCGCCATCTTTGTTGAATTGCACTACGTTACCGGTCACACCTGTAGGAGAAAGATGTAAAGCAATAATTCCACATGTTACAGCGAAGATTTAACAAATTAATTACGCCTTTGGTGCATTGTATTAACATATCATCACCTTTTTAAACAGGGTGTACCTCATTGGCACATCACCTCTCACATTTCATTACAAGCAGACTCCAGGTAAAAGAAACCTCGTTCCAAAGATTATTGTGCACTAATGTAGTGCACCGATCTCAGCAGAAAGAAATAATCATCGGACATACTTTAGATGGTCATGACCGTCAACATTTATCATACAAAAGAAAACTGTCCATAGTTTCCCCTCTTGCATGATAGAGCTCCCTTTATGGTAGGGACGGTAAATAGGCCTGCCATACAGCACTAAACTGCCACCATCTCATATCTTCTTTATAATGTAATACTCGTTTTAAAATTACAATTGGGCAGCCAGACGGAAAGGATAATCCCAACGCCGACTTACCGGTAAATGAGACATTTCTGATATAGTAGAGGAGGTCAGGGCCAGCTAGAGGTTTAAGCTTGTGGCACACCCCCTTATGACCAGGACACTTGTCCCTGTGCATGTTGGCTAGGGCGTGTGCCATGGCGTAGACGGCGTCCACCACAAAAGGCACCAGGCCTTCCTGGAGGTAGGTAGTGTCATCGGATAATATCCGCTCATGACCTGCAATTAAAAAGGTTAGATTGAAATACAAAGCAGTGTTCAAAGTTTCCATTTACTTCCTGGAATTTGGCATTTGACTTTTTTCTAAACTGTCGGACGTTCAGTCCGCATTCACAGGGCACAGACAAACATATATTTTCCTCTCTCCTCTGACTAATCTTCCATTTATAGGCATTTACCTTCAATATGTAACATGAAGATGTATACTAAATGGAAAGCTATGGTTTCATACTACACATAGATGTCATTATCCAAAAGGTTTTTAGTAGTAAAATCATGGTTTTACATGAATGAGTAAGTGAGAAGTGACAACTTTGAACTGCCTGTGGAGGCATGCATTTTGGTAGTGGAAATTAATGCTTCTCCAAAAGCTCCCTCTTCAGACATGGCTATAATGCTGGGCTAAACTGGGCAAATCAGCATTGATTGCATTGAACTACTATGATATAGGGCTACATTATCATCTGTGCTGCATTTTGATCAGAACACAAACAGTATAACTACAACAGAATCTGTCACAAGAAGTGCCAAAATACCCCTTTTGCCTAGGAATATGGGAATGCAGCATGGTACATTTGAATGTTATAAATGTCACTCGACAATCTTCTGTGCAGAGCTCAAAAAGATTGAAATAGAAAAACTTAGCATTCTATAGTAAGATTGATACCCCCTGTGTTCCTAAATACTGCACTGTGTGTACCTTTACTATATTGCATGTAGGCCTCACTCACTGCAGAGGCTGCTCAGGGTGCAAACACAGGGCCCTCCCCACATTCACAGAAACTCGACCGGCAGTCTAGACCACTCTCTATGGCAAGACTATGGTAAGTTTGTCTGTCCCAAAACTCTTTTTGCTGGTACAAAAAGTTCTTTTAAAAAGGAACTAGTGATGCTAGGGCTACAATTCTTTCAGCATTGTATTACTCAGGATCCCCTTCATCCATTCTGGTTGAAAATCAAAGTTTTTCTCCGTTTTCTAAAAATAGAATGAACGCCCTATACACTGGAAATAATATGCGGTCAAAATAACAATAACAAGAATTTTGGGACAAAGTTTTCACCATTACTATGACAGATTACTCGTTATGCAGAGCTTAACTGTAATGTTTTCTGGGGCCTCAGTGTAGAAATTACACTGCTTCACTGTATAACAAAAACAGCGAATCACTGTGCAGTTTCAAGAGGATGCCTTGTTCCCTTATTAAATTGTAGATTCTACAGTCATTTCTTAGAGTGTATCAGATATTGGAAGAGTCAGTTCATGAATACTTTGATTGCTGTGAACTATCAAACTAGTTAAGTGTCACTGCTCGAATGGTACCATCAACTTCTAATGGCATTCAAAACCCAACTCATGTTCATGAATATATGTTTATGTATTTTCTGACATGTCTCCAATATCAAATAGTGATTTTTTCAGGAATATTATCTTTTCCAAGAATACTATAGCCCAGACATTCTGGCTGAGGGAGGGGAGGAGAGGCTCCCTCAGCCAGACTTATCTTCTTCTCTCTGTGCCTATTTGATTACAGCTGCAGAATGCTTGAGTAGGCCCTACTCCCTAAATATTGATTGTCTGGTTGTCAAGGTTGCACAAGTATACCATACCTTCCCCACTTTATGCATGAAATAGTCTAACTCTTCTTATTATGCAGTAATCCAGACTTTGTGTTAGCCAATTTCTCCAAAGTGAAGGAGATGACCCCTGTAGTACTAGTACCTGTATACATTGGCCATACAGACACTTCATGTTAACGGCTTACTCAGCTCACTGTAATCATAACAAGTGTGCCCCTACGAGTGATTGCACTACAATCCACACACCTACTGTGCTAATTGATCAGCCTTCAATCAGTAGGCCTACTTTAGACTACTACACACCCAGACTCAGCCCCTTCCCCTCCCCACTCAGGGCCCCATGGCTATAGCCCTTGTACACAGCCCTACAGCATTCTGTTTATACACAGCAGTAGTAGTGCTCTTATTTGATAATTTTGGATTCCTCTTTACATATAAAAATATCATGTAACTTTTTGTATTCCTGCCTTCTTTTGTTAAATGATTAAAGACAAACGCTACAGGCTGACCAATGATAGATCTGCTATTGATAATCTCAAATAACTCTGCATAGTATTAGTCTGATATATAAAGAATAGGAAAATGCAAAAAAGAGATCCCTATGCCACAGTGCTTATTTTCATTTTATGACCTCTTAATTGAAAATTCCTTAACTATAGAAATGAATGGGAAAAATATATTTTCATATTTTGCATCATAGTGAATGACCTTCTATTGATTCATCTACAAGACTCTCTGAATACATAAAGGACATCTTTACAAACATTTTAAAAGAAGAAAAATGGGGGGTCATGTTTGAAATGAAAAAGTTGTGAATTTTTCAAAAATATTAATTTTCCAATAACTATAGGGTTCTATGGGAATTCAAATGGCACATAAACCTCTTAAATGTATCTATAGTGATCGGAAATGCACTGGAAAAAATATGTGAAGGTAAAGTGGTTTCAGTTGTGGTGAGAAATATGATTGAAATAGTATATATGATGAGTTTTGATATCTGCCACCAGGTGGCTTCTGTGTACTGGGTAGTGTTTGTCTTTAAGTGCACCTTGGCCCTCTTCAGAAGAGTTACTACCGGTACTCTTCCACTTTTTAGCAGTGGAGGAAGCTTCAAGCTTTATTCACAAGAGGGCAGCACTCCTGGAATTTCTGTCAGGAATTTCCAGTTTTAATTCTTTAATTACAATTGAAATCAGACAATGATTGTAAGTCAACTGAAAGAAGTTAATGTATAATTGTGATTAAAAGCTACATATGAAATACCACTGTCAACAGATGACATTTAGATGACATTGTATTGGACTGCTGCTTCAGTATGCCTACCAGAGTTTGCACACACCTAACTTGGACTGTAGGCCATCCCTACAGTCCGAGCATCTCTGGACTAGAATACTATAGTTTGAAATGACATTGAATAACATTATCTTTAAGAAAAACCCAACGATTTGTGAATATGATTCCAATTACATGCATTTTGTTGCGCCTTTTTGCCTTTAAAGTACCCCTAAGTATTGGTTTAAAGCATGTCTTTAAGGACCCCGTGTGAGGGTGCGATAGCCCATGAAGGATGAGGTCCCACGGGAGGAGGGGGTCGGCGTATCGATGACATTAGGGAATAGTGGACAAGGAAGGCCAAGTCAAACTCTGCCAGAAATAGCAACAGCGGAATGATTAAAGCGATATTACCTCCATCACCCTAACTACATTCTGGATACTTTCTTTGTGTACAATGTAACTAATGTAAGGCCGAGGGATGTTACCAAATGCTGATTTTGTAAGACATGCCTGTCAAATTCCCAAAACGATAGATTTTTTCATTCTCATGGAGGAACGCTCTTTTTGATGTACAAATGTACAAGTAGTTTTGTCGTCCTTAGATTTAGGTCTAGCATTTTACATCTGGCATCCCGAATGCATTTACCTAATAAGTTTATATTACTTGGACTCCAAGGGGAGAAGAGGAGTTGACATATCTTCAATATAATCATATCCTACTCACCTGTGCATAACTTTCGATGTATAGAAGGTTTCTCAAAATGACAGTGGAAATGATGCTCCCAGAATTCCTTGAACCATGGATTCCGTAGATTAGTATGCGGATTCAATTTTGTAAAATACTCGTCGAATTCTGACAAATGAAAGTAGAATAATGATATAGAATGTTAAACAATGTTACGACATATTAGGTTTCTCAGTTGTCCAGAGAGATGACCATTGGAGTTTTCTTCATATATGTTGTCTATTTCACGTTAAGTGCCGGTTCATTGGAATGCATAAAAACCAACCCCCACTGAAGTTAACTGTATTAATATTGAATGCAGTCACACTTTAGACAGATGATGATAAGGGAAGACATAAACGTATTGGCTTAAATTCTTTCTCTGATAATATCAGTGTCCCTTTACCTCTGAGTTCCCGTTTTTGTGGGAGGATTGTGACGGTGCCCTCTGCAGCCCATTCTATATTATCTACAGGGTACATTTTGGCACCCCAACTGTCGCTGGCCACCCAGTAGTATTGGGATGTCTTGCCTTGAAATTGAAAAAAAAGAATAATAATAATTAGTTGGGAAGAATCATGAAGTTGGGAAGTATGAAAAGCACAAGTTACCCCCTTATTATGTCGGTGTCATTCTCAATGCTGAAACATTTAAAGGCCAAAATTAGTCTCTTTCTGAATGATTAGGACTGGACCTTGGACTGTGGGGACGGTGTTGCTATCCTATCTCCGTTCGTTGCTACGCTACGATATGAATGTACTTACCAAACTCTTTGCTGGCCATCAGAAGTTTCCTACAATTGTCTTCATTAACGAACATGATGACGACTCGTGCTCGGGAGTAGGTGGAGAACTCAGTAAAGATGTACCTAAAGGTGTCGTTATTTACCTCCCGTGGGATCTTTAACGACCGCGCTATGCAGATACCTGTGTGCGGACAGAGAAGATGGGGCCATTTATAGGATGCCGTTTGCATTATTTTCATCAATTTCTTCTTTTCTCTTTTCTAAACTAGCAAACACAAAAGGCAAATTTCATCATACCTCTTAGACAAAGGATAGAACACAGGCGAAGGAATGAAGTTTTATTAAAGTGAGAAGCAGGGAGGGAGAGGGCGATTCAAGTGACCCCAGACTCAGTCTCATTCTCTCTAAACGGTTCTTGACCATTTATTTTGGAAGGAGCAGTTATATTCCCGACGTCCTCCTCTGTATGTTGGTCTGTTATAAACAATGTAACATTAGGATGTCTTCCCTTTATTGGACCAGGTCTTTATCTCCTTTTTTTCTGTCCACTTTATGTCTTCTTGGTGCCTATGTGTAAACATGGACACATGTATTCATATCATATCAGAGTGATGTCCATATTTATCAGAGGAATGTCTTTTGAATAATATTATGTGGAAATGCCGTTAAACACCCTTTACCCACTCTTCTAGGGAACTTGCCTGTACAATGTCTCTCGAACACAGTTCACAAAACAATAAGCTGACTCCGTGCTGTCGGTATCATACCTTCTGACCACAGTCATGACAGACCATAGCGTTAAACCCACAATTTCCCATGTTTCCTATGAAAGAAACATATCGAAATACACTCAAAACGCGTTATCTAGATTAGATAAACGACTGAAAGATCACCACCCACCTGCTTGCTTGGCCTTCTCCTCAAAGGCGGCGATACCTTTCTCTCCATAGTTGCCCTCGTCAGCCAGTGTGAACACGTAAGTCCACCCAAAGCGGGTTACCACATCCACTAAGGCCTGCGCCTGGTAGTTGTCAGGGGGTACCACCCGGGAGAAGTACTCAAACCGACTCTTGTCACTCAGCTCGATACCCGTAGACGCATAGCTTATCTGCGGTATCTGGAAGAAGACAGATTATGCTATTAGAATGGCGAATGGAGGGAGAAAACAGATATAGTTATAGGATTCATGTAATCTAATGCTTCATGTTAAAATCTGCCATCAGTGAAACTCTCTTTATAGAATGATATGGGCTAATATGTCACACACATAGGGAAATACTGATGTCATAACACGCCATGTGTGCATTAGGATGTCAATCTATCACGAGCTCAAAAAAGCCATTCACATTATCCTTCCTAAAGTCGCCAGCTAGGCTATCTGCTAACATAATGTATTACAATGAGCATGAGTATAATGAGCAGCCAAAGAGAAAAAGGGCGACCAGTGAGACGTCAATATTTTCAATAAGGTGTTGATGTGAATGTAATCCTATTTGGACAATGAAAGGCATGAACAGTTCCTGTATACGCTCGCGTAAAGCGTATCCTGTTAAGTGGGAGCTTTTATGTAAAGGGTTTTAAAGAAAACGATTTAAATGTCTTGAGTGTGACATCACATGCCATTGGGAATATGTAACATTAAGATATAAACCATAACGATAAATACGATGATTGTGACATAAGAAGATGCCCTGTAAACGTACAGCGGATACACAAATAGTCCCATAAAGAGTTTCAGTTTGCGTGGACGTGCTGAACAGTGCTGAATGGGATCTATGGGTTAAAGTGATGACATTTGGCCTCGGCCCCTATATATAGGTTTAGCTGCAAAATACCAATTGCTAATTCTAACTCTAATCTATCCATAACTGCACGAGTCTCAGCATGGTTTCCTAGGAAGGAGCTATTGCATCTCCCTGTGTCAAGTAAAGGCAACAAGAAAGACTATCTAACAGAGGCTTGTGTTTGGGGAGGTCTTGATACTCAAAACGTGTGACCTGTCCTTCCTTCAACACCTAATTCATCTCTTGTTTTTATATGACAGAATCTAGGCCCAATCATTGACAACCCTATACATCTTCAGCAATGAAGTAGTCCCCCCAGGAATAACCTCCAACTAAGTCTTGAGGACAACATGTCCAAAGACGTTGATACAAACCGCCTACGAGGGAGGAGGGATGCTTTATGGAAAGTTTGCCCTGGGAGAAGACTAAAAACCCCAATAATCCTTTCGTCCAGCCCAAGTGGACAACGGAGGATTAGGCCTTAATTCTGGTTCCCTAACCGCCGCTGGTGGCTCCCCTTCGCAGACAAGGCCTTCGGTTTGAGTGTCAGTTTCCATCCATGACACTGGGGGCGCTATCGGCAACTTCCGTGCCTACCCACGCACCCAAAGCTACAGACCCAGTGAAAAGCAGTTCCAGACGAGGCTAATGTTAGGTGTGGTGTCCCCATGTATCGTTCCAAACCTACTCACGCTGGGAACTGGCCATCGGTCAACAAGCACTGGCTTGGCACCTCTGGGGGAAGCGGAGGTAGAGGTATGGAGGCGGTGGGGGACAATTCTGCCCCTCCTCTGGATCTACCCTTGTAGACAGCGCATGCGCCAAGGGCAGGCGTAGGCGCAGTAGCAATGACCGTTTCCGGTCCAGAAAGACGCGCAAAAAGGGCCACAGGCTGTAAACTGTGAACCACCCGGGGCAACGGAATACTGGCCTCATGACGTGTGGAAAATGATCGAGCCCACTGCCTATTACCCCCAGGCTGTGTGTTCAAGCCGACAGAGGTTGTAGTGGAAGAAGTGGTTTGGGGGAGTTGGGCTCCAAGCAGCTGTTTTCGGTCTATACCTTTGGCTATGGGAGTAGTAATGGGTTATGTCTTAACATTATATATTATGTATATTCTATTGAAGTGAATGTACAGAACAAGGCATCTGTATATATTTCAGCTTCGAAAATCACTTTTGTGTATGCAGCCTTGTAAGCAGTAGGCATTTGTACCTGCCTTGAAAGTCATCCTTGTTAAGATCTATTATGTCAGTAGTATACAAATAGGGATCTGAACCAGGCTAGAGGTCCAGCCTTGTACTCTAGTACCTCACATACAAGGCATGGCTTGTGTACCTAATAATATCAGGATCAGTTTAGGGTTCACCTTGTACACCGGATGTGTTGTATTGAACGGTGCTAAACTCGCCAAAATCTGAATGCAAATGTACGTTCAGGCCGAGGTGTACGCAAGGTGCAAACACCAAATATGTGGAGTACTACAGTAGTTTATAAATGACATTGTGCTTGGCTTGATGTAGTATACAAATGGCACATTTTTACCAGGCTTGAAGGTCACCCTTGTGAGTATATTTGTGAAGTATACCAGCCTTGAAGTAGTACACAAAGGGATATCTGTGCCAGGCTTGAAGGCCAGCCTTGTAAGAAGTATACAAAAGGGAACGTTTAGTGGCGCACAGGCTTTTTCGCTCAAATGGGGCAAAAACTTTTTTGTCGCCCCCCTAAGAGGGGTCTGAAATTTTTTTGTCCCCCCCAAACCCACCACCCCCCCTGTTGTTAAAAAATGACCACTCCCTAAGGAGTATACAAAAGGGCACTTTTACCAGGTTTGAACGAAAACCTGTAAGTAGTAAACAAAGGGGCATTTAAGCATTATACAAAGGGGCTTGATGTAGTATACAAATGACACATTTTTTTACCAGACTTGAAGGCCAGCCTTGTAAGTTGTATACAAAGGTGTATCTCTAGCAGGCTTGAGGGCCAGCATTGTAAGTAGTATACAAAGGGGTATCTCTAGCAGGCTTGAAGGCCAGCCTTGTAAGTAGTATACAAAGGGGTATCTCTAGCAGGCGTGAAGGCCAGCCTTGTAAGCTGTATACAAAGGTGTATCTCTAGCAGGCTTGAAGGCCAGCCTTGTAAGTAGTATACAAAGGGGTATATTTATGGGTTTTATTAGCTTGTATGGCTTGTGTACCTAATAATATCAGGATCAGTTTAGGGTTCACCTTGTACACTGGATGTGTTGTATTGAACGGTGCTAAACTCGCCAAAATCTGAATGCAAATGTACGATCAGGCCGAGGTGTACGCAAGGTGCAAACACCAAATACGTGGAGTACTACAGTAGTTTATAAATGGCATTGTGCTTGGCTTGATGTAGTATACAAATGGCACATTTTTACCAGGCTTGAAGGTCACCCTTGTGAGTATATTTGTGAAGTATACCAGCCTTGTAAGTAGTACACAAAGGGATATCTGTGCCAGGCTTGAAGGCCAGCCTTGTAAGAAGTATACAAAAGGGTACGTTTAGTGGCGCACAGGCTTTTTCGCTCAAATGGGGCAAAAACTTTTTTGTCGCCCCCCTAAGAGGGGTCTGAAATTTTTTTGCCCCCCCCAAACCCACCACCCCCCCTGTTGTTAAAAAATGACCACTCCCTAAGGAGTATACAAAAGGGCACTTTTACCAGGTTTGAACGAAAACCTGTAAGTAGTAAACAAAGGGGCATTTAAGCATTATACAAAGGGGCTTGATGTAGTATACAAATGACACATTTTTTTACCAGACTTGAAGGCCAGCCTTGTAAGTTGTATACAAAGGTGTATCTCTAGCAGGCTTGAGGGCCAGCATTGTAAGTAGTATACAAAGGGGTATCTCTAGCAGGCTTGAAGGCCAGCCTTGTAAGTAGTATACAAAGGGGTATCTCTAGCAGGCTTGAAGGCCAGCCTTGTAAGCTGTATACAAAGGTGTATCTCTAGCAGGCTTGAAGGCCAGCCTTGTAAGTAGTATACAAAGGGGTATATTTATGGGTTTTATTAGCTTGTATGGCTTGTGTACCTAATAATATCAGGATCAGTTTAGGGTTCACCTTGTACACTGGATGTGTTGTATTGAACGGTGCTAAACTCGCCAAAATCTGAATGCAAATGTACGATCAGGCCGAGGTGTACGCAAGGTGCAAACACCAAATACGTGGAGTACTACAGTAGTTTATAAATGACATTGTGCTTGGCTTGATGTAATATACAAATGGCACATTTTTACCAGGCTTGAAGGTCACCCTTGTGAGTATATTTGTGAAGTATACCAGCCTTGTAAGTAGTACACAAAGAGATATCTGTGCCAGGCTTGAAGGCCAGCCTTGTAAGAAGTATACAAAAGGGAACGTTTACCAGGTCTGAATGAAAAAACCTGTAAGTAGTATACAAAGGGGCATTTAAGCATTATACAAAGGAGCTTGATGTAGTATACAAATTGCACATTTTTACCAGGCTTGAAGGCGAGCCTTGTAGGTAGTATACAATGGGGCCTTTATACAAGGATTGAAGGCCAGCCTTGTAAGGGAGTGGTCATTTTTTAACAACAGTGGGGGGGGGGTTGGTGAAATTCTGTGCGTGTGTGGCAAAAGATTTTCTGTCCCCCCTCCGAGGGGTCTGAAATTTTTCCGTCCCCCCTTTTATTCTTTAGTGGCGCACAGGCTTTTTCGCTCAAATGGGGCAAAAACTTTTTTGTCGCCCCCCTAAGAGGGGTCTGAAATTTTTTTGTCCCCCCCAAACCCACCACCCCCCCTGTTGTTAAAAAATGACCACTCCCTAAGGAGTATACAAAAGGGCACTTTTACCAGGTTTGAACGAAAACCTGTAAGTAGTAAACAAAGGGGCATTTAAGCA
Source organism: Acholoe squamosa (assembly GCA_949317995.1). NCBI lineage: Eukaryota > Metazoa > Annelida > Polychaeta > Phyllodocida > Polynoidae > Acholoe > Acholoe squamosa. The sequence goes on along the minus strand of OX439035.1, from coordinate 78,184,304 downwards.
TTATACAAAGGGGCTTGATGTAGTATACAAATGACACATTTTTTTACCAGACTTGAAGGCCAGCCTTGTAAGTTGTATACAAAGGTGTATCTCTAGCAGGCTTGAGGGCCAGCATTGTAAGTAGTATACAAAGGGGTATCTCTAGCAGGCTTGAAGGCCAGCCTTGTAAGTAGTATACAAAGGGGTATCTCTAGCAGGCTTGAAGGCCAGCCTTGTAAGCTGTATACAAAGGTGTATCTCTAGCAGGCTTGAAGGCCAGCCTTGTAAGTAGTATACAAAGGGGTATCTCTAGCAGGCTTGAAGGCCAGCCTTGTAAGTAGTATACAAAGGTGTATCTCTAGCAGGCTTGAAGGCCAGCCTTGTAAGTAGTATAAAGGGGTATCTCTAGCAGGCTTGAAGGCCAGCCTTGTAAGTAGTATACAAAGGGGTATCTCTAGCAGGCTTGAAGGCCAGCCTTGTAAGTAGTATACAAAGGGGTATCTCTAGCAGGCTTGAAGGCCAGCCTTGTAAGCTGTATACAAAGGTGTATCTCTAGCAGGCTTGAAGGCCAGCCTCGTAAGTAGTATACAAAGGGGTATCTCTAGCAGGCTTGAAGGCCAGCACTGTAAGTAGCGTGTTTGGCAGAAAATGCATATTTAATACAATTTTGTTTAGTTAAACATGCCTTTTGTCAATACTAGCACCTACAGCAGGTCGTATGGGAGAGCTATACGTATCCCCAGGTTCCCAGGTGGGCCCTGACCACTCACACATGACGGCAGATACTGCCACGGGCCTGGGTGAGCTCTGCAGCCCTGGTCCCTAATCAACTAATATAGGGTATACATCATGTCTATGAGGCAAAATGAGGTGGTACTTAGTGGACATCTGTGAGTGGTATTCTTACAAGCTATGTTAGAGGTACATCCTTTGATAGTTATGGGTTTTATTAGCAGTGATATAATTACTGACAGGTCATCAAAGGTAGGCTACTTTAGCACTACATTGTACCATGTTCTCATAACAAAAGACTAAAATAAATTATATGAATGGAAAGCTTATAATTTTCCCTGTCAGTCAATGTAATACCAATTTCAGACCAATATTTCACCACAGAGTGCACCCCATATCTCTCAACTGATTTGGTCATGAAACAATCAAAAATAACCGATTCTAACAATGAGAGAATCGTCCATACAAATCGAAACCAGAATACACGTGTCTGATTGAAAAATACATAAAAAGCACTCATGTATGTGTAGTTGCTATGGTGTAGGGTGCGCGCTAGAAGCACGTTGTATGGTATTGAAATATTTGATGGCATCATCAGCATAAAGCTAACCTCGTCTAGAATTGATTTTGACAAAAAATGCTACCATTTATTCATGCAGACATCAGAATATCAAATTCTGCTTTTGGAACAGGTGCAAACCAGAAACTTATATCCTACCAGCCTATGAATTCTGGTGGTGCCTTGCAGCGACATTAGGCCTATGTGCATGCGTCATAGGGATCCTGTATTAATTCCCATCATGATAGATTATGATTTCCTATCTAGACACAATATAATTTCATTTTTCCTGAAGTAACCCCTGATATTATCTAGGTGATAAGTTATATTAGTAATGGAATTACTCTTTGCATCTCTTTGAATGAAAGAATAATGAAAATTCACATTCTCTTTGGTTCCAGGAAATGAAACCCCGCTATGGAGTCTGTCATTTTGTAGTAGAAAGTCCATATACATACTGCATAGGCGCAGACTAATAGTCGTCTGTACAGGGAACAATGTTGTGTAGGGGCCGGCATCATTGTATATATATTAGTGCCGTTCATCCGAGAGACGTGTTCGTGTGGTGCTTGTTCCTTCTATGCTAGCTAGGTGTCGCTTTGCGATACCTCGTTGGTACAAGAGGGGGCAGCACCATGCCTCGCGTCCAGCTCCTACTAAGGAGCCGGACGAGCGGCAGAAGGGGACTGGACATGGTCCAGTCCAGACGCTAATACTTTGTCATCAGAGAGATTGAATAAAGTCCTACCCGAGAGGTAGGGGTTTCTGGGGCTTTGCCCAACCCGAACTACTCGTGTTGTGTTGGTACATCTAGTGGTAAGCGAGCCAAAGAGCCACCCAACATATAAGTCAATACGAACCATTACACTGGTGCCGTGACCAGTCGGTTCGGGGGTGGTGCGCGGCCACATTGGCCGAAAGCCTCGGGCAACCCGAAGCGGATCCCCCCAGCCCTGGGCTAGAGGGATTCGAAGAGGATGATTACACATCCCAGCATCTGTTGTTAGACTGGAAACCCGGTCAACAACAAATGTTTAACCAGGAGGGTGTACGAAATATTTTTTCTACACCCGACCTTAGGGACAATGCCACCAGAGATGGCATCGTAAAATTGTATCCGGCTACACCCCAGACAGGAGTACCGGATACCGGATTGTTCAGGGGAGTGTTAAGACCCCCAACTTTAGACTTGAGCGATTGGTCCCAAGTTATAACTAGTAGACGCCAGCTAGGTCCTATGGTACCAACAGGCTCGGCTAGCGGCTTGGGTACACCAATTGCACAAAGCCCTATGCAGCGTACTGCAACCCCCCAGGGTTCAGCACCCGGTGGTGGAACCGAAGTAGCCCCACTAATGACATCGTCGGATCATGACAGCGACGATGGTAAAACCAAAAGGGACGCAATAGTCCCAGACGCGAAATCAAGAGATAAGCCTAGTGGTATCGGACCGAAAAGCTCGGAAAGGCATCACCTAGGCCGATCTCTAGACGAAGGCTTGTCTGACTCCATGTTTTACCCTGGAGGCAATCGCAAGTCTATCTACGGACGTCGGATGGGTCCCGGGTATAAAAATACTCAGGCCTATTTGAAAGCCAAGGAACAGGTAGAGTTACAGGCAAAGAGGCAACATGAACAATTCATGTTAGCCCAATCCAAAATAGAGGAGGAAGCTAAGTCCCGGATCGGAAAATTACGATCCGTGGAGCAGGAGGCGATTCTAAAAGAATCCGACCTCAAATATCGTCTATCCTCCGTATCCCATCGGTTGGAGCGGAAGGAAAGAGACGCACAGGAAAAAGAAAAGAGGCTGGCTGAGTTGGAAATCGAGGAAGCCAATAAACTTAGAGCAATCGACAAGGCTAGAGCCGAGGAGGTTGCTAAGGCTCGGGATGTAAATAAATTACAAACTGAGTTGCACGCAATGGAGGAGAAGCTTAAGAAACTTCAACTCCGGAAAGCTGAGACAGAAGCCAAGATGGTCTCGGAACAAGCCGAGATTAGGAAGGAGACTACTGAATATAACAGGTCTCAGAAAGAGAAGGGTGAAAAGTACCGCCTACTTAAGGATACTTTTAAGCGAGAGGCAATGATCGCCCAAGAAGAAAGAAACCGAGCTGTGACTGAAAATGAAAAGATTCGATCCGAAATCTTGGCAGAAAACGCACAGCTTAGGGAGGAACAGCGAAACCTGACTACAGACGTAGCTACCCTCACAATAAATAAGTCCACTATGGAGAGTTATTTACAGGAGCAAGAGGAAACACATGCCCCTCCGGCGAGTAGGGTGATAAACCCGAACTCGACGTTCGTGAAACAGGGCGACCCGGTCTCCTGTTCTACACCGAAGAATCCGCAGTATAATCCTTTTGTAAATGATAATGCTTCGCGGAACGTAGATCAAGGGGGTGTTTACATCAGAACCCAGGATAAGCATGGCCGAACTAGTAGAGTCCGGATAAGTGAGGTGCCCATAGTCCACAACCTGGACCCGGACTATACCCCTAGAGAGGCTTCCGACAGTAGTGCGGAGACCAGTGGGTTCCACATTCATGTGGATCCTAGTAACGACCCGGGGCTGGGTGCTGGTAATGACAACACCCAACCGAATCCATCAAACGATGGCGGCCAGTCAACGGGAAACCAGCAATCCGATGGCGGGTACCAAGGCGCGCAAGGGGGGGGCGCTGCTTCGGGTGCCACAAGCCATAGTGGTACCTCGGGTACCGGCCCCAACCAAGGTAGCGCGAGTTATACGAACCACGGTGGTACACAGTGGACGTATACTCAACCTCCACCACCGCCTCCACCTGGCAATTCTAGCTTCGGTGGTATAGGGGGCAATCGGACCTTGAATGAAACCAAGGCGATTGAATGGAGCAAACAGCAATGCACTAGATTGATGTATGCTCCCAATTCTGCCCGAAGGGTAGCCGTTATTCCTAAAGAATATGACGGTACTCGACCATGGAAAGAGTGGTTTGAAGATTTCATCGATGTGATGAACTGTAATGGATGGACCCCATACGAGGCCAAGCCACATCTGGTGAGATGTCTGAAAGGCGGGCCGGGTCGCATGGCTGTAGAGCAATGGCGAACCTGGTACGGCCTCGTTGGGAGTTTTGAGCAGTTAGTAGAAACTGCTAGTGGACTGTTATGTAATATGGTCAAGGAAGACCCGATGGTCCGTTTTAAGAAACGCACACAGAAGCCGAATGAAGCTTTCAGAGCATACGGTATGGAACTCCATGCCCTGCTAAGTAAGGCCAGACCCGGTACTGAAAACCAGGACTGGTATATGGACGATTTGATCACTCAATTCGTCAAGGGTCTAAGAGACCGAGATGAACAAATAGCAGCGAGGGACGCCTGGAAGGAGGGCATAACACTACACGGCATTTTTAATGGTATAGATATGGCCGTGAAGAAGCGAGCTATGTTAGCTGGGGACATACCTAATGCCAGCGGCTTGGTACCCCTAGCATCGGTGACCCAGCAGTCGGAGGTCAATACTCCATCAGACGACTTCGAATTGATTGATATCGAACAGGAAGACGGCACCTTCTGTTCGATGCAATTAAGGAAGAATACTTCAGGTAGGAAGTATATTCCCAGGAAATCTTTCAATAAACAAAGGGACTCTAGACCTCCATCCGAGGTCAAGAGTGACCCGAAGGCTGTCGATAAGGCGGTCAAGTCCATTGTAAGCACTGACAAAGTGAAGATTCAGTCCCCGGACATGACCAAACTTCTGGAAGACATGTGTAAGAAAATTACAGATGCCATCCAAGCCAATCGGCAAAGACCCCGGGTGGATCGCCGAACGGTTAAGTGTTTCAGGTGCCAGCGCATGGGACACTACTCATCTGAATGTACCGCTACTAAGCCGGTAATGGCTGCCTTCTATGAAGCCGAAGACGACGGCGTAGAAAGGGAGAATGCTAGGGATTCCACAGATGTGGAAAACTAGTGGGGGTTGTGTCAACGGCATCTGACATGGCCCCGAGTGGGAACGAATGCCAAAATGCTACCGGGGGTATCCCGGTGGAAGATTTCGAGTCAATTACACCTGGAGGCCGGGTGGCTGAGGGTGCGCACCCCTGCACCTCGGCCGGGGCCAGGGACCCTAGTGTTGATATGTGCAGGAGTGATCATATGGAGGCGAGTGGCCGCACTAGGGGAGAGGAAGGATGGATCAAAGAGTTGATTCGAGTGTGTGGGACACACCTTCCCCCAAGTCATCCGTGTCTGGAATTCCTGAGAGGACTCGGATTGAATCTTGGTGATTCGGGAGACTTTCACCAGTTTACCAGTAACCCCTCGCCTTTAGGGGGGAGACGGTGGTATGTACCCATATCTGTGGAAGGCCGGGTAGGGGAATTCTTGGTGGATACTGGAGCTAGTCATTCATGTGTGTCCAAAAGATTCTTCGATTCGGTGGCCGGCAGCCATGAGAACCTCAAAACGGGGGTAAATGCTTGCACGGCCGACGGAAGCAGTATGCGTACATTTGGTAGGACGTTTATGCCTATCCATATAGGAGGCAAAGAGTTTGTTCTTTCGCCAACTATAGCAGAGGTTAGTGATGACGGAATCCTCGGATTGGATTTTGCAAGCTTATACGGGGCCGTCTTGGACCCGAGGGACGGTATGATGAGTATACGGAACCCGTATGGCTTGCATGTCCAATGCGTATTGAGACAGGTGTCTTCGGTCGCAGCAGTGGTACATACGGTGAAGATCCCACCGGGTACCACTTGCGATGTCCTTTGTGGCGGATCCATGGCTCAGAGGAATGAAGCTGGAGTCTACGAACCCGACACGGTGTATTTGTCAAGCATCGGGTTAGACTCAGTGGATACATTAGTGGCTAATGCAGCTTGGTCCGTATTACCCATAACTAACCGAAGTGGTTCAGTGGTTTATTTGAGGCGAGGCGACAGTGTTGGAAGGATGAGTTCGGTAGAACATGTCGCCGAGGCTAAATTTAACAAACCACTAAACCCAGTTAGTCAGCATCCTATGGATGAAGAATTCCAAAAGCTGATTGATCAGTCAGATTTAAAGAATACGGACGATAAGGATTGCCTAGCGAGACTTCTACAAAAGTACGAAGGTGCTTTTGGTAGGGAAGGAGGCCCGGTGGGTAGATCCGATAAGGTGTTGCACACCATAGATGTGGGCAGCGAGAAACCTTTTAAAATCCCGTATCGTAGACTTCCCCTTAAAAAGAAGTTAATCTGTGAAGAGCAAATACAGAAACAGTTGGACCTAGGGGTAATCGTGCCTAGCTCGAGTCCCTGGTCCAGCCCTGTTTGTATGACTACTAAGAAAGACGGTACAATCCGCTTTTGTGTCGACTACCGGAAATTGAACGGTATAACAAAGAAGAACTCGTATCCTTTACCAAGGATAGACGAGACTTTAGATAGCTTGGGCGGAAACCAATGGTTCTGTACCTTGGATTTACAGTCCGGATATTGGCAAATACCAATGCACCCCAAAGACAAGGAGAAGACAGCATTCTCCAGTCATATGGGGCTGTTTGAGTATAATGTCCTACCCTTCGGATTGTGTAACGCCCCCGCTACATTCGAGGCCATGATGGAATCCTTACTGAGTGACCTTTTGTGGAAGAAATGCCTGGTTTACTTGGATGATGTGGTCGTGTTCGGCAAGTCATTCAAGGAATGCCTGGCAAATCTGCAACTAGTCCTCGACCGGATACTATCAAACGGTCTTAAATTTAAACCCAAGAAATGTAATTTGTTTAAGAAAACCATTACATACTTGGGAAGGATCATTACTCCTAACGGGGTAAGAGCGGATCCGGAAAAATTAGAAGCTGTAGAAAATTGGGAAAGACCCACGAGTGCTAAGGAGGTGAGATCATTTTTAGGATTTTGTTCCTATTATCGTGATTTCATACCGAATTACTCTCGTGTCAGCTTCCCCATGCAGTGCTTAGCTCACTGGACCCCGGGTAGGGCACGGGACCCATTCCCATGGACCAGCGAGCAAGAAGAGTCTTTTAATAAAATAAAAGATTTATTTAGGAATACACCCGTGTTGAAATATCCCACTCCCGAGGGACATTTCATCTTAGACACCGATGCGAGCAATGATGCGATTGGGGCAGCTCTCTCTCAGGTCCAAGAGGGAGTCGAAGTGCCAATAGCATTTGCTAGCAACACGTTAAGCAAGACACAGCGAAATTATTGTACCACGAAGCGAGAACTCCTCGCTGTGGTGGTGTATACGAAGAAGTTTAAGCATTTCCTTTGGGGAAGTGACTTTACTTTAAGAACGGACCATTCGTCTCTTAGGTGGCTCCTTAACTTCAAGGACGCCGAGGGGATGATTGGACGTTGGTTAGCTCACCTATCCGAATTCGGATTAGAGCATAAACAAATAGAGCACCGACCCGGTGCTAAACACATCAATGCGGATGCCTTGTCAAGACGGCCTATCCGAAGGTGCCAAAATGCCACATGTGAAGACTGCGGGGCCCACAATGCTGTGGTAGCCGGGTTGGTATTTAATTATACCACCCCCCGTATCCCCTGGGAGGAGGCTGTATGCAGCTATCTCGATTGGTCCCCGGAGACCATCAAGAAGTTTCAACAGTCAGACCCCACCACTGCGCGCATAATGGAATACCTACGGTCAGGCATTAAACCGGCAAGGCCTCTAGTTTCCCTGGAGGATAGGGAAGCGAGGCGGTTGCTGGCTCAATGGGCCGAGCTAGAGATCCGAGACGGCATACTATGTAGGTGGAAGACAACTCCCACCAACGGTAGGCTGTTGCAAATAGTGATACCCGCCCCGATGAGGAGGGATATCATGTATTATTGCCATGGCCACCAAACGAGTGGCCATTTCGGTAAGAGAAGGTCGATAGAGCGTCTACAAAGGCGTTACTACTGGCCCGGTATGAGAGGCGACCTGCTCCGGTGGATCGCCACTTGCCCGGATTGTTGTAAAAACAAACCGGGACCCGGCCTGGGTAAGCAACCCTTATCACAGGAATTGTTTGGTGTCAGATTTGCTCGAATAGCGATAGACATCATCAGTGGGATTAAAACGACGCCGCGAGACAATACTTGTATGATGGTCGTAACTGACTATTATACTAAGTACACTCGGGTGTTCCCCCTTCCCAACCACAAAGCCGCCACATGCGCGGAGGCATTTGTGAAAGGCTGGGTGCTGCATTTGGGTGTTCCCCTTATGATGCACAGTGACCAGGGAAGGGAGTTCGAGTCAGAACTTTGGCAGGAAATGTGCCATTACCTAGCCATTTGTAAGACCCGAACAAACCCGTACCGACCACAGTCGGATGGGCAGGTAGAACGCTTCAATAGAACCCTCATACAAGTACTAAAGCCCCTGGTTAATACCCACCAGGATGACTGGGATGAACAGTGCGAGTTTGTAGTACATGCCTACAACAACACTGTCCATTCATCAACTAACTGCACCCCAAACATGCTAGTGTTCGGCGAGGACATCATAATGCCCGCCGACTTAGTGTATGGAGTGGTTGGAATAGACCCGGAGGCGCCCTGCACGGTGCTGTTTGTAGAGTCATTAAGGGACCGGTTCAAACAGGCATACGAGGCCGTTCGGAAAGAACTGCTGAAGAGTGCGAAGTGGCAGAAGGTGGGCTATGACACCAATGCTAAACGAATTCGTTTTAATGTTGGGGACAAAGTACTAAGGTACTACGAGCCGCTGGATAAGCTGAAGCTCGTAACGCCTTGGGAAGGTCCATTTAAAATCGTTCGCGTCATCTCCGAGTCCACGGTGATGATAGAGGACTGCCTGACGGGTAGGAAATGGAAGACAAATGTCGGAAAACTTCGGCCCTGGAAGGGGCGCGAAGAGGCGGAGAGGGAGTTCGGTTACAAACCACCTGAATCTGTCCCTAGCGGACCGAGCGTGGTAGTACCGACGAAACGCCCTAGAGGCCGGCCGAGAAAGACGCCGGGAGACGAGGTTATAGTAAAAAAGAAGACGAAGGCCAGGAAACGACCTAATCGTAAGAAATGGAAGAAAGTCTCGCTGAGTGAAGGCATTACGTATGGGAAGGGTCCCGCTCTGACTAAGCGAGATCCAGAAAAGGCCGTACGTAAAGCCGGGAAAAATAAAATGCTAACCGAAGGCGTTAGACGCAGCCCCCGGTTGAGGTCTGCTGTAACCTAACTCAGTACACAACGAGCTGCTGCGTGTTGTCCGCCATAGGCAGGCAACATACGTTCCACGGCCTGAGATGTCGAACGCGCCCTCCCCGGGTGGCTGTATCCCGTGAGTGGCGGTCGGATTAACCGGTACATTCGCTTTGAAGCGTTGTATACACCGCTAAGCTCCAGACGATAGCACTCGGGTAGTAGGCCGCGTCTCACATGTCGAGTCGAATGTTGGTTCGGATCTAGTTCCCTAGGTGGCGCTGCTGGTGTGGCGGGAAAGCGCGGAACTAGGTCACCGGATAGCCATGGCGGGATCTCGCGAGACGAGAGGTCTGACGTCATACTGGTCATAACTAGAGCGGACTCGTGGTGGTTAGACGCCACCCGTTTTTGCTCTAGTTATTTGTCGGCGGTTATACAGCCTGTAGCTGTCGTGTTAGCCTAGCTAACCCCCCAAAAGCCTTTCTGTTGGACGAATCCTTCGGGAGGAGTCCAACAAAACTTGCCAATTAATTTTGGAAGTCGAACCCGGTGCCATGGCACAGGGAACGATTGACGCTGCGCGTCAAACAGCCAACATTCCGTTGGAACAAGACGAGGACCCGAAGGTCCCGTCTCGGGTCGAGGAATCTATGGATTCTTCGACAGAGGAGGCCGCCCGGACGCTCACGGCTATGGCCGAGGCAACCGACCGGGAGAGGATGCCACCTCCACCCCCGCCACGCCCGGAGCGCCCGTCAACAACAGACGCTTCGGGTAGCAAAGTGGATGTCCTGGACATTCCAATGTATCCTCCGGGATTCAGGACGCAGATCAGACGTCTAGCACACGTCGATCGCCAGGAAGGTATCGTGTATACCTCCTGGGGTACGTACATCCCTATGCACGCCTCCATGTTCGGATGCGGGCCCATGGCGGTGGAGCAGGGCGTGCCCGAGCCCATACCAGATGAACTCAAAACTATGGTAATGGACTCGTGTAGTGACGAGCTGGCTGACAACATGCCAGTTTCTTGGCTCCGCAACTACCTAAAGTTGGCGGAGAATATGGCGACTAACGAGAATTTAGCTCGAGCCGTCTTGATCTCTGCGGGCATCATCCAGAAGGCCACGGAGTTAAGGGAGTCCGAATCCGACATGGATACAGACTCCACGGTAACCTTGTCGTCGGTGGAAACCGACCGGGTCAAGCGATTGACCCGTAAACCTGCACCCAAGGGTCCTCTCACTGAGAGCGACCTGGAGGCTGAAGATGTCCGCATCGCCGTCGAGAGGTCCACGACCGAGACCGACCCAGCTGCCGACATCCCAGAGGCACCTGGCGAGATCTCTGAAGAGGACATCTCACGCCAGCAGGCTGCTGTAGAGGCAAAGCGAATCGAGCTTGCCAAGCAGCAGAAGGAGCTCACCGCAGCTCGCCGGGCCCATCGCAAGCAGCAGGCCCAACGAAAAACAGAGATCTCTTCCGACTCTGACTCCCCAGTCAGCGGAAGGAGGAGCCCTCGGACAGGGGACAGGAGCCGACGCGAGTCGGATTCCAGTCCCGAAGTTCCGGCCCAACCGACTAAGGTTGTGCGCCGGAAGAAGAAGAATGGAGCGAAAGCGTCTCCGGTAGAGCCCACGCCCCCCACCAAGCCGAGGGGTAAGGGCAAACCGAAGACGCCCGCTCCCACCACTACAACCACCACGGTAGCCACCTCGGTTACTGCATCTTCTGCAGCCAGCACGTCGGGTGCAAAGACGAAGTCCCCTACCAAGGCTCCGACTGGTACTACCACCTCCAGCCGAGCCGGCCGTAGGGGAGCTGACATATACACGGACAGCGAGGAAAGCGAAAGCGATCCAGAGCTGCCCGAGTCTGCCAAATCTGATTTGGAGTCCGTGACAACGTGGGAAGAAATGACCACGGATGTTCCCAAGGACGACAATCAGAAGTGGATGTGGAAGAATGCAGCCGAGGGGTTCAAGGAACGGACTCCCCGCTGCTTCGCGGACTGTGCTTACGACACAGTCCATTATATGTGTCCGAGCGCCGTCAATAAGGACGGTGACAGCGATGACGAGGAGTGGATGAAGTCCGGCCCCTCAGATACGCCAGTAGGCAAGTTCTACCTGATTTGGATTGACCAGCTCAAGTCCAAATTAGGCTCGATCTACAGCTACGAGGCCCGGACGAAAGTCCAGTGGGCAATGACCCAATGGGGACCAACCGGCAACCGCCGAAGGTGCCCGTTTGAGTCTTGCCAGCTGTCTCTCACGGGTGAGAAGATGTTCGAGACGAAGCCCCGCTTCGCTCGACACATCGTTGAATTTCATATGCATCACAAGCCTGTGATGATGTGTGTGCTCGGGGACCGCCCGAGTAAACATTGTGATGGCTCGTTCAGCACTCACCGGCGCCGAGACATGGCTCTGCATTTGCAGAAGGCCCATGGCATCGGCCTGGAGAAGACCAGGAAACGAGCCATCAAGTGCTTCAGCGAGCTCCTTGCAAATTGGTCCGCGCTGAGCATCAAGGAAGTGAAAGAGCAGGCATTCGAGACCGGATTCTGCTCGTGGAAGAGCGGCAACTTGCTGACTTACTTCCAGACGAACTCCTCGTCCACAAAATTCGGGATGCCCAGCGAGGTGCACCTGAAGGTGAAAAAGTGGCGAGGAGACGACAAGCGAGAGAAGGCCAAAGCCCGCTCTAAAGGTCCAAACGGAGGCACAGTCACGACTACTGCTTCCAAGAGGACCCGAGCAGACCGGTCCGTGAGCCCTTCGGGTGGCAAGGACCAGCCCAGACCAGCCAATCCAGCTGATCGTCGCGAGTCGGGACAACAGGTCTCGGCTCTGGAGATGCCTGGCAACCAGGCCCGCAGGTCGGGTAGCCAGGCGACCGCATCGGCGACTCCAGCCACCTCCACACCTGCACCCGCGGAACAACGCCCGGGCGAAGCCTCTGGCGGCCAGGATGATGGGGGCGAACTGCTCGCTCCCCCATCCGGGTATTCTACTTGGTGGGCTGGAGAGGGATCCTCCGGCAAACGCCCCACGTACAGTGAGTACGCGGCGAAGTTCCCTTCAATGGGACCGGCTGGACCCGAGTCGCAGGTCCTTACCCCCTTGGGCCGGGCCAAAGCTCGTGGTAGGGGCCGCGGTGGGCTGGAGTCCACCCGAGGCTCTCCGGGTGGTGGCCGAGGCCGAGGAGGCATCACGGTAGAGGGCCCGTCTGCTCCTCCAACAGGCACCCCGCCTGTCTCAGTGGAGGCCCCAGCGCCACCACCAGTGATAGTTCCACCAACAGGTCCTCGGGTACCCCTAATGGAACTAATCTCCGGTACCCTGTCAGGTCTTCAGGATCCGAACACGTTCGTCGACCACCGCGATGTCCGAACGGTTCAGATCCAGAATGAGCTGATGGAAGAATGGCAGGCATTGCACCGCCAGAAGTCTGTTGACTACTGGCGTGTGATGACTGAAGCCACCGTCAATCTGGTCTACGAGATCCAGAGGCGGGAGGAAGATAAAATCAGGGAGCTGGAAAGGAAGAAGGTCGAGGAGGCCCGCGAGTCCTGCCGGCGAAAACAGAAGGAAGCCGAAAAGCTTAAAGAGTTTCACGAAGCTGAAAACTCCAGATATATCCATCGATTTAAGGAGGCGGACCTCAAGTTTTTCTTGGCATTCGGGAAACATCTGGAGGAGTGGGACGGCTTACCGTCGTCTCTCATCTTCGTTCCAGAGATACCCCCGGATGCCCCGCCAGCCCCGGCTACTCCACCGGTCCTGGCCACTCCACCGGTCCCGGCTGCTCCGCCGATTCCGGCAGCTCTCTTGCTCCCACCCCCCACTTGGAACCGGGCTGTCCCAACTGCCACGGTTGCTGCACCAGCATCCGAGGCAATGGACAGCCCGTCCGCAGTGATGAGGGCCTTGAGCTTGGGGAGCGAGACTCCCAGCGAGGCTTCAGCGGCGCTCTCTACGAGCAGCTGTAGCAGCTCGGCTCCATCTGCCTCAGTTGAGCCGGCTGAGAAGATGGACACAGATCCTGAAGATCTTTGAGTGTCCATCTGTTGGTGTCTCCTGGTACCCGAGGGTAAATGCATTTAGTATGCCAGAGGCACTGTTCCTTACGCTGGACTCCTGATACCTGGATCGTAACCTGCAGCGAGGATGGACGCTAACCCGAACACCCAATGGACTACAACATCTAACCGGGTCTCCATCTTCCCATCTTCATCAGGGCACATCATAACAGCAACGTGGTTTGCCACCACACATATGTCGCCGGATGGAGCTGCAGAAACCAGTCGTTCCAGGTTCGCCGGAAGTCCGGTATATTGTAAGGGTGATCCTGCTACCCTGGTAGGACACCTATATTTCATATTTTGTATAAATTTTTTATATATATCGTATATTATATTCTTGTAAGTAAAAGTCAAAATTTTTTCGGGTTATTTACCCCACCTCGGGTCGGTAAAAACATTGTAAAAATTTTTCAATATCACCTTACTACACATCGAATATTCTTCGTCGCGTCTCATGTTTAATAATAACACACGTGTAATATTATCACCATAGGTCGATGGTCCATAAGGGGCCACTTCCTATTTTTGTTATTATTTATAAACACTTCGGGTTATATACGATGATGCCTTATTGTGTACATATAACTTATAATGCCCCTTAAATGTTCTATATTTAATACGAACTGTGTATATATAGACTTACCTATTTATTTATAACACCACTATATAAAGTCAACAATAGTTACTTGTTAATTACACACAACCCTAGGTAAAGTCTAGTGGGGGTGGTGTAGGGGCCGGCATCATTGTATATATATTAGTGCCGTTCATCCGAGAGACGTGTTCGTGTGGTGCTTGTTCCTTCTATGCTAGCTAGGTGTCGCTTTGCGATACCTCGTTGGTACAAGAGGGGGCAGCACCATGCCTCGCGTCCAGCTCCTACTAAGGAGCCGGACGAGCGGCAGAAGGGGACTGGACATGGTCCAGTCCAGACGCTAATACTTTGTCATCAGAGAGATTGAATAAAGTCCTACCCGAGAGGTAGGGGTTTCTGGGGCTTTGCCCAACCCGAACTACTCGTGTTGTGTTGGTACATCTAGTGGTAAGCGAGCCAAAGAGCCACCCAACATATAAGTCAATACGAACCATTACAGTTGCATTATCCACTCCTTGTCCAAATATCGTCTGCTCGCAGTCTAATTACGCCCAACGACATAAAGCTGACAGCTAAATAGCACATTGTGGTTGTATATAATGGTGCAACTGTATAGTACAATCAGATGGAAGAAAGGGAAATATGCAGGCAACACTATATGGCCTTACATGCTACAATGTTTTCAGCATTCTTTCATCAGAAATTGACATTTATTGGAGATTAATGTTCCCTATGGGCAATTCACAATGTTACTTATCAACTGCCTCATCTGTATACCGCTGTTAAAGGTATATTTATTGGGGAACACACGTACAGAGTTCGCATATATGCAGAATCCAGGGTGAACGGATTGTTAATCAAAGAGTTTCTCTTTTGTATTGCAATTGATTTCAGTGATGATTTTAGTAGGTGATTATAATTTAATACTGCCAATGCAAGTGTGCACAGTCTGATCAACATCATCAATATCGACCTATTGTCAATGTTTTTTTTGAATTTATAATGTATTTATTGCACAAAGTGATTTTCAAAATACAATACATTCAAAATGAGATAGGTACTCAGTCCTTGTAATTGACTTAGCATGGCATAACAGTAATCCATAGTGTGATGAGTTTGAAAGAAGTAGCACTGTACATCAAGCACTTGTCATTTGGTATACTACTAATAATGAATGTATCTATGTTTAAGTGCGATGGGTTAGCCAATATCAAATAATGATAATGTACATCAAGCACTGTTCTTTTGAATTCTTCAATTTTACAATATAAGTATGAACAGTATTATTTCAAATATATGGAAATGACAAAATTCAAGTAATAGTAGAGAGAGGTTAGTAACATTGAGCATTGTCAACAGAGAAATATGTATGTCGTTGGTCTCTGAGCATCTCAGACCACTGGTAAAGGCACAGATAGTAATTGTACAAAGTTATGATGAATCACTTGCAACACCAAATATTTAGGAGTCCTGCATGACAGAGTTTCATTGCTTACTTTAGCTGCTTTTTGGCCCAAATCTTTAACACAGTGACTTTTGCCTTGGTCTTAAACACGTCTCTAGAGGTTGTTAAACTACATGAGGCATTAAGTTGGTTCCATAATTCCACCCCTCTATACAATGGGCTTTTCCTATAACCTAGCTTTGCAGCAAGGGGGTAAGTTAGGAGTGCAGAGTTTGTGGAACGGGTGATACGACCACAGGTGGGTGCTGCCTGTAACTGTATACCCAATGATTCAGTATCATGCTTTTGCTCGTAGATGTATTTATGAAGTAATGTGAGCAACTGGATATCAAATCTGACATTAAGATAGTCTATACCCATGTCCATATGTAGACTGAGTACAGGGTATCTAATTTTGACATTTAGACATATTCTTAAGCACCTAATCTGGACATGTTGTAGACGTTTGTGCTGGTAGTCAGCAACCCCATTGTAGAGAAAACTGCAATATTCTAATACAGGCAGGATAGTCTGTTTGTACACCAAGCGTGCAGTGTTAGATGAAAGCTTCCGGCACATTTTGCCTAGCATATAGCATCTGTTACTCACACTACTCACAGCTTTGCTGATGGTTTTATCAACACATAGTTGATCATCAATAATTATACCAAGATATTCATATTGTTTACAGACTTCTGATGTGGTAGGACCCATTTCTATAGAGACTGGTTGGTTATTGGAGTCAGACTTGAATACTACAATCTTTGTTTTGCTAGTATTAATGCAGAGACCACTTTCACTAAACCAATTATAGATATTGGTAGCATCAGACTGAAGACACTTTACAGCATTAGCTAGGTTGTTACACTGAATATAGAACACCACATCATCTGCATACATTATCATCTTACAATAACTTAACACTAGATTGTTTACGAAACAGATAAAAAGTAAGGGCCCTAATATGGAGCCCTTGGGGACACCATATCTAACAGGTAAGATGTTAGATGTGGTGCCATTGCACTTGACCCACTGGCTTCTGTTACCAAGGTATGCACATAACCAGTCAGTGTTGAATCACAACTTTGTTTCTACAAGCTATCGTCTTCTATCCCTATATGATTATTTAGTCATAACTAGAAACATAGACAATCATCTTTACAAAATAAGCCCCATAATCAAAAGGAATATATTTGACACTCATGCAGTAACCACTCATCTCATACATGTTTATGGTATCACCAAGGTAGTTTTTCTGTTCTGTTTAGACCAAGGTAGTTTTTCTGTTCTGTTTAGACCTTTGGCTTAGTTCATATAATCAAGAGATTTATAGTACTGTTTACTGTAGTTAGCATCATATCTGCTACACTCATTTCCCGGCTATCTTCAAAGGCTGCTTATTCTGATCACGTAGATAATTCTCCTGCACCTGGGCCTGCCTTTAGCCACTATACACAACCTCTCCGCTTTGATTCCGGTTCTCCAGTTCCCAAAGTCTCTTACACCAAAGCCACATTACGAAGACTTTAACTGCAACAATAGCACTTTCACTGAACGCAATAAATTGATTTAATTTTGAAGCCAGGCAATTATTGAGAACATATGCGTCTTAATGGCTCCATTGTGTTACCGTGGTCTACCTAGCCAAGCTATCTACGTCTCACTTGGCCACCAAGACGAAGTGCCTGATGGATGGTTCATAAACGAAGTCGCTAAGTGACATTAAGAGACTAGGGTTGGTGGCTGGGCAATTTATATTGCGGCTATATGTAGAGCTTGTAATAGGGACCTTCTATACTCCCTAAAGAAACCTCTTCTACGAAGAGGAACGTCTGCATAGTATATAGTACACTGTATCGATTTGAGTTATGGAGACTATGCGTTTTATAGGAGGAAGGAACTCTTAAAACTTAGTGTAGTCATTGATAAAGATCTATCAGAAGGAGAATCCTTAAGCTTCCAGTATGGATTGCCCTAAAGAAGACTTTACCACATTATTTATTCAAGTACAGGTGTCTTAACGATACATTGACATTGCCCTAAAATGAATGTTGGGTAACTGGCAGAAGCCTAAGTCATCACACTGCAGGTGTCAGAGAATCCATATTGCTATTATCTAGTATGTCAATAGTGTATGCCAGTTTCCCTACCACTCAGCAGCACATGCCAGATAAGAGGGTTTGGATGGTAGCTATAACGTTTGCTAAGAATGAGGTGTAAGCTAAAGTCTGCCTTTTAGAATGCAGAACAAAAAATAATCTTAGTTGACTGTGGCATTATGAACATTATACACAAAAGCAGCCAGTTTTGCGATTGCAGAACACAGCCTTGAAGCTTTGGCTCTACCAGAATACTCCCACACTCCCTCCTTAATTGCAGTAGCGAATCCAAGTCAGCTTTGTGTTACCTGACTTCAGCTTTTCTTTTTGTCTCGTAATAGTTTGAAAATGTTTATAACATTTGAAATACTGTAATTTCTGGAATGGAGTCGGTTACAGACGTGTTTTAACATTGATGCAGAATAGTTGGTAGTTCACTGAGAGTAGAGGCAGTTGATGCACGGACGGTATCTGAGGTAAAGTATAATAGTCAGGCAATATGGTCGCCGTACTATACTATATAGTAATTGAGTGTATGATTTTTCTTAAAGAACATGATATTCTTATCAGATCAGTAGATCTATATAATTATGGACAGTTCTATATCATGGTTGTGGTCAGTGCAATTGGAACAGTAGTATAAGAACCATGATTATAGCACTGGGACCCAGGTCCCTGTCACCTATTCATTTTCATATACGCCCTATTCCAGATTTAGCAACACAGCTAGAATCTCTATATCATTCATTTAAGTGATATCCCCCCATTAACAGTCATAGACCGTCTGATCATTGATACTGATATGCAGATATAACATGCTATAATAGCCATAAGCTACCATCGTGGTATCAGTTTATGCCATGATAACGGCAGCATCATTTGACAAATCTATACATACATGCTATCTACCTCATGTATACCTCACTCCTGATACCACAGATAAACATATCTGTTTCCAGTAGGTAAGTAGGTGTCTGGTTACCCATGGATGGGCCATGAGGCTATAGAATTAAAACAGTTGAATATTTCATCCCTGTGACATACAGACACCATGGGCAACACAATGCCTTTTATTTAGCTTACCATAAAAGGCTATAGACGAGAAGGTTATGGCTGAAAAGCACCCAGGGGCTCCCCTTACAGTACATATTGTGTGGGTATTTGTTAGTATGTACATCAGTGTAAGTGACATATACAGGTCATGATAGTTCACTTGTATACTATTTTGGAGCGCCAGTACCCATCTGTTTGTAACCGCAGTACTAAAATGTACAATAGGTCTTCCAGCATTTGTCATCCGATTGTTAGATTGGTACATGTATGCATATTCAAACTGTCCCTATAATACAATTTGGTGATCTTTTCCTACAAAACCCGCTCTCTGCCTGTGAGAAAAGCCTCTTGTCAGGAGTGCAAACTTGACCTAAACTATGGGAAATTAGAATAATTCTTATGATTATACACGGCCTGTGTGTGAATGTGCAGTGTTAGCGATATTCAAATGCTGCTATCATCCTGGTCCTCCTGTGTGACACATAAAAGACGCGGCCTCCAGAGATACCTGGTTCTCACCGAGTGGAGTGGGAGTGGAAGGAATAGCACGTCATCTATTGAAACCATAGCAACGTGCTTTTACCCAAAAGAAAGGAGCTCTAGAAATAAACCAAACGATGACACAGCACTGCAAAACGATGATCTAATGAAATTTGTCACGAATGCGATTCGCACCGACATTAATGGCTTGCTTCCCTTTCCCTCCAGGGTCAAAGCCATGAGCTGCGCTAGAACCAGAGTATTATCAGTCTAGTATTATTGGCGCCAGAGCTACTCACTCCTCCTGTCTATCATCGCAGTACAGGAGTTATAGGGCCTGAGGTGCAGCTATGGGTGTGTGGAGTACTGGAGGGAGCCAATCTGTGATATATGCTAGAGAGAGAAGTATAAGGGAAGGGTACTAGAAAGGGACTAGAAATTTCCCTTTCCCATGCGTTTTTTAAATGTGAGAGGGGTGCATAGAGAGGATATAATTGGATAAGGCCAACTTTGTGCAAATGCAAAAGATATGACCAATAAAGTTACTAACTGTACACCCAACGATTATACTAGTATTCAGGAAACATTTATGATAAATCTTTAAAATATGAGAAATTCTCAAAAATTCTCAAAATCAAAAAAAAAAGGTAGGGTCGGCCCTTTTTTGCTAGGATCTGTCGGGTGACTGGAAACAAACCTTTTTTTTTATTTGGCCCAGACATGTGGCCCAACAGGCGAGAACGTGTCTCCGGGGAGATTTTTAGTACTGGTTTTGGCCACCAGGGGGCAGTATATGGGTAAAACACTTAAAAATATGCTAAAAAAAGGTTAGACCAATTTTTTATAAGGAATCCAGTGGTACACTGCAAAAATGGTGTTTAGATTTTAAACATGTTTAGGTCTAAACATGTTTAAAACCTAAACATATACGTCAGTTAGGTGTATCATCGACTACACATTTAGGAAAATAACACTTTTATTCTAAATACATAAACATTTTTGCTAAACATGTTCAGACGTTTAGATTTTAAACAGTTGAATATTAGGTGTTTAGATTCAAACATCAATATGTTTAGATACTTGGATGTCAAATCCACACCAGGTAGCAGCACTACCTCTGAATGGACTATCTGCACACAGTTATAATCAATTGTTGTGACAAATATCCCCAAACGCCTCGTTTATCATAGTGTCATTTCATTAAATGTTATAAAAATAGACACAACAATAGAAAATTAACTAAATTCAACTTACACCACCATCATTACCATAGAATAATCAATGAGCTCCATGACTTACACCTTTGTCATGTTATTTTGTAAAGTATAAAGCAATGTCCTTCTTGCCAACCTGTTGTACTTCCTCAAGTCTCCTATTCTAATGCAGTGTGTACATAAATGTATATAGCTGTGGCTGACATCTTTGGAGACTTTGCAGTGTAAATACATGCTGATGTCCTCCAGTAAATGAGAAAACAAACAAAAGATATTCCTTTATTTTTTCAATGGATACAATGTCTGCAAACCCTTACTTCCCACCAAATCACTTAGACATCTAAACACAAAAATTCATAAACATCTAAACACAAAATTTCATTCATATCTAAACACAAATTTTGAACCTAAACACCTAGATTTCTAAACACTTGAGCTAAGCACATTGTTTGGCTAAACATGTTAAGGAAATTAATGTGATTACAAAAACGTTGCAAGAATATGTTTAGAATTGTGTTTAGGATCTAAACACCATTTTTGCAGTGTATGCTTAAAATCATTCCATCTCCACTGAAAATGTTCCATTTTTGGAACATTGGTTGCCATGGAAACAGAAAATTGGTAGATAAGGCAATTTCTGGTTGCCATAGAAACCACTCCCCTATTCCAATTGGGAATTTTTGCCACAAACGTTTTTTTGAAATTCCTTCAGGAACCCAGCTCAAAATTCTCTCTAGAACCATTTTTATGACAAAAACATTACATTTCTTTGGTTATTTTTCTACAAAACTGTATTTTTTGCATTATTAGTGTTTATGATAGGATATAATGCATTTAGATCTTATCAAACTGCTGTCTCGAGACAGCAATTTAATTACATCCATACTGGAAAGTGCTGTTTACCTAGAATCCAGATCGTCAGAAATCGAGTATAGAATCTGACTGGTCTCTCCCTCCCCTCCCACCCTTGTCGTCCATCTAGACGGCTATAGTAGGGGCCTGACTGGTCATTTTGGCCGGTGGAGCGAACTTACATTGAATTAGAATTGGAGCTCATACCCCCCTTGGTCCGGTCGCTGTCCAGTCGCTTGGCTGCTATGCGGCTTGTATAATTTATTGAACATCGTGGACAGCAGTTTACAAGAGCTATGCTCTCACTATCTTTTCCTATTTTCAGTTTTACACACCAACCTATGTTTGACAAGCAATTTCAGCAAAACTACCAGGGATATTTTAGCTCTTGATATCTCATTTTAAAGCCAAAGACTTAAACCTTAGAAAGCCATTTCCCCCAGAAGGGCCTGTTTCCCCTCACCTGGCCACACATATAGATTGACGGGGAGATAGAGTATGCGAGAGAGAATAGAGGCACCATCTTTGGCGGAGGAGGACAGAATTCTTTTAAAGAGAAGTCCAAATCCTAGATAAGTCTCCTCTATAAGACAGATATCAAGCCGTCACTATTATAGTACACACGGTTGAGTTAAAAGTAATTGTCCATTTGGCATCAGGCCCATTCTCTAACCAAGTAATTAAAGTATTTCAGGTTTAACCTTTACGGATTTGACTCCTGTTCCTTTTTACCGAAGTGTAAGATTAGCTCGTTCCGGTGTGTGTTGATTTCTGTTGTCACTTTAAGGAAATGAAACGAGTGTCTGTAAGCTGATGCACAAATCTTTGCAGAATAAGCGGGAAACCGAATCAGTACATTTAAGCTCTCGGTTAACATTGTGAATCTGGTGCTACCAGCGTCTTCAGTTGATGATTAGAATTTCAGAAATTTCACCACAACTTAAGGTTCTTTTTTTATAACAGTGTTATTACGTCAATCGTATGATGTGATAATATTCCTAACTTTATAGACATGTCCATATCATTCTATCGTATTCAGTATATGGAATATAGAGTAACTGCTGCCTGAGTAAACCAGGTATTAGTAGCCATTGTTCTTTTACAATCCTTTTGATACAATAATGTACTACTACTTATTCTAGATTGGGAGGATACTAATTGAGAGCATGGGTAATATCTGATCAAGTTGGAGGCGTAAGTGACATTTGATGGAAATACATCAATATCAATCATCGCTACTTAAGTTTGTCCACCCCCACCAGCCCCCCTCCCACCCAAGCCTCAAGTATACGTGGATCAGTTTAGAACAGGTCCGAGTAGGTGGATGGATCCTTTACATGAAAACCAAGCTCTTCTTCTCTGTATTGCTCACCTATACATACAGGCACCTTTTAAATGTCGAACAAAGACCATGCTTCTATTCATTAGTTGACTAGCCCAAAGTAACAAAGGCGTGTTTCAGGTGAAATAGAAATGTAGGCTAGGTAGTTCGAGTGCTTTTTAGATTTCTTTTTCACTCAGCCCTCAAATCTACCCAGCTCTCAATAAGACTCGCTCTCGATCTGCTGCGACGATACATGGCTAAATCGACTCAAAGACGAGCCCAAATTATAAAGTTTTCTCATAATTGAAGGAATAAACTTAAGATCGGTCCAGGTTTCCTAGGTACGGCCATGTAACCTGAAACATCATTTCTTATCATTATTATTTGGCCCTATCATTAATTATCCTGGTAACCGAGTAGCGTAATTAGTGTTATGGAGAGACAGGGATGTGAAAAGTTTTCATCCATTTGTGGTGACCGGTTACTATTGATCATTATTGTCCTAAATGAGAAAATGTAAGAAAGGTAATTGAAAGCACACACCCAGGATAAGTGGAAGAAGTTGCAATCAGTCTTCTCATCGCACAAGTACAAGATATTGAGTTGGCATTGTTTAGGGAGAAGACAGTAGTCTTTACAAAGGTAAAGCAAATATTCTGTTACCTTCTATACACAGCCATAAGTCATGGTTCGTCCCCTGCTCATCAAGAGAGGGCAGATGGTAAAAAGTAGGCAAAGCTTTTAAACTACCTCAAACATAGGTGGCACCACGGGGCCTTTTGTAAGACCCGACCTTGCTGAAGGACATCCAACTGTTTGACATATGCCATCTTGCGATGTAGAACTGCAGAAGATGCGCATTCCTAAGGGAAATTAGTAGTGGGAGTAAGACCATTATCCACAGGTTTGATACAATCAAGCCACCTGTTGCTTTATAACTTGGTCCTGGGGAGGAACATGGAAAGGTTCCAGCGGTCCATATGTAGGGCCCAGGTCGATATGTGTGGAGGAACACAAAGAGGCGTATGTAAAGCCACAACTCTGAAATTAATGTAGAGCCATTTAGACCCTCTCTTAAAGTAGCATATATATTTGTTTGTGTGTGTGTGTGTGTGTGTGTGTGTGTGTGTTATCGACTATAATTATTTCCCAATATTCGATTGGAATGCTTTAGCAGCGACCCCCTTTACTGGGATACGAATTAAGCGTGACCCAGTGCCCTCCCGATGCTTCCTCCGTGTCTATAAGGTTTGAGGTTCCTCCAGGGTATAGCTGGCCTTAATAATCTGTATTGGCGTTGATGTCTCTGGTAGTGACATACGACTGTCATCAAGGGTTCAAGTCACTTAAGGGGGAGGGTCTAGTATTAGGTTAGGTATGGTCTTGTGAGGCATGTCTGTGTACCCAATTACAAATTGCTACTTTATCGTTCTCCTCCTATATATGTACACCCAAATCCATTTAAAAGTAGAGCTGAATTGTTGTTTTATCAGCATTATCAACAATAATTTGGCTTAGAGTTTCTCCAGAGTCAAAGAATTCCTTTTGGCTAGATAACAATTAAAGTGAAGGCTATTACCGTAACCCCAACCTTTTCAGCATTAAACTGCAACATAACTGCTAATATCGTTTTATTCTAAATTATTGCAGAGTACTTTTTTCCTATTTCTGTACAGAACTGACATTGCCATCCTCCTACACCTTACAGTTTGCAAAATATGTACAAGTTGAATAAACTTTATCATTACAAAAGGCTTATTCCTTCACCATAAAGAAAGGGATCCAAACCAACAATAACCAACGCCGCCACATATAATGCCCTTTTCCGAAGTCCCCCCCCCCTTTTTTTCAAAGATGTAATTTAAAGCTCCCTATTTCTAGCTTCCATTTGATTGTTTCACTTATCAGCCAGTATACAGGAATAGTATCATTGGGACAACTGCCGACCTAGATTACTTTACGTCGTCTTTGACCGGTCAGAGTGACATGTTGACTGAGGAGACCTTTAGAAAATGTAACTAGGAATTCTTAAGTTCCTGCTGTCGATGGCATAAATGGCAACAGCCTTGCCAGGTGGCTGTCCGCCAATGACATGTGTAGGACAGGACGATTCCCATCGGTATGATGACCTTTAGAGTCGTCACATTTTGAAATGAATAAGTTCTTAGACAATGTCACCAACTTTAAAATTACGGAGTCATATTCCATGTATTACAGCAAATGCCTGTGCCGGAGACGTCATGTCTAGTCCAGACATAGGCCTATACAGTGCTTGCGATATTTATCGAAGATATGATAATGGTTTATTCCATACAGTCTTGCTACATTTAAGTAACGTCCATGCAATTACGTCAAGACCATGTTCCCTGGTCGTCACAATGCACCAATGCAGTACTGGCAACACTGCAAAGACGCACCATGTTGACCCCGCGGTATGATGCATTCATCATTTCCGAAGCCCTTAATGAATTCTGCTTTCCGGACCTAGTGAGGGCTAGGGCGCTTGCCAAGTTGATAACGACATCAGCAATGAAAGAGGAGCCAGCTTTTGACACTCATGATTAATGAGGGACGTTAGGATCACACTGTGTCTAATTGCTCAGATCATGAGAGAGGTGTGGGGCCTGGTACTAGGAGGGCCCATGATCATTAATCTTCTCTCCATGTATCAAAGTGAAGAGAATAGAGGTAATAGGCACAAACAAAACTAATTCTTACATGTCGTCCTTTTATAAGCCTCATTATGCTGGAGTACCTTATACTGGAGAGGCTGGACTATAGTGGAAATGTAGTGTTGGAATAGTGCTATGGTCATTGATGGCTATGTTATCACTGTGCTGATCCTTAAGTCTACTCTGCTTTCAGACTCCTCATCAGTCTATGCTTGGCTTACCAAATTAAGCCAATTAACAAGACATTACTATAAGGACTAATTATTGCTGGCGGAATACCACTGGCCATCGTTTCAGGTGTCTCTATAGTTTTGTAGCTGGCGAATATAGAATGATGCATTGGATTTATATTTGCAATTACAGGGGCTTTACAAGAAAGCAATTGGGGACATTAGAGGCGGTTCTAAATGTAAATTGACTTTCGATGAATTTTACAAAAGGAACTCCCTAGAACCTAATGACCATGAGGGTGGTTTGCATAATATAATCAGGCAGCTATAACACTTTCAAAGTGATTGACTTCAAGGAGGGCCTGTGGTAGGAATGCTGCGATAACTTTTAAGCTCTTTTTCTACAGACACATTAAGCCGGCCCTAATTGGACGATAAGGTCAGCTGACTGGGTCATATCTAGGGATAGAAGGCAGAAGTCAAGGTGACAGTTCCCTGCAGCATACCTATAAGGACAGCCGCTCCTCTGCGAGTGGAGTCGAAATATATGTTAAAAACTATATATGCCCTTGACTACCATCTTAATTGTTTCTGAAGTGCCTTCGTAAGGGAAAAAGGGGTATATATCGGGTTACATGGTCATTAGATTTAGTTAGGATTTACCTTCTTTTGAGATTTTTTTTTTATATTTGAAATAATGATGAAAAAAAAGCGCAAGAGAAACGCCCCAGAATCATGATTATTCTGTGGGTATGGGTTCAATAGATGTAAAATCTTGTCCAATTCTTTTTCTCTTTTTCTCGGAATTAGATACAATGCTTTGGGTCGGTCCTGCTTTGCAAGCAAGGGTCATGACACATGTACCAAAATTCTGGCATATATACATAAAAGTATACTAAAATTGCAGGTCCGAATTATTGATTTAAGAAAATGTTAGTCTCAGTGTGTCGCTGTCAGCTATTTTCAGCTAGGCATACCTTTTTGCTCTTCCTAATTTAGACACAACGTCCCGCGTGTTACCCTTCAAGTTCTTTAATGAGACAAATTCCTTCTTGTAACTAACTCCAATAAAATTCTTCTGTTTCCAAGGGTTCACTAAATCAATATTGTCCAGGTGTAAGAAGGGTATTTTCCCTCCGATCGAAATCGCGCACCCACTGTTTATAATGATTTGCTTTTTCCACGTTAGTGGTGCTTAATAAACTGCACCCCAAATCTGTACAAACTGTGTTTTTTTGGTGAAATTTCTCGCTTTTCTCCCCCTCATGGGGTTAAAGATAACAAAACATCTCCAAGTCTAAACCAATGGCACAACTCAGGCGAGTAGCCCGCGGCTTATAAAGAGAAAAAGGTTCGAACAAGGGAGTTGTCGCCGACTCAACTCTCTGTATTACCAACCCACCGACAGTTCACAAGC
Source organism: Acholoe squamosa (assembly GCA_949317995.1). Classification (NCBI taxonomy): domain Eukaryota; kingdom Metazoa; phylum Annelida; class Polychaeta; order Phyllodocida; family Polynoidae; genus Acholoe; species Acholoe squamosa. Next base: position 78,157,456 of record OX439035.1, on the reverse strand, counting down.
CCACTTCCGGTCTGTGGCCGCTGCACCGGAAATACAATCCCCATTGTTGTCTCACGACAGGGCAGGCATAAACCCAACATTTTCCTATTACCATTTCAACAGGGAACTCCAACCACCGGCAGAAATAGGAGGGAAACTAATAAAACATTAGTTAAAAAGCAGATGAATTTAATCACATCAAAAAGCTATTGTTTTTCAGCCGTTGTCTTTCATTCATCCTATTGTTTGTCCTATCCTGATTTTTTTTTGATTTATCACAATGTAAAAATCATCCAGTATTATTTTTGCTGACCACGCCGTGATGATGGAGGTAGTGATGCTTGGTAGACGCTTCCAATTGTCTGGTGGTTAGCTGGGCGGCTGGATGAGGGAGGCAGTGGGCTTTGTCTTCATTGTACGCACGGTCGGGCTTGGGCAGAATGACACCATTGTTTACTGCTGTGCACCGGCAATTATTCTCATTAATGAGGCAAAAACATGTCCGCCCCGATCACTCTCCCCCCGCCCTCCTCTTCTCTCCACCCCCCCCCATCCACCTCCACTCCCCTCTCCCCCCAGGATACCAGTGTAGGAAATAAGTCTCACTAGTTATCATTCTGTTCAACATGCCAATAACACTTAACAAGGCTTGCTTTCTCTGGAAGCATCTTTGGTTTGATGTGGACCTCCTCTGAGTGAACTATCATCCTCAATAGCATCAGGAATCTTAAACAGAGGCACATATGCTAGGAGTCGAACTGCAGAGGGAGGCAGTATGTTAGAACGGCTAGGAAAACGTTAGGACTAGTCTACATCAAAGAGGTGACGTTAGAGAGAATAATGCTGGAGGCCCACGTTTAGGGCCCATCACTGAAAAATAGTATTTCTAGTCGTATAGGCTCATTGATCATTCCCTGGTTTCATCACAGATTACAACAAAAAGGGGGCAAGCATCGGATTAGGTTATCAATTATCCATGGTGAGAGTCGCAGAGACTTAAGCTTTACCACCTGACTGCATGGTGGATTTCTAAGACCATTTAAGTGCTTTGAATGCACTCTATTGTTGGTCGTCATGATGCATGAATGTGCACTCGACAGAGGTGCATTGCTACATTTATACACCTTCCTATATGTGGTTGATATGCTCTTGAAGGGCCATCATAATGCATCATTTGACTTATCGATTCATTATTACAATCTCGAAGATATCAACCAGCCTTTTTAGAGTGTTCAATAACGTTGGAGAGTCTTTAAAAACTGTTCGAAACATCTTTAATTAAACCAGGATCTCAGTCCACACGCTAATTATGAGAGGTAGGTCCTAGATGGCATCTATATCATTGATGAAAAAATACTTATCGAGATTAGCTCTAGGAATAATACTTTAGTTGTCGTCCATACACATGCCGCACATGCTTAGTTAGACTTTTGCAACATCAGCTTAGTTGATTTGAAATAGCGTTTCAAGGTTCTTGGAAATCATCTAACATCCAGGATATACTAACTATAGAGAGACTTTTCAGCACTGCTTTCTGTTACAAAACAAGACATAAGCCATCTAACTCCTCATAGTTTGCTGTCTTTACATTCTCCCCTTTGCCCTTCCTCTCTACTGCTCCTTTTGCTGCAAGCAGCCTGGCCTCATCTAATCCCAGCAATGAGGTGGAGGGAGAGGCTACAAAGTAGATGCCCCGTTCTAACACTCCAGTGCAGTTGGGTCAGCTTTCGAGCAATCTTATTCGTCGAGAGCTGGTGCTAGGTCACGGGACCCAGCACTCAGCAGGAGAAGTACTTCCTGTTTGCAGGTTTCAGTCCTATTTGATGATCATTTTGAGGAAAATCAAAGTTATTTCTCGTGTCAGAACGGAAACAAAGCCCCCCAGATACGAGTTTGTACCCTGCCCTCATTGTCTTTACATTTTGGTCCTTGGGCTTTGCCTGATCGCCTTCGGCGATCTTGGCCTGGGGTCAGGGTACAAACTCGCATCTTCGGTCTTTGTTATTATGACCAATGGACAAAGGGTCAGGTGGGGGTCTTCATTTGAAAGGTCCCCACCCTTCATTCGAACCGCATTCAAAGGCCGCCCTTTTATGGGGACTACACGAACCACGTGCAAAAACAACATCACGTGACGTGTCATGGCTGACTTTGTGCAGGAAAAGGTACGACAGCATAGGATATATTAGTCACATATTAACAAAAAAAAAGTGCAGGCAGTGTAGCCACAACAGGCTGTATACGAGCCTGCTGTAAATATATTGCATACAGTGACCAACTCGGTCTTTATCTTGTACTTGGTGATGGAATCTTTTGAGGATGTTTGGAGATGTTTTTATCATAACCCCTTTAAATAATGGGGGAGGGGTGAGTCAAAAACGTTTTTCAACGACGAACAAATTAAAAATAAGTGAAAAGAACTTAGAAATAGTGAAGCAAACGATATTAAATGGTGCAATCAAACGGCATTGTCCCAATTCTATAGGCCCGATATACGCATACGTATCTGATGTACAATACCCATTGAGACAATTTCCAGAACGTTTTATAGGCTCTTAACATTTGCTATTTTAAATTTCTGTCCCTTCAAGTTCAAGTAAACAGATAAGTATAAACAGCTTTGTCATTGTGTGTACATACACAGATGTTTGCTAAAAGATCTGTTTTAGTCTCGCTATTCCTTGCACTAATAGGCTGGGCCCCATCGGCTGACATAGGATAGCATGGCCAAAGTCGGCCGAAGGAGCCCAGTGGACCTTTGACCTTGCCATGACTTTGTTTTAACGGTGTGAATTCTCGAGATGCGCAGTTTGGCGTCTATGGGTGCCATAATCTGGGAAGAACAAAGGCGTACATGTTGGATTGAAGTATCTGTTCCTAAGCAGGCTCGGTGGGTTAGCCCATTATATTCCACAGGATATATCATTAACTCACACCCGCCTGCTCAGCCATTTTAGATGACCTCATGGTTTAGGAGCATATGACCTATACAGACTTAGCACGTTTAATTTTTAGCCAATGAGAGAGCTCCAATCTAGTCACTGCGGTCCTTCGGGGGCCAACAGGTACCCATCTGATAGGTTTTATCAGTAGAACTCGCTGGTAACAAGCTCCAGCAATGGCCGCGCCCATGGGACAACCTGCTACCTCGGAAAAGGGGCACCACCCTTTGACACATAGCAGTAAGTAGTAAAGGCACCACACTTTGACACATAGCAGTAAGTAGTATAGGCACCACACTTTGACACATAGCAGTAAGTAGTATAGGCACCACACTTTGACACATAGCAGTAAGTAGTATAGGCACCACACTTTGACACATACCGGTAGCAGTAAGTAGTATAGGCACCACACTTTGACACATAGCAGTAAGTAGTATAGGCACCACACTTTGACACATAGCAGTAAGTAGTATAGGCACCACACTTTGACACATAGCAGTAAGTAGTATAGGCACCACACTTTGACACATAGCAGTAAGTAGTATAGGCACCACACTTTGACACATAGCAGTTAGTAGTATATGCACCACACTTTGACACATAGCAGTAAGTAGTATAGGCACCACACTTTGACACATACCGGTAGCAGTAAGTAGTATAGGCACCACACTTTGACACATAGCAGTAAGTAGTATAGGCACCACACTTTGACACATAGCAGTAAGTAGTATAGGCACCACACTTTGACACATAGCAGTAAGTAGTATATAAATGTGAGTTTGGTGATGGCTCTTCACTATTGAGAGAAATGTTGGTCCAAACCGTCCCCAGCTGTCCACAATAGAAGCAGTCCAAGGGAACAATGTGGACACAATTAGATTGTTGCCGACCCTAACCAGACCTATCGCTGCAGGCTCCCTCCTATAGATGTACATTCTCCCGCTGAGGGTGCGAGATGGGAAGTGTTGCAATGATGTTAGTGTGTTGTCGGTAAACATTAGGTCTTGTACGGTATGCCATGCAATTGATGGACTCAACTCTAGATGTTGATTATTCTTTGTTTCCTCGAACGAATCTCAAGCAGTACATGTATTATGGTGTCTATATTTTCATCTAAATATTAGCTACATTAACAAAATGCTTTTTTACTGGGAGAATAAAGAAAACAACATCACCGAATAAAACTATACGAAAAAAACATACTATATTCACTGGCATTTTTATTCCATATGCACCTGCATAGGTTACCACCGATGGAGAGATAACTCTAAACAATACTATCACGGTACCGCTGAGGTGGGTAGAAACAATTCCGCTCTGAACCACAGCAGATTTGCTATAATACAACGGTAATACCGCCACAGCGCGCCTGTGATCTTAAAGGGCGACTAGCACGCTAATGCACGCCCGCATTAAAAAATCACTTGACCACCTCTCGACCAATCAGATCGTCGCAAATTTTCCGCTGGTTTCCGCGAATTTACCAACGATCTTTGGTCAGGTACTATATTATTAAAAGTCCGTGCTAGCCCCCTTTAACTTGGCAAAAAGCCCACTGCCTAGACTGCCGGGCTATGACCTGCCAGAGATCCCTAGCTGCCGGACGTGGGCATCATGCCCGCTATGCACATAAAGTGATCCTCTCGCCGACAGTCCAGCCATCACTCGCTTCACAGAGCCACCTCCAGGGTCCCTGTCACTTCTCAGGTTTCCCAATTTTAACCCATAATAAAAAAGAGAGGCCTCAAACATCAAGCCCTCCCATCAAGCTACCTGAAAAAAAAGGTCTGCATGATGACGCCTACGTGTGTCGGTATTTACATGTCATGTTGGGACTGTGCTTTGACAGGTTGCTGGGTGGTGCGGAGTCTCTGGAGGTAGCTGCCAACAAATAGGGTGCTAAGGCATTAGGTAGAGATCTGTATTAGACTCCCATTAGACACGTCCGATAAGCATATAGACATAAGGCGAATGGTTCTTTTTCTTATTTACGTCATGTGATTCTATCTGATCTGACCTTTTTTTTTTATTCTTTGCAAATATGAGTTAAAAGTAGACCTGGTTTGAGAGTGGAAAGATATGGGTTGCTCATATTGTCTGATTAAAGGACACTGTGCTATGGACAGATGTGTCAAGTGTTGTCATAGTCCTCCATATACCCCTTATGTGTACGTGCAGTCGATTTGGGTTGGCAAGCACTCTGCCATCAAACACGCTGTTGGCGTGATTTTCTCGCTTTGATATTGAAACTACACTGCTCGACAGGCATATCAGGCAAATATGAGGCAATGGGTATAATGAGTTTGGGTTTATATTGTATAATGAGCATATATATATATATATATATATATATATATATATATATAGATAGGTATAGATAGGTATAGATAGGCGTTGTAATACTGAATGATTTTGAATAAGGTAGAGAATAACTAGAATGATTTCAGTTTATAATGGACCTTTACCTGTTACCATTATAGTTGGTCCATACAGTTGCCCATACCACAGAGCAGTGCAGAGCCGACGAAATGTGTATTTCCCTTCTTACAAAATTGAAGGAAAAATCCTAGGGTTGGCTTTGTTCTGCTAGACAGGCCTAAGGTCGGAAACCAAAATTTACTTGGCATCTTGCTTTTATCTTTCAGAGATGTTGGACTCACGGGCTTGCGTCAGTGCTAAGCGGAACCCATTCCATTGAATATCAATAACTCGATCACGGGAGCACTTACCCTAGAAATGGCCCACAGGTGGATTTCTAAACCTGAGGCTCTACCCAAAATCGAGAAAAACATTTGAAAAGTGAAGAGTGAAATCAAACAACTACATAGGCACACTGAGAAAATATTCTTACTCACATGAGTCTAGATCCAGACTCAGGCAATGTCGCCAAAATGAGTATTGTTTGAGACTCAGCCTGATTCTTGGATGGTACTCAGGCAGATCCTGAGGCTGATCCTGGTGTGATACTCTGGCTTTGCGCGACATTTTGGCGACATTTTTGCGACATTTTGGCGACATTGCCTGAGTCTGGATCTAGACTCATGTGAGTAAGAATATTTTGTCAGTGCAGGGATAATTCTATCAGTATACATTATTTAGCCTTGCTGTTCTTCGCCCAAGTGAGGGATACCAGCGTTATTCGAGCCTTCACTGTATCTGTTTTGGTTTAATATTTTCCAGAGGCACCAAGAAAAGGCATACTTAGTGCAAATTATGGGATACTCATCTTTGATCTTCACAAGTTAAATAGGAGCCTGAGAGACTTCTTTATAGCAAAAAGTAACAGGACAATTCTGGTGTTTTAAGTTTGAAGGGAAATCACAAGATGGAAGCTGAAATGAAAGTCGTTTTCATGTAGGTTCGCCTGAGTTAACACACTTGGAGTCGGACCTATGTTTTTAGACCTAATCGAATTTTGATATGTTATTATTGCTCCTCCAATCGGCCGTTCCCAAATTTCTGCTTCCCTTCTAGATCTATCACAAATATTCAAATATTCCGATATAAGGATCCTTAAACTGGAGGTCGTCCTACTGCCATCTTTTACATAATTTCACTGTCTTCGGTTGATGCCCTTGTTTTGATTTCTGTTTGAACAACTCACATCTCCAGATAGCCGTCATCTGTATGTGGTCTCTTTTTAATACACGCCTCAAGCAGTTACCTGCCCCTTTCCCCTCTGATTGCAAAACTCGCGTCTCTACAAGCAGCTTCCTGCGACCCATCCCTCTTAATACACGATTCACATCTCTACTGTCATTTATCTGGGCCCAACTCTCAATGAACAACTCACACCACTACCTGCTACCTGGCAGTTGTACATCGGTCTCTTCAGAATACACCTCTCAAATCTCCACTAACAGCAAACCTTTTCTTGCTCTGCCATAATACAAAGCCACACTTCCACGTTACTGGGTCTGACTCTGCCTCGATGCGCTTTACCAACTTTTCCAGGTGACAGTTAAACACACTAATTGCTTTGCATGGTCACAAAATGTATATATCCGCTGCATGAATAGCAGAATGACTATTTCACAATTTGATATGGCTGCTAGAGCAGTATGTAGGTATTATGTCACTATGTGGTCCAACCTTTCCACCCCTTTCCACACCACTTGGCGCTCTCCCCTTCCTGAATCCACAGCCCACACTGGTACCGGATGGTCCTCTGACCACCCTGCTTACACACGACAATGGCCTTGGCAGATACCACATCTAGAAGGTTTCTGACCCCAGGGGGTAAACTGAATGACAGCGTTCAAGGCCAGATTAGCCTTTGACCCAGCTCTCAAAGGGGTGTCCTCAGTGCCTTCCAAACAACTCTTAGGGCTGTCGTGTGTCGGACCACAGGGGTGCCGGTGCCATTGAGAGGTATGATGGACGTCCCTCTGCATCCCCGGTATCGTACTCACCACCTTCCGTCCGGATGTGGGCCCTGAGCCCAGAGTTAAACATTACAGGCCTGGTCGAGACACCTCCAGCCAGATCTTAATGTTCTTTTCCTCCTTCTTCAAGAGTTGAGGTTTATAAATCCTTTGCCAAAGCGGTCAACCTTAATGAACTTTCACCAAGCTTAGGGGGGTTGTGTGAAAAGGAGCTGTAGTCTTTTAAGAACCTCTGTGGAGCTACAGCCAACAACAGCGCTTACAGATTTGAAATACTTGTATTCACCTAAGCCCAGACCCCCACCCACCCAACAAAATGCTGAAATTAGCTCAAGCAAATAAAGCTCTCATGAAACAAACATGATATAAACTCCTTTCAACAATTGTCCCATAAAATAACACTATGGGGATGTATATAAACCTAAGGGGGCTAGTTCCTCCAGGGTAGTAAAACACCTCCTTGAAATCCCCATCAATCGTACCTTACTCCTGTGGCTGGTGCCTTTAGTGTAGGACCAGGGGTCTGTACCGAGGGAGCCTGGCGTCCACTCGACACCTCAACATTTTAACGAAGGTTTTTTAGCCACCGCTGGTGGTGAGGAGTTAACGTAGTGACTGGTCAGTAATGGGCACAGTCAGCTTTAACGTCCACCCTGGAGGGGGTTAGTTGTAGTAGGGGGTAACCGTCTGGACACGATAGGGGAAGCAACAACTGGTGTGACCATTGGGGGGTCTGCTGGTTCAGCCCTGAGGAGGTTTGGGAGAGTTGTGGGGATTATTCATTTTGTGCTTGCATCTTTTCCTGGCTTCTCCGGACCCTACACCCCCAGTACTTTCCAAATGTATCCCGGTCAGTCACCAGCATAAAGGTATGTGGTATTTTAGGGTTGTATTGCTCAGAAGCTTATGGATAAAGGTTGCATTTCCCCGGCATGACCTATCATAGTTATACGAGACCATTGCTGACGTTTTAGGGTCGGAGTTCTGCCAATTCGACATTGACCTTAGCGGAGGATGATGTCATAAGCATTCAGGTGCATTTGTGAATACGTTATAGTAGATCAATATCTCTATCTCTATCAAAGATCCTAAAGTTCAATCCAAGTTATAATTTCCCTGCTCCTGTTCCAGCTTTAACATTCACCACCTATTCATGCCATGTCTACTGCTTTTATTTTATGTGAATAACTTCTTCCCGTAGAGATAGCATTAGGGAGCCGATCCGCACACCCCCAGTGGCGTAACGTGTGCCGATCCACCACAGCGGCCGATCCACCACTGCAGCCTCGTTCTGGGTGCATGTAAACATTCAAAATGGCGGATCGGCGCTTTTACGGGGAACTACGGTACCGGATTTTGATAATTTTTCCTTATTTAAACCTCTAAAAACATAAAATAAATATAGAACTAAACTCCCCTGGTGTCCTCGGTGGCTGATCCACCCCTCAGGGGGGTCTCTCCCGAGGGCTAACGCCCTCGGGGGAGACCTCCCCCTCGTGGTGGATCGACCACCTCGTACACCACGGTCGTTTAGTTCTATCTATTTATTGGGCCGGCGTCTTCTATCCAGCACCCACCTGGCATTATGACGTCCTTTCTCTAGGTCTGCGCCTTCAGCCCTTAATCTCTATTAATTGCTCTACCATTATATTTCTCACAAAAGCTTTACCTATTATCTTCCCAGCACGTTTCATCCAATTCGCTAATGGCAAGAAACAGGCGGAGGATATTTCTCCGATGTGTCAGTTGAGCTCTGTAACTTCCCGGGAACACGCTACGTGCATTAAATATTTAACTCAGATGAAATCACATTCAAAAAGGAAAAATGAAATCACAATTCAACCTGATTTCTCCAGCCTGCCGAGAACCAGCCTTGTTCCGCAGATCGTCGGCTTCAAAGTCTAAGGGAAATGAAAGGAAACATCAGGAAGGTCAACTATAAATGTGTTAAATGGAACCCTCGCCTTGTGCTGCCTTCCCAATAGTAGCTTAGTCAGGTCAGGGATTTCTGAGTCAACTTCGATGTCTCACCATCGATTTCCTTCTAACTTAAGTCCCTAATTAAATATCTTATGCAAAGGAAGGGTGGCCCCAGAGTACTGATGGCCTGTATCTACTGGCAGCATTCCGGGCAGAACTATAATCTAAGGCCCATTTCACAACAACTTTTAACTCACGAGCAGGCAATTCTGTCCTCACCAGATTTCAAGCCTCTTAGATTCAAAATCATATCAGATTAGAGGAAAGAGAAAATACCTGATATCGATAGAACATGCCTAGATTCACATGCCCAGCTAAGCAGGGAACATCTCCTGGCTTTTGGAGGTCTGTGTACCATGTGGAGTAAATGATTTATGCAGAAAATTGGAACATGTAAGATTGTACATGTACAATGTATTGTGCAGATGAAATGTAATCTTTCAGAACGCTGGCAGATTTTTACTCTTGGAACATCGAGGGAATGTGAGATTAATCCTTGTGGACGTATGTAGGGTAGTTAGCTATATTGCTCATCTCATGCAGGAAAATGAAAAGATAGGAGCCATGGACACCAGTATAATATGTGCGACTCTAATATATCCTGTTATACCACGGTTATCAGATTTCAAACGATTTTGGGTGCCAAAACTGGAAAATTTGAGTGCTTTTATCACAGGATAAAGGCACTGAGTTGACACTTGAATATTGACAGTGTTCTTTTTCTGCACTATTCGTACATATGACAGCAGCTCAGGTATAGCTTTGGCAGTGGTTTATACCGAAAAAGCTCAGCATTGGTGGGAATAGAACCAGAAATCTTCTGACCCAAATGACTACATGCTATCCATGAGGCCACAGGGTTGGATGATGGTGGTGGGTTAGATGAGTCTTATATCTGGGACCCTATATGGATACCATGATATATATTTGGATGTCAGGGTATGCAGAATGCATTCTGGTGTATTTTGATGCATCTTAACGATGCAGACCGTGGTATAAACGCAATGTGTGATGATTATGGATGCACTCTTCGAGATGATTTTCTGTGCTGAACACTGAACTTGGTCTTATCAAGCAGGAAAAAGTATGCGGATTGTACCAGGTGTGATGTAATAGGCATACACCCTAAAAGCATCATTATTATGCTACTCTTTCCACAACGTTTCAAAGAGCGCCTGACTATAATCGTTATGAAAGGTGAGTAATACCTGACCCCCCTCCCAAGCTAAAGAGTCATGTTCACCTTCAACGCAGGGTAAACCAACAGCACTATGCTTTACTCCCCAAGAGAGTCAAGATGAGTCGTGTTCTTTTCACTGTGCAGTCTCTGCAGCTCCCTTTAAAACCAGTAGCCAATGTATCGACCTGGTGCTTTTAAACCCTGTCTAGTCGCTCAGTATAATGTTGGCTAAAGTCAGTCCACCTTCTCCAAAAACAGGAATGTCCATTAGCAAAGAGCGTGTCCTCTCCAGACAGTGATAGTGAACTATGACAAGAATCTCTTAATGCATTCTCGGAATCCGATACCCTAGAGTTTCTACTCTCTTTTACTAAGTATTCTTTATTCAAGTTATTTTACCGCTCACTATCTTGACATTTCCAATTAGATGAAAATGATGTTAGCTATATCATCTTTGTATTACTAATAGTTCAGTCTATCACAGTTCCTATTTGATACATTCGTGATAGATGTCATGTAACAAGAATGACCTTTGCGTCAATCTTTTGTTGAGAGAATTCTGGTCCAAATATCACTCTATGAATTATACTTACTTTAAATGAAGGGATCAACAAAAAAACTGTTCTTCCTTGGGGCAGGGGGATCTTGTTCTCCTGGTTCAATATACACCCAGTTTTATAGAACTATTATTGACATATCCCTAAAGCAAAAGCTGTGTCACACCCAAAATAGGTACAGCATTAGCGATGATATACGCATTTACTTTGTAATCAGGACCGGAATCGGGAGCTAAAGGTTCTGTATCGAGATAAAGATAGTATAACCCAACAAAGTGAGCCTTTGGCTGTGCGGTGTAGGTACATGTAGGTCCCATATATGTACATATATGACTCGATATAGGCAGATCACCACACATAAAATGTTCGCATCAAGTATCAGAAAGATAGCTAGGTTTAATGGGCATTGGGGAAAGAAGAGGAATGGCGGGAAACCCAGGGGGAAACCCTACCCGGCGTCTCTGTCGCCGAGCAGACGACTTTGAGACGAATAGACGCAGCAGGCATTACCCAACACCGATAAGTTCGTGCCAAACACACATCGATTGTCTCCACATGCGCGCTCGGGAAAAAAACTTCTCTCTTTCTGATAACACCAAGGTAACTCTATCAGTACACATGCTGCTAAACAGTTAACATCACCATGCAACGAAATTGGCTTTAGAGATAAAAGAGGGCTAGTGTCGCCTATAACCGTAATGACTCTTTGAATGTCCCAGAAAAGGGTTCCATTCAAAAACCATGTTAATTATTTATCCGTCCATTGTTCGAGACCCCTCGCAAAGAAGCCATAGCATGGGCTCGGAGGGGAGGGGGGGGGGCTTAGATATTGACACCGCATTCATTTTCTGCATTTTATTTCTGTCTGAAGAGGGGATAGACTTGTGTGGATCAGCAGGTACATCATGGGCTAAAATGGAACAATTCAAATGTTGGGGAGGGAATGTAAAATAAATTACATTGTAACTGAGCATTTCACCGAGCGAATGAAATAGTATTGTTCGGTCGATATGTATTTTTCTTCAGAATTAATTCACTGGCGGCAGGGCCGCGAGGGATGCATCCCTCACACGTTTTCAGGATTGACCTAAATATACACAGCTCATCACAATTTTTCAACCTTCTTTGTTCTGCACCGCTCAACTTATCGCACCTGCAAGGTGATTCATAAAAAAAAAACTGACGACCCATCCAGAACTAAACGATGAATTAAGAAACGATCCCTCAAGAAAGATATTTCTGGAATTCTAATTTAGAAATGGACATCTAAATGCAGCTCCCTTTAAAACCAGTAGCCAATGTATCGACCTGGTGCTTTTAAACCCTGTCTAGTCGCTCAGTATAATGTTGGCTAAAGTCAGTCCACCTTCTCCAAAAACAGGAATGTCCATTAGCAAAGAGCGTGTCCTCTCCAGACAGTGATAGTGAACTATGACAAGAATCTCTTAATGCATTCTCGGAATCCGATACCCTAGAGTTTCTACTCTCTTTTACTAAGTATTCTTTATTCAAGTTATTTTACCGCTCACTATCTTGACATTTCCAATTAGATGAAAATGATGTTAGCTATATCATCTTTGTATTACTAATAGTTCAGTCTATCACAGTTCCTATTTGATACATTCGTGATAGATGTCATGTAACAAGAATGACCTTTGCGTCAATCTTTTGTTGAGAGAATTCTGGTCCAAATATCACTCTATGAATTATACTTACTTTAAATGAAGGGATCAACAAAAAAACTGTTCTTCCTTGGGGCAGGGGGATCTTGTTCTCCTGGTTCAATATACACCCAGTTTTATAGAACTATTATTGACATATCCCTAAAGCAAAAGCTGTGTCACACCCAAAATAGGTACAGCATTAGCGATGATATACGCATTTACTTTGTAATCAGGACCGGAATCGGGAGCTAAAGGTTCTGTATCGAGATAAAGATAGTATAACCCAACAAAGTGAGCCTTTGGCTGTGCGGTGTAGGTACATGTAGGTCCCATATATGTACATATATGACTCGATATAGGCAGATCACCACACATAAAATGTTCGCATCAAGTATCAGAAAGATAGCTAGGTTTAATGGGCATTGGGGAAAGAAGAGGAATGGCGGGAAACCCAGGGGGAAACCCTACCCGGCGTCTCTGTCGCCGAGCAGACGACTTTGAGACGAATAGACGCAGCAGGCATTACCCAACACCGATAAGTTCGTGCCAAACACACATCGATTGTCTCCACATGCGCGCTCGGGAAAAAAACTTCTCTCTTTCTGATAACACCAAGGTAACTCTATCAGTACACATGCTGCTAAACAGTTAACATCACCATGCAACGAAATTGGCTTTAGAGATAAAAGAGGGCTAGTGTCGCCTATAACCGTAATGACTCTTTGAATGTCCCAGAAAAGGGTTCCATTCAAAAACCATGTTAATTATTTATCCGTCCATTGTTCGAGACCCCTCGCAAAGAAGCCATAGCATGGGCTCGGAGGGGAGGGGGGGGGGCTTAGATATTGACACCGCATTCATTTTCTGCATTTTATTTCTGTCTGAAGAGGGGATAGACTTGTGTGGATCAGCAGGTACATCATGGGCTAAAATGGAACAATTCAAATGTTGGGGAGGGAATGTAAAATAAATTACATTGTAACTGAGCATTTCACCGAGCGAATGAAATAGTATTGTCCGGTCGATATGTATTTTTCTTCAGAATTAATTCACTGGCGGCAGGGCCGCGAGGGATGCATCCCTCACACGTTTTCAGGATTGACCTAAATATACACAGCTCATCACAATTTTTCAACCTTCTTCGTTCTGCACCGCTCAACTTATCGCACCTGCAAGGTGATTCATAAAAAAAAAACTGACGACCCATCCAGAACTAAACGATGAATTAAGAAACGATCCCTCAAGAAAGATATTTCTGGAATTCTAATTTAGAAATGGACATAATTTTGTAACCTTTCAATCCCGAAAATTCTGAACCTGGGACTTTCGAACTCCGGGTTACTGAGTAGAGGCTACATGGCTATCCCTTATACCCATAGTCCACAGGGCCTGTTCGGCCGAATTTCGTGTAGGAAATGTTTGACCAAAGTTGGCCGAAGAGGCCCAGTGGACTATGGATCTTATAACACTTTAGCAAAGCATCAAATTCACGGATAGTTAATCTGACAGTTTACATTCAGAGTATATTTCTATCGATGTATAGATTTGGATTTACCAACTGCAGTCTGGTCTTTATCATTCTTTTGCATTAGTCAAGCCTTGTGTTACCACAGGAGCCTTGTGTTACCACAGGAGCCTTGTGTTACCACAACAGCCTTGTGTTGTCACAGTAGCCTTGTGTTACCACAGCAGACTAAGTTTCACTTGGGCTCTCTGAATTTTTGATATAGAAATAACTATTGCCTAAAGTTATATAAAATATACCTTTTATTCTGAGAGGAAGCAAATTATATAGCTGCCTGTTATTTTGAATGACATAATACGATTCGATATATACATGCCTATATTAATTACAAATTATAGATAACTCACTTTCAAACTATGTTCCAGAGACCGATGATTCTCTCACTTAAGATTTACCACAAAAGGTCCTGCAATGATAGATCCCATACCTCTTATGTCAATAAACCTCGGACAGCTTCAGTGATCTTTTCATGGAATTAAAGGAAGGAGTTGAGGAACCTGATCTCATAACAGGTGCAGAAATTTCAAGCTAAATGTCAAAAAAGGATTAAGAGGAGCATAACTGCATTGATCAAGATTTCAAAGATGCTCAATCACGTACATATCGTAAACACGAGGGGAACAGTCATACGGCCATAACTTCTACACTTCTTCTCTCTATGTGTGCGGTATTACCATGCTCTTTGACACGGCAACACACATTGCTCACAGACAGACATACAGAGGCTACATTTTGGCGGGCGTCTGACAACATTGTGCGGGAATCGATCTGATTAGCAGACGACTTTGCCCGACAGAAAGCGGGAGCAGGAAAATGTCGACGGTGGCCGGCGGGGAGCGCGGGGTTACGGGCGAGTTACAGCTAGGGGGTGAGGCCAAAATGGAGGGGTGGATGGAGGAGAGGGGGGTGGGGGAGGGAAAGGTAGATAGAGATGGGGAGCAGAAAAGTGTAGATGCTTGAGGCGTAGAGAAGCGGTCGTAGACAGAACGGTGGACCCACCTACCGGTGACGCTATATATATAGCGGGGTGTGAACGCTAAGCGTCCTCCGATCAATCTAAGAGCCCAGCATGATTGTAGCAAGTCCCCCCCCCCTCATGTCGATACCATAAAGGTTAGTGGCCCCATGTTGGTGTAAGGAACTGCAGGGATGGGCTCCAGACGGCAGATTCATTGGGAGGAGAGGGCGGTAGTGGGGTGGCGGCGTATTAATATCGGCCGGTGACGTGTGAGGGGAATTAACATTACTGCTGAAGTAGTTATAGATCGGAAATGTAGGCTAGCATATAGCACGCCTGTCACTACATCAACATGTTCACCGTAATTTGGGTCTGCGATGATAGATCTATCATTCAAGTGATGATGAAGTTACTCCTAGGGCCCAATAATCGAGTTTATATTATAACGATATATCGTTTATTTCACGGGTTGGAAAAAAAATTGATTAAACAGTAATTGACCATCAATGGACCTATTAAATGCACTATATTGAATACACTTTTTCTTCCGCCATACGTATTGAATGTATTGGGAAAAAAAAGAGATGTTTTCGGTAACATGGCCAAAAAGTTTGACGTGGGTAGGGCAATTCTGATACAGATTCATCACAAGTTTCCTCAACCAATTAAAACACATGCACCATGTACATGGAAGTGAAGTGCATGAAGAAATCCTGGTTGATCTATCCCTGGGGTTACACCTAAGGTCAGACGCTATTGAACTGCGAATATACCCACACACCAGTGCTCATGTATTACAGGGGCGTAGGAAAAGGGGATGCCAGGGGGGCCCGGGCCCCCCCAATCATGAAGGAGGTGGGGCCTGAGTATCTCTGGGCCCCCAAAAAAATTTGTCAAGAATTCATAATAAATTGAACAAGAAGCTAAAACTTTGTATTTCAAATTAGGTTAATATAATAACGGGATAGGGAAATGGGGTCCTGGACCCCAAATCAGATCTAGAATTCATTAAAAATTACATTTCTCTACAAATTATATATAGGTATTTATAGGGGCTATGGCGCTTGAGCCGACAATTCAAGGTGTTGAGGTTGGGCCCCTGCTTGCCCCCCCCCCCCCCAATGAAGATTCGCTTCCTACGCCTCTGTTATTACATGTATAAGGGAGGGGAGGTCGCGTAATCTGCTAGACATTTAAAATATCCTCCTTTGTTGGCGAATCCAAACTCCCAAGCTCCAATCAAAGCCCACCCAGACAAAAGCCCATACCCATACAGCTCCTCCCACTTCCTACCTACTGCTACTCAGGCCAGTGTAGTTTCTTGCGTGAGTATAGCTCCGTTTGACTGATGCTATTTTGGCACGCTAACAGTAGTCAGCTCCAGAATTGTTGCGGTAAACACTTCAAAGTCTCTAATAATTTGCTTCAAAACGAGACTTGAATCTGAATGTATATTGGTATCGATTTGGCAATTTGAAGTTGTACATGACCATAATAAGCATGCGGACTGGAACATTGAAATTCACTATCGATGTCGAGTGGTTCCTTCCTTTCTTCCGACGACGAAGGTCATTTGGATTGAATTCCTTGACCTGACTACATTGCCACAACTAAATCTGTCAAACCAGAAGGTCAGATTTCAGATAAGATAAAAGGGCCTACATTATTACATTCAAATTCCACATCCTTTAGTGACAAATGAGGCATGAAGTTGGCAATATACTCCACCTGGCTCTGCACCCCATTGTTCCAACTGTAGTTTTATTTCCACATTCTACAGTTGGGAGGGCCAGCAGGAGGTTTTGTGAATTAGGTCAGTTCTGGCAGGAGGTTTTGTGAATTAGGTCAGGTCTGGCAGGAGGTTTTGTGAGACAGGCCAAGTGTAGCAGGAGGTTTTATGAATCAGGTCATTTTTGAAGAGCAGATGAAATTCTTGAGAAAATATTGTCACCTATGGGATCCGTACCCACGCACCAGACAGTGCTGGGATCCTGAGTCTCATGTGCTAACCATTACACCATGTGTTCTCAGCTGATACTGTGGGTGTTAGAACATCTACTGAATGGTGATTAGCTACCACTATGACTGAGTAATAGATTATAGATAAACATGGTTCTTCCACTTTGAAAGTCTGACCAGTCAATGTAGTATAGTGGTTAAGGCCTGGGACTAGAAATCTAGACCACATAATTCAAACCCCGGGTGTGATTTTATGTGCATTCTCAGTTGGCCATTGTCAATTTTGTAACAAATTCTAAAAAATAATGTATTATAATGAATATCCCCTGCATGCAAACAGGATAAAAGGGGCTTCAGGGAGGCCTTTTACAGATACCCCTTTTACTTTGTATGTGTTGCTATGTTAAAAACATTGTCCCCATGCAGTCTTGAACCCACATTCTGTGATTCAAAGTCAAACTTGCTAACCACTATATACTATTGAGATTGCTGGTGCTTGTAACCTGGAGGACCATAGCTTTGATTCACAGCCAGTATAGAACATTCAAATCCTCTTCTAGGCCTCTACAGTTTATGTCAAAATATGCTTATATTCATTGTTTTACTGTTGTATACACTTCTGTCGATGGAGTATAAGTAAGAAAACCTCTTTGGAACTGGAGGATTTGCCACAAAACCTCCGCGGAGGTTTTCCATTACAAATACACCAGCCACTTTGATGGCTACAATAAAACAATGGGAGGCAAGAAGGAGAGGGCACATGCCTTCAACTTGTACCAGGCTCTCCAGGCGTTTTGCCAGACAACATGGCAAATTGGTGCAGATGGCCAAGGCGCCACATGATACGTCCAGTTGGACGGACAATCAACCCATGACGTACTCTAACACGTCACTGGACGTCAGCACAGACGTCAGGAGGCCGCTGATTGGCAAGCAGACGTGCACGCTGATACCAGGATGAAAGGATGCGCGTGCCGCCAGTCAACACGCGCCCTGGCGGCAGAAAGCGGCGTCAATATTTGGCGGCGTCCATTGCGTGGCCGGTAGGCGGCGATGAATGGTGGCGGATGACGGAATATAAATAACGTTGATCAAACACCACCCTACTAGGTGCTGGACGAACAGGGGGTGCTGCCGGGAGGGGGTTGCACCCATCTCCACTAGCGCTACACCTAGCGTCCTAATACCTGGCCTCCGGATCCTTACTGCTCAGGGCCAACAAACCTCTGCCCTTGCCTTGAAAGGTCATGGACGGGCAGGTCGTGCGATAGTAGCGCCACCGCACGACTTAAGCAGTCAACAGCTGGACAAACACACCCCAGTTCTACAGCAGGCTTTGATGAGATTCTTGCCGTGAGCTGACAACTGGGAGAGAGGGGCTCTGGTGGTAAGAGAGGGGACAAGGAATTTAGGATATTGCAAGTATGTTGGTGGAGGGAGAAATCACTGATAGTAATAAATGAAACGACATCCATGGCGCGCAATAAGTCGTAATTGTAATTATGGTGTTGCAGTGTCGAAGGATAGTTGGGTGTGAGCCATCTAAAATTGACAAAGGAAAACACGACTAAAAAAAACAGCAGATGTAGGCCCAAAATCACCCCTCCTCCCTATTAGAGCAATGGCGTACGCATTGCTGTAGGGAAGAGGCCGTTAGGCCTACAGTAGCCCACATATGACCCAAATTGCTTATTTCTAGAAAGCCAACACAGTTCCTGTATAGAAAAGAAAGAAAATGTGTTATGAATTATATACAGAGCACCATAGGATACCATAACCAATGACTATCATGCTAAATGAGATATAGAACATTGAAATTTATCAGGGGTGGGAGCCATTATCTTCATTTTCATTCGATAAGTACGTGTAGGGGTTTTAAAGAAGCTCTCTCTTGTCAGTTATGATGATAGGCCTATATATAGCATTGCTATAAACCTTTCTTTGGTGGCTCTAAGTTGACTGGAACAGACAATATGTTAGGCCAGTCCTGTTTGTGTAATCTATACGATATGATATTTCTTGGTAGGCTCCAGAAAGAAAACACCACCAAAAGAGAATCTAAACTGGAAGTCAAGGTTTAAAAAGAACTGATACGAGTAAGCACAGGCCATATAATTATGACCTTTAGGCACAGCGGCCATGTTCTAAAACTTGGCACACCCAAAGTAGGATGATACAGTATTCAGTAAGGATCTGAGCCAGTGGAACACAAGTATTGTATTGTAATTTCTTTTATTTATCCTGGAAGAATACATATCCAATTATAGAATGTATTTGCGTATTTTCCAGCCGTAGTAGTCATAAATTGATCCGTTAAGCGGGTTTTAAGTGACAAATGAATGTCACAGAAGATATGCAGTACTATGCAAAGGTTGCATAGTCCTGCATTTGGTTAGTAACTAATAATGTTTTGTTATTACATAATTTGAAAGAGATGAAAGATAATTATGATGCACTGAAATTTGAGGCTTGTTATACTAGTGTTTATAGTGCTGTGTTCTCTGGTGTTCCTAACAGCAGCCTCGATTAATAATACATTTAAAGGTCTGCAAAAAGCAGATAGAAAGAAAGGAGGGGAAAAGAATAAAGTAGAATAAAGCCTGGGGTGAGTTTTTAACAGGAAGGATAGGCCGCTGACAATATCAAACGGAACTTTGACATGGGAATTCAATTACCAGGAAAAGCCGCCTAAGGCCGTGCAGCTCGGCGAGCTGCTCATGGGCGACATATTTGGTGCTCATAGTCAAAGAAGCCTATTGATCTGTGAGGAGATGTGCCCACGGTATACAACTGACGTTTTAGCTATACCAAAGATGACCTGTTGTCCGCGTGATGGTCGTATATGAGGAACCAAAGAGACAGGATTCTCCGAACGGGGCACACGGGTCATTCTTTCTGCTTGTCTACTCAATAATCAGACGAGCATGACGACTCTATAGGGAGTGATGCGCTCATATAGAGTATACAACGAGCTATAGAGCTCATAATGGTTTGCATGTTTGTAGGACCAATTTGATTATCTAATGGGGGTTCCCTATTGGGTTGTGTACAATAGGTGCTATTTGGTTCCAGAATCTCCATAATAGTGCAAACAGTAGTAGGCTATAATCTCTGATTGATGTACAGAGTGTGATACTAGAATATATCACAACCTGGACTTACAATTGTAAAACATATGCACATAGACACTCACTGGTTATGCATTCAGTTGTACAGCTTATAATGATATCCCCAGGTTGAGTGGTGTTCCTTGGTAAGAGGTTTGGTGAGAAGTATAACAATTGGTACACATACAAGCAGACTTTTTACAAATCCTGCTCACTACCCGGTACTTTTAAGAATAAGGCATCGCTACCTACACAAAAGTTTCAAATAGAATATAGGCTGTGTCGTTATTCTATGAAATTTACCTTTATTTTCAATTGATTCGCCTTCTGAATAAAGGACAGTGGACTTAATCATCATGCATTATGATGAATATGAACTCACATGATGAAATCTTCCTCGGGTGTATTCCCACTGACACATCATAAGAGCTTTTTGTTCACCCCTGTACTCATTATGCATCAGTATCTGCCACATTCAAAAGCCATTCGCGACTCTGGAATGTTATACTAGGACTCTGGAATGTTCTCTCAATGACAGGCCATCCTTGCTACATTGATAAATCTCGCTCCGAAACTAGTTTAAGATCATAGAAAACAAGAATAGCCGTCCTTAATAAATGGTCTCTTTTTTAATCTCCATAATCTGAGTAATACTGACAGCTCCTCCTTCTGGCTATACTTTCATTCGCGAAAAAAACGGACCTGTGTACAGATTCATACTTTCTTCCAAAACCTCTTTCAGATTGGGATACTTGCGGTTTCTCTATACACTTCATCCTCCATATAATGAAATCCCCTGCCCTGACTTTATACAAGCCTGGCATTTTGTTCACTATAATGTCTCATATATGATAGGGCAGGGTTTTTTGGCACACGATAGTCTAATACTTTGATGAAAGGCATTTGATGAGTTGATCTATAATTACAAAGCGGACACATAATAAGCAACCTGGTTTACCTGTTAATACGTTATCTGACTATGCTCATCATATTTACTGAAACTATTAATTCCATACCAGGATAAATGAATCCGTGGCCCCCTTCTACATTATTCCCATTTTATACCACTTATCATAAAGATGTCACTAGAGCTTAAGATATTATGAATTTTCATAAAAATAAACAAGGTGGAAGCTGTTACACGCTGAGCGGCTATTTATTTCCTATCAACGTCTATAGTTCAGGAGCGTAGGAAAATGGGGGGGGGGAGCAGGGGGGCCTGGGCACCCCCAATCATAAAGGAGGTGGGGCCTGAGTATGTCTGGGCCCCCCCCCCAAATTTGCCAAGAATTCATCATGAATTGAACTAGAAGCTAAATCTTTGCATTATCAAAGTAGATTGATATAGTAACAGGATAGGGAAATGGGGGCCTGAGCCTAAAATGAGATCTAAAATTCATCAAAAATTACTTTTTTATACAAATTTTATGAGGTGCTATTGCGCTTGAGTCGACAATACAAGGTGGCCATGGTGGGGACCTGCTGCCCCCCCCCAATGAAGATTTGCTTCCTACGCCTCTGTAGTTAGACCAGTTATCAGACACCCATAGCTATTAGGGCTCCCCTGGTAGGACTTACACCCGACAAAACATTCAGTGCGATACCATATCTCCCAGGGCGTCATGTAAGGTAATCACACCATCACAAGAATAGAAACCCCTCAAACCATACATGCACATATACAAAAGTTGCCTTGATACTATAAACAGAACACATAGAAAGGAGATGTTAGCTATACATAAATACAGCATAGTGAGGACAGCTGGAGGCAGAGTGCTATATGTAGGATCACCCTGCAAAAACAGGAGGAGGTGTGTTGAGGCAGAGTAGGTACTGGAGCAGTGATGAGGCTGGGGTATGTAGCAAATCCACTTACCTAAGCTGGGTAATCCCCGCCCTGGAGCAAGCCTGTGGTAGGGAGGGGAGCCCTATACACTGCCTCCCAGAGGTGCCTTCACCTAACCATCTCACTACAGTGGGAGTCACAGTGACGTCTTTGGATGTGGGCCACGACTACTATTGCATTCATTCTTTCAGCCACTAAATACAACGGTGCCATGGATGATAAGTCCCCCCTCTACGGTCCTCCCTCTACACACACATATTTCCTTCCGTCTGACTCTGGGGAATTTGCCACACGGCCCTTTGTCACATATCATGTACCTCTAAGTGAAGGCGTTTAGCTATATGGGAAAGTAACCTAAAGTAACCGGGGCAGAGCATGTTGTGGGTATAATTACCTCCTATAGGTAAATACACGTACATATAGTGCGTCACAAGCCTCAGATAAGTATCTTATATTATATGTACTTCCATAGATTCGCAGTTTCTATAACGCAACAGATGGACATGTAACAAAGAGAAAATACAGAAACGTCTTAGATAACATTGACCGACATGAACATGAAAAAGACGATAAAGTTGGCAGAAATAATATTGTTTCCATGGCTTAAAATACAGATTAAATCTCGCAAAAAGCCGAGATTTCCAAAACGAGATATTAAGGACGGCCTAATTGGGAAGGAAAATCACCATGGTGACGCAGATGCTCACCCACAGTGATTAAGAACAGGTCTTTCAGGTATTGACAGAAAGTAGTTCATACACTATTGAGGTCGATCCCCTCGTTTGAAATGGCAATGTGGCTCATAAAAAGGACATTGAAAGTGAGGATGAATTTAATTGGTGAAGAGGTAGACCTAAGAGACAGATTGTGGGGAGCTCCATTAGATATACCTTATTGTGATTAGATACTTTAAGCATCCCATCTATACTTTTCCATTCACATTAGTATTGCTCACCTTATACAGTTTTGGAACACATACACTGATAAAAACAGGCCTGTAATTGTTAGTCAGTACGGACTATGTTTCTATAGTCAATTGAATGTATCTTTCATGACTATACTTGCTATAGTCACTGGTTACTAACTTAACTTAGTCATATAGTCACCAGTTAGCTTCAAGTACTTAGTTGCTGTAACTAATATGTATAGTCATCATGACCAATACCAATCAAAGATGGCTGCTATATGCCTTCTCCATGATGCCCAGGTGAAACTGAAAATAACTCTTAAAACACTGTAATAATCACACAATATCATGATACATAGATGACTTACCTATCCCTTCATTGTCAGACATGATCAATACTGATGGATGAACAAGATAGGGCGAAGATTAAGCCTGATTATGTCCTGATGTGTCTCCTGTGTAAAGCATCCAGCAAACATGTGCTCTTTGTTTTTGTGTACAGAAACCTGTGACATCATCAATCTATGAGCTGTACACATAGTCAGAATGACTATTTCCATTACTAATATGTGACTAATGCATATAGTCATCTGACTATGGGGGTCAAAATATGCTGGTATAGTCAGTTCTGACAATAGGTTTTATTATCAGTGTAGGTAAATGCAGTGGCGGATCCAGGATTTAGAAAAGGAAGGGGCACGCTCTTTATCTAGCCTCAATTTTTGGCTGAATTGGGACATAGGAGAGGCAAATAAAGAGTTACTCTTAATACAGGTAAAAAGGAGGGGCCCGCGTCTAAATCCACCACTGAACTGGACACCTCGGAAGCAGGGACAGGTCGGAAGTAGAAGTTGCCCACTTTGCAAAATTAGAATAAAACGCGTGGGTGTTAATGGTATTCATCATTAATCCACTTTCTTCTAACGGGACGTGAGAAGGCATGGGAAACCCTTAGGGAAAGTTGGAAATAGATCCATTAGTCCACTTAGATATGCCCCCACAGGTGACTAAAATGAATGCTTTAATTTGTTTGCGTAATAGAAAGGATATTTCACGTAAGAATAAGCGCATAACAACTTCAGGCGCAATGGTCCACACCTTTATCGTTAATCGTATACACAATATGCTCTAACATTATAGCCACCATTCTAATTGTCTAGTTTAGAGCAGCTATGTTGCAAGTAGCAGGTAGATAGTTTGTTAGTAACACTAGTGCCCTCAGGGTTATAACACCCCCCCCCCCTTTCCCACCACATACACTGAGTAAGACACCCCGAACACCCCACAGATGCACATACCAGGTGCTAGTGTAGAGACACATTAGCGGAAAGCATCCCCGGTGGTGTGACCGGCAATCTTATCCCCCAACCTGTCCCCAAGGAGCTGTGAAATCGACAATTAGGGAGGTGGAATTGGCAGGAGGAATGCAGGTAATGGGGGGTAGAGGCTATGAGATAGGGAGAGGGAAATGGTAGGAATAGAGTAGGAAGGGGGGCAGGGAGAGGTAGGGAGGACAGTGAATTGGCAGGAGAAGGGAAGGTAATGAAAGGGGAGTCTAGGGCATGAGGTAAGGTAAAGGGCAAGGGGAGAAAAGGGGAAGGAAGGGAGAATCAAGGAGGTAGGTAGACGGCATATATGCAGGAGAAGAGTGGATGTAGATGTGCACAGCGGCCGGCAGGTAGCGCGAGGGATTAGGCAGAAGGGAGTAGGTTAGAGTCGGAGAAACTGGGAGGGCTGATGAGAGAAGTACATGTACAGGGACGTCACCGGTAAACGATGCTTGGTTTAAGATAAGGATGCAGGGCTAGGGTACCGACGGAAGCTGACGATTATGCCAAAGTGTCTCTTAGAGCAGAGGGGCACATAAAAGTCATTGTGAAGCAACAAAGACAGAGTCGACAGAAGAATTACTACATAGGACGGGACAGCTGGAAGAAGTGGCATAAGTATTTGGATATGAGGCTCCCCATGTAACAAGAAGAACGGCGGGGATACTAGTGATCACCTTTCTAGTTGTGAACTTTTAGTAACTTCAGCTGGGATGCTGAGACCTAGGGTGACTTACCAGACGACCTGGCATTACCTTCTCCCTCGTGCGACCATCAGGAATTCATGAGGGATAAAGAAGAATGGGCATCTCCAGTCAGCTGCTCCCAGGAGCTCGCCAGCCATCGGGAGCCACTCATCGTGGTCCTAGGGGAGTGTGGGCTGGAGCCCGGCAATGGGAGGAGCACCTCCCAGGTTAAACCGTCATCAAAGAATCATGGCAAGGCCATTTTGGTGGGCGTAAAATGCCAAGGGTTTCACGGCCTTAGCAGGGGGAGGTGAGAGGGGCCGGTCACCCCAGCTCATCTCCTTTGTCAAGGCAAATCACCCCATCTGCCAACAACTGACGTATTAATGAAACACCTGATAGTTGGTTTGAAAAGGGTTAAACTCCAGGGCACCAGTTTTTAATATGGCCAACTTCTGATGTTAATAATATGATGAACTATTTTTTTCACCATGAGCAAGCGCTACTACGACAATGCCCTTACACTGCTTCCGACATTCTGCCATTTCATTGTACTATGGTGTTCTAACATTTCCATATGCTACAATGCATAATTATCATAGGCCCTATTATGTTGTCATATACTCCTCATATCCTACCATTTCTATATACTACTATGCCTATGATGGCCCATCTCGGCAATGATACCCTTTCCATACTCTACTTAGATAACAATGGTCTACTATTTCCATACATTACTTAGACAATGGTCTGCCATTTCCATATACCAGTTAGACAACAACGGTCTACCATTTCCATATACTACTTAGACAACGGTCTACCATTACCATATACTACTTAGAGAACAACGGTCCACAGGGAACCTCACTTTCCATATACTACGTACCCAACGGTCCACTATTTCCATATACTACTTCCGCGATGGCGCTCCATGTAAACCGCATGACCACAGCCATATCATATTGAGAGACGATTTTTACGCTTATCTGATGCTTTAGCCTTTGAAAATACATGTATTAAGTTTCATTGACAGTAGAGCTGAATTTCCATTTGTTGGGTCATGTTCTCTTTTCCTTAGGAAAACTTCTCCAGGCATGAGGTTGATTAAATTACTTATTCACCCATTGAATTATGGTTCCAGATCCAATCTGCTGATTCAAGTAACAGACTAGGCATTCGTGTCCAATAAGGTAGAGGGAAAGTAGTTGCAACTGTCCTTATATTCACCTCGGTGAGGTGCGTATAATCGCCCTTATACGCACCTCGCCGAGGTGAGAATAGCAGCACTATTCTCACCTTGACGTGGTGAAGACAAAGTTCCTTATTTTCACCTCGAGGAGGTAGAGGTACAGCAGCCTGAGCAGGCCATACCAGGGGGGCTTCCCGGCCCCAAAATGGCCAAGATTTTTACATCCCCCTTTTGTTAGGGAGTGGTCATTTTAACAACAGGGGGGGTTGGTAGGTTTGAGGGAGACAAAAAAATTTCAGACCCCTCCTAGGGAGTGGTCATTATTTATCAACAGGGGGGTGGTGTGTTTTTTACGCCCCCCCCTCAACAGCAGTCAAAATCTTTTGTGCCCCCCTGCGCCAGAGGTGCAGAGAATTTTCGCGCCCCTCTTTGATCTATAGTAGTGCGCTGGCTTTTTTGCTAAAAAGAGGGTGAATATTTTTAGCCCACCCCTCAAGAGGGGTCAAAAAAATTTTAGCCCCCCCTCGGGAGGGGTCTGAAAATTTTACGCCCCCCCCTCAAACCCATCCCCCCATGTTGATAAAGAATGGCCACTCCCTTAGGAGGGGACAAAAAAATGTCACCCCTTTTGAGCGAAAATGCCCGCACGCCACTAAAGAATAAAAGGGGGGCACGGAAAAATTTCAGACCCCTCGGAGGGGGGGACGGAAAATATTTGCCCCGCACGCGCGGAATTTCACCAACCTCCCCTGTTGTTGAAAATTGATCATTCCCTTACCAAAAAGAACTTTTTTAAGAAGGGTCTCAAATTTTTTTATCCCCCAAAGCCACCCTGCTCTAGTAGGGACAAGTCATTCATTGCCAGCTTGGGGGGGGGGGTTGGTGAAATTCCGCGCATGCGTGGCGAAATTTTTTCCGTCCCCCCTCCGAGGGGTCTAAAATCTTTTGCTCAAAAGGGGCCCCCCCTTAGAAGGGTCTGAAATTTGTTGTTAAAAAAATGACCACTCCCTTAGGGGGTATGGGGAGACAAATAAATGTTGCCCCTTTTTTCTAAAAATGGGTGAAACTTTTAAACCCCCCTGCAAGAGCGGTCTGAAATCATTTTACAGCCCCATCCTTCCCTTTTATTAAAATTAACCCCCCACCCCATGGTCATTTGAAATTTCTTGCCCCCCCCTTGCAGATCACACCTCCTCGAGGTGTGAATAAATTTGCAAACCACTACTCCAGGATGTGTGAATAAGAGCATACCTCCTCGAGGTGAGAATAAGGATTCTTATTTTCACCTCTATGTGGTAGATCTACACCTCCTCGAGGTGAGAATAAGGATTCTTATTTTCACCTCGATGTGGTACACCTCCTCGAGGTGAGAATAAGGCCACTGCTCGCACCACGAGGAGGTGAGCGCTTATTCGCACCTCGAGGATGTGTGTATATCATCGGCCGCTCCTGTCAGAGAGCCAACGTTACTGTCCATCCACGCATTTGATAGATAGGGCCCTAACTTAGCCGGAGAGTTTAAATCCCATCATTATGAAAGCTAGATTTGACACCTATGTATTACAATCCCACATAGGGCATCATTTGCATGGTGAATTATGATAATAACTTTGAGGGAAAACTGTTCTGGATGCTGACTAGCATACTTCACTTCACGAACTGCCAATAACACATCCAACAAGTAGGCATGGCACAGGATTATAAAACAGGCGGGTCTACCTAAACCGTTACGCTCAGGAGGGTGTTTTTAAAGGACATGTCCTTGATCCCTCTCAAGCCTGTTCTAACCCACCCCAAACAGTAGGCTTGCGAACGAATATAGATCTACTCGAACTGCATTGACATGTCACATGTGTGATGCATGGCCTAGTATAACAATCAAATAGACTGTACCTTTATACATGTATAATAATTCCCACAGCAATTACCAGCTTAGACTTTAACTCAACAAAGAACTGATTTAGCGTGACCTAAGCCTTCATGGTGAAAGCCTTTCAGTGGAAGCGTGTAAGTATGCATCCCTATTCATACACTTTGCAATGATGTAATGATCCCATATTTAATTCGTCCTAAAGTTGGGTAATCAAGTGATGAACCGGTTAGATCTCAGTATCTGGTTCTCCATGTTATCTTTACAAAAGTGATGCTTTATAGAGGATAATCGTGCGCCGATAATCAATATATGTATTCATGCCTATTCCCAAAGGCCTACACTCCAGGCTTATGTTGCACTGGACATTGATCACACAGGTGTAGCTGATAGCACTAAAAGCCATACCACCACATGTATGGGAAAGATATGGATATTAAAGGCTTTATCCTCCGTCTTATCTTCCAAGCCCAGACTCTGCTCCCTTGAGCGATCTCCCTTCTCCTGTGCACCATACTCTGACAAACCTAGAATCTCCCCAGGCTTAATGGAAGCCAAAAACCATCCTGAGGGTACCGCCACTAGTCAACACATCACTGAATATCGGATTCACCCTGGAGGATTGACACATAGCCTAAGGGACCACATAAACATTTAGCATAAGGCTAGGACTGTATTTGGAAATATGCATTACCAAAGACCACTCAGACATTAGAGGGATTGATCTCTCATTGACAGTGACATGGCAATCATAGAGATGCTCACTTATGGAGCAGTCCATGCCATGAATATATGTTCTGAGGAGCTCTGTTTCTTATTCTGGCTCATATGACAATACATTCAAAGAACTGTTATTCAGACAAATGTCCCATAAATTCTGAAGCGTAGCCTGCGTATATATTTGAGCTCACCTTTGCCATGTAGACATATCAATATCCTTATATTTAGCACAGTGAGAGGGAGAGAGACAGAGAGAGAGAAAGAGAGAGAGAAAGAGAGAGAGAGAGAGAGAGAGAGAGAGAGAGAGAGAGGGAATATGTGCGATAGGCCGTAGTGGAGCAGGAGAAATAGGAAAAGTAGGGAAGGAGTAGATCTAATAACATACTATGAAAGTACATCATAAAATCATCTGCGCCAATCCAGGACCCCTTGATATTAGGGTTTCCCACAGCTTCAGTCATGTACATGGCGAGCAATGAATTTGCTAGTAAATATCTAACTAAAAAGGAAAGGGAAAACAAAACAAAACAGAACCTTCTAGACGAATTCATTACCTACACAATATTCAATACAATGAACATGGTCCATCACCTGGGTTCTATTTACTGTGCACACACATAGAAAGAACCGATTCATCGTTAGCTTGGTCATATTATTGAAATGATTGGATGCTCCCAAGGACCGCCCATAAATGATTTCATGTAGCAGGGGGGAGGTGAGGGGGGGGGGGGGGTCCACGCCTCCTGTACATTTCTATAGTAAAACATGGCGAAAGAGGGGGGGGGGGCTAAGATGGTAAAATAGCATGGCCTCATTTATGGACCACCCCTAAAATCAATATTCCGTACGTCAAACTCAAGAGTCGTACAAGGTTGAGTGGCTTGAGGGGTCCAAGTCCTATGGCAATTGAATGTTTGTAATGTTTGTAATGCAATGCTTGTAAGTTACCTCTCTGGAGGCTATTTCTTAACATGCTACGACTGCACCCTCCTAGTCGTACCAAAATTCCCATAGCCTTGACATTTTGCAGTCGTAGTACTTTGTGCGATCGCAGTGCCTTAAGAAACGGCCTCCTGACATGAATTTGCTGACATTCGAACAGGGAGTATCAAAAGTTAAAAACACAGTCTCACTACTCCACTCAAATCCCAATTACTTCTGACAGCCCTGAATCCCAGTGTCAATTCATTTCATTGTTCGATTTATATTTTTTGCTTATCTCTAGCAGCGAGTGAAGGTTTTTAATTACTCGATTCGCATTACATGGTCTCTTTTGAAGGCATGTACGTGATAGGCAATGGACAACCTATTGCGTTATCTCATCCCTGGATCAAATCGTTATTTAGATCTTAAGTCGATGGTACATCGGTGGGACGTAAAAATTGGATAGGTAATGTGATTTGCTGTGAATAATTGTATTATCTCCACCAGAAGCATCCACTTCCGTCTGTTTGGTGGCCAGAAGGCGGCAAGTACAGGTAGTTAGTGGGGCCGCCATAACTGACTTTGACACTGATTACACAGTGCTAATTCCTGCACGTCAGGCACGCCATAATCTAGACTTACGACGCGTCAGTTTCCATTATCGACGCGCCATAAGGGGGTGATCGTTTTCCCCTCGTCCCAGCATCCTCTGTTGTCTTCCCGGCCTGCTTAGCGTGACAACCCCCTGTGGTGGCGCTACCTTGTAGCTGCGTTCAGCTAATGGGTGTCGTCAGCTTTAGGATGGAATATTTTCCATTTAGAACCCGAGCTGACTGTAGCCAAATAAGACGGTGAGCAGGGGTCAGCACCTTTGCAAGGAGAGAGGAAATGAGAAAGAATACGGACCCTTCCTCCTTGTAGCTATAATGATGATTGAATTCCATAAGCCCTGAAGGCATCCGCATTTATAAAGGAATATGGATTATTTTCTACTTCCATGCTCAGGCACTCCGAGGGGTAAGTTACAGATACAGGTGGTGGTCGGCTGACGTATTAAAGGCTTTATCAAACATGACTTGGAGGATGTATTGTGAAAAGCAAAGTGAAGCGCCTCAAGACCCAATACTGCAATTCTCTATATAATGCAAACTATGATACTGGATGCAAGAGAACCCTCCAAAAACTGGCATCATTTGGACATTGGCATCGTGTGTCCACTAAATACCTTTAGCCATTGACAACTCGTCACCAGCCTTGACATCCTTGATATGTAGCTGATAAAGAGTTTTGGTAGAAGACAGAATGCTGACTCTAAGCATCTTTTGTTGAGAGGTCCATCTCATTACCGATAGAAATTTTACATTGCCTTTAAAATGGATTCCAGTAATACATGTATCAAAATACTTTCTCCTCTCATCATATCAAATAAAAGAGCAGACGGCACTTGGAGAGCGTCCATTTAATTCGTCTCGGTTTCTCTTTGGGAAAGCCCAATGGAAAAGCCATTTTCATTTCCTGCAATTTGAATTCAATAGTAAGATACATGGAGAGGCAGATTGACGATGGAATTTGAGTAATTCCTGCTGATAGAAATGTTCAGAATCAGAAAGCAGAATTGAGGTTCTCACCTCTTGTCCTATAAATTACTGATTCTGTTTCCCGAAAGTATCAATGTTTTTTCTATGTACTTAGTAATTGGCAATCTGGCTCCGTCTGGAAAAAGACCACGAAGAATGTGTTTTTGTTGGAGGTGGGAAGGAAGCACTTCCAGGGAAGGAGTCTGTAGGAAACATGAAGCAGCACTGCCTGATTCATCAGAAGACATCAGCAGTCTGAAGCTTTCCTGTCCAGATGCCTTTGCATTCACATCCACTGCTGGCCGGACACAGGACAACTCCTGATTCTCTACGAGCAGCTGGTCCAGCAATGGGGTAGAGAGGTATTTAGCATTGGTACCTACCCTCAACCATGCTAAAACAGCTCCCCATGAGACATTCATGTGGCCGTGGCACACAGGGGAGTCGGGAAAAGGGGCAAGTGTCACTGGGAATGTCACAGATTGGGATCATATCATGCGTTGGGTCTGCCATGTTAATATTCATATTGCAAGTTACCAAAGTTTCCAAGATACCAGCATCATAAACAGATACTCCATATGACGTGATAAGTGTGTGATTTAGGCCTAAAATAGCCTCTTGTGCTGTCCACATTTGATCAATGAATTCGAACTAACTACAGGTAAGAAAGGTTCTTCATCTACCGTAGGGGTTGAGAAATGAGATGTTACCGTAAATATAGGGGACGATCTAGAACAGCCCAGAATGGTCACCCCTGACCATTACATCCACACACCCCTCCCACCCCAAAGACCCACAGCATTGACATGACGGTGAAAGGGGGGACTTCAATAAACGGCCATAGTTTAATGAGCGAGAAAAAACGCTTAATGAGGGAAATGTAATTAAAACATGCAATTGGCCATCACCTAACGGGTAATAGGGTGAACATTGAGGATTAATGATGCTCTTACAAACATAATACAACCGTCATTATAGTCTAGACACCTCTAACCCCCCTTAGTGTACATTGGTTAGTTTAGTAATTACTAAGGTACTGATTAAGTCATGGGTAGCCATCCATTTATGGTACGCAATCATGTAAATACAGGATATGATCATTCACTCATGGGATATCATTATGAAGGTACCAAGAACCCCGGTCTACAACTGTTCCATTCTAATTAAGGCGTGGGGTGGTCCCTATTGGGGTTATTCTATCCATTATAATTCATCTAGACAAGTGAACCCAAAGTGGTAATGCAGTACAGACACAGTATTTAATGCATTTCACTATGCCTCTATTACCATTAAGGCCCTAGACAGGGGGTCCCATGTCTATTGTCGATTCTAAGAAATGGTTCTTGTCCCTTGTCTCTCAACCCCATGTCCCTTGTCGATTTTATCCTACGGTCGTTCAGTTCTGTCTCCATATTAAACTCTTCCTTATGCTGCACAATTCTACACCCAAGACTTACTCCTTGAGTAACCGTCAAGGTCCCTTGTAGCGGATCAGGCAAACTACAGGAATACAGTGTATCCAGCAATTCATGGCAAAATGCATGCATTTAAACCATCTTCTTTTGTGGATGGATATGAGATAGTGAGATAAGTAGGGGGATACTAGTAATAGATATTTGAAAATTCCTTGCCAGACTACCACCATCTGTACTCAAAAATATAATCCCTGTAAACACATGTACGCTTTCGACTACTTGTCTTCATTAAGCGCAGTTTCCCCGAGGATAAGTCAGATATCAAAATGTGCTGGGGATAGGAACCTGGCCATGTAATCATGAATCATCGTGCTTGGTCAACGATTTGAATGGAACTGACTGTCACTGGAAAGGCAGTGGGTCAGGAACATCACCCTGGGACAATTCTACAGAAGGTCCTAGATGAGTGATTCTCTTAGGGAGTGATCATTTTTTAACAACAGGGGGGGGGGCTGGTGGGTTTGAGGGGGGTGGGTCAGAATTTTTTCAACCCCTTGACCGGGGTGGGGTCAGAATTTTTTCAACACCCCTGATGGGGGGGGGGTCAAAATAATTTCACCTGTTTTCAGTGTAAAACCCCGCGTGTTACTATAGGCTAAAAGGGGACGTTCGCGCGCGATTTTCGTCCCTTATGGGGGGTCAAAAAATTTTACCCCCTCGAGAGGGGGGGTGTCAAAATTTTTTCGCGCGTCCCCTCGCAAACCCACCAGCCCCCCCTGTTGTTAAAAAATGATCACTCCCTTACTGAACAATCTCAGAATTGAGCACCCATGCCACATCGGTCCTGCAGGGGACTGATGTTTCCGAGAGGTGTGGATTATTCATGATACAAGGTCTACCTCTGTCAACATGATCAGATTGAGAGGGACAGCAGAACCGATGGGATGAATTCTTAAACGGATATCCAACCGCCTTACAGATATATGCTGTTTATATGCTATTAGTTCATGCGCTTTAACAATGGTGTATTCCCTCTGGATATCTTTTAACGGTTTCTCTAAAAATAATGTCCTAGTTATAATTTAATAATCTGTTAATCATGTTTCACACTAAACATGCATTACTATGGTTAATAGATTATTATTGTCAATACAGAGGTAGATTGGTATGTAGCTAGTAGTGGAGAACAGATACTCATTTTTGTCCAAAGTTGTTACTCACCTGATTGGCCTTACAAAATTCCAACCTTGGTTTAATGCATGATAATAATAATAATAATAATAATAATAATAATATTAATAATAATAATAATAATAATAATAATAATAATAATAATAATAATAATAATAATAATAATAATTAAGCAGCGAATGCCTAAATGAATTCCAATATTTATACATGAGCGCATCTTTAATTTTGTTTTGTTCGATCCCATTGAGCAAAGCTTTGAGAGCTCTTGAGACCACAGCCCATGTTCCTCCCTACAGACATAGCAGGAAGGAACAGGCATAACCTTCAATCAGATTCTGGATTTCAGTGAGAAGAATAGACCTGTTTGCTGGATTAGGCTTTGAAAGCCCTTCCTTATCAATAATTTCATTGACAATCTGTCTCTTTTTATATGGGGGAATCTTTAACTCCCATCTCCCAAGCCTCCACCCCCTGTTTGTCCCCGAGGGGAAGGGGGAGCATGGGACTTGGTATCTCACGGTCTAGCCTCCTCCAGTTCAAAACCCATTCACGTCACAGCAGGAGGGTGGCAAGTGAATGGGCAGTCCAGGGCCTCAGTAAGGAAGAGGGCCGCTCCTCTTTCTTTGATAATCACATCCAAGAGTTGTGAATTGAATTGATGTGGACACACCTTCTTCACACTTCAGCACTGTGTGGCGTCCTTTTATGGTCGGTTCCGTGTGTTTTCTCCGAGTCCAATTGAGTACCCCAAGCCGCCTTGTGAGGACGTGGCCGTCCTGTGTGGGCCGTTCTCATCCACAGCCAGAACCGCTCTGTGAACTGTTCTAGAAGAGATCCCATCTATACTCACGAGAGAATTCCAGCACACAAAGTAAAAGATCCCTTGTTATATTGAGTAATGGGTTCGTGATGTTAAACATTAAACGCCTTAAAGGTAACAGCAGAGATGATCATAATTGCAGCTTCGTAAATAAATGTACTTAAACTGGCAATTGGAATTGTGCGATAGCATATATCTAATAGCAAAATGCATTGATGTAATATAGAAATAAAAAATGAATATCGTCTTTCAAACTATACTTCCACTGAATAGTCTACAGAATATATTACATTCAAGTTCTTTATATACGGTTAACTAAATATGTACAGATGAGGGGAAAGGGCCCTCCCTGTGGGGGTTTTATTACTGGATTTGGCCACTAGGGGAGCTACAAAGGCTAAAAATGAGAAAAAATAGACCAAAAATGGTTTCATGTACTATGTACAGAAAAATTTGGTTTTCTCAAAAACATTCTATTTCCTGGCACTTCCTGTATATTTGCAATGTAAATGAAATGTTCTGAATCCAAAACAAGGCATAAGTAAGGGTTTTCAGAGAAATGTGTTGCCATGGCAATCAAAATTATATTCCAAACAGAAAGGAAAATGATGTCAACAGATAGAATGATTCATGGAGATTCATACACTGAAAAAAGCATAAAGGTGCCATTTCTAGAACCAAAGCTATGCCCAACTGTATGGAATGGGATGGTCATTTTTAAAATGGATTATCTAAATCATTATGCTACTAATTTAGATGCCTGGTCTAATTAAAGCAATGAATGACAGAGCTTATTGGCTGTATTGATACAGTCATGTCATTCCATTTTCGTGAAGCAATATCTCCGACTAGAAGGGCTATCTACAAGTGTTATACCTCATTTTAAAGCTGATAGCATCAATTTTAAATTTCATATTTAACCTTGGAGGAACTTTTCCTCTCATCTGTCCACAAATGTTATTCTCGTCAGGAAGCCTCTGTCAAGAAGTTACAGATTGGGCTTGATGTGCGCCATCTTTAATATTCTCTTACCTAATACATTAGATTCCTTACACAAGTGTAGTCAATGTTTAACGACATCCGATAGAAAAAGCAAATAAAAATGCCCTTAAAGTGAAATCAAATTGAATTGGAAGTACTCAAGCTTCTACTGCATCATCAGAATTGGTAGTGCACCCAGAGCCTCCAAATACTCAAAGTGTTTTATATTACTGCATATCACTGCACTGTAAGTGGGAGGTAGTTGAGTTATTCAGAAGGTGATTAGAGCTACTCACGTCTACCTAACCTGCTCCAGGACATGGTGGGATTGGGATTTCAAATTAACCATTTAAGGGGGTTCGTGATGCCTTCGTGTTGATTTCTTGTGCACTACTAATGGGTAACTTGCTGATCATATAGGCCCGAATCAATCCCAAAGGTCGGCGGCCCTGGAAAATGCAGCAAATTAAACCAATACATTGCTGCATTCATGCAACATGAAGACAAATGGATAGGGTACTTATCTACTATTCTGCATCGAAATGATGAACTCCCTGCAATCATAATATTATTGCAATGAATATGGCCTGCAATAAGCCATCTAGAGTGAGTGCAATGATATGAAGGGTATACTGATGTGAGTATGTGGATTTCATCCGATAATATTGTCTGTTTTGAAGTGTTATTGGATGGCTAGGGAAGTTTTACTCATCTATACCTAATATAATCTGATGTAGTAAAACCCATGTCGTATTTGAGTGAGATATAACCATATTTTGAGAAATCTTCATGGATTTACTGAGACCAACACTTATTCTAGAGTCTGCCTTCCGACATCTTGGGTAGACATGTGGCCAATAATCAGGTAAAGCGCTGGTTCCACAGACCTAAATCGGTCGGATTAGCACTAATCCGACCGATTTTTTTCTATACTTTTGATATATTATAAATCGTCGGATTAGGGCTATTCTGACCGATTGTATGGCTGTGGAACCAACGCTTATGGGGGTATTCCACCAAAACCGATGATATTGCCGGGCCGATTAGCTTTTTTCCTCATCTGCGATGATCATCGTGTATGAATCTGGGATGAAAATTGTCGGCCCGATTTGCCCTCAGGGACAATCGGATGCCCTTTTCTGCCCACTATCATCGCTCTTCCACTGAGGATAGGGTGACTTCTGGATACCATCTGCGATAAAGGTGTTTAAATATATAATTTTTTGAAAGTCATAAAATGGGTGTCAGAGCACCAGCTGCTTCCTTATAGTGCATCAGTAGTATTTTCACAGGGTTTTCCTTCAGAGCCTTTTATTGCTGATATTGTATATGTTTATTATTAAGTGAAAATCTGATTTAAATCAACACTGTAACATTATATACTCCAAGAATGACAGGTGATTATGAATAATAATTCCCTTTTGCAATGGTGCTGCCACCTGGTGAATACTACACATTACATACATAGGTCTTAGGAACCCATTAAGTTCCCTCTATAGCATGACATGGTAGGATCTTTGCTTGTATGATTCCATACAACTGTCTTTTAAATCATGCATGCTATAGAGGGAATCTAATGGGTTCCTAAGACCTATGTATGTAATGTGTAGTATTCACCAGGTGGCAGCACCATTGCAAAAGGGAATTATTATTCATAATCACCTGTCATTCTTGGAGTATATAATGTTACAGTGTTGATTTAAATCAGATTTTCACTTAATAATACACATATACAATATCAGCAATAAAAGGCTCTGAAGGAAAACCCTGTGAAAATACTACTGATGCACTATAAGGAAGCAGCTGGTGCTCTGACACCCATTTTGTGACTTTCAAGAATTAATGAGGAGTCAGAGAGTGAATGGTACGAACGCGGGAGGCGTGGCGCAGTCGGTAGCGCGTCCGCTCACAGGCCGTAAGGTCGTGGGTTCGGTTCCCGGCCCGGCCGGGGCATAGTGGTGGTTCCAAACGTCGCCGTAAGGTGTCGTTTGAGTTCCTCCCTGCTCTGGCTAGGCTGTGCTGGAAAGTCTCTCGGCGGTCATGGCAGACAAATGACTTGAAACAGGCCTGTCCATCTCTCACTATGCCTATGTAGTGACGGATGTTAAAGAACCATTGCCTCGGTAAATGTGTAGGGGCGTGATTTCTACCTTAGCTCCCTCTAGTGTACGGGTCCGGGTTTCACGCCACGGGACCTCTCACCCTTGACGTGTCCAAAGGGCACATAGGTGAGGTTAAAAAAAAAAAAAAAAAAAAAAAAAAAAAAATTCAAAGCAAGTGGTACGAACGAAAGGACTACCACCTTCAGCAATGGGAGTGGTAGGACCCTTGAACTGCCGGCCCGATAGTCAGGCCTACCGATTCTCACCCGATTTTTTCTGTCAGAACAGAAAAAATCGGATGAGAAAAAAAACTATCGGAGACCGTCGCCGACGGTTCCCGATGCATTTCCGATGCGTTTCCGTTTTTATTTTCAGCTCTTCCACTGAACCCGATTCTTGGCCGATAGTACGGGAATCTCACCCGATGGTACGGGAATTTCACCCGATTGTGGCCCGATGCTCAAATTTGTCGCCGATGCATCGGAAACGCATCGCCGATGCACTATCGGCCAATAATCGGTTTTGGTGGAATACACCCATTAAATGTATGTCTGAATATAGTGATCTTATTACCTAGGTCATGGTACGTCCCCCTTTCACCATACAAAGGGTGTTCCCCAGATATCATCCCAACAACGATATCAGTCAGCCATCATAGATACACAATATTATTTGCACATCGAAGTCAATAGTGAACTCTGCACTGTCCCAATCGGTAGACCTTCAGTGCCTTGTAATAAAAACCGATTTGGTAGTACACATTGACTGCAGGCCTGTGCGACCTACACACATTTAACAGGTCGTAACTGGTAAAATATTATGCTACTTAGTAATAGTCAACATTATGTTACTGTCAACCTTCCATCTTGAAGGTTATTTACATAGGATACAAATGTGTTTGTGGCATACGCTGTGACACTGCCCATCTAATGAAGTGTACCTGGACTTAATGTCACTCCATAAATATAGATACGTCTAATCCTAAAGCCTTTAAAGTGAAGGATATGCAGCTCTATCTCTTTCTTCCTCCTTTCCCGGGCTTCCCTAGCCCACTTAAAAGGGTCTATTTCTCCTCTTTCCTATCCCCTCAGGATGTGTGTGGTGCACATATGCGCGGGCACTGACACATTCCTCTGTGAAATTGTGTAATGCAGTTCTCGCCATGAATATGACCTCAGCTGTCGAAATGGCGTTAAACATCTATTACTCACTCACTCACTTCCTCCTTTCCTCCCTCTTCAGCATCCTTTAGATTTGTCCAGGGTCATGGGGAGAATATCTAAAATATGTTAGATCACCACTTTCACATTTACCTCAAGATAATTTATTGGCATTTGG
Organism: Acholoe squamosa; assembly: GCA_949317995.1. Classification (NCBI taxonomy): domain Eukaryota; kingdom Metazoa; phylum Annelida; class Polychaeta; order Phyllodocida; family Polynoidae; genus Acholoe; species Acholoe squamosa. The sequence continues at coordinate 78,118,326 of OX439035.1, read as the reverse complement.
CTTTTATCATGATTTTATTCATTGGCAATTTTCAAATAGCATCCCCCCTATGTGTCACCACATTCATGCATGTGTGGTTGTGGGTTATTGATTGCATAGTGGGATGGCAGTGTTGTGCTTTATTGCCTATGAACAGCAGGGAGGAGCTGCTCGGCGAGCTCCTCGCACATACGACCACATGTCGCCGCCCAGGGATAACGAGGGCAAAAACACAAGCATGGGGCTGTTTGGATTTGACTTAGGTGGGACAGCTGAAACAATAAATGCAGTCCTATGCTCACTAACTATGCATCCATTACAGCCCAGGGCATGTATGGAGGGGGTTGGATGTAGACTCCTGTCTAAGATAATACCAAGAGCTGCTAAGCAGAAAATGTAGCCACAGGTAGGCTCTCTATGCTTGTCTTATATTGTAATAGGCTTTGCGTGGAGGCCTCCCTAACCATATTTATCAAATCGGAGCCCATTAGACTCCCAAATGGAATTAGTCTCTTCGCTCGTCACACTGTATTCCCACGAGTAATGTCTTGGAAATCTAAAGCTCAGATCTCTGAAGGACTCTCCCGCACTCAAGATCACGTATTTCTCTTTTTTTTATAGTACTTAGGTCTGGATATTAATATCCTAAATGTCTTTCAGATTTGCTTAGTTGTTTTGAAATGTGGGTAGTACCCCCAGTACAGGATGCACCCAGATTTCATGGGCATGCTATGGAAATATAAAGGGGCATAACTTATGTTCTAGCAATGGATATTCAAACTCCATATTATGGGTAGCTAGGAGCTACCCCTACCACATAAACTATGTTCTCATTATGTTTAAATCATTATGAGAGAGTAGTATATTAGATTTAGCACAGAGAAAGAGCTATAATCATACCACATTCTGTGCATCAGGGTTTAATCGATCAAGAAGATCCAGAGTGAACAAAAAGTCCAGTGTCAGTATATCGAATTACATAAGAAGCATGCATTAGGCATCACTCTAACAACACTATATTTATGGCAATAATGACTCGCTTTATTTTCTCAGCGTGTACACCATGGCCAACCCAAGAGTAAGGATAACAAACTCAGTTATCATTCTCACTGTCGTCTGCATCACCAATTAGTAACACGGAATATTGCTCATAAGTGTGTTGGCCCCAATGGGATTATATTTAGAGATTTCTACCGACCGGGGAAATGTTGCATTAGTTGTTTTTCTTTTAGCTACTTTTGCCTTGGTTGGGTTTGTGTGGATTTTCAGGCTAGTTTGTAGTGTAGTCATGTGTCTGCAGAGATTCTTAGGATCTCAGTTGTTTCTTCTTTGTTGTATGACTTGTTGGGTCCCCATCAATATCACAATATAAGTTGCCTCTAAAGAAACTTAGATTTTGTAGTTCATCACTTGGTGAATCATTAATGATTCTGTTGGACAGGATCCCAGTGAGGATACTAGTGACTCAATGTCTCGCTGACAATTCATTGGATTGTAGACAGGAACTACATGACTAAATAACATTTAATCTGAAGCCGAGGTCACCTGATAGGATTGTAATGGCCCGGCTAGATGCTGCACTTAGTTTCATTGATTGTTTTTTTTTTCAGTATAGAAGATTCATATTCCATGAACATACGTTTTGTTCAATTATCTTTTTTTCTAATCAAGAATATTGAGTGGGTCCGATTCCTTCCCCTTTAATGTTACTTAAGTATAAAACTCCTTTCAAAAGAAGTTGATGGATGAGGAAGTAATCTATAGAGAAAACAAGAGATTTCTCTCCTCAATCACCAACTACAAGCTACCCACCACCCAAATTGGCAATGACATTGGTAACAGGAAGCGCCTGTCTACTGACAATGGATGGGCTGAAAGTGTCAATTCTATGTAAAACATATGGTGCTCAAAGAGAGATCTAATAACTTCGGAATACACATCGCAATGCTAGACAGTGACTGACTTGGATGAAATCAGAATTTTCCATATGCAATATGATAAAACATTATTCCCTATAATGTGTGCATAGCCTGCAGTAGTAATGTTCAGTATGTATCTATGGTGTGTAAATCATGGACATGTACAGTTTACAGCACTAGCACATTGCTAGTACTGAGGAAAATCAGCTAGGTGGCTCATGTAGTCGGGGGCTAGATCAACATTTGGCCCCTTTGTACAGTTTACCTTGATGGTCTCTTCCTCATTTACTATCTGTAGCTTTTCTCTAAAATTTATATTTTTGTATAGCAAATACCTTAAACTTTAACTAAATAAGCTTGGTGTAAATCTAAAACCTTAAATACAAGAGAAATTGAACTTTGATATTTCAATAAGACATCGCATGTCACCCACATTGAGTACACCCAGACCATTGTCTCCCTACCAAGCTAATCAACTCCCTTCACACCTGAAACAGTGGGTAGGTACTTAGGGTGATTACGATAAGGGTAGGTGCAGCTTATCAGCCTTATCAGTGACCATTGTTCTTTGGTGGATGGGGTTTGAGATAAGGGGTTGCCCAGAATTCTGTGATAAAATCCAAGATGGCGTCGGGGGCTAAGAACAAATATGGCGACCCCCATACAGGAATAGCTATCTGCCCTATACATACACGTCCTTCTATCGTCTCCTGTATACATGTAGATGTAATATATTGCATTTGACCATCATCTAACTTAGAAACCCATGGATGTATACCGTATATAAACAGACATGTGTACTATCTAAACTGAGTAAATGTTAGATATTGCGAAAAGAAATATATATATATATGTACGAAAACACAATTATCACCATGTCAGCTCTCTTCCTTTCTTGTTGGATTGAAAGTTAGAGCTAGGGTTAGTATCAATTACTCTGGAAATCTACGATACCTATCAATATTCTTATTGTCTCTAGGATCAAAGGGAACCTAATTGCTTCTAAATATTGTCTCTGCCTGGGACAATTAATGACCTTCATTAGTGAAGAGCCCCATTGCGAGTCACCCCATCTAATTGCCGCCGCAACACCATTTACCACTCAGACTCGGCTCCTGATTGGAATCCAGTCGAGCTTTGTTACTCTGTCACATTCTTTCGCGGGAAATGGCAGGGTAAAACCTTAACTTCCTTGGGATCCGATTCCCTAAGATTCTTCAATTACACCGGTAGAATTACATCCGTCCATGTGCCTTCTTTAGCCCTGTAAGGGAGTGGTCATTATTTATCAACAGGGGGGGTGGTCATTTTTCGCGCGGATGCGCAAAAGTTTTTTACGCCCCCCCCTCGACGGCAGTCAAAATTTTTTGAGCCCCCTCCCCTGCCGGAGGCGCGGAGAGTTTTCACGCCCCTCTTTGATCTATAGTAGCGCGCGGGCTTTTTTGCTAAAAAGAGAGCCCCCCCCTTCGGTAGAAGTCTGAGAATTTTACGCCCCCCCTGTTGATAAATAATGACCACTCCCTAAGATCGGCCTAATGATGTGGTACACACCTGCTGTTGTGATGATGCATGGATGCATCACATTGCTCCGTTCTGTCAGAGTAACACGAGCCTCATGCACTCACGAAGGGTCATATTGATGCACCAATACAGTATGGGTGTTCAGTCATGACAACAACTGCACCATACTGGCAAAGGCATTATGTCGTCCTTACAAGGCAAAGCAGTAATAATTATGACAAACGGTGTAAATCGTTCTGACTATTGATACTAGACAAAGGTTTTTTTTTTTTAGATGTAATCGACTTGAATATATGCCGAAGAAAATATAGCCTAGCTACCCTTTTGTTCATTAAATGTCTTGAAACAGTGGTGACATGGAAGGAGGAGTTAGGTGAGCGAGCCTCCAGTACCATGATTATTTGTGGTGTACAGGGGGATCAGTCAGCCCTAGATAAAGGCAGTCTGGAGTGATTAGGTTTTAAGAAGCTGCAGTTAGCAAAATAGGCAACTAGTTACCTGGGTCTATTAGAAGTAGAGCATCTTAGATACAGTTGCAGATCTGCCCTATACACACTTTGCTGGGCTATGCTATAGTTAGGTGTACACTGATATCACAAGCAGAGTATCACTGGGCATGTATGATCGATTAAGTAAACTAGTTGTCATCCAGTATCAAATAATAAATAAAGCTGAAGTTTAACACGCGAGTCTACCGTCAAACAAAAGGAAAAATGGCAGACCTATAGGTCATCATAATAGCACTGATATACGTGATTTGCTAAGACGCTTAGGATAAAAAAGGTGATAATTATATGCAGAGGTGTGACAGACATCAAAGGGAGCTGTATTTAATGGAACAGCAGGTAGGCGATCTGTATTTCCCCCATACCTGCCGTGCATGTTACACAACCGACTTTTCACATCTGCACTTGTACACGGCGGACGTTTCTTGCGTGATAAGACTTCTCAAGTATGGGTGCCACCCCTCCTCCAGTCCCTCCACCACCCCCATGTCTGCAGCTTCCGTGTTTCCTTAGGCTTGGTTTTCCTACAAAAGAGGATCTGGTGCTTAGCACCTTGGCTGCTGATTGCCTGGCGTGGGTTCATGTCGGTATGGAGTATCAGGTTCCAATACCCCCTGCCTTCTACTCATGGCTATCACGTCTGGAGTACCTGGAGGCTCTGACGTTTAATCAGGTAAACAGAGGGTATCAGTCCTGTTCTCCCCTGTTCAGGGTATCGGATGTTGGCCCTTTTGTGTCTGGGTTGGAGCGCCCCCCCCTCTCGCATCTCCCTTCAAACGCAGGCCCCTGGCACCTCTCTTTGTTGTGCTTTCATAAAATTTGTTTTACCATCAAAGATTTTAAAGTAATTTCAATGCCCTGTAGTATTCAAGATTTTCCCATCTGGGAGCTGCCCTGCCTTTATTGAGTTCATTTGGAGGGAAAGCAATGGAAAGTGATAACGGCATTTACTACCTTGAAGGAAATTTGAGAGGGTTTAAGTGAGTTTTAGTTCGTATCTCTTTGGTATGCCTTTGCAAAGGTTCAATATTCTTTCCAGATTGCAATGTTTATATTCCATGATATAACATTCTCCCACCACTCAGGAGGCTACATATATCAGACGGTATACACATAGAACTAGATCTGCACGCAAGTGTCCATGACTAGGTGCATTAAATAAAACACATTGAATGTTGAACCCATAGTGTTCGGCATTTAGGTAAGAAAATTCGCATGGTCGACATATCAAGAATTGTAAAATTCGAAAGGTGGCGACACTCTCCTGTGCAGGACGTCTTGAAATAAATAGAGTAAATTTGCATTTTATAAAAAAGAAAATCAAGCAAGACACTTATCATTTCCTACTTTGAAATATGACCAGGCTGTACGGTCACCTCACAAGTAGATATTTTACAATAGCCTTTGAGTCTGTTGCGTATATATATATATATATATATATATATATATATATATATATATATATATAACATACAGTTTTTTTTATTAAATATAATTATTTTATTAATTTCATAATGTTGTTAACGGAGCCTGTAACTGACGACACAATTAATAGTCATCTGTAAACCACAAAGACAGCCTCCCTTATGGAAAAGAAAGGAAAATGATCGCCATGTAAACTGATGTTAAATTTCATTTCACGGGGTGGAACGCAGTATCATAACATCATTTCACCATAATATAGCATCAAACAAGACTCAGTTATGCCCAATCAAGTCCTGTGGGGAGGGATAGATTCGATTCAGTCTACGTGATTATGGCAAATACAATTTATAGTGTCGTCAATTCATCACGTTAATATAGACAATACCGTGATGTTTTACCTCAGACTCATCGGTAGTATAGAAAGGCGTTGAAGTGGGTGATAGCTCTCGGTTCTCTAGCCATTATGAAGATGACAATAGAGTGGTGCACAAAGAGCCAGACATAAAGATGAAGAAAATGAATAATATGATATTAATATTATCTTTTTCTGCCATCAGATTGGTTCTACCATAAGATGGATCATGGATGAAATTCAAAGTGCCTCTTACGTTAGAAAATTAATAAGAGGTTAAAACCTCAGGGAATTACCCAGTGGCACTTTCATAAATACACATGTGTAGCCACGACCATTTTATAGTAATTTCAATGCCCTGTAGTATTCAAGATTTTCCCATCTAGGAGCTGCCCTACCTTTATTGAGTTTATTTGGAGGGAAAGCAATGGAAAGTGCTAATGGCATTTACTACCTTGAAGGAAATTTGAGAGGGTTTAATTGAGTTTTAGTTCGTATCTCTTTGGTATGCCTTTGCAAAGGTTCAATATTCTTTCCAGATTGCAATGTTTATATTCCATGATATAATAGTTACACACATGCTCCCACAACTCAGATGTGTAGCCACGACTATAAACCGAGGTGAGCAACTCAGTGGGACAAATCAGGTGGTGAGCTGCTCTGGAACCTGTGACTACTCACCCTTACTGCTCCATAAACCACCACCTGCACGCTGCTGATTGGACATGGCACGTTGGCACCGTCACCAGTCACACATGCACGCCCTCTGATGGGTAATATTGGCATTATGCCCTCCATGGAGGCCAATAAGTCCTCTGTGAAACAGAGAGCAACTCATACACGCCCCGAGCAGCTCTAACCTTATAACTGCTCATAACTCTGCCTACCTCACTTCACTCATAGACTTGTTATGCCCATCTGTTATGCATTTAGGATTTGGTTTCTGAGTGGTCATGAAATCTGAAAATATCAAGCCATACCACTACTGCTTTTATCGTTTATTGACTTCCTCAGGGCAAAAAATTAAACTTGCAAATAAAGTTATCAAATCAGTACCCCTAATCATTGTCTCATAGGATATTTCACATCGCGAAAGCATCCTTATAATACACTAAGAATAATTGGACACCGGATTAATAACCTTTAGGATAGATGTGGTCTCCATAAATAAATCATTCATATTGACTTTGCTGAATCAGCAGATTTAACGCTGGTCGCATGCAATTGCTGGAATCTATATCCTTCATCCGTAGCAGAATGATACAGCGCACATATTTAATGGGACACCATGTTTCTACCAGCGAAACAGTTATACTTTCCCTAACCTTGCCTAGATGTATGTAGATGACCATACCCCCGACCAAATCAACTTTGGCTGGAAACAGCTTTTCTTGTCCCCAGGGAAAATTGACAAATAAGTCCCCCTGACCCTGAGTCTATGACCCTGACCAGCACCTCTGATGACCTTGGACGCGTCGCGCATGCGTGGCTAGATTGTGCTGCGTCCCGGATGAGGGAGCCACCGTGGATGGCGGGACAAGATCAGGAGGTCGGGCAGCCACTGTACGGCGATATAATCAGGTTAAGTAGTTTGGCTGCCTCACTCCAGGTACCAGTCGCAATGACGGCCGAGCCCATGCATAAAGGTTCTCCACAGTTGGTGCTAGTCCCTAGCTATCCTAGAATGCCACCACCCAGGAGGGAGCTATGTGAGTTGATAAACAGGAAAGGAATGGGCCTTGGACGGTACATTTGACTGAGGTCGCACCATCATCAAGGGCCAGGGGAACCAAAAGAGGGTGTCTACGCACTAAATTATCTGTAAATTTCTGCAAAATTTCCTAGTACCATTCTGAATGTTGCAAGGCATCTTTATTCGTCATCCCATATGCAAAAAACGTCTTATCCTCTGATAATGTAAAATATTATATAGTTTGCCATAAACCTGTAAGGATACGCAGTATATAGCCATTAGATCATGGCTTGTAAACAGTAACTAGATATGCGCATATGCTAACAACGGGAGACCTTGTACAGCAATTACAGAGATTTCCTCTTGGGCTCCTCCAAATACCTACCATGAGATTTCCTCTCGGGCTCCTCCAAATACCTACCATGGGCACTTATACATAGGTATTCGGAGATGCACCTATCTGGGTTAAAAAAAAGACTACGTAAATGAACTAATAGCCAAAAGAAACCCACAAAACCATCCCCCCCCCAAAAAAAAAGATACAACAACAAACTAACCGTCCCCATTTAGTAGGAGGTAAAATGTGTTAGAAATGCAGGATATTCAGGTGAAAAGGAAGGATGGGCTCCTTTGGGATTCTCAAGTAACATATTGCCTACTTAAGTGCACTGCAATTTCACAGGAATCTTGTATTGATGTATTCATCCCTGTTCCCTCTCGTTACTCTCGCCATGGGTCTCTTACAATAGTGAACCATTCAGATAGCCCTATCCGTAGCCAGACAATAAAAACGGTGATGGATGATAAAGAATTAGCTTTTTATCTCAATTTCTACTAGAGCCCCTATTCAATTAGTTACACGACCAACATATAAATATAGTGCCCCACAGGAATATAAAAACAACTAGCAGAGAGATTACATATTGTCTGAAGGGATGCATATTGCTTTTTGATTTTTGTCAGTCCTTACTCAATAACTGCAGAGATTGTTGTGCTGAGATTGCTTCTACAAAACAGTCCATGGGTTTGTTACTCAAACCCTAATCATGCACAAAAAATGAATTTAGGAACTCTGTGGGGGCCTCGCTTGGTGCTCCCAGGTAAACATAATCCTACACACTGAATGTAAAAAAAGATGAGATTACAGATAAGATCAAGAAATGAGTGGGATCATGAATGGGACCAAGAATCTGGGTACTCATGGTCTGATCAGCCCTGTAGGATCACCTAAGAGCATCAATCTTGCTCTCATCAGCCATGTAAGATCACCCAAGAGCACCAATCTTGCTCTCACCAGCCTTGTAAGATCACCTAAGAGCACCAATCCTGCTCTCACCAGCCCTGTAGGATCACCTAAGAGCACCAATCTTGCTCTCATCAGCCCTGTAAGATCACCTAAGAGCACAAATTTTGCTCTCACCAGCCCTGTAGGATCACCTAAGAGCACCAATCTTGCTCTCATCAGCCCTGTAAGAACACCTAAGAGCACCAATCTTGCTCTCACCAGTCCAGTAAGATCACCAAAGAGTATCACTGGAAGATCACCTGAGAGTAAAACAGATCCCCTAAGATCACAGAACAGATGGTGCAGGTACCTAAATATTTTAGGTACTTCTGAGTAACAGACCCCATTAGACCAAACGGACACTAGTATTTTCTAGTGATCTAGATGATGCTTATTGGAACATAATTATCCTTCCCAGGTCTAAAGAATTGTAGATATGAATTCCCTTTTGGGCATTAAGAAATGTGAAAATACCAACCTGTTAAAGGGAATCCGATGTTTATACATAAAAGGTCACTTTAACAGACCCATGTTTGAAGAGGGTGGATGTGGACCATGTACAAAAATCCTTGTGCCCGTGTTTTGGAAGGCGTTTTAGAAAAGCTGCTATTGCGCTGTTCTCCAGTAATGTTAGCTTGTGAAGCAGTATAAAAGCCATATCATTGAGCTGGTTGTGATTGCTCATATTTGGAACAACCTTGGATTTCACATGTTCAGGTACTTGGTATGTTTGCCAAACACTATCATGCTTCACACAGTGCTAAGGCCATTAATGGGGCTGTAGAGGGACACTTTGTGTAATGTAAAAAGGATTTTTACAGTGTCCAATATCTGGGGGAATATGTGAGTAAGTGGCAGGGTTTATGGGTGCAGTGCTATACGGTGGGTGAATTGGACATGTTGGTTACGTGGATGGGTGATTGTGTGCGTGTAGGGTATCACCCTTATAACGTGGGTACAGAGAGCCGCTCGGAGCTGCTCTGCTGGGGTTTACTGAAGTGAGTTTTTAGAGGCGGCTTTGTCTATAAGGAGGGCTATAGGGTAAGACGACAGTATAAGGTCTCATATTGTAAGTAACATTGACTGAAATCCCTGTTGGACGGAGGGGGTTTAGTACAAAAATGTTCATATCTACTATACTGTATGTTTGTCAGGGATTAGTCAGATGATGTATAAAAAGTCCTCTATTTAATGTAGAGCACGACCAGAAATCTTGATAATCCTTTTTTTCCTTTACCCCAAATCTATGTGTTTTAATTAAGAAGCATGGAACGATACAGCAGGTATACAGAAAAGTAGTCCTAAACGTTATAGAATTATCAAACAGCTTGAGCTGGTTGTCATCTTACGGTGAACAAATATGTCCATCAAGTCAATGATGCAGTCTTCAAGTCTATATTTACTGTCAATAGCATAATCAGTTAAAATAGGATTCATGATGTTTTATCTCTATACGCATGTTTTTTTTTATGGCTGCATATAAAAAAAGTATCATTCTTAGACTTTACTGTGAGCCAATTCGTATTTTATTGGGGTGGGGGAGGCTTACAGGATTCGCTAGCTGTTCTCTATACTATGACTTGGCTGACCTGAGCTATGGGGAGAGCGGATGAAGCTAACTTTGGATAAGAATACGGCGTCGACAGCAGGCTTGGTAGTTGACACCCTATCCAGGGTCATCTAGCTATTCTGGGCATTAGCTAGTTGACGCTTGTCGCTGGCGCCTGTGTTAGAGATGTGATGTGAATGTCGCCTGAGTAAGGGTTAGCAGGAGGCGCTCCTGGGACAAGGTGCAGGAGGGACTAGGTGGGTGGGGGCCTATATGCAGGGAGGTATGGATGGTGGGGGGACGGGGTAGGGAAGGTGGCCCCTGTGTTATGGCGTCATCAGTGCCTACGTGAGAGCACCTCCAAACGAGCTGCTTACCGCTAAATCATGGTCATTTGGCGCTGAGCAGCTCCATCAACAGCTCAACTAGCTCAGACGCAACTCAGAGCGATGGGCGAAAGGGAGGGTTTGGGTGCAAGGTGTGTGAGTAGAAGGAGAGGACTGGGCAGCATGAAGTGGGTGTAAGTTGGGCTAGGGAAGAGTAAGGGCAGAAAAGTGACAAGGAGAAAGAACAATTGAGCCATGGGGAAAGGATGGGAAGGGCATGGACATAAAAGTGATAGAAGGGATGGATGGATAATGGAAGGGGCGGGGATAATTGGACCATATGGTGGAATCAACGGGGTCTAGATATGTGAGAGCGTGGGAACGGACAAACGATGATTCTTTTTGGTTGCCAATATCCAGATATGGCCGAATATAATTATTAATACTGTTAGAATGCATACATGTAAATACTTCCAAATGAGCGGGCCCCATGCACTTCTACACCTCCTTCTCCATCAGTATTATCCTGAAAGCCGCTCAGCCATACTAACTCCTACCTGGACGACATGTTGCTTCACTTTGATCAGGCACAGGTGAGGGTTTCTCATAATGATGATGCTTGCATTTGGACTAGATATTGGTAATGGCGCCTGCACCAATGGTAGCCCCTTATCTATAAAGGCATCATAATGTCTTAGGTAGACCTTCTGAGAAACGGCACCTGACTAGGGCAGAACATGAGAATAACAAACTATAGCAGGTTGTTAGTGCGACTTTAGTGAGGAGTAAAAGAAGCAGCATCCCATTTACCTGTGGACAGTGGAGGAGTGGATCCATATGTCCCTCCCACAGTGGCTCGCCTTCTACCTCAGTACCTAATAAAGGGGGTGGGTAATAGGGGAGTCTGTCACTTGATAGCTGTTAAAGGCCTGCCACCCCTAAATTGTATTATCTCCTACATCACCTTGTACGAGGTGATGAATTGTAGGCATGCTCAAATAAGTCTTGTGCCTAGGCATAAAAGCCATCACTTCTATGCAATATCCTAGAGGCTGAATAAGATTTAAGTCCTTAGGCCAAAAGAAAAAAGGTTTCTGGTCACCCCACCGTCCTCAGCTAAAAGGGGCCGACCTCAGCTTTTTTTTAGATTTTTTTTTTCAATTCTTTCCCAATTTTCTTTTTTCATTTTTTTTAAAGTTTTCATGTGAAAACTTTTATTTGCAAGATATACATGTATTTCCCCATCATTTTCTCATATTTCATACAGGAAAGGATCCTTTGTTATAATAACCATCGAAAACCTGGCAAAGTATGACCTTAGGCCTTAGATGCAAAAAAAAAAAAAAATCCGACCTACCTGCCTCAACTTTTTGGACCATGTTACCGGAAACACAGCTTTTTTGGCCTTAGAATAGAAATTTTGGGTGTTTTCTGTCTCTATGGTATAGTAGGGATGTATGGAAATTAAACCATCAAAAAATCCTAAACTCCTTAAGAACTAAACCATTGCTTATGCATGGTATGATCTACCACAATGTGGAGGTCTACTTCGGGTTTTAATCCTAAACCTAAAACACGCTACGTGCTTTTCATATGCCCATTTAATTGCCATAAGAAGAGGGAATGCGTTCAGTCTCCCCTGGAGAACATTAAAGACTAATCAGGCTGTCGCTACTTCTAATTAACCCTCCCCAGGGCTGGCCTCACCTTCCTGTTCCCCTCCACGGTTGGGGTACCTGTGCTGCTCTGTCCTAATTTCATTAGACCAGCGGTGTGCTTGAATATTGCAGCAATTACCACAAAAGGAACCCCTTGATGCTGTCTTACATTGTAATTAGTGTCGCGCACTCTAGAATTATACGGCCATCAGGATCTTCTTATCCTCTAAATACACGTCTAATACAGGCTTCATCATTTAGGGCACGTCAGCGGCAGACAGATATTACATTTCGTGGTATTGATGATTAGGGGCTAGCAAATCAGATTCTGTGATAGTATTCACATAGCTCTAAGGCCTTGGCCTTGCATGGGGAATCATACAAACATAACACTCTCATTTATACAAGGCTCCCTTTCAGGAGGGGCCTAGTTGCACTTTAACACGCACAGCTCACAGAAAGCTGCTCTCGCCTAATTGCATGAAGAAAGCAATGAGTAGCTCAACCAATCTATTTTACCCATGTCCATGAATAAATAATTCCTATTTGAAACTGTAGAGCAATAGGCACCAAACGAATTAGAACTTTCCAGGGTACAGGTCGTTTTTTTTTTAAAGAAGAAGAGAATAGTTTTTATAGTGGCTTCGGGTGACTTTGGTATCCACAGATAGTACATGCACTGTAAGATTTATTGTCAAAGTAACAAAGGTTCTCCAGCAACTTTTGGGGAAAAGCTTCGCCATTAATATCACAGAGAATGCTCAAAATGTAGTGCTTCAATGTAATACTTTCTGGAGCTTCATTTTATGATAAATATGGCGATTCACCTTGCAGTTTTACGGGGATGTAGATTCAACAGACACTTTATTAGAGTGTGCAGTAAGGTCTGGCTTGTTGGAGACAACTTTTTGCCGCTCATTAATATTACCATCAGTTCTTCACTCGCTCACGTGAGCAGCTCCGAGCAGTATCAGGCGAACTGCTCAGTAAAGGCCTGGAACTGTGTGGGCGAGGAGAGGCTCACTTCCCAAATCCCTACCAACCCCTCCCCTCAGACTCCCACATTGTTGTTGCACACAAACACTGAGCCAGACCAGGGGTGATGAATCCTGCCTAATGAAAAGTCAGAGCAGCTGGCGAGTGGCTCACTTGTAGCTCGCGTGTAGAGGAAGGACAAGGAGGGGGGGGGGGGAGTTGGCACTTGATGGGGTCCTCTTGGCTGCTGGCCCCAGCAGAGTGTGCTTTGTATCCTACGTGCCCAGAATTATACATGCCCTGGGCATGTGCCCACGACCTGGGCATGACTGACCTATGGTGACCAGTGTTTCCAGAATACTGGCACACTCCATTCTTACCCGTCCATCGCTGCTGTAGCATGTGCAAAATTATATGTGGCTTACTCTGAATTGCTCATCATAGCTAAGTCCTTATGGAAATTGCTCTGGATTGATTCTAAACAAATGGGCCTATCTAGAGGCAATCCTGGGAAGTCTGGATTAGTGTATTGTCCTGTAGGGTACCACAATGATATGTTTTCTCCTAACATCTGAAGCTAATCATTTTAGGATTCAATATCAATGTCGGTCCCTTTGGCTGGAATTATTCAATTGAGAGGAAATACTTGGTTCCACCAGGAATTCCACCTGTCCCGACTCAAACACAAAGTCCCCATAATAAGCTAATCACGCTATTTACAACGGTCCCACACTATTGGACCCAACTGTTCCCCCCACTCGTCTTTCCCCTGAAGCATCCTTGAACACAAGTGGTCCGTTGGTGCCTGTCCACAGGAGACCCTCTACCACACGCGAGCATACGCCCTGTGAGAAGAGTATTAACTCATTAAGGACAGCATAATGCTTGTAAACCACTGTGGTCTGTTATCACTATCGTCATCCCTCATTGGTATAATATATGTATGTATGATCTGGGTAATTATTCACCAGGGCTGAATTCAAGCATTTTGCCCATCCTGCATACATAGCCAATACTCTACTGAACGCTCATAATGTTCTAGTTTAAGGGTTAATGGTGAATAAAAGACGAAGCAAAAGTAAACTGTTTTCCCATGTAATCTGACCATTACAATATGATTTGGCGAACAGGAGTCTAGACAACCCCAACTCCTAAATCCACCTCCTGTAGAGAAAGATAGCGTGGTAAGTACCTCTGTCTCTGTCTGGTATTCTGCTGTCCTCCCTCCCCCAACCCACCCTCCTCCTCCCTCCCCTGCTCCACTCCAGCCCCCTCCCCTCCCTTACATGGGCTCTCCACGGCCCCAGTTTTCGATCTCAATCCACAGACCACCCGACTGTTTCCCTGTAGATAACAGACGCTTCATGTCAACTCATGTCCACCAGGATTTGCAGTAAATTTCCCATTGATACCCTACACACATTATAAATAGTCTAATTTACACAAGTCAACCCGAGAGGGTTTGAACTTAATTAAACAGTATATTAGCTGAATAAGTTTCACTTCATGATGAAGGGTATTTTAATCAGAGGGGCCAATTTTCATACACAGTCTCGATTGTGCAAACTGAGCCTGGAACCTTTTATGTAAAAAGATATCATTAAACAAAGGGTGGTGAGATGTGCGGAAATCGCATACCAATATATAAGTCATGTGTCACACAAAGCAGAATGTCTCAAA